>CM070775.1:84646532-85246532 GCA_036346955.1 Dipus sagitta | reverse complement strand
TGGAATGGAACACTGCAACTAGTGCCAGGAGGTGCTACATGAGCAACTGGGCAAAAATGACCATCTGTCCAAGTAACTACTGGTCTAAGCTACTCAGCAACAAACAACCTGACATGATACTCACACAAGTGCAATAGTGGAACATAGCCATAATGGGTAACCAACTGCTCTTGATTTGGCTAACTGATCTGCTCAATGGAAGGGAACCCATAGCTGGAGCTGGGAAACAAGTCAGAACCATATCCAAACAGAAGCCCACTCTCCATTATCAAGCTACCATCAATCATGGGCTACAAGACGGCCCAGACCTATTAAATTCTCTCTAAACTAATAATGGTTATCCTATTTATCTGGTGCTGACTTCACTCTCTGTTGGAGAATATGCTTCTCTTTTTCAGATGGACACAGTTCCTGAGGAGAGAATCAGCATTTCACACCTCACCAGGGCCCCAGCTGAAACCAAGAGTAATTGGGGAAACGAGCAAGAGTGCTTTTTCCGTATGGTACCAGCAGAAGTATGAAGGAGATAGACACAGAGAACACTCAACTCCTACCAAACCAGATATCCAGAGACACAGAGGCTTCCAAGACCTCATCACTGAAGTAGACCTAAAACGAACCCAACACGGCTCAGGGAAATTTGCAGAAGAGGGTGTGGAAAGATTGTTAGAGCCACATGTTGAGACATTATGCACAGAGACTTTGCCTTTTACCCATAACTGATGGCTACCCCCCCCCCCAATGCACGACCCACAATCCCCAATTAAGAAATCCCTGCGGAGAGGGGAAGACAGGGAGAGGCTAACAATGGTACCAACGTGGCTGTATACACACTGCATACATAACTAATAATAATAATAATAATAAAATTTTTAATGTCACCGTACCCCATAAGTATGCCACCCAACTTGTAAATATTTTTTTAAAAACTTCTTTAAAACCTACAATGCAGGGCTGGAGAGATGGATTAGCAGTTAAGCGCTTGCCTATGAAGCCTAAAGACCCTGGTTCAAGGCTCCATTCCCCAGGACCCACGTTAGCCAGGTGCACAAGGGGGCGCACGCGTCTGGAGTTGGTTTGCAGTGGCTGGAAGCCCTGACGTGCCCATTCTCTCTCTCTCTCCCTCTGCCTCTTCCTCTCTCTGTCTGTCACTCTCAAATAAATAAAGAGAAAAAAAACTCAAAAAAAAAAGTGTTTAAAAAAAAACCTACAATGCAGACCTACTGCCTTTCCAACAGCTTTGGGAAAGCCCACTCTGATCTCTTGGAAGAATGTATTTTACCTTGCTAAACAAAATTCTGATTAACCTGTCCTTGTCTTTCAAATGAAGACACCTTAAGAAGACAGATTTCTAGTACATCAATCCTCTCTCTCTCTTCTCAGATCACTAGCTCCCTGAATAAAGCACTCCTGTTTCTACTGGAAGTGACAGTAGGAATGAGTTCTGGTATTTTAGTGATAATACTTCAGAAACTTTTGAAAGTGAGATAAACTTTTGAGAGAGAGAAAGAGAGAAAGAGAGAGAGAGAGAGAGAGAGAGAGAGGAGAGATGTTGGGGCCAGTGCATCATTATAAGCTCAGACACATCATTGATCATTGCCTATGGTTGGACACCCTTGTTCCATGTTCCACTCTTGTTCCATTAATTGCCAAGTGGATTTCAGTTGAATGAAGTCTAGAGCGGCTTCCTGACTTTGGCTTGAGCAGTTGACCTGCAGGTATATTTAATCATTGGAGTTGAAATGTGGGCAGAGGGAACAGGTGAAAAAGTTGGTGGAAAGGTGATGAATTCACACTGTACACATCAACAGATGGGCGAAGTTGATCCAGAGTCAGCTGGGATGCACAGAGAGGCCTTGGAGAAGTGACGCCAATTTTGATGCCAAAGCATGAGGGATCAGGGGCATCATGGGCATGCACAGGACCACCCAGACTGAGTATGAATTCTGGATTATCCACGGTCAATTTTTAAATCTCAGGCAGGTTTTCCCTGCTTCTTACTCAATGTGTTCACAGGAAACACCAATTAAGATTAATTTCAACGTAAGTAAAACATAATTAGCAAGATAAATTTGCTGCCAAAAATATAATGAACTCCAGAATGAAATGTAAAAATGTATTTAGCTCACTTACCTGATATTTTTATATAATGTTTTATCTTTGTTGATTCCAAGGACCTAGTAAATTAGGACAGGAAATGTTTTAGAGATTTCAAGGTGTGTAGTAACAGAAAAGTTAGGACTTCCTCCCTTTTTCTTAAAGGGTCTCTGCCATATTGCCAAGCAGATTTAGACTGTCTCTGGTTTCTCATTTAGCTGATGGTTTTCTGACACACTGCAGAGTTAAGTCCTTACCTGCTTAAAAATAAGGAATACTCTAGGACATATACTTATTTTTCTCCCATGCCATGATGTTTTATGTTCTTACTGTTGTTAATATAAAACATACCTTGATTAGCTAAACAGGGGCAGTATGTTTTACTAACTGGTGATTACATTTTATTGGAGAAAACTGAGCAGCTTGAATTAGTGACACATTAACCTACAGAAAGTGTCAACAATTAAGACAATCCACAGATGTCATTTTTAGTAATAATAGTAGAGCATTTCCGACCACTTCTAGGACTAGTATATATAATCTTGATTTTGTATTGCTTTACCAGTAAGTATAGCACTAAGAAATAGATAATGAAAAAAAAATGTTTTATTTGGTTCATGATTTGGGAGGCTTCTGGTGAGAGCCATACTGTGGATGGCATCACATAGCAGGAGTACATACAAAAGTGACAACTATATGAGTAGTATGTACACCAAAGAGGAAGCAAGAGATTCAGGCAGGGCCAGGGTTTGTTTTATAACAAACTACTTTTGGGAAAATGAATCTAGTCCCATGAAATCTGACTCACTTCTGAAAGACAGCATTAATCCATTTGTGAGGGTATAGTCTCCATGACTTAAGTACTTCCCACAAGGCTCCATTTCTTAAAGGTCTGGCCACCTTACAAAATACCCACTCTGGGTACAAATCACAAGAACCTTTGGAGGTCAAATCATACCCATGGAATCTTCTGAAATTCATAGAGGTGCTACATTAGAAAAGGACTGATATATATTTTTTAAACAAAATTCAATATATTAGACAATTTCTTCATTGACGTGAGTCTTAGTGCATTTACTATATGTCATTTTACCTATAACAATCTAAAACAGAAGGTGCTTTGTATGCATATGCAGTATTGTTCAAATGCACTTGAGCAGAGAATTCTTTGTTTAGATATTACAAGGGAAATCCTTGTGCCTCAGGACATACCTTGCTCTAGATACTCTAAATTTTATCCTAGGAACAATCCAAGTCTTTAGAATTCTAGGGATGTGGTGATATTACTTTGGTCTCTCTGACATAAAATTACTTGAAATTTATCATATATGATTAGCCTGCATTAAAAAGTATTATAAAATAAAATAGCCCTATAGAACTGGGTATGGTAGTACATGCCTATAATTCTAGAATTTGGAAGGTAGAGGTAGGTAGATCAGGAGTTCAAAGTAATCTTTGGCTATATACAAAGTTCAAGGCCAATCTGGGCTACATGGACCCTGTCTTCAAAAAATAATTGTCGGGATGGTGAGATGGCTTAGTGGTTAAGGTGTTTTCCTGCAAAGCCAAAGGTCCTGGTTTGATTCTCCAGGACCCATATAAGCCAGATACACAAGGGGGCACATGCATGTGGAGTTCATTTGAGTGGCTGGAGGCCCTGGAGTGTTCACTCGCCCCTTCCCTCTCTCTCTCTCTTTCTCTCTCTGCCTCTTTCTCTCTCTCAAATAAGTGAAGAAAATATATTTTAAAAATAATAATTGCTATATAACATTCACTATTATATCTAATTATAGAGATACCATGGCAGACATTGTTTATGGCCCAGTCAGCAACTCTTTGTGTCCATGGAAATTTATTGTAATTTGCTAGCATAGTGATATTTGTACTTCATTTGAAAACTTTTCTTTTTAAAGTTTCTGACACAACAGATTTTATTACACTTTTTTTTTTCTTAGATTCGACTGTTAGGAAGTTCAGTCTAAAATTTGCAGCTTACCTCACACAACAGTACATGACGGTATGTACTCTGAACAACTTTTATTTTGGTTTACATGTGATTTCTTTTTTTTTCCTGCCAAGATCAGTGTACTTTTTTTTTTATTAATTAGTTTTGTACTCAGTGAATACAGTCAAATTGGTACCATTGTTAGCCTCCTCCATTCTTGTGTGCATGTGCTTTAACTTTTTTTATTGACAGTTTCCATACTTACAGAAAATAAACCATAATAATTCCCTTCTCTCCCCAACTTTTCCCTTCACATATCCACATTTAATCATATCCCCTCCCTCTCTCCATTAGTCTCTCCTTTATTTTGGTGTCATCATCTTTTCCTCTTATAATGAGGGTCTTGTGAAGGTAGTGCCAGGCACTGAGAGGTCCTGGATATCGAGGTCAATTTCTGTCTGGAAGACTGCATTGTAAGCAGTCCTACCCTTCCTTTGGCTCTTATATTCTTTCTGCCCCTCTTCTGCAATGGACCCTGAACTTTGGAAGGTGTGATAGAGGTATTTCAGTGCTGAACACTCCTACATCACTTCTTCTCTTCTAGGCATCACTATGGTGCCTTTTGGGTCATCCCAGTGGTCACCGGCATATGAAAAGAGAAGCTTCCCTAACCAAAAGTAAGAGTAGCATTAATATGTGGGTATGGTTGTTAAGTAAAGTGCTTACAGCACAGTTTGGTGAGCATAATATATGCATCTAGCCAGACAAGAGCAGGCATTACACTTCTAATGCTCATACCTCCCCCATTAGACACTTTTGATTAGGTTTCCAGTACCAGACAGGTATTCCTTCCCATAGAGTGGGTCTCCAGTCCAATTAGAGAGAAACTGGTTTTCCTCATAACAGGCATGCCACTAATGCACCCATTTGGTCATTTGGCCTAGCTGGCCAAACTTGAGGCTTGCAGTGTCCACTGTTTTCACCACTGATGACTTCTGTCTCCCATAGGGCTGCATACTAAGCAGCTTTTTCAAGTTTTCTGTCTGTTGGTCTATAGGGAGGAGGTTTACAGCTCAGCCCCAGCTTGATTTCTCAGTGGCCTAAGCATGTGGAGTCTTCAGCAATACAGTCTTACCATCTATTTCTGGTGGGAAACCAAGGTCGTTGGCAATAACCTGTAATGTTTTGTGAGCATCAGGGACCACCCTTGCCAACAACTCACTGGAAGGTATCCTATCCCTGGCACTGAAATTTTTCTAGTAACAGTCTATGACTTCTGGATGTGCCTTTATCCAAAAATGTAGGTTTTCATATGGCTTATTCACAATATCTTGAATTTTGACTACCACCCCCTCCCCGCCCTTCTTTTACTTAATCACTTCCCCTGACCTCACATAGCCCATTCCACCCCCAGTAATCTGTTTGTCTATTTACATATATACAATACCATCCCCTTAAGTCCTTCCCTATCCTTCATCCCATATAGCCCTTTTCTAGACTACTGGCCTCTGCTACAGATTTTTTACTCCAACTCTGTGCCTGTGTTTTGATACAGGGTTTTACTATGTAGCTCTGGATGCCCTGGAATGTGCTATGTAAATCAAGGTGGCATTCACCTTGTGATGGTCTTACTGCTTCTGTCTCCCAAACACTGGGATTATAGGCATGCCCCCCCACCACACCTGGGAACGGCATAGACAGAGAATAACTGTTTTGTTGTTTGGGGGAACTGGGGACTAAACCCAAAGCCTCACACATGTGGGCAAGTGCTCTATCACGGAGTTATATCCCCAACATGACTTATTCCTCATACTTTCCATTTATTTGATTTCCAAAATTTTAAATCTGTTCATTTTCTCTTTCAAAAAAATATTTACTTAGCATCTTCTATGAGAAAAGCATTTGTGGGCTGGAGAGATGGCTTAGTGGTTAAGCGCTTGCCTGTGAAGCCTAAGGACCCCGGTTGGAGGCTAGATTCCCCAGGACCCACGTTAGCCAGATGCACAAGGGGGCGCACGCATCTGGAGTTCGTTTGCAGTGGCCGGAGGCCCTAGCGTGCCTATTCTCTCTCTCTCTCCCTCTCAGCCTCTTTCTCGCTCTGTCTGTTGCTCTCAAATAAATAAATAAACTAACAAAATTTTTTAAAAAAGCATTTGTGTAGACATTGGAAACATAATGGCATAAAAGATATACAAGGTCTTTGCTGTCAAGTTTTTATAGACCAGCAGTAAATGTAGAGTAGTAGATACACAATATTTATTATCCTGTGTAATAAAATATCAGTGGAGAAGTAAAAGGGCGATATGAAACTTGTGTGCAGAGATTAGGAAACACTGTTAAGGCTACTATGTACAATGATCAGAAGTAAGTTCTTCAAATAAACTGGTCTATTGATTCTATCGGACTCTGCCTTTATCCTGCTATCAAAAACATTGGTGCCCAACCCCTATGCTAAACTGCATCCAGCATGCATCCCACTGCATTGCTATGTTGGTTTCTCCTGATTTATTAACCATTATCATTTCCTGGTAGGAAATTCTGCAGACTTATGCCTAAATATACCCGGCCCTGGATATTCTGTGATTTCAAGAGCAAGTTGTCTGAGGAGCCCTTTCATATTCAATAAATTAGGTATAATGAGGGAAAAGGCAGAGGGGGAGTGAAAAGAATAGCATGAGGATGCATTTAAGCATGCCTTTGGGGGAGAGAGCAGGGGAGGAAGAATAGTAAAGAAGGATCCAAAGGAGCAGCTTTCAGAATACAGGAAGACCATAGTGGCTCAGGGTCACAAGAGCCTTGGGAAGAGGGGTTTGGCAGGCATTCAATACTACATAGAAGCCAGGAAGATTAAAGATTCTTATGCAGCCATTGGATTTGGTGGTGCAACTGGTAATGTCAACCTTAAAACAGCAATTTTAGCTAGGTGATGAAGATGCAAAGAGTCAAGGCTTGTACCATCATGTGTATGCAATCTGACATGGTCATAGGTAGTGATGCAGTGGACACAGCAAGCATGAACTGGCCTCTTGACAACCCGGGGAGCAGAGGAAAAGTGAGAGTTGAGGTGGTACTACCTTAAGGGAAAGGCAGGTCAGGGGAGAATTGGTACTTTTTTGAATGACCCAATGTTTCACTCAGATGCATCTCTCATCACCAAAAGGCTGATTAAATGTAGCTATGCCATGGTTGCTGGGCACAGGGATAATGCATACAGTCAACATTCTGAAATGCTTCTTAAAAGAGCACTTGAATCATAACCTAATTTTTAGGAGGGGCGGTGCTTTCTTATCCACCATATCTTGATCAAACTTCAGATAGCCTTAACCTAATATTTGAAAAGTGAATAGTTTAAACACATTTGTTGAGCTGTTCTTTTGCAGTGGGGTAATAGCCAAACAGTAACAAACAGAGAATTTTGCAAGCAGGACACCTATCCTGCCAGCAGCTGCTCAGGGTGGCAGCTATCTTGGATGAAAGTCATAAGCTTGGCTTTAAGAGAGAGGAGGGAAAGCTCAAGGGGTAAGAATGGCACCTAAAGTCTTCTTAAATTTTATGTACAGGAAAAAGACAGCACTTTAGGGCAAAGAACTTCCTGGTGATTTTGAACACACACACATCTCCTTGTACTATTGGTCTTCCCCCACGTATGCTTTCACACGCTCACACGACAAGGTCATTCTTTTTCTAGTGAGGAACCAAGAAGTTCTGAATGGCTTCCCCATGTTCTTTGTGTGGCTCTCTCTGGAAAGCTGTTGCCTACGTGGCCTCTGACCTGTGCTACCCTACATATGCTCCTTCATCCCCTCCATCAACGCTGGTCCCACATTGGCTTGTTGTCTTTATTGCCTATTCTTAGAACTCTTGTCATCTCCTATCACTCTTTCCCAGCATGCCTTTCCAAGGACCAATGCTAACTCATTGAGCCAAAGAAAAGCTAACACTAATTTCAGATAACTTCAGGGAGTGCTTACTGTTCCAGTTGCTTCTTCACATACACTATCTTCATTTTTATCATATATTCACTTTTTGAGGAAATGGGTTTGTAGATGAAGAAGCTGGGCAATGTATATAACTTCTCCAATGTCACATGTCTAGGAAGTTTGAAAACTAAGAGTTTGGCTGCCAGGACCATGTACATAGCTCCATGTTATACTACCTCTTGCACAAGTTTAATTAGAAAGGACCAGGAATACAGACAATTCATCTATGCCACCAGGAGTCAGGAGCCCAAAAAAGATCATCGGCATCAAAATTTGAATTCAAGTCAAGAATCTGGCAACTGGTTCTGGGCCTCAATAGGCAAGGAGGCTGGCCTCCATCCTAAACCATTAAGATCTTCTAATCCATTCCCAAAGGAAGTCCCTCCTTGTGATAGATGGACAGGTCTAGAGAATGAGGAAATAGCTGGTAGGATAGAAAAGGCAGAGATAAGACTGTTGCTACCCAATCCAGTGGCTGTGGTCATTTCCATTGGATTCATATCAGAAGGCTTGTGTAGTTGAAGGCATTCTTCCAAAAAAGATATTAAAATCCTAACCTTAATGAAGTCCCAATACCTGTAAATGCAACCTTATTTAGAAGGGGTTTTGCACATGGTCTAGTTTAAAGGACGTAATTAGATCTAATTTGACTATGTCATTATAGAAAAGGGAATGTGGACACAGGCACACGCACAGGGAGAACATGTGAAGATGAGGACAGAGGTTTGGGTGATGCATCCATGTGCCAGGGGATGCTCAGATTTCCACTGAGCTTCAAAATCTAGGAGAGAAACAAGGAGCCACCTCTCCCTTGCAGCTTTCAGAAGAACAAACCCTGTGGATGCCTTACTTTTGGATGTCTAGGCCTGAGAACTATGAGGCAGTACATTTTTGTTTCTTAAGTCATCAGTTGCTTTTTAAGTCTCATTAGTGATCTTTGGTTGCATCACTCCTAGAAACTTAATACAAACCCCAATACCAAGATCACAACTCTATGCCTGATCAGGTAAGACTGAAAGACTCCAGGTTCTAGTTTATATTAGAAAGTCAAAAGGCCTCTCAAGGGCCCCTCTTTTCTCTGACAGAACCTTGAAGCAGGCAAGAATGGAAGCAGAGAAAGGGATACTTGTGTGACATTGAAGTCTATCAGAGGATAAATACACATTAATGCAACAAAGACCATTATTACACCAGGCATCATCTGGTACATCTATCCCCCTAGCAACACAAATCAGTAATGCCCCCATTTAAAGAAATAAACACATTGCTTACAAATCAGCAAATATGAACATCCTAGATTTGCAGAGCAGGTGGACTAATTGGGATGGACTGTAAGGGCAATGCCTGATCCCCATGGCTACATCCACTTCCCAAACTGTTTTTTGTTTGTGGCACTGTGGACCAAACCCAGGGCTCAGGCATGCTAGTCAAATACTCTGCCACTGATCCACACACTCTGCCCCAAAATGGGACACATGGAGAACTGGAAATTTGGCAATTGTAAAACAGACCTGCAAAATACAAATAACAAATGAGCTCTTAAAGGCGATACTTGTTCAAAGGTTTTCATAGCACTCATAAGACGACACTCTCAAGATGCAAAATGGTACATATATATAGTCCCAGCTCCTAGGGAAGCTGAGAAAAGAGGATCACTTAAGCCTAGGAGTTCAAGACCAGGCCAGACAGTAATGAATGAATAGTTCTTTAAGGATAAGAGCTTTTTCTTACAAAGGACTTGAATTCTCACCCTTCTAGTTGTATTTTCCAGTAATGTGGATAATTGGAAAATGTAGCTCCAGATTTGTAGGGTCACCCTTAGTGAAGTATAGTGATAGAAGTATAATAGATTCTTGGTAGAAATACATATCCAAGTCATCAATTTGCAAGTATCTACCATTATTTAGGAAAATGAACAAAATGAAACACTATAATTTACAAAGGCATGGCTATCAACTGCAATCAAGTTAGGAGTTTTAGAAGTGTCACCAGGTTCTATTGTCATAACTACTCTCAAACGTCTGCCAGAATTCTGAGCACAGGGAGATGAAAGTCAGAAAGGCTGAAACTCCAAGATCTGCGATCACAAAGTTAATCCATCACCTGTGCCCAAGGTCCAAATCAAGTTGAGGTTCACGCTGTCTCAAATCTAGCTTTTTCTGGAACATAAAAATACAATACCAAACATGCTCTAGTCAAAATGACATGTAGGTCTTCCTTTTCTTTTCTTAAAACATTTTATTTATTTATTTGAGAAAGAGTGAGAGAAAGATACAGAGAGACAAAGAGAGTGAGAGAGAAAGATAGAGAATGGGCACAACAGGGCCTCTAGCCACTGTAAATGAACTCCAGACACATGTGCCACCTTGTGTACCTGGCTTTATATGGGTACTGGGGAATTGAACCTGGGTCTTTTGTCTTTGCAGCCAAGCTCCTTAACCACTAAGCCATCTTTCCAACCCCTTTTCTTTTTTTCCACTAAAAATTTTCAGCAACATATATATACAGTATTGATAAGAAAAGCATATGTTTCTTCTAATGGAAAGAAGACTGCCAATGAACCAAGAGGCCTAGATCTCTGTCCTAAATACAGTACCTTGGGTAATTCAACCTCTCTTTTCTTACTTATAAGAGATATATGTATCTACTAATCTGAAAGGTAATTTCTAATTCTAAAATTCCATAATTTTGTCTGTAATCAAAAAATACTTATTTAGTTGAACAAATATGTGATCTTTCAGCATGTTCTCAGCATATTTTAGAATTCAGAAAGAACAAAATTAATTGCTGTCATAGTAAAAACACACTCTAATTTTTTAAATTATTCTGTGACCTAATACAGCATTGTATCTGATTACTAATATTAAATAAAAATTCCAGTAATACTAATACAATAGTGTAATGCTGTTCAATACCTTTAATAATTAAACAAATGTGGATTGAGTGGCTCTGAGGTAAGAGAGGGAGACATAATTACCCAGGTTGCAGCCATTTCTTTGTTTCAATTGTTCTAGTAGTTTCAGTGGGGTTGTTGCAACATTCTTGCCAGGGACTTTTGTGCCATTTACTTAGGCAATGTTACAATGGCTGCCTAGCTCCATTCCCAGAAAAAATGCCTCCCCAAAGACTAAATCCTCCATTTGTTATTTACAAAGTCCATAGTAGCATCTTTATTGTTATGATTATTAAGGAAAATCAAAGGTATAGTATTAAATATTTTCAGTGTCAGAAACTATAAAATTTTGCCTTTTACAAAGTAGGTCACATAATAGGACTCTGATTACCTACCAATTGTGTAGGATAACCAAGGTTTTCAGTGAATGGACTTTGTGCTGACAAGCCCTTAAAAGGTTGTGTGCATGGCCCTTAGCCCTTGAACATGGCAAGCATTTGCCATGGATAGCAGCCTTGAAAACCCAAAGGCCCATTACAAAAGGAAAATTTCCCTCTTTTTACAGGGTCAAACATATGTCACATACTTCCCTGTCACAGCCCTGACCACAGACAAGTTCCTTTCACAATGCAGCATACATAAAGCCTGTAATTATCAGCCACAGGTAGTGGCCACCTGCTCATGGAATACACAGAAATGGAAAAAAAAAAATGTGGAAGAATCTGTAGCAAGAATAGTCCTTTTGAATTGGCCCTAAGAGGCCCTGCTGCTAAAGGTTTCAGACTTTTAATCAGCCTCCTTTTGCTTACTGAACTGGCAATTTCAGAGTCAGAAGGTAATCATACACAGACAATTATGGCCTCAAGAACTTTCTAGATATATCCAGGGTATGGCTCCACTAAATTTCATTCTACTGTTTCCTCTGAGCTAACTGCATGCTGCTTTCAGAACTGTGATGCAATTGCTTGATATTTGTTTTGATGCTTAATTATGAAAG
This sequence comes from Dipus sagitta, assembly GCA_036346955.1. Classification (NCBI taxonomy): domain Eukaryota; kingdom Metazoa; phylum Chordata; class Mammalia; order Rodentia; family Dipodidae; genus Dipus; species Dipus sagitta. The sequence goes on along the minus strand of CM070775.1, from coordinate 85,234,620 downwards.
CCAGAGGCACTCAACCTTTCAACTCTCATGAGTGCTGCTTGCCAAATGTCCATAGCTGAGTTCTTCAGGAATTTCTTTCATCCTAAGGGACCTTGGACACAAGCTTGTATCCCCCTCCTATGTAGCCTATGTTGAGTGGTCATTGGATGCAGAGGTACAAGTTTCACCCCCTTATCTCAATTCTGAAAAACCAAGAACAAACCAATTCTAAATAAGGGAATGCTTCCTAATCCCTTCTATGAAACTACAACACGAAAAGGAAACTATAGATCCGTATCTCAGATGAACATAGATGTAAAAATTCTCAATAAAATACTTGGAAACCAAATTCAAGACCATTTCCAAAAGATTATCTGCCTCAATCAAGTTGGCTTTATTCCAGGGATGCAGGAATGACTCAACATACATAAATCTACAAATGTAACATATCATTGAAATAGACTCAAGGGCAGAAACCACATGATCATCTCAATAGACACAGAAAAGGCCTTTGACAAAAATCCAGCATCCCTTCCTGATTAAAAAAAAAAAAAAAAAAACATTGGAAACACTGGGAGAGGAGATAACATATCTCAACATAACAAATGCTGCATCAAACAAACCTATAGCCAATACCATACTAAATGTTGAGAAATTGAAAGCATTCCTACTAAGCTCTGGAACAAGACAAGGATGTTTATCCTCCCCAATGATATTCAGTATAGTGCTTCAAGTCTTAGATAGGGTGGTAAGACAAGGGAAAGAAAGGAGTCAAAGTAGCCTTATCTGTAGATGATATAATTCTACATATGAGACCCTAAAGATGCCACCAGAAACTACAGTTAATACATTTTCACCAAAGCGGCAGAATACAAAATAAACACAAAAATCAGTACCTTTCTTATATATCAATGACAATGATACTGAGAAAAAAAAATAAGTGAAACAGTCCCATTCATAATAGCTAAAAAATTAAATATCTCAGAATATCCCCAATCCAGGAAGTGAAAGATCTATTCAGTGTAAACTTTAAAACACTCAAGACAGAAATTGAGGAAGACATTCAGAGATATATGTCCCAAGCTAGTGGATTGGAAAAATTAATATAATGAATGATAATGATGAAAATGGCCATCCTACCAAAAGCAACTTATAAAATCAATACAATTCTAATAAAAATTCCAGTAGTGTTCTTCACAGAAACAGAAAAAATAATTTAAAATTCACAGGGAAGTATGAAAGACTTTGGATAGCCAAAACTAGCCTCAGCAAAAAGAATATTGCTGGAAGTATCAATGTATCAGACTTCAAGCTATACTACAGGGTAATAGCAGTAAAATTAGCAGACTGCTATGAAACCAGACCTGTAGAAGAGTGGAATAGAATAGAAGATCCAGGTATAAGTCCAAGTAACTACAGCTACCTGATCTTTGACAAGTAGGCCCAAGATACACATTAGCAAAAATGCAGCATGTTCAACAAATGGTGCTGGAGAAACTCGATAGCCACATGCAGAGGAGCGAATCTAGACAGTCTTCTCTTACCATGCACAAAAATCAACTCTAAGTAGATGAAGACCTCAATGTAAGAACTGAAACCACTAAAGGAAAAGGAAGGAAGAACACTTCAAAATAAAGGTATAGGGAAGGACTTTCTGAATAGGACCCAGATTAGTCCAGAAAGTAAGACAAGAAATCAACAAACGGGACTTTATGAAACTAAAAGGCTTCTGTACACCCAAGGAAACTATAAATCAAGTCAAGAGACAACCTACAGAATGTGAGAAAATCTTTATTTATTTGACAGAATATACAAAGAATTTTAAAACTAAATTAAAAAATCAAATAACTGAATCAAAAAATAGGCTATGGAGGACTGGTGAGACAGATTAGCAATTAAGGTGCTTATGTGCAAAGTCAAAGAACCCAGGTTTGATTCCCCAGGACCCAGGTTAGCCAGATATACAGAGTGGCACGTGCATCTGGAGTTTGTTTGCAGTGGCTAGAGGCCCTGGTGGTGTCCATTCTCTCTGTGTCTATCTGCCTCTTTCTCTCTCTCTCTCTCAAATAAATAAATAGGCCATGGAATTGAACAGAGAGTTCCAAAAAGAAGAAATACAAATGGCCAATAAATAAAATTTAAAATGTTCAGCATCTTTAGCCATTAGAGAAGCTCAAATAAAAAAATACTTTGAAAGCCAGGTGTGGTGGTGCATGCCTTTAATCCCAGCACTCAGGAGGCAGAGGTGGGAGGATTGCCGTGAGTTTGAGGCCACCCTGAGACTCCGTAGCGAATTCCAGGTCAGCCTGGTCTAGAGTGAGACCCTACCTCCAAAAACCAAAAAAAGAAAAAAAAAAAAACTTTGAGATTCCATCTCACCACAGTCAGAATGGCTATTGTTAAAGAATCACATGAGAACAAAAGCTGGCAAAAGTTTAGGAAAGGAGGAATCCTTATTCATAGTTTGTAGGAGTATAAACAGGTGTAGCTACTATGGAAATTAGTATGAAGAATTCTCAAAAAGCTAAAAATAAATCTACCACGTGACTCAGCCTTATCAATCTTTGGCATATACCCTAAAGACTCTATACTTCATAGATGTCCATTGCTGCTCTATTCACAGTAGTCAAGAAATGGAATCTGCATAGTTGTACATCAATTGAAGAATGGATAATGAAGATGTGATATATACATATACAAAATAAAATTTTATTTATCTGTGAGGAAAAATAAAATTTGCAGTAAAATGAATAGGTCTGAAAATTATTTTACTACTGAAGTATCCTAGATTCAGAAAGACATATACCATATATTCTCTTTATATGCAGATCCTAGTACTGAATTTTTAGATTTGTATGTAAGTTGGACTAATAGTTAATATTAGAGGCCAGGAAGCTACAAAGAGATCATGAGAGGGAAGAAATGGGGGGTGGTGGTGACTTAAAGGGAGTATTGATAGTTTAAAGCAGATGCCCCCATAAACACATGTGTTTGAATGCCTTTGGTCAGGTGTTTTGTCCCAGCAACACAAAGGTAACTACAACAGGAGGGGATAATAGATATGTAAGTAGAGGGATAGAATACTGGAGGTGGAAAGGTCTAAGGGAGACCAGGAGAGGAGGATAGAAGGAGGAAGGGGTGGGGGAAGGGTTAATGAAAACTAAGATGATATGAATAAGCCATATAGAAATCCATGTCTTCACCAGCCAATTAAAAATATAATGAGGGGGAAATACATGAATTTTGGTAGAAGCACCCTTCAGGGTGGAGAAACCTATGCCCAGAAGCCATACTTTTTTATACGAAAATTCCAGGGCCAGATGTTGGATACCATGGGTGGGAGTTGTTGGTCAGGGGGCCCTGTGAGCCCCCCCAAACAACACAAGCATTGGTTGCCCAACAGAGCTAGATAGTAAGACCCTATTTTTGAAGACACCATAGTACTAGGATCTTAATAAGAGAGAGAAGTGGTATTTCTCAGTTGTAGGATACTGAGAAATCAAGCTCGAATAGAACTGAAGTCTCCTTCCTACTAGCTAGAACACTAGAAAGTGCTCTGGAGTTTGCTGGGTCAAAGTAATCAAGAATCTTACCCAGAAGTACACCATGTGAATTACACAACTGGCCAACTAGGCAAGATGTGCCCACTGGTGCAATAGTGGCATGACTGGTATGGAGGTAACCAACTGCCAATTTATGGATTTGAGGACCACTCCATAGGAAGGAATGCATGCCAAGTCCTGAAAACTCAGTGAAAGAGCCAATGGCTGGGAAGGCCAAAGGCCCTAGGGGGAAGCTATTACTATTATTTGACTAAATGGCTATGTTGTGTTCATCAAATTGCCCTCTAAATACTTATGTTTATGCCCAGGCAGGCTTTGGACTTACCTCAGCCTTTGCAGTAGCTGGAATTACAGGCATATGCCACCAAGCCCAGCTTAACAGTTGGAGTTTTAACCAAGAAACCTGGAAAACGACTCTCTATGTAGGAGTAAAAAGTGCATGAACTGCAGAAAGAATTCAAAAGACCTAGTTTCCAATCCTGACTCTGCCATTTGTTAACTGTGCAACTCTTGAAAAGGGGCTTAGCCTCTTTGTGTCTAAACTTGGTCATTGCTAAAATGAGACTAAGAGTATCAACATTTTCTGTATTTTCAGGAATAATGAAGCAATACAGTTTTTTTTTCCTCTGTGATTGCTATGCATCAACTACTCAGTAAACCTTTCCTCCACCCTCACTTATTATATTTTATTTCCACCAAAATGCTTTCAAACACCTTATTTGTTATGTTTAAATGTTAAGACTTTCCATACATTGAGAATCTATAAAAACTCTGTTAGCAATTAAACTTCTAGAAATTTATTTCTAGAAATATCCATATATATACATGAATATGAGTAAGGAAGAATGTTAATTAATAATTAATTGATTGAAAATATATAAGAATAATTCAGTGCTATTTAAGAATGCTTAAATAACTTATGATACATCTATATATTGAGAATTCATGCTGCCATTACATGTGTTTACAAATTTGGAAAGATGCCTGAAGCAACTATTCCTCATGGAAGTTCTGATATTTATAACGGGGTCTTCCTCTTGTTTGAAAATGGTGTATTGTTAAAACCTTAGAAGGGTATACCTCAAAATTCTTAGTGCTTTGGGGTGGGAGAGATGATTATAAAATGTTAAAAATTATATACTCACATAATAATTATTTACAACAAATTTTTACAAGTACAAGACAAAAGCAGGATAGCAAAGACTCCTTCCAGATTCCAAAGCAAATACAAATAAAAGGGAATTTTTAAAGTGTTTTAAGAAGGAGTTGTTCTACATTCAGAGTCTAATACTCATTTGGAAAGCATATGGATCCTAATATATCATGAAGAAAATCAGACTTGTTAGAGCTATACATGAAGTTATTACCACTATATAGCCTTTAGTTTAATACTATATGACTTTATTACTATATTCACACATATTGTACACAGGTACACAGACCATAATTATATCTTCCAGATAAGAAACTATTGATCATTGTGAGTTAGAGCCCCTCTCAAGTCTCTGCCTACAATGCTCTTATTGGCTTATTAGGACACCAGGCACTCCCATCACTAAGGAGCTTGAGGGTCCCTCTCATATGCTTCTACGGCATGCTGGACACTTCTGTCAAAGGGTTTCCATGAGTTTTAATTGTTTCTATTTTTTACCATGCATCTCAGCTCCCCCCAAAGGGGCTCTGTCTCAGTGCCTCTATTCCCCAGGGCTTTCTTCAAGGCCAGGTACACAGAAGATTCTCAGTACAACGTGCTAATTGGATGAACCTTTCTAGGAAAAACATCACATAGAGATAGGACCTATTGTTTCTACCTGTGCCAGGGTGATGGTGATAGACACTGAGGATACTCAAAACATACCAAGTGGAAATCCAAAAGTGGCTGAGAGCTCAACACTAAAGTAGACTTAAAATATACTCACCAAGGCTCAGGGTACTTTGCAGAAGAGGGGGCAGAAAGATTGTAAGAGTTACAGGGTGGGAGGGAATATCCAGAGGCATTCCCCACACCCCACAATGACTGATTGCTGCTCTTACAACTCATAACTCATAACCCACAATCCTATGGTAAATACCAGCAATCCCACTGAGGAGGGCCCGCAGTAGAATTGGGGCAGGGAGGAAGGAAATGGTACCAACACACGATGTGTCTATACAAAGTTTCTATTTAATAAAAGAACTATATTTTATTATTATGTAAAAATTTATATATGTAATAAACATATCCAAATGGAAAAAATGTATATGAAGACAGTTTTGGCAAACTATGGACCATTCTACACATGTTGCTGTCATTCAAATGCAAATTATTTTCTCAAATAATGTCCAAGAGGCAGGTTTTGATGGTGGAGGTATGCTTGACTGAGTGTTTTCTACCTAATAAGAGCAACAACCTCTGGCCTATCCTCTAGCTTTCTGCATCGTAAATAGTCCACATTTTTGCAAGAAAAACCACTGTGAAAAGAGATTGATGAGAAATATTTCACTTCTATAAGAAATAAAAATAAAACAGGAATGAGTGAAAAGATAAGATTCTATTAGAGCGTAAGTATAAGCAAATACACAGAGAATGTCCCAAAAGCCTCAAACAGAAGTTTTCATCTATTCTATATCTTTGGTCACTGATTACCCTCTATGAGATGAGTTCCTTGGCAGGAGGCTTTTGTCCTCCTTGTGAAAGACATGGCTTCATTCTGTAGGTTGCAAAGAAAATATTTTAAAACTGGAATATCTGCATTTGTTTCCCAGGAAACCAGTTTGGTTCTGATGCTAATTTGTATATCCCACTTGCTTTCTTTCAAATAAGGCCTGTTGTTCTAGGGGAAGGGAAGCATGACAGACTACTTTGGGATACTGCCCAACTGAGTGCCAGTCTAGGTGCCAGGCTAGGAGTGCCAAGTTGACTCTCAGTTCCACCTTAGGTTCAATGCCAGTTGGCACAAGGCTTCTCAACTGAGGTCACCACAGTATGAGACTGAGAGATGGAGAAACATTTTCTGTTTTAAGTTCTGACCCCAAGAGAGTAGAGGTTGGGGCCAGCAAACACTCACTGCAGACTGAGTTACATGGAGCTAGCAGACAGGTCTGAGCAAGACAAACAGCTCAGGTTTTGGAATGGTCTATGTTTCCTGCTTAAGAAATTTCTTTTTATCTCCTCCCTCGGATGGAATGATGTCCCTAGAGGGTGTGGGTGCCTGGAGCACTCTTCCGCCACGGCATCGACAAATGAACTGTATTTACATTTCTGTGGCTTTTTCTTTAGGTGTGTAGAACCTTGCTGATGATGACATTAGAAGGCATGGCTTTGCACACCAAAGAATGTCGTTTCATGTTCCCCAGAGAGGTAGCTTATTTGTGCATTTCAGCTCCAAAGTCCTGGCTGCAAAGTTGTTTTGTTTGATACTGACAGTGTTGCTGCTTTTCATTAGCTGTTTGCATGTCAAATAGAGATCTCTCACAATCAGACCTGCCCTTATGTCTTGCGCAGAGGTGGGGGGGGGGTCAGAAATACTTTTAAAACCATAAAAAGCGTAAAAACTGATAAAGTGACATGCAACCAGAAAGTATGATCTATTTTAATCTCATTTACTGCTTTCTTCATAATGCAAAGGTACCTCAATGGCCTAGAATGCACTGTCCTACATGGTGACAGTAGGTAGTTACCTAGGGTTACTGAGCACCTGAAATGTGGCTAGTCTCATGTGAGTTGTGCTGTTCAGTATGAAATACACAGTGAAATTCTGAAGACACAATATGCAAAACCAACTTAAACTATATCAATACTTATTTGCACCATTACACATTGAAATGATATTTTTGATAGAGTAGGTTAAAGATATAAATGGAATTAATTTCACTTGCTCCCTTTTACTATCTTTAGTATGGTTACTAGAAAATTAAAACTCATATCCAATGACTTACATTACCCCTTTATGGGACAGACCTGGTCTCCAGTGGGTGTCATATACTCATTCATCCAGTCCCTCAGCCAGTGTCTACTGACTACCTGATGTGTCAGAATAAATACAGCCAAGGCTGTGCTCTGAGAGTTCACAAACTAGGAGAGAAGCAATAGCCCAAACTGAGTCTTGGCACACAGAATAACAGTGAGTATTGTGGGAGCCCCAGGAAAGACGTTGGTAAAGAGCATGACCAGGCAGGCTTCAAGGAGGAGGTGAGTTTTAGGACACAGTAGATTTACAGTCACAGAAGAAAAAAAGCGCAGATGCAGAGACATGCCTGGTATGTGTAACAGAGCACAAAAAGTTCAAGTGGGCGCAGTTTTCAGTACAAAGATGGGGAGTGAGTGGTAGAGATAAAGCCATGGAGATAGGCCAAAGGTCCAGGATCTGAAGGGACTCTTAATGCCATGAAGAGTTTGCACTCAGACTTGACTTAGCTGTTGCCTCACTGCAGTATGCAGAAGAATCATTTGGGGATTCTTTTTTAAATGCCACATGCCCAGCAACTTTGATGCTGGCGATTTTCTCTTTAGATATAGCATTTTGATAAGCATCCCAGATACAGAACCCCCTTCAAAAACAAAACAAAACAAAAAGAAAACACTTCAGGTAAGAAATACTTAATTAAACAGTGACATGATAATTTCTGCATTTAAAGTCAATAACCAAAGAACACAAAGAAAACAGACTGGGGGCTGGAGAGGTGGCTTAGCAGTTAAGGCACTTGCCTGCAAAGCCAAAGGACACAGATTCAACCCCCCAGCACTCATGTAAAGCCAGATGCACGAGGTGGCACATGCATCACATGCATCTGGAGTTCGTAGTGGCTGGAGGACCTGGCATGCTCATTCTTTCTCTCTACATATCTGCTTCTCTCTCTCTCCTTCTCTCAAATAAATAAATAAAATATTTTTTAAAAACACAGATTGGGAATGGCCTCCTGAGAGCATCAGTTATTTCAAGTAACAAGGTGCAAAAAAAAAAAAATCATGGTCTGTCTTTGTCTTAGTTTTTCTCTGTTTATACCATAGACTTAAATAGCAGAAATCTGTTGTAAACATTTCTAAAGTCTGAGAAGCCCAAGATCAAGAGGCCAGCTTATTTGGTTCTTTGTGGGGACACTCTTGCTCACTTATAGAGGGATAATTTCCGTGTCCTAACATGGGAGAGAGAGAAGAAGAGAGGAGAGGAGAGAAGATAGAGGAAGATGAAGAAGAAGGAAGAAGAGGAGAAAGAATGAAGAATACAGAGGAGGAGAACAAAAGAAGAGAGAGAGAGACAGAGAGATCATTTCTTTTCTGTCATTGTTTATATGGGCACTAATCACATTTTGGGGGCTATATGAGATAACCTCCCCAAAGCCCCAGCTCCAAATAACACAACTTTGGGAGTTAAGGCATCAACATATGAATTTGGGAATGGAAGTAGGACACAACATTCAGGACTTGGGGCAGGGGAATGGAATTTCATATGGAAAGAGATGACTGCCAGGAATATTTAGGCAGTTTTCCAGCCTTGTTGACTGAATTTGGTCTTTGCTCTTGTACCCTTGTTTCTTGCCCCAGTATTGCCTCTGGGTACTGGTTTTGTTATCTTTTACCAAACACTTGGAACCAAAAGCCTAGTGAGATGGTCCAGAGCAAACGTGACTGAGCATTCAGTCCCTGAAAGACTCCTTCCTACTACAAAAGCATTTGGGAGAGATCTAAAGTAAACCTTGCTCTAATATTCCTAAATTCTCTTGCGTATTCCTGACCAAATTGCATAAAGAAGAGACAACCAAAGTGGAAGTGTCTTTACTTTCCAGGAATCTCTTCTCTACCTTGAGTCCTCACCACCAAAACACTACTTATTTGCCCCTCACAGATTAAGACATGACAAATACAAGATACCACATTTCACATTCAAATCAGACTAAAAACAGTTCAAACTGTGATTTCTTATGTAATTCTGTACAGAATTACTCCAGATAAATGTTATCTCTTCCCTCCAACCTTCTACAACATACAAAAACACCTATATACATGATGCACACATGTGCATAAACACAATCAGCCATGCACAGTTTTCCCTCTTGGGCCTTCTGATGCCCACATATATTTTATTCACTTTCTTTATTTGAAAGCCCAATTTTTAGTCACATGTGGTGGCACAGGAAGTAGAAGCAAGAGGATGAAGTGTTCAAGGCCAGCTTTAGTATATAGGAAGTATGAGGCCAGCCTGGACTACATCTACCTTGGTCTCAAAAGCCCAATGTTAAATTGTTTGAGAAGATTGTCTCCCCTAACTTTTTTGAGTGGTGTGACCATTGGAGACCAAACCCTGGACCCAGTATTGTCTTTAATTTCAGTTTTCAAAACAGTTCATTTTCTCCAAGTTGTGGGATCTAAGAGTGAGAAGCTGAACTGGAGTTTTCAGGCATGTTATTGGGGATATGGAGGAGCTAAACTACATGGAACTAATGTATCACCCAATATGATGATAAACACATTGGTTCTCTCTTTCCCTAGCCCTGAAGCCCCTTGTCAGGCCCAGACACCCTGTGAAATTGTTACAATTTTGCCCTTTTTCTTCATCTGTGGTTTTCTGTCATTGCTGGCTTTATCTCTTAGGTTTCTTTGTCATTACACATGACTGTGGTGGCACAGTGGATTTTCTCCCTCTGCCTCTCAGGTGTGTGTTCTTGCTCGTGCTACTAGAGTATAGACCTTCATACTTGTGGATCTATAGCTAATAGGCATTTGAGGAAGATGAAAAGGTGATTGCTTTTCCAAGTCAATGTTCAGTTCCCCAAATGAATAGCTTTCTGTCAGCCACCTTCTAAGTGAGTACTGTATTAATATCACAGTAGAAAATGATGTAATGCAATAGCAATTCTTAATAAGATGCCTTACTGAAGAAGTATTTATATAATGATATAGAATACTTATCATAAAAACCCATAGGAATCAAATTTAATGGTGGAAAAAATCTATAGGCTTTTCTAGTGTTTATGCACATATATGCATCATATGTACATGAATGTATGTGCATGTATGTTACATAAGACTGGAGGGAAGAAATAACATTTCTCCAGAAATAGCAAAGATTTTATTTTCTGAAGAGAAGATTCTAGGCAATGTATAAGAAAAACACAGATGTACATATTTAGTGTAAAAGAATTAGCTAAAATAAATTGAACTAATAAATTTCAGTAAGAGGAACCATTAAGGGAAGAAAAATTAATAACTTTCTGGTAAGATATTACTTGAAAATATAGTAGAGGAAAACACATTCATATTAGCCACAAACCCAAAAATGCCAAATAATGATTTATATTGAAAAATATTATAATACTTCATTGAGCTACATAAAAGCAAAATTGAAAATAAAGAATGTGGACATCTTCATCCACAGAATCTGAGAAGTAAAAGAGAGTATTAGGGGCTGGAAAGATGGCTTAGCAATTAAGGTTCTTGCTAACAAAGCTAACGGACCCAGGTTCGATTCCCCAGTACCCACATAAGCCAGATGCACGAGGTGGTGCATACGTCTGGAGTTCATTTGCAGTGGCTAGAGGCCCTGGCATGTCCATTTATTCCCTCTCTCTCCCTTTCTCTCTCAAATAAATAAAATATTAAAAAGAGACAGTGAGTTGACTATTAGTGCTCATCACTCTCTGCTGCCTGACTATGATGCAATATAACCCGCTGCCCCATGCTCCTGCCTTTCCCAACAAGAACTGTACCCTCAGAGTTTGAGCCAAAATAAACCCTTCTTTACAATGCCAATAAAATAACTACAATAAGATAAACAAAATTGAATGAATGGAAAAATATCAAATTCCTATATTGGAGGAAAACTATATTTTATATCTTAAAAATCCAATATATTCTAGCCTATAAATTTAATGAAATTCCAATAAAAATCCAAATCATAATCTTTATAGATTTCAAATTAATTTTTAGTTTTTAAGTTGCTATTATGGGTGGGACTTCAAAATGGATATCATTATCACTATGTTGCCTAAGTTGGCCACAAACTTCTGAGCTCAAGAAACCTTCCTGAGGACTACTATGTCCAGTTTGATTTTAAGTTTAATCTTCAGGAATTAATAAGTGATGATACTTGAGAAATTAGGAGGAATAACACATTGAAGAAGAAAAATAACTTTAAAAACCAGGTATTGCTGGGTGTGGTGGTGCATGCCTTTAATCCCAGCACTTGGAAGGTAGAGGTAGGAGAATTTCCATGACTTCTGGCCTGGGCTAGTGTGAGACCTTACCTCGAAAAACAAAACAAAATACCAGGTATTAACAAAATAGACATGTGGGCTATCAGATATGAATAAGAAGTTCAAAACTAGGCTCATATATTTACTGGGCAATATACTATAATAAGAGAGGCATTTTGAATTAGCAAGAAAATGCTGACCAATTCAATGAAAAGCATTTACAACTGTCATTTCTGAAACTAATGAAATTAAGAGTATTACTTTAACATATCACATGCCAATGAATTCCAAACAGATTAATTTTTAAGTATTAAAGCATAAAGTTGCACATAATTGAACTAGATATTATCACCTCTCTTTCAGTTCTCTCTTTCTCCCCGTCCCTCTCATAAACCAGGTAGTTGATGTCCAGACCTTCCTTCAGGAGCCAGGTACTGTTGACTTAGCGTCCTGAGGTCTGAAGTGCTCAAGGTGCACTGGAGCATTCCTTTTTTGCCATGTGGTCTCAACTTAGATGACACTCAACTAGAGAAACCAGTCCCCACAGGGGACATTCAGCAATCTGACAGATATTTTGATTGTAATGAGGCAGGAAATTCTGCTGGAATTCGGCCTCCCTTGCCTCGGTTTGGGAAGGGCATCAGTACTCTTAGGAGATTGCCTAACATGTTGCAGCCATTTTCCACTTCAGCTTCTTCCTTTCCCCCATCCTACTTCCTTGGCTTTCTCACAGGCTTTTCTATAAATTCCCACTACAAACAACTCTCTGTCAGAGGTAAGTTCCTGGGACCTAACCTAAGAAAGTAGGTGCCAGGAATAGATCTGGGAATCTCAGGCATAAGAGAAATACAGCAAAAGTACTACTTATAAGGACTGTGCAACTTATAGCTGTTAAGTATTATTGGTGTATTTATGAAAGACAATGGAAGGTAATGGGATAACTAACCACTAATGGCTGTTAAAGTATGAAAGGCAGTGGGCCTCCTTGGCCATACGTTGTTTCTCATTTCCTAGAGCAGGAGAGCCAAGAAATGAGGACCAGATTCTGACTCGGTATGAAGGCTGGAAGGCGTCCAGGGAAGGATGACTTCTGAACACCAGCAAGTCTCTTATGCTAACTAAGGTCATGGACTTTATTGAAAAGGAGTGAGGTCCTGAGACTTGACATGGGCATGCTCTTTCCTGAATGAACCTATGGTCATATACTAAAGTAACTATAAAGTACATAATGGAGATTATGCAGAGATTTTGATGATACAGGGTTTAAGCTGCCAATTATACCTACAGACCCGCAGTGTTTAAAAAACCCTCTTAGTGGGGTTGTGCTGTGGCCATATAACAAATGGGGTCCTGACCAGCTCAGCCAAAGCCCTCCAAAATTTGTTCTGATTCATAATTAAGATTGATTTAAGTCCCCTTTCAAACACAGTATTGTGTTCAGGGCTATGCTGAACAAATTAGGATTAGAGTCAGAGTCACAGTACAGTAAAATCATTGTAAATACCTGCTCTTCCCTATTTGCCTCCAAGCTAGTGTCTAGGCTATTATTAGTCCTGTCAAACATCAGCAGCTGGCCCCACTGCCACCCTCACCAAAGTCCACAAATAAGTGCCAGGTGATCTCCACAGGCTTTTAACAGGCTATCAGGTCATACACAGTACTGTGCTGTGGAAGACTCACTTATGTATCTCATCACTGATCAAATTCAAGTACTTTGTATTTACAGTTTAAAAGCCCAAAATGGGTTAGTTTATCATAGCCCAGCTTCATGACACTGATGCATGTGCTTGTACCAAGTGGCTATGAGCTCAGTGCTCTTTGATTTAAGTGCAGGAAGCTTTTATTTTTGAATTTCTACTTACTCGTGGCAATACATCAAACAATCAGTTTTAATATCTTTAGGGTTAAGTGCACTCATGTAATTTAGAATTAAATGATTTTTATTAAGCACTTTTACAGACTACATGCTATATAACTCCACTGATTAAGGATCATGGTGACTGGTAAAACAGCAGCCCCCATGAATTAGAGAAACATTAGTGAAATGCATTTTATGAATACATCACAGAATGCATTCAGTATTAAGTAACTCAAATGTCACAAAAGTTCAAATGGAAAATTTCCCCTAAAAAGCAAATGCACAGATGAACCTGTGGGCTCTATTGAATTCTAATAGTGCCATCTTTCTGGTTTGTGGTCTGTATGATTCTTATGGCCTTATTCTATCTGTCCACTTTCACCTCAGCCCCATCTAGACTCAACTTCTAAATTTTTAGGGGTCACTTCTCTTTGACTCTGTTAAGAAGCAGAGCCACCAGTAGGAAAAGTAGTCAATTTACCTAGGCATGTTTCCCCTTGGGGGGAAAAATCCTGGCAGTAAGGCTATCGTCCAGTAGAGGGCAGCATAAATCTGTTCCCTTGCACATGCTCAGAGAGGCTTTGGGCATCCCCTTTGAGGTCCAACTGAAAAATGGGGATGTATCTAGCAGGTGCCACATGACTGTGCATACGGTTCAACCAGATCATATTTCCAGTTCATGGCTACTTGAACAAAATTAAGGAAAGCATTTCTTGCCACCACGTCAGCTAGGCATAGGTGCAGAGACCGTGCAGAGACAACTGGACTTACTCTCTTCTTACAGAAGTCCATCTTTTGCTCAGAGGGGATTTTGTGGTTTTGTTATGAGACAGGAGGTTTTGAGGGGCAGGGGAGATTGTTCTCCTCAACCCCACCTCCCCAAAAGGCAAGCCATACCTACACATTTGAAAGAAATTATTCAAATTGTGGAAAAACCTTTTTCACCTTCATCAGGAAACTAGAATTAAAAGGATCTTAATTGGAGCTACAGCATGTGAACTGGGGTCCTTCTTTGGGTAGCTCAAATGATTGCTTTTGTAAAGCTGTCAGTCCTCAGTTAGGAGAGAGAAAACATTTCTTAGCATAATGAGCAGAGGTTGATGGTAGCGGTGGTCCCTAAAGGTCAAAACCAAACTCAAGCTAATAGACATGCTATTTATTTTATGGAGATTAGTCTACTAAGATGAATGATCATTGAATTGCTTACTTTACTAATGATATATTTCTCACCAGTGAGGGACTATACTGTTTTGCAATATTTCTTCAGGAAATGAAAATAGTTTTCCGGATGCTACAAACTGAATGGAAAATATCAACTCACATCTAGCTCACACCTGAGAGGCTGCTTTAGGTGGCAAGTTCAAACTTGCAATGGAGCCAGAGGAAGATGCCTCTGCCCAGAGGATGCAGTGATATAAGGTTGCTAATAGAGTAAGTAGCTGGGAGATTGAAGAGAGGTCTGGAATGGATGCTAGACTGACAACTTCAGTGGCAGGGGAGATAACTCAGAAAAGTAAAAGTATGCACAAAATAGAATAGCTTAATAGTTATGATATAAATACTTATCATCACACAATCTTAGTATACACAAACTTATCAATACCTTTCTCTACAGTTCTCTAGCTATGTCCTAGTGAATGATTTTATGTATGTGTGTGCATGGGGAGTACATGCATGTGTGTGCACATGCACATAGAGGCCAGAGGATAACCTCAGGTGTCACCCTCAGGAACACTGTCCACCTTCTTTGAGACATAGTCTTTCACTGGCCTGGAGGCTATCAAATAAGCTAGTCAGGCTGCTCAGCAAGTCCTAGATCATCCATCTTCACACTACTGAGATTGCAGTCCTGCACCATGCCCATCATTTTAAAATGAGTACTAGGAATCTAACTTAGGTCTGCATGCTTTTGAGGCAAACACTTTATTGACTGAGCTATCTCCTCAGGTCTGCTGTGGATTATTTTTAAATAAATACATAATTTTATACCACAATAACAGTCCTGAAATGATTTAATTTTTTGTAATTAGATATATGCATTTTTCACTTTATGTTTGCTGATATTTAGATCATTCTGAGAATATATATGTTAAGGTCGCATAGCTTAGAAAGAATGGGAGATGAGACCCAAACCCTGGCAACTGTGCCAGGCTCCCTCACCTGACCATCACACCATGCCTCTGGCTGGTGAGGCTTTAACAACTGAGCAGAGCAGGATTGAGATCTCACGCTTACATCCATGTCCACACTAATGTATACTCATGGCTACAAAACATGAATGATGAACATTATCTGAAATTCCACATAAGCATTCTGCTACAAAATAACTGCTTTTTATAAATCTTTCAAGGTAATAAAGTTTGGAGGGGCATGGGTTCTCTCATATATTTCCTTGAGGATCTCATGAAAGCTCATACAATCTGTCCGTATTTGCACTTATGAACAGGTACATGTTCACAGGTATGTGAGCATGTGCATACACAATCACACACCAGCTCTAAAAATAGCTTCCAGGGGCTTTTGCATCTTCATTCTGTCATGTCTGCATAGGTCAATAAGCACACTTTCAGTTATCATGAACCAGGATTGATACAATCCTTACCAGGTTTTTGTTTCTTGTTTGTTTTGTTTTGTTTTGTTGTTGTTGTTGTTTGTTTTTTGCTCTTCAGCTCCCTAGAGAACATCTGAAGGCTAAGAGGTAAGCTATATTCAGGTTCTACAACAAATGTATGCTAATTTAGCCTGACATGTAGCATGTTAGGTTAATATGATTTGGATTGCATGTATCATTTTTAGACATTGAGGTTTTTGTTGCTGGTTTCTCCTGACATTTCTGAACTATAATATGGAATGCAATACTTCTCCAACAAAGAAGGTAATTCTCACTAGTAAAGGTAATTAATGGTTATTTGATCATATTACAGCATAGAAATTATGTTTTTGCCACACAATAGGTTTCCTAATTGGTGATCCAAGGATGACCATGTTCATTTTCTGCCCATAGAGATTTCCTACTGTGCACGGCATTATCTCTTAATACCGTGATAGCAGCAAATGATGGTCATAGTCAGTAAGAAAATTAATTTACATGCTCCAACAATCATTATAAAAGACCTCATAATGCTAATTTAGGTTTAGGATGAGTCATCTAATTAGTTAATTAAATAGGACCTTGCTGCCAGTCTCTGACGATGGAGTGTGCTATGTTGTAGGTGGTTGCTAGAGATGAACAATACTGAGGGAAGGTGAGTGCACGTTGACTCCCCCACCCACAACAAATGCATGTGATGTTTATAACGATGAAAGCACAAGCAAAAGCAATCTCTTTACTTAAAATTAGAACCAAACAGCCAAAATTTAAATAATCTTGTTCGTACTTTATGAAGGAAAAATTACTAGTCTATTTGCTAGCTTGATAATTCTTCAAAATATCTTTAGATATTGATTTAATCTGAAGCATGAAATGGTCAATGGTCTTACAAATTTATCACCATGTGATTTTTCTTAAAGAAAAAAATTACTGTCATTGGGATAAAAATTACCAAGATCTTCACCTACTTAACTTATATCTAGCTTATAGAGCTTGTGTGCACATGTAGGCCATGAACAAAATGGGTGTTGCTAATTTTAATTAGCTTGTCTAGCTGGTGGTCCCACATAGCTGGGGATTCAGAGGACCTAGTTATTTCTCCCCTTTCAGCTTTTGTTATTTCACACTAATCGGTTTTTGTACTTTCAGTCTGTCTTCATGTGAGAAGCGCCCTGTCCCTTCAGTGGTTTAACTGCTTTTCCCCGGTCCTGCCAGATGTCCAGATTCTCTTGCGGGGGGGGGGGGGGGGGGCGGGGGTGTAGAGGGAGCACGGAGACAAGCAGAATATCACACATTTCTTACTTGAATACAGCATAATTACTTAGAAAGAAGAGAACAACTATCTTTACCAATGGGGTGAAATGTTCCCTTTCTGACTGCCAGCTTAGGGTAACTAATTTAAAATGTTTTGTGTTATAAAGTAGGAAATGGTTTCTTTTCTTTCTTAAAAAAAGGTATTGAACATGATTACAATACAAGCTATCTCATGGCTGAAAGGAAGCTCAGCATTTTCTTATAGAGTTTACAAAACCACAATAGATTTTCTTTCTGTCAATTCAAATATTCATAGGTCATCCTGTCTGGCCTTCTACCACAGTGAACCTATAATTCCTTATTTTAAAATATTAATTAACTTTTAAGCATAAGTCTTTTAGCTTTGGATATAGCAGTGGCCTATATGAAGGAAATGGCACGAATGAGGTGAAGAATGGTGTTTCTTGGAATAGGTATTGTTTGCCAAGCTGTAGCCAAGAGCCCTACAGAAAGCAGAAAAAGACATTACAGAAGAGTGAGCAGACATTTTTACAAGGTCACTTCATTCAGACTGGAAAGTGGCCAGCACAATGTCATTATTTACAACAGGATCTGGGAACACTTGAGGAAATTACAGACCATTTAGTTTTGATTCCATTGTGGGGGGCCAAGTCTTAGGAAGTATTTTAGGAGATTAAATGGGGAACACTGAGAAAAGCACAGCTTGATTAAGGATAGCCAATGCAGTCTCTGGAATGAAAGTCATGCTTCAATAATTTTTTGACTTCTTTAAGGAAGTAAATGCCAAGGAAAGCAAATGAATGCTTCAAAATTCTCCATTCTAAATTTCCAGGAGATGTTTGTTAAAATTTTGCTTGACAAATTCATACTTTCAAAGAAGTGGTTCTTAAAATTGGAGAAATGCAGAGGAAAAAAATTAATTGTACATTAAGCTGTTTTTCAAATGGGAAGGAATCATGGAACTACAGCATATGACTAGAAAAATGTTGCTAAGACAAAAACCATGTAACTGTCTCAGTAAACTCCATTACATGCAGCAGCAGCACTAGATTTTTGTACATTTGTTTTGTGCATTGATATAATTTTTCTCTAAGGCAATGAAAAAATTAGAAAATTTCTGCCTTTAAAGAATATATAGTCTAACAAAATAATACTGATTTAAGTAGAAAGAGAACTAGACAAACAGAATAAAAACATTAACATTGACTTTTTTACTTCTAGTAGTGAGGAAAACTAGATTTTAAAATTCACAAGTTAATAATCACGAAACTTCTCCTTGGACAGGAAGACAACACTGTCATAGTGTATTTGGTCAAGGAGCAAGCCCAATAACCATCAAAGGAATAGCAGGCCAGGGCATTTTCAGGGCACAGAAGGACTATGTGTGAAATATTGTCCAGTTTCCCAGTCTAGGTGAATAAGTTTTAACCTGGATCAAATAGACAATAGACAAAAAAAAAAAAAAGAACAAATAAAGGTGTAGTGAGTTATAATGCCTCTAAGTCTTTCTCAATTCTAAAACACTATGATCTCCTAGGGAGTCCTCAGATATTTTTTTCAGATTAGATAGAAAAGATCTAATGGATACAATGACCCAGGTGTTCACAACATCTTCCATTAGGCAGGATTGCTGGTATAAAGGAGGAAAGTGTTCACTATTCATTTATTGTCTACTCTGCTCCAATACTATACTGCTTTTTAAAAAATATTTTTACATTTATTTATTTGAGAGAGGAAGAGAGAGAATGAATGAATGAACATGGTTGGGCCTCTAGCCACTGCAAAACAGATGCATGCACCACCTTGTGTAGCTGACTTATGTGCATACTGGGAATCAAACCTGGGTCCTTTGGCTTCTCAGGCAAGTGTCTTAACCACTAAGCCATCTCTCCTACCCCTATGCTATTTTTAACATGCATGACCATTTACCTTAACCATCTCCAAAAATAATTAAAAAACAGGTAATTGTCCTCTCTTAGCAGTAGAGGAAACCAAATTAGAAAAGAGATGCAACTTGCTTAAGATTCACACAGCAGATGTGTGAAAGCTAATGGAGCCAGTTACTTTCATCCATCACATGAAAGTGCCCCAATTCCTTTGGCCATGATTTATCTGAGGTGCTTTACAAAAAAATCCACATATTTCAGGCTCCTTTAGTTCCTTGGAAGTAGATTCTGAAGTAGAGCTTGAGAGGGAAACAATTACAAGCACCCAAAGTGAACCTAAAGATCAGTCCTCTGTGAGAAGTGATGCCATGAAACCGTAATTCCTCACAGAAAACCAAGCCTGCCCAGCAACATTATCAGTTGGAAAGCTATGGGATAGGAGGCACAAAGTGTCCCCCTAGATAAAGGCTATGAGCCTAGAGCCCCAGAGTGGCATCTCTATAGAAGGCTATAGCTATTAGTTTGCCTATAAGGTCCAGCATGATCACTTATAGGAAATGGCTCTTGGGTTAGAACAAGTCCTCAAATTAAACCAGTTCAGAACATCAGCAAATTCTTTCATCAAGTAAAATCAATAAGGAAAAAAAAAAAAAAAGCAGGCTGAAGAAATGGCTTTGTGGTTAAGGCACTTGCCTGTGAAGCCAAAGGACCCAGGTTTTATTCCTCAGGACCCAAGTAAGCCATATACACAAGGTGGGACATGCATCTGGAGTTCATTTGCTGTGGCTGGAGGCCCTGGTATGCCTATTCTCTCCCCCTTTCTCTTCCTCGCTCCCTTTTTCTCTCAAATACATAAAATATCTTTAAAAAGAAAGAAAAAAAAGCAGGGCTGGGGAGATTGCTCAGAGGTCAAAGGCACTTGCTTGCAAGAGCCTATTGTCCCAGGTTTGACTCTGAGTACTCACTGTAAAGCCAAATGTACAAAGTAGAACATGTGTCTGGTGTTCACATGCAGTTGCTAGAGGCCCTGGTGCACTTAGCACTCCTCATTCTCTCTTGTTTCTCCATACAAATAAATAAATAAATAATAAAATGTTTTTAAAAATTGAAAAAAAGCAGGGGCTGGAGGTATGGCTTAGTGGTTAAAGCATTTGCCTGTAAAGCCAAAGGACCCAGGTTCAATTGCCCAGGACCCACGTTAGCCAGATACACAAGGGGGTGCACACATCTGGAGTTCATTTGCAGTGGCTGGAAGCCCTGGCACACCCATTCTCTCCCTCCTCCTCCTCCTTCTCTCTCTCTCTTTCTCTCTGTGTCTTGCCCTCTTTCTCTGTCAAATAAATAAATAAATCAGAAGCACATGGAACTGTCTAAGAAGAAATCCCTTCTGACCAAAAGGGGAGGATGAAGAATAGAAAATAAAACAGAGACTACCTTAAAATGTCAAATTTTAGGTGACTAGAATTAGTTAACACTTTGGGCTGCTGTTATTTCTTATCTTTGGTGTCTTTGTTAATTGAATAGCAACATAGATGCATAGGTCTCTTTATTTTGAATTTAACAGCAAATTCATCATATTATGCAATCTATCTTATGGTATAAGAACTCCAAAAAGATAAAACCTTTAATTAAATCCACCAGAAGTTCAAAGAGCTGCTAAGGTATCATATGCTTCAAGGAATCCAAAGGGAAGCTAACCAATTACACATTTAAATAAACACCCATAGTAAACTAGGGTTTATTACTTGTTTACACTTCAATCAACCCAACAAATGTTTTTGAGCCCTCTACTATATCATATGTCAGGCACTAGGATTATGCACTGTGGTGAATACAAAGATGAATTCAATTCCCTTCATATTAGAAGAATTTATCATTTAATAAGTGAGATAAAACTTATACACAAAATGACCATAATACAAGTTTAAATAACATACAAGTCTTCAGAGGGTTCAAATTACTTTCAGACTCTAAAAGGTCCCCAGGGAAAAGATCACATTTGAGATAAGACTGAAAACATGGACAGGATTAGTTTTTTTTTATTTTAAAGATAGTTATAGAACTTTCAGTTTTCATATTTATCTTATTATATCTAAGGATATTCTAGGGATAATCATAGTTCTCATATGCTAGTCTACAGTAATATTTACAGGGCCAATCCAACTTCAGGAACAGTTCAACAACAGTAATGATCTCTTCTCAAAAACTGTGTATCAGCCTTGGGAGGCACAGGCATGTCCTTTTGGCATATGCCCCACTATCACTTCATGTCAGTAGCTCCTGAAAGAATCAGCAGGCCATGCCTTAGAGATTGGCTCAGGCTACCCAGAAAAACCCCCCTCCACAGCATACCTAACTTGGAATAAAGATGGATAATAAAATTATATTTGTTTATGAAGTATTTTTATAAAATGTATAGACATTCCAAGATTGTATCTTAAAAGAAAATAAACATAAATGAAAACATTATGAACTGTGGCACTTGGGAGGCAGAGGTAGGAGGATCGCTGTGAGTTTGAAGTCAGCTTGGGACTACAGAGTGAGTTCCTGGTCAGCCTGGGCTAAAGTGACAGCCTACCTTGAAAAAAATGTGTAAATTTACTGCTACCCATTTTATTAATTCATGCTATAATATTGCCTTTTTCACCTTTCAAAAAGCTTTAGAGTGATAAAGTTTGAGTCTTTAGAAGACCCCACAAAACTATAAAGTAAGGATGAATGGCTGTGTGTCTGTGTTTGAATCTCTATTTATTTGCCTGTTGTTGCTAGGTGTTGAGGTAAGCCATGGTGTCACCTCTCCTCTATGAGAAGAGGGTGAAGAGCATACCATCCTCTCAACTTTTTCAGAAAAGGCCTGCTCAATCTATCTTGACTTTTCTTTTTTTTAAAGAAGAATCTTTTTTGTTGTTGTTTATTTTTATTTATTTATTTGAGAGTGACAGACAGACAGAGAGAGAAAGGGGGGAGAGAATGAGTGTGCCAGGGCCTCCAGCCACTGCAAACAAACTCCAGATGCATGCACCCCCTTGTGCATCTAGCTTACGTGGGTCCTGGGGAATTGAGCCTCGAACCAGGGGTCCTTAGGCTTCACAGGCAAGCACTTAACCACTAAGCCATCTCTTCAGCCCTATCTTGACTTTTCTGATCCTGCTTTCTTATTTTGGTTAGGGCTATATCAATTCACCTCCATAGCACCACACATTTCTTACACCTGCTCTCTAGATTTCAAAGCCTTCTTTTACAAAGTCTGCTCTTCTTTTACACAAACTATCTTCAAACTAGTTTTCCTAAAGTGGCATTCTGTTCACATCATTTTGCTCAAAAGTCCATCAGTGGCTCTATCAGACTCACCAGAAATAATCTGGACACCAACCCCTGCTATCCTAGACTCTCAACAACCTGGACCCAATGCATTCTCTGGCCTTAAATGCCATGACACTCATATATGTGTGCCTTCATTATTGTACCTCTTGCTGAATAAAATGGTCAGTTCTCATCTTTGCATATCAAAATACACAGCGACCATCTCTCAGAGCCTGTCCAACTCAACTCCATTCCTCTACCAGCTTTGGTACCATTCATGGTTAGAGAAATGCCATATTCCCCGGCATAAGTAGCATTCTCTGCTTACAATTCAGTTTAACTTGATTCAAATTTATTTCTACAATACTATTTTATGCACAGACCTTTGATTATTTTAGGTACTTGAAAACTTGCTTAATTATGTATAATATTTAGTAATAATGTCATTTATTAAGCACTATATATCTAGTGCTATTTAAATATCTACATTCGTGATCTCATTTTACCCATGCTAAGGACCATCTGGCATAGGTACTGATATTAGCCCCATTGAGGGATGAGGAAACTAAGGCACAAAGAATAATTTGCCCAATTACACAGCTGGTAAGTTGAACTCAAGTAGTATTCCTGATACTCCCAATGAATACACTATGCAGGCTCCAATGTTTTTAAGGTCCTTTGCAATCTATAAATACCTTTCTCTTTCATGATTTTCATTTCATCTTCACAGGAAACTAATGGGGTTGGAATTATCCTCCCTTTGCAGAGGACAACCAAGGCTTAGTGACAAGACAATGTTGTTTACTGATCCTCAAGAACAAGAATTTTAAAACTAAATATCATTCCTCTTTAGCACTATAGAGCCATAGAAACATATCCCATGGCAATATGCTACAAGTAACAAAATAGGGCTATTGTATACACTGAGCTTTAATCTTGCCTTTCTACTCCTCACTGTCACATTCCAACTCACATTGGTATGGGGGTACACTATGCACGCCTAAGGTTATGGGGTGGGAGATGCTTCTGTCTTAGCTTTGGTCCAGCCCCCCAAAGAATTTGCACGCACACAGTTTACTTGGGGTAGGATTCTAGAAGGCAGGAGTAAAAGAGTAGTAAGAGGGTGACAGAAGAGATGTCAAGAAAAGGTGTGGAATCAAGGTGACTCTAAGGTAAAGTTGGCTCTGTCTCACCCGGCCATTTAAGAATTATAGAGAATGCCTTCCAGACTTGCCAGTCCCAAAGAGAGAAGACTATGATACTTGTCCACTGCTTGCACCTTCCATTGATTGAAAGTGCGATAGAGGCATTAATTGCCCCACTTTTAGGCTGCCCTTGCAATTAAGCACCTGTATCTTTGGAGAGGACTCTGGGGCAAAAAGCTGAAAATTATTTTCTTGCTTGAAATGGGAACCTGACAAGGTTGAGTCTGAACTTGCTCAACTATCCACACCAGCCATGGCTGTCATCAAAGGTGGCCTGATGGGGCACATCATGTGCCACAGAGGCTTCTCTTATATGTGAGGATTTTTAAATCCCCATGTACCATTTGGGTATTTAATTCTTTGTTTTTAAAATCTTGATTCGTTTTACTAGAGTAGGGTAAGCAAAAGTTTTCATACTATCATGCCAGAAATTGATCTTATTATTTGTTTTTGAGACAAGGTCTCTCTACATAGCCCTGGCTGGCCTGGAATTCACTTTCTATACAGATTAGCAATCCTACTGCTTCTGCCTCTGGATCCTATGTGCTAAGATCACAGGCATGTTGCTACCATGCCTGGCTCCAAAAGTCAATCTTATTCATTAATACTTTAACTTAACGAGCTGCATTGTGTTTGTTTTGTTTGTAGACAGGATCTCACTGTATCCCCACTCTTGGGATCCTCAGACCTCAGTCTCCCTAGTGGTGGGGTTATAGGTGTATTCCACCATGCCTGATTTAGCTGTTTTTTTTTTTAATTTAAATGTATATCTATTAGTTTTAAGTAACAGTAGTGAGCAATTATAAGTTAATAAAAGCGATATTTTAAATGAAACATGACTTTTCAAAACAAAAGAGGACCAACATTGTTTTCCATCTTCACAGATCTTTTAAGCATCCAACTTAATAGAAAACAGCTGGATTCTCATCTGCTTGAGCATTCAGTTTGCCAACAGTGTCACAGGTCATATATCCTCAGGAAAATACCACTCTACACTTGGAAAAGAAGTGTGAACTATTGTAGATGATTTAAAAAGATAATACTTTTGATTTTCTTATTCACTAGTTTTTTATTAATTAGTTTTGTATTCAGCAAATGCAGTCAGTTTGGTACCATTATTAGGCTCATCCGTGACCTACCCCCTCCCCTTGGCCCCTCCTTGTTGAGGTATACAGGTCATGCATTGTGGAGTTAGCCCACAGTTATGGGTAAGATAAATGTCTCTGCCTATCATGACCCAACATGTGGCTCTGACATTCTTTCTGCCCCCTCTTCTGCAAAATTTCCCTGAGCCATGTTGGGTTCGTTTTTGGTCTGCTTCATTGATGAGGTATTGGGGGCCTCTGGGTCTCTGGGTCTCTGATTTGGTAGGAGTTGATTTTTCTCTGTGTTGATCTCCTTCCCCCTTGTGCTGGTATCCGGTTCACCAGGAAAACAGCACCCTTGCTTGTGTCGTCAATTTTTCTTAGTTTCAGCTGGGGCCCTTTTGAGGTATGATGGGGTGGCTCTCTCCTTAGGATCTACATCTATCTGAAAAAAGAGAAGCAGATTCTCCAATGGAGAGTAAGTTAGCACCAGGACAAATGAGATAACGCTTACTTTTTTAATACAGAACTTAATAGGTGTAGGCCCAATACTTTTGATTTAAATGGTCCTCTGAATATGTAGGTTCATACTTCCAGCTAACCTTTTTTGAATATAAATTTGGAAAGATAGAGATATCTAGAATATTTTTTATTTTTTTTTAATTGAGAACTTTATTTTATGAACATATTGCCTAATGATAATATTCCCATTGGGTTATACTTTTATACTCCCCCTCCCTCACCTAATTCCACTGGCAGCCCTCCTTGTGGGGTCATCAGGATTCATCATGGGGTCATGGATGCACCAGTCAGCCTATAGGTGGGGGACAATACTTCATAATACTCCTTCCCCCACTGTGACTCTTACATTCTTTCTTCCCCCTCTTCTGCAATGTTCCCTGAGCCTTAGAGAGTGTGTGATAAGTCTCCTTTAGTGTTGAGCTCTCAGCAGCCTCTGCCTTTCTGCTTTGATGAGTTTTTAGTAGAACTGGCTCATAGCCACATACAGCACACAGTTGCTGTGTATCTGAGCTCTTTTTCACTATTCATAATCTCAGATTTTCCTGAAGCCTCTTTGTCTGTTTTCAGCATGGAACTCCCTTGCCTTGGGTATGTATCTAGGTTACTTCCTTCTTCCTCACATGACTGTTCAAGGGTCATCTTTTTGCTAAGGTATTCTCTTGCCATCTTATTTCATACTCAACTTTCCTCTTCCAGAATGGAATTTTAATCCTCGTTGTGCTTTATTTCTTTCCTTTTCACAGCATTCACCATCATCTATGATATTGTAAATTTACTTAATTACTGGTCAATAAGTTTCTAAAATACAACTTTTTATTTACTACTGAATCCTTAATATCTTATATCAGGCACTTAGTAGGTAGTAAAAATTTATCATAATAATATTATTGGCCTTATACATGTATTCATCCATTTAGTGTTGATCTATAATAATTAATAGCAATAATGAAATAATTAATAATAATGTTTCCCACTCTCCATGTATGGAAACTGAGGTACAGAGCTGCTAAGTGCAACTAGTATATGGTAGAGGCCAGACATGAATCCAGATGCCCATATGTGCATGTGCACTGGCACACTATACACACATCTGCCCACATGCGTGTGAACATACACAGACACATACACACACAATAAAAATAAGGTGCTAATTAGAGTTATTAAGCTTACAGAGTACTCAGATTTTAATAACGTATCTTAAAATCAAATGTCTTCAAACATCAGGTGATATTTTAGATGAAGAATTATTCTTCTGAAGAAAAGAAATTTGTGTGTTCCTTTTCAAGTAAGTGGTGGTCTATTTGCCCTGCTTATGGGTGTCCAGCAACATGCATCACATTAAGTAAGGCATAATAGCTAGAAATATACAATTTGTACACACTCTTGAGTTTCTCAGAATTATGTTAATTTAGTTGCATCAACCAATCTTAATGCAAATTATCAAGAAAGGCAGCAATATACTAAAAAGCATACCTTTCACTCTAAATTAGAATGGAAACTTTGCAAGATATTAAAATTAACATTCTAATACTTGATAAAATAAACAGAAACATGGGCCGTACTGCTATAACTTTTCTTTCTTTCTTTTTAAAAATGGGTACAGGGGATTGAACTCAGGTCCTTATGCTTGCAAGGCAAGCACTTTGCCAGCTGCACTATCTCTTTAGCTCAAAGTGTTTTATTTTTTAAAATATTTTTTGCTGCTATTACTTTTCTATCTAACATTAAAAATGTTTATACCATGCACTGAAGAATATTATCAATGGATATATTTAGAAGATAGTATTAGTGGTTTAAAACTTTTTCTGTGTTTTATATATTTAAAATAAGTGTATCCTTTTAGAGCAGATTAAAAAGTAATTAAGTATTAAAAAGCAACTAGGAAGCTCATGAGAGTCTTAATTGTGAAACATGTAAATAAAGCTAGTTATTTTCACATTGTGGATATTTTTGCATATATTGAAAAGAATTGTGGGTTCATTTTATACAGTTACAATCAAAATGATCTAATGTAGTACAGGAAGAACTCAATGTAAATAATGATATTCTTAAATAAAGTGTCCTGCCATGAAGTATGAGACTTTACGACCAGCAGAGGCAACTGAGCAGAGGGGAGGAATTTGGACTCTGTGGCCATATGGCTCCAGTTCTAAACCCAAGCTCATCCATGATCAGCTGTGGGACAGTGGAAAAGCTACTCAGAGTATGTGTGGCTTGGTCTCCTCACTCATAAAAATGGAGCAAGAATAACTTCTATTTATTTCTTAAGTTGCAGTTAAGATCAGAGAAATGAATGCAGTAAGCAGTTAGAATAATACCATAACAAACAGTATTTGGCATCATGACAATCTCAAGTTGTAAATATCCTAAAGACAAAAGGAGCTCTTATTCCTTCACCACATTACTACTGTCCCTTGCATACAGAAAAACACCAATAGATGAATGATTATAAAATGAAGCCTGAGGTCAATATTATAACTATTATTAAAATAAGTATTATACTCTGTCAATGTTTTCAGCTAGGAACAGAACTCTGGGAACAGGTGCCCATTACTAACTTTTCACTGCAAACTAGAAATTTTTCTGAGAATAAACAATAAGAAACTTAGAATGTTTATTACTCAAAACTCTGCATGAAAGTAATAGATGCCTCATAGTATATTGCTTGTAGAAAGTATATGTGAAAGCTGGAAAGGTGGCTCAGTGGTTAAAGGCACTTGCTTGAAAAGCCTGGTGACCCATCTCAATTCCCTAGTACACATGTAAGGCCAGATGTACAAAGTGATGCATGCATCTGGAGTTTGTTTTCAGTAGCAAGAGTGCACCCATTCATTCTCATTATCTCTCTTGCTGTCTCTGCTTGAAAATAAATAATAAATTATTTATATAATGAGAAAGTATATGTGATTAGTTTATTTAGTCATAATGTAAGAAACTGGCCACTCAGAACCAGATAGACAAATAACAGAGATAGGTTGCTATAGAAATGCCAAATTCAGGCAACCATCTCAATCTGTGTCTACTTTATGAAATAAATTAAGAGATTTATGAAGGCTACATTAAACAGTAGAATACAAGGTTAGGGTAGGTTATAGATACTTAACTAAAGAATTTCAAAGTAGGACTGTCCTCTCTCTCTCTCTCTCTCTCTTTCTCCCCCTCTCTCTGTTAGATATAGGGCTAATAAGGTCAGCTACTCTCTTCCACTTCAATTTTAATGGTTATGGCTATAGTATTCTACTTTAAAAATAATCATAGCCCAAAAACATCTCCAATATTACTTACTATCCTTAATTTTCTATTAAGGCAAAATACTCCTAGTTTGCAATCAATGAAAAAATATAGAAATTAGTGCTTTTGTACCTCTTTATTTCTTAGGAGTCTTTTTCTACCAGCTTAGGGGAGAATGAAGATGCTCAGGTTAATTATTGAATGAAGCATGGTAAAATTGATGTACCAAAGAATTTCCAAGTCACAGTGAAGGCCAGATAAAATTGGATGGCCTAAATCAATAACAGTTTATGAGCAATGGCCTTTTCACTCTTTAAGTAAATTCAACATACTAAATGCATAAGGAATCTATACTTAAATATACATCAAAACATTTAAATATATGCCAGAATAAGGATCAAAATATTGGCTCTGGTACCTTGAATATTCACACTGCCAGACACTGCATATTTAAAATTCAGTGTGTAACTTCTGTTCATTCTGAAAGATCTCTTGCTATAGGAACCATCTGCTTACTAATCAGTGACTGAACAATTCATAGTTGTGCTAAAAGATCTATTTATTCACAACTTATTATTGTAAACAAAGCTCTTGACTTTAACTGTAAAGTCTATCAATAATAAAAATATCACATCTAAATAAAAATAAAGAATTTCATACTAAAGGTATTTTTCTTCTTTATGAAATGTGCCTTAAAAATCTATAGCTTTAATAAAATTGCACATGTCCTTTGATATGCCAGGAATGGTACTTTAGGGACTGGACTATATAAGCTTAAAAACATACATGCTCTCAGTTACACACATGTTCATTACAGTATGAGGTATAGTAGTAAAACTGAAAATATGCTAAGTGTACAAAATGGGAAATTATAAAATGTGATAAAAATAGAGTATCAATGCATGTACTAATGTACTAGAATATCATATAATCACCAAAAATTATGTTGGGATGAATATATTTTTAAAATTTCTAAATATCTAAATTTATAGCTATGGTTTATTTTGATAGATTACTACAAAATAATTAAAATTTATAATACATTCTATATGTACTATTGGAAAAAATACTAAAAATATTAACAACATTCTCTGACCTAGGTAGTACAATTGTGAATTATATTCTCTTTTGTATTTGACATTTCCTAAATTTTCTACAAAAGCAAATATTACATGTATGAAAGAGAAGATAAGAAATAAAAAGTGATTATTCACAATTGAAACCAGGTATTCAAAATAATTGACCATTTAAGAGAGTACTAGAGGTAGGTTACTTGGGTTCCTTGGTCAGAATTTCTGTGACTCTTGAAAATATTTCATAATTTTGCCTTATCAAAATCCATGGACATATTTGAAAATTGTTTAGCAAAACTTTCTTTCATGATTGGACATTACTTTCTGACTCTACAGTCAGCACTCTGGGGACAGGCACCGTGTGAATTCATTCACACCTTCAACTTCACTTCTGGGCTTAATAGTGCTTTGTGCCTACCAGCTCTCAGTCAGTGAATCCATGTTGAACAAATGTTAAACTCCTCCATGTTGGAGCTAATTGCTGTCAGCACCCTGCAGGGTCTAGTAAAAATGTACATAAATTATAACCTGTCAAAGCTGTTTCTGGGAACTAAAATTAAGGACACACTTCCTTTATTTTGCTAAGAATTAGATTTTAAAATCAAAACCAAAAACAGGAGTTGATTCCAGAGTCTATGTGTACAGAGTTCATTTATGATTTCTCAGT
Source organism: Dipus sagitta (assembly GCA_036346955.1). Lineage (NCBI taxonomy): Eukaryota > Metazoa > Chordata > Mammalia > Rodentia > Dipodidae > Dipus > Dipus sagitta. The sequence continues at coordinate 85,204,211 of CM070775.1, read as the reverse complement.
TGGTATTTTGTAATACAGTTTTTAATAGAGTCTCCATTTATATCTCATCTGCTATGATCTAATGTGACCACAATAGAGTGGATAAACTATCACTGTCCTAAAAGAATGAAGGACTATGGGATAGTTGTCATGATTTTAAAGTGACGTCCACTTGTCTACCCCATTGTCTATTTGTATTTCAATTGCAGGCACATTTTCTGAGTTGAATTTATTTCTTGATAAGATAAGGAGTCCTCATCTTTAGGCATGCTTTTGCTGTCACTGTCATTTCCATCATTTGAATCACTCACACAAGTTCAAGGAAAGCACTGTGAATATAACAAGTCCTTGTCCCTGTCCAGGGTATTTGTTCACCTAGTTTACTGCTTTACCATCTGCCCTTCACTTCTGGAGGACTTTCAATAAAGCAGGAGCCAAAGTAAATGCAGATACCCCACTGTTATCTATTTAACCTTCATTAAGTGAGTCGGTACAGTGCTCGGGCGCCTTCTCAAAACCAGCCCATCATCTAAGAGTATTTACATAAGACTCTTTGCATTATATTCCAACCTCTGCAGCACTAGTATTAACTACTGACATCTGCCAAGTCTGACTGGTAAGTGCTTTACAGTATCAATTCATCCCAAGCAAAAAGCATTTCTGAGTGCTGCAGTGCTCTTGTTAATGCCAATAAGAAGTATCAAGGCTCATATGACACCTAGCAGAAATTAGTACCCACATTCACAGAAAGTCTTTGTTATTTCCCAGAGTATTATGTGGACTTTATTGAGATGACTGCATCTGACACCTGCTGTAATATAAAATGCAGCTATAATTAGCCAACTGATGCTCACTGCAGTTTAGGTCGAATCCCTTCTGTGGGAATTATGCTTTAAAATATTCAGAACTCCAAGTGGCTCTCATTACATTTAATTTTAACTTAGAATTAGGTGGTCTAGAAAAAAAATTTAGGATTGTAATAGCCCCCTGCTGAATGCCACACAGCAATGTGAAAACCCATAGGGGTTTTTTCCTCCTCTAAAAAAAATGAGAACAGCAGACTACACTACAGCATTCAATTGAAGTCTGGCTTTGCTTAATTGTACTTTTTGCACTCATCAGTCTCTCCTCTTCAGAGCAAGCTACAAAAATTGCCTGAATAGCCAAAGAAAAGTTTCCCACAGTCACTGGCCACAGAAAAACACTATTGTCCTTCCTCACAGTTTGATGGACAACATTTCTATAAATGGGTAGCCAGGCTGTCAATGGTACCCTTGCTGAAAAGGCAAAAGAAGAGAACAGATTCTGCCAATATCTGACAAAGCATGTTAACACATAATCAGGCATTCACTAGTCAGGCAGCTGCCCCTGGGACCTTCATCACACAGGTGCCTTTAAGCCATTTCCTATTCAGAGATAAAGGAAACAAGCAGGAGATACCTGGGAAAGGAGCAGTCTATTATGGCTTGCCAAATGTCCATATTCTGAGCTATATGTATAAAAGTAGAAAGAGGAAAAAGGAAACTGTAATCTCCACTGAGAAATCATAAAACAGTACAACACAAAGCCTATGAATTAAGCTGGGGAGTCTTTTCCCTTTTCTTTCCTCTTTAATGTTTTAGAGGTGAATTTGTCACATGGCATAGCTGCAGTCCTGTCTAATAACAAAGGTCATACTCTCCTCAGTGGTTTCCCAAATGCATTGCTCCAAAGACCCATTCATACACTAAGGCTTAAACAAACACTTACCTTGCCCAGTCGAGTCACAAAGAGTTTACTGTGTTACCTTCTGACATTTTTCCTACACATACATACACGTACATCCCTCCCCCACATACAAAATACTCTCGAGTCCATGATCTGTGATCAGTAATGTGAATGTGCTGATGGGGCGGATGATATTACAGAAAAGCAGAAACTCTGATCCAATTTATGGGTAGCTATCAAAGTAAATATTCCAGGGAAATAATTATCTCTTCTCTTTTCCTCACCAGTGCTCACACTAAGAATGTTTTCCCCACACCATGAACACTTACTTAGTGAGGGACCACCTATGCCTATAAAACCTGAAAACTCATTAATCTAAAGGTTTGTTACTATAACAGTTACTTGCTTATTGCCGGGACAAAATATCTGACCAGAAGAAACCTAAGGAAGAAAAGGGATTATTTTCTACTTAGAGTTCTGAGAAGAAATCTGTCATGGCAGGGAAGTTATGACAGGAGCATAACCCTGGCATACATAGTCACATCAGCAGGGAGAAAGTAGAAAGAGATTTACACTATTGCTCAGTTAGCTTTTCAGTTCTTAGACAGTTCAATAACCTAGCCTGTGGGATATTGCTGCCCACAGTTATGGTGAGTCTTCCCACCCTCAAATAATCTCCTCTAGAAAATCCCTTAAAGATAAGTCCATGGATTTGTTTCCATGTTCAGTCTAAAACATATCAAACTGACAACCAGAGATTAACAATAATAATTACTATGTCCACATATACAGTATATATTACATAGATATGTATATAAACTATTAAAATGTGTGGACTGGTTTCTGTCTGTTCTAATGACATTTTAAAATAAAAATTAATATTATTGTTTAGGGTCATAAAATATGACTTCTACCTTATTGTTTAATTTTCATTTTACTTATCACTACACTGTCAGCTCATATTCAAGGTGTTGAGAAGATATGATGCTTTCATCTATGGATATGGATTTCAACTACGGATACCATTTGGGGGAGTGATAACCTAAACTACTCAAGGAGTCTAAATTGGTTAAATATTATCCTTAGAATACAATTCAAAGGTCAGAACATTACAAATCATAACTTCTAATCTAAAAAAATAAAGTAATATAAAAATATTGAGGAACAACAAAATCAACACAGTAATCTAAACCAGTGCCAATGATTTAAAGTGCTGCTTTTCAACTACCTTTGTAAATAAGTGAGTTATTTTATATAGTTTCCTCAGCTGTAGATCAGGGAGTACAGTGTTCACTACTAACAATTTTAAGGATTAGCCCCTGTTGAAGATTTCTGAGTTCAGGATTCCTGCTAAGTAAAACAAAACCAATAAAAGATGAACACTATAGAAATATAACACTGTAGTTTCTAACTTGAGCTTTCTTATTCGTTTCTTTTTAAATTTATTTTTAATAAAATAAAGTTGTATGAGGTTGAATTTGGTTAATAAATGGTAATAAACCAGTATTTGTTAATTTAAAAAGCCTCACAATATAATGCCATTGAACCTTTTTATTGTCTTAAATTAGAGCTGACCATATTTAATAATTGCCTGTAATTGCCATTATTGTTACTATGTCTGTATGTCCCAGGCACTTATATTAGTCAGTTTTTTTTTGTCAGTTTGAAAAAATACTAAAGACAAAAATTTAAAGGAGTAAATAATTCTTTTGGCTCACATTCAGAAGTTTAAGTTAATGGTTGCTTGGCTCAATGGATTTCACATGTGAAGTGAGCCACAACATCATGAAGGGAAGCATGTGATAGAGAACAGTGGCTCACCTCATGCCAGACAGGAGGGAAGGAGAGAGGAAAAAAGAGAGAAAGAGAGAATCAGGGACCCCTTAAAGGCATGCACCCAATGATATACTTCTTCCACCTAATTCCCACCTCCAACTGTATGATTCAGCCATAAACATAATCAACTTACTGATCCACTGATGACATTAGCATCTTCATGGTCCAATCACCTCTTATAGAGCCAGCAGCTTTGGTGGAGACACATAATATATAAACTATTATAGTACTTTATGCTTAACTTTTAATCCTCATAACAATCCTCTGAAGCAATACAATCATTCCCATTGTATGGGAGCTTCCAAAATATAGAATGATTTAACCGTCTTCTCTACTAAGTTTCAGAATTTGAACCCACCTCTGTCTCCTAAAGACCTGTTCATAGACCATGTTTTAATCAATAGTGAACAAATAAAATTTTACTTATTAATGTTTTAAAAACCCTATGTGCTCCTTTATCACATATGTATATATTTATATTTTATATGTATTATTTTTATCATTATATAATTTAAATTAACCTATTATCTCAGGTTGAATGATTAACTTTTTCATTTGTATAAGTGGATTGTGGGTTTTTAAAAACTACTTCAGGGGAAAGAGTTCTTACTCAAAGACTACTTTAAGGTCAAGTAGGGTGGTACATGCCTGTAATCCCAGCATTTGGGAAGCGGATGGAAAAGGAACATGAGTTCAATGTCAGCCTAGACTACATGGCATGTCACTGTCTAAAAAAAAAAAAAAACAAGAAGGAAGGAAAGAAAGAAAGAAAGAAAAAGAAAGACAGACAAAAGAGGAGGTAAGGTGGGAGGAAGGGACAGTGAAAAAAAAAGGAAAAAAAAAAAGATTGTTTTGTCCACAAAGCTGTGGTATATCTCTCCAAGAATGCAGGTCATAAAGAACTGTCTTTAGCATTTTTATTTTTGTGTGTGTGATTAAGAAACCTCTTAGGAATTTCCTCCTTAGGTGTATCCTATAAAACCTATGCAACCTAAGGAGGTGTATCCATCAATTCTAATCTTTTCAATGAACCTAAAGATTTTTTGTCTTATGTTCAATTTCATAGAAAACTTCATGTGAAAAGATGTGATATTTCAAGTATCATCTCATCCATTGCTCCAACTGAAAAAATCTACTCTCTACTTCTTCCTTGCTTATTCTCATGTCTGGACACCCACTTGCTGGATTTTGTACTAAAAGTCTCCTCCTTCCTTCTTTCTATTAATCAAAACTTAATATTTCATATACATCTTATAGTATACCTTTTCCAAAAAAATTAAAAGATATTTCCCCATTCAGTGAAGCACTGATCTTTCACTTAATTCCATCCGATGGTATTACTTCAGTATGCCTTCACCATGTACTTGATTGGTATGATGGTTGGCCTCATCTTATAATTGTTTTATGAAGCTGAGGCCTATATTCCCCACCAAAGTATCGCCCTCCTGATGGTAAACAAAGCAAAACAAGACATATTAACCTATAAATGAATGTATGAATAGCAAGAGAGTTGATCCTAATATTCCATTTGAGACCTTTCTAGTCCTACAAGTAGATAAGTGTTTTTATTCAACCACTTATTTATTTCTGAGACAAAACCTTACCATGTAGCCTATGATGGGCTTGAGTTTGAGACCCTTCTGCCTCAGCCTCCTGAGTGCTGTTATTACAGGCATGTTCTCCAAGCTAACCTGATACTGAAACCAGAAAAGCAAGGGCTCTTCACTGAGGTCTGACTTCAACAAAACATGGATCTTCTTTTAGGCACATGATATTGCCTTTCTTGACCCCCACTCAGAAGTCACATGGTACAAACAAGATTTTCATTGGACAACTAATGTGATCAGAAGTAATGAGTATCCTATTTAGGAAGATGTTTTAATAATTTGGGTGCTGTTTGCCATTTTACCTTTTCCTTGGTGTGATAACTGTAGAAGAATGAAGGCAGAACTGTCCCCTCAGACAGGGTCCTTAATAGTATACAGAGCAGAGTCCAAAGTCAACTCATGATAAGTATGTAACAAGAGTAAGAAGCAAACTTGACTTGCCTTATTGGAAGTTACTGAGGTTTATTACTACAGTACAGCAAATTCTACCCTGATTGATACCATCACTTACTAATGTCAAGATGGAAATTCAGTATGCCAAGATGTGACAAGATCAAAACTAGAAAGCCTGGTTAAATTGAAGCATCTTCAAATATGCCCCAAAAGTATATTAAATTATGTGAGAACATGAGAACTGGGTCTTCTGTACAGGCCTGGCTGTTTTTACTTCATAGGTCTCATTTTAATTTACTTTTCAAAAATGTTATCTGGGGTTCTGTTGTCTGACTGTCAACAATGCTATAATGAATACATGGATGCATGTTGCTCTTCCAAATACTGATTTCCCTTCTTAGAATGTGAAAAATGGCAAGTTGTAGATATATCACCTGTATGGTGCTCTTTCCCAGCATATTCCTCGACTTGGGCTCAATCTCTACACACCACAAAAAGCTGGGATGGCCAATAAAAAGGCTTATGATGGACTTCTGTAATATATTATCTGTATGATATATATATAATATATCATATATATGCATATATGTGACATAATGACATATCAGGTTGAATATTAAACTATCACATGTCCTTGAAGGTATGGTAGCAAAACTAGATGAAGATTTTGGCTATATTTTTCTACTGGTATGTCCAGGAAGTTTAGTTAAGAAATCATAGATTTAGGGCTAGAGAGATGGTTCAGCAGGCAAGGTGCTTGCCTGCAAAGCCTAAGGACCCAGGTTCAATTCCCTAGTACCCACATAAGCCAGATGCACAAGGGGGTGCATCCATCTGAAGTATGTAGTAGCTGGAGGTCCTGGCATGCCCATTCTCTCTCTATCTGCCTTTCTCTCACTCTCTCTCTCTCTCTCTCCAATAAATAAATAAATAAAAGTATTTTTAAGAAAATCATAGATTTGTCTTTACTAATTTATTTAAGAGTTGTTTTTACCTAATAATGTTTTAATTATGTTTCCTTGTATTTGTTTCAAAAAAAGCATATTTTTCAAGTTCCAAATATGAAATATAAGAACCTACTGAGTATGCTTACTTTATTTTTACTTTTGTTATTTTATGTGCTGGTAGATACATTATTCTACAACCATATTCTTTGCTACATACAAGTACTATATAGTGATGAATAATGATTAAAAGGCATAATGACAGCATGGTACAACTGGGTTTTTTAATTTCTCACTCTTGAAAAGTCATTGCAGTATTTCCTGCTCCATATTAAGTTTGAGAGCTTCTGAGAAGTATTCTTAGAATTCCAATCTTTTGGAAAGAATGATTCAATTAGAGTTTTTTAATCATGATGATTACTTTATGATAATGATCTTACATGGCTAAGACGTTGCACTTATGTTGCACTTCGATGTAGCATTTCATTCTAGCAAATTCCAAGAATCATCCATGACTTTTTTGTTGTACCTGATTTTCACAAGTTCTTTATCCAAGAACCTCTTCATCTTAGTTGAAACAGGGAAGCTATTTGAGAGATAGCAGTACAAGCTAAAGAAAAAAAATCAAGACAAAATGAGAAATAGCAGGACAATCTGAAAGCAACCAGAAATACTCATTTGTAGTCTTAAACAATCTGTCTTGGAACTTGTAAAAAGCTAGTCTTTCAGAGACCCTTTAATTCCCTTGAAGCTTCATCAGAGAAATTGAATCTGTCATAACTTATATGATACTAATGTAATTTCCTCCTATAGTAGAAGGAGGGAACAGAGGTGTATGGCTATCATCATTTCAAACAATGTCTTGCTAGCTAAAAATTGGGCTAGACACATTTCTAATAGCTTCTTTTATGTGATAAGACACACATAGCAATGACACTTAAAATTAATTGCTTATTATAATTATCTTATAAAATACATAATCAAAAGATGATGTTGATAATTTTTTCTTTCCAAACTCCAATGATGATATGCAATGATCAATGCTCACTCAATATTTATTGAACTCTGCCTATGAAACCCATGACACTGCATGGAAATAGAAGGAAGGTTAGGATACATACAATAAGTGGTGTAAACAGTGCTAGTACTCTTAAGGCAGCTTCATTAGAGAGACAGAGAAAGCTTGCTGTGAAAAGTGAGTCTCCAACTGGGCCTTAGAAACAGGTGAGAATTAGTACCAGGAACTGTACTGAGTGTAGTGAGTACAAAAGTCAACCAACCACCTCAATTTTAACATAGGATTGCCTGGCACAGTACATGCCACCTGGTTGATATTCATGAAAGTTTGTTGCTTTGTAGTAGAGAAAAGAGAAAATGAGAAAGCACAGACTAGTTATCTGCAAATTTCTCGGTAAAGTATGATGGTTATTATCTGGTGAGAATGGAAAGGGTAAGTAGTGAATTAGATGTGTGAACAGAGAGGGATTTGAAGCACCTGCTAAGGGAAATGTGCTAGGGAATAAAGAGAAATCAATACCAAGGCTGCAAAGCAGCCATGAGAACCCTGGAGGAGTAGGGTAGATTCATTCTGTAGTAAGCCAGTGCTGTACATGATTTGCCCAAGAATATAACTGTAACAAAATTCACTACAGCATAGGGAAAGGATCAGGGGAAACACAGAAGAGTAAAGTGGTTATTGAAAGTGGAAAATTAGTTTAAAGGAAAGATCAAAGGTTTAATAATTAATGCAAAGAAAGTTTTCACATTTTGCTAATGGCAACTTATCTGTCTCCCAAATAACTTGGTGTTACATGATAGTTACCCCATTTTCTTTACCCATGAGAAAAATTAATTCTTATATTTAAACTATTCTATTTTCAAATTGCATTATGATGTGACTTCTGAAATAATTTATATATAGAAAACTTGTTTTAGGGGCTGGAGAGATACCTTAGTGGTTAAGGCACTTGCCTGCAAAGCCAAAGGACCCATGTAGAGCCAAATGCACAAGGTGGCACATACATCTGGAGTTTGTTTGCAGTGGCTGGAAGCCCTGGCACATCCATTCTCTCTCTCTCCTTCGCTCCCTCTTTCTCTCTCTCAAATAAATAAATAAATAAAACCAAAATATTTTTTAAAAAAAGAAAATTTGTTTTAGAACTCTTATTTGTATCATAATGTCTATAGGCCTGCCTTGTGATAAACTTTTATAAAACTATAACAGGTTAAATTCAAGATATTATAATTAATAATGAAGTAATAAACAATATTTATTTTTTCTTTTCTTTTTTATTTTGATGTTTTTTGGTTTTGCAAGGTAGGGTCTCACTCTAGCCCAGGATGACCTGGAATTCATTGTGTAGTCTCAGGGTGGCCTTTAACTCATTGCAATCCACCTACCTCTGCCTTCCAAGTGCTGGGATTAAAGGCATGCATCACCACAACTGACAATATTTATTTTTCTATTGTGAGATTTTGGAAATATAATATTATACATCCTAAAAATCCCTATAAATGAGACCCTATTAGAGGACATTAAATGTGTAACAGGAAACTATTAAAATTGAGGGCTAGCCTCCCTGCATGGGCTTGAACCACCAACCTTTTGGTCAACAGCCAAACATGCTAGCCAACTATGCTACAGAGACACAACTGAGGACATTAACTGCATACAAAATAAAGATCAACCTCTGCTGATTTAAATATCCTTTTTATTTATACTATTAGTCATTTGGTCAAAATTTATGTATTCTATATGCCAGCATACTTGGAATACTCATAAGAAAATTTACCTCATTCAAACATGATATGACTGAGTCCATCCAAATTCTAAAACTCATTATGGCCGTACTAGTACTGTTTTTTTTAAACCAATTTTGTGACACCTGGATTTTTCTGTTTAAATGGATCCTAGTTTTAGATGAGAAGATGAATGACTCTGGTTGTTTCAATTCCTCTCTCTTGGGAAACCAGGTAGGTAGACAAAGAAAGCTGTATGTTGTACTCAGGAAAATGCAACTTAAGTCAGAAGTGCTTTAAGCATATGGAATATCTTTTCCTTTGGGAACTGCTATGGTTTCAGTGTCCTTTAATGGTCATTATAACTGGAAACTTGTTTCCCAGAATGCTGCTAGTATGAGGTAGTAGAATCTTTAAATAGTATGGCTTAGTAGGAAGTCTTTAGGTCATTAGGGGGTGCTACCTTAGAAAGAATTTGAGTTCCTTGATATTTCTTTGACTTCTTGTTTGGCCATGTAAGTTCTTAAAAATATACACACAAAACCTTTTTTACTTGTCATGATGTGATACAGCCAATAAAGTTGGCCCTTGCCTGAATGAGTGTGTGCTGGAGCCATGCCCTTGATCTTCAAAACTGTGAGCCAAATAAACCTCTGCTTCATCATATGTGGCCTGTTAGATATTTTGTTATAGTGATAAAATTCTGATCTATAAAAGAACTATAAAATTCCCAGGTCAGGGCTGGACTCATTCCAGACTCTCAAATGCTTATGTGACTAGACTCTGTACAACTAAAAGGCAGGTCTATATCTGCTGTTCACAGTTAGATCTCCATAGTCTACACTATCAAAGACATAATGGATGTTGATGAGGAAGGACTAGAGAGGCCCATGAGAGTTAGCTTCCATACTAAGTAACATTTTCCTAGGCAGTATGTTGAAAGGGTCAGGCACTGAACAAAACATCTGCAATTTAACAACTGTCTTAATAATAGCTCATGTTATTAAACACCAAAGAACTTTTGGAACTACTCACATTAAAAAAATTTAGAAAATTGCATTCAAATTATAGGTAATTTACATATGAAATCACTTGCAGTTAATGTGTTGCTTAATAGGCATACATTTATTCATGTAAATTTTGGTAGTTTCTTTGCATATGATTTAACAAGCTCACCTTTTAGAGAAAGTTGCTGAAAAGCTCAATGTTTATATTCCTTCTTTCATTTATCTATTTATCTATCTATCTATTAATTTTTAGAGAGATGATACTGTTGCCTGGATATGAGGAGGTAAAACCAGCTTAAAGGATAATCACCATTGCAGCAGTTCAAAGTAATAAAACAGCAGATAATGCAATTGATTAAATTCATGAAGATTTTCCAAGTGTTTTGGAAACCCATTTTAATTGACAATAAATAAATGTGATAAAATTGACTGAAAAAAGAGAGCACTCCATTTGAGAATTCAAAAGATAAATTTTGTTATTTTCAGTTATTATTAATAATTTACCTTAGTATTTCGATATATACTTCACAGCATTTATTTCATATTATTTTATTTGAAGAAATTATCAGCTAATGCTAGACCTTTTTTTTAATTCCTTCATTATTGAAACAATTAATAGTCATTGTAGAAAATTTAGATACAGGGAAACATTTAAGAAGAGATCACTCTAAACCAATCACAATTAAATTTTTTATAAAGATTTTTATTTGTTTATTTATTAGAGGGAGACAGAGAGAGAGAATGGTTGCACCAGGGTCTCTAGCCACTGCAAACGAACTCTAGTCACATGTGCCACCATGTGCTTGTGGCTTAATTGGGAACTATAGAATCAAACCTGGACCTTAGGCTTCACAAACAAGCGCCTTAGCCACTAAGCCATCTCTCCAGCCCCACAATTAAAATTTTGGTGAACTTCATCTTAGTCACTTTATCTAGATACAATTCCTGTATTGAAATTAATTATCTATGCAGTTTTTCACCCTTTTGAAACTATAACAAACACCTTCCCTTTGTCTTTAAAAATATTTCAATGAGGTGGGATAGATGGGTTAATGGTTAAGACACTTGTCTGTGAAGCCTAAGGACCCAGGTTCGATTCCCCAGTAGCCATATAAGCCAGATGCACATGGTGGTACATGTGTCTGAAGCTCATTTGCACTGGCTAGAGATCTTGGAACACCCATTCTCTCAAATAAAGTATGTAAAAAATATTTGAATAACATAAGAAATTTCTAGTTTTTCAACATTCATAAATAGATACTATGTATATCTTTATGTTCAAAACTTCATATTTCCCTTCTTTTTAAATCTTTTTATTTATTCATTTATTAGAGACAGAGAGAGAGAGAGGGAGGGACAGAGGAAGAGAGAGAGAATGGGCATGCCAGGGCCTCTAGCCACTGCAAGCGAACTCCAGATGCATGCGCCATGATGTGCATCTGGCTTACATGGGACCTGGAGAATCAAACCTGGGTCCTTAGGCTTTGCAGACAAGTGCCTTAACCACTAAGTCATCTCTCCATGCTCCCTTCTTTTTTAGTTCTAGGGTTTATTTTACCACTGAGATACATCCTCATCTCCCTCAAAATTTTCTCTCTTGGGGCTGGAGAGATGGATAGGCAGTTACAAAGCTTGCTTGCAAAGCCTATGGACCCCCAGTTTGATTCCCCAGCATCCAAGTAAAGCCAGATGCAAAAAGGAGTATATACATCTGGAGTTCATTTGCAGTGGCTAGAGGCCTGGTGCATCCATTCATTTTCTCTCTCTCTCTCTCCCAGTTTCTCTTTCAAATTAATTAAATTTAAATTTTCTTTCTTTCTCTCCCCCATCTCTCCTTCCTCTCCCTCTCTCCTTTGTGGCTCTTAGGATCAAATTCAAGGTCTTGCACATACTAGGCAAATGCTATACCAATGAATTACAACCTCAGACCCACCCCCACAAATTTTATCTATATGTTTCTGTATACTTCCTTAGGATGAACTATAAGTTTATATTTACAACATAATAGAAACAGCCATGGAATCTACTGAGAATTGTCTAATACAGTTAGTCATGTTGCCTTTGAGATAATGCTATTTTCACCTCCCTGGAAAATGTATCCACAATGTCCTTCAATTTCCCATAAATGCTAAAGACAGAAACCAGTGAGTTACAGTTTGCATTCTTCTCATTATGTTCTCCAGTTCTCCCAGAGACAATTTCTGATCTTTGAGGTTTTGTAGAATAAATACTTAGACATGATTAAAGATGGGAGAGGAACACAATTGGATGAAGGAAGTAGAGTGTCAAAGCTACTTTTCTTTGCTTCTAAAAGCAATAGAAAGAAAATAAAAGAAGCACAGATGGAATATGGAGATCAAAGAAAGGAAAACAGTTAACTTTAGAAAAGGAACCAAAATCTGGGATTTTTACATGTGTTCAGTAGTTAAAAAAATATTTACCCTTATTTAGTTTTAGTTGCCCATCTCCTCTCCTTTCCCATCTTCTTGTCTTTCCCCACTTATGCCTTCCCACCTCCAATATTCCCCCTTTGACTTTCATATCATTTAGGTTCTATTGCCTTCCCTAGTTCTCTCTCTGAAAGCCCCTTTTCACCCTCGCAAGGGCCTTTTTTTAGTTTCCTGATGTTTACACACTGTCACTCCCACATTAACATGCGCACATAAAATCTGAAGCTAGGATCTACATGAGAGATCATGGTATGCTATCTTTCTGTGCCTGGGTTACCACACTTCATATAATACTTTCTAGTTCCATCCATTTTCCTGCAAAATTTATAATTTCATTTTTTTCTTTATACTTGAATAGAATGCCATTTATATAAATACACATTTTCATTATCCATTCATCCATCGATGACATTTGGAAATAATAGTTTTTATGTAATCAAAATTTTATATTTATATTTACAGTTGCACTAGGTGACTCCCCAATCCCAGGGGAGGAACTGACAATCAAATATATCACAAAATATAGAAGTCTGGATTGAGAAGGGGAAAATACTACAGTAAAAGTACAATGAACAGATATATATAATATTTGGGTTAAAACAATTTGGGAAGACAAGAGAGTACTAAAACATAAATTAAGTAATCAGAAATTAACCTCTTCTTAAAAACTAAATAAACTATATTTCATTAAATCATTATATTATTCCTTTGAGGCAATTCTCATTGTATGTCAACTATGAGGATAGCTGTCATTTAAGCAGTTATGTAACCTTCCAAAAGTCATATGGGAAGTTAATTCAAGAGCCAGAATTCTACTTCTAGAGTCATTAATACTACTGGCTGCCTCTTAGAAGATGTTGAGATACACACTTCTGGTTCAGATGGTGGTGTAGAAACCACGCCAAAACAGCCTAGGGAAGAAAAAGCGATCCCCCCCCCCCCGAAAAACCTAACAAAATACACTCTTCTACTAAAAAGTGAGGTGTATAAGAAATTACCAACTGCAGCAGAGAAGTAGGAGAGATCCAGAGTCCACCTTAGGCAGGCAAAAGTGGCTCCAGCAGTGGCGGCACCAGGACTGCGGGGATACAGCTGCAAGCCTTGGCTTGAGCTGAAAGAACAGCCAGCTGAGGGGATTCTCCACTCACAGAGGAGCTCCTCACAAACTCAAGAAATGTGAAGGGAGGATTGCAACGACAAACGGAGGAGCAGCTAATGAGGTAGAGGACCACATGGACCAGCAAGAGAACTAGAGCCACCATCCACAGCCGCCCCTCCCCCGCCACCAGTGCAAGCACCAGCAAGTACCAGAGACCTGGGGAAGGCAGCTCACAGCACCCAGCACCGCTGACCAGAGCAGCGATCCAGTGACCCAGCCAGGCTACTTGAACCCACAGTGCAGCAAAGAGGGACCCAAGCAGGAGGACAGCATAACTGAGACCAAAATCATCCCTAAAGGTAACTGGGATTACACCAAGTCAGTACCCACCAAATAAACCTTGTATATAGGCTTAATTTGGAAGTGCTACTTGCACCTTCAATATCCAGATAAGTTATATGTTAAATCTGATGGATAGTCTGATTTGCCATTCTTAAATAAGCTATATTTTGGGCTTGTCATTTGTTGCCTCCTGATTTCTAGTGGCTTTTTTTCCTCTTCTGTTGTTCACTAGGGAAGGGTCTCACTTGCTGACAAGCTGACTAGGAACCCTCAATGGACCAGAAATCTTAGCCTCCTAGTTGAAAGGATTAAGGGTGTGGGGCAACACACATCCTAAGGGACTCTGACTTTGTTAGAGGATCTGGTTGTCTTAATACCTACTCTTGCATAAATACTCTGTGCTGTTTTTCAATGAATGTGTACACTGTTTAGTTAAAATTTTAGAACCTGCCTATATTTTCTTCCATTCAGCCTCCTTGAATACTCTCATAGCAGACAAACCCAACATCTACAGTCATGTTTGTAGATACTCTGAAAGTCTTAAGAGCCACACCTAGCACATTAAGCTCCTACCGTGAAGATATATAACATCAGATTGATTGATACATCTAACAATACTGCAACTAATTACAAAATCCAAGCATTAAATTAATCCAAGATGCAAAAAATGTACATTATAACACAAGAAACACAAAAAATCAAGACAATATAAATCCACCAAAAAGTATTAATGCATCAGAAATGACCTCTAGCGAGAATGATTTAGAGGAAATGCCTAAGAAAGATTTCAAAAGAATGATTATAAACGTGTTCAAAGAAGTCAAAGAGGAAATCAAAGGAATCAAAGAAGACACAGGAAACCAGTTTAATGAAATAAAGAAGTCAATACAAGACATAAATAAGGAAAGAGAAATAATAAAGAAAAATCAGTCAAAACTACTAGCAATAAAAAAACACAGTCAATAAGCCGGGCGTGGTGGCGCACACGCCTTTAATCCCAGCACTTGGGAGGCAGAGGTAGGTGGATCAGCGTGAGTTTGAGGCCACCCTGAGACTACATAGTGAGTTCCAGGTCAGTCTGGACTAGAGTGAGACCCTACCTTGAGAAAACAAACAAACAAACAAAAATACCCACAGTCAATGGAATAAAAAACTCTGTATAAAATCTCACCAGTAGAATAGATGAAGGACAGGACAGAATATCTAAACTAGAAGACCAGGTGGCAGATCTAACACAGTCCAACAAAAGACAAACTAATAGGAAAGTATGAAGGGGAATTGCAAGCTATTCGACACTACGAAAAGATCAAACATAAGAATTCAGGGTACAGTAGAAAGAGAAGAATTTCACTCCAAAGGCATAGTAGGCATTTTCAATAAAATCATAGAAGAAAACTTCCCCCAAATTGGGAAAGAGATGCCAATGCAGATACAGGAATTCTTTAGAACACCAAACAGACAAAACCTGGGAAGAACCTCTCCTTGCCATATTATAATTAAACTACCAAACATATAAATCAAAGAAAATTTATTGAAAGCAATTAGAGAGAAAAATCAAATGACATACAAAGGCAAGCCCATCAGGATCACAGCAGATTACTTAACACAAACTTTAAAAGTCAGGAGGGCTTGGAGAGATGTATTCCAAGTTCTGAAAGAATGTAAGAGCCAAAGGAAAGGTAGGACTGCTTACAATGTGCTCCCCCCAGGTACAAAGTGGCCTGGTCATGACATCACTAAGTGCATTATCTTTATTTATATTCTTATTTCTCAGTCTGACAAGACCAAATAAACAATATAAAGAATATGTATGTGGTATATTAGATGGCCTTTACACATAAATAAGTTTTGATGTTATTGTATATTGTTCTTGATATAACCTTTTAAAAAAATAATTGTGAACTTTGCTGTATGAACACTTACACATTGGTCATATTCCTATCAGGTTACATGCTTATATCCTCTCTCTCCCTCCACCATTCCACTGAGAGCCCTCCTCAGTAGGGTTATTGGTATTC
Source organism: Dipus sagitta (assembly GCA_036346955.1). Classification (NCBI taxonomy): domain Eukaryota; kingdom Metazoa; phylum Chordata; class Mammalia; order Rodentia; family Dipodidae; genus Dipus; species Dipus sagitta. The sequence continues at coordinate 85,188,090 of CM070775.1, read as the reverse complement.
ACTGTGGGGTCATGAATGTACCAGTCAGACTCTGTGGAGGGGAAAATAATACCTCAGAATATTCCTTCCCGCTCTTGTGGATCTTACAGTCTTACTGCCCCTCTTTTGCAATGTTCCCTGAGCCTTGGTATGGGTATGTTATAAGTCTCCTTGTGTTAAGCTCTCTGCATCCTCTGAATTTATTCTTTGATGAGTTTTCAGTCTCCTCAGGGTCTACTGCCATCTCCCTGGAGGAGGTTCTCAGGCTAGCAGTGTGAACAGCACTTGTGTTTAAATTGCCCCTCCCTCTTAAATGTCTCCTGTGCTATGGCACATGTGATAGAGATGACTTGTTTCATGCTAGGCAGTCGGCTTTCTTTTATAACGCTGATGGATCTTGGATCTCCCTGGTATTCACTGCCATCTGTCAAAAGCAGATTCTCCAACCAAGAGTGAAAGCAGCATAAATCAGAGGATAAGTATAATCACCTAAAAGATTCTTTGATGGGCATACCCTCTCTTCTTAGCCAAAGGACAGTGGAAGCTTCCCTTTAGGGTCTATGACTTTACAAGCAATAGGGATCTGATTTGCTTCTCAGTACCAGGATGAATTCTCTCCTACTACCTAGTGGGCCCCATATCCAATCAGAAAGCAGTTGAGTACCCCATAGGCTGTGGGTCACTAATGCACAGGTGTTTGCATCTTGCCTGACTGGCTGATTTTGTAGCTTGCAGTATTCCCTACTTGTTTACACTATTAGAGACCATTATCATCCAGCAGCTCATATAGCATTTTGCAGCATTATGAGAGGTAGCCATCAGGGAATCAGCTTCCTTTCCAGTCCAGCATGATATCCTAATATCTTGTGACTACAGCCTTTGGTGTCTTTAGCATTTAGCTTCTGTGGGCAAACAAGCATTTTTGCAATTGCCTGCATTGTTCTGGGGACCTCCTGGGCCTACCTGATCAATAGCAGGGGTAACCAGCAAGAGCCTATGGTTTTATGGTTAAGCTTCCTCTACACCTTACAGGGCACTTCTGCCAAGACTATCCCCTATATTAAGATATATATATATATATATATATATATATATATATATATATATATTTAGCTAACCATAGGGAAGGTTTATATGGTAGTGATTCATGCCATCATTAGTTTTGTGTATTTCACCCTGTGGTGGTTTGAATGTGAATGTATGTCCTCCATTGTCTCAGATGTTTTGTTGAGCTTTGAGCTTGTAACTTGGGTCTCCAGCCACCTCACTGGAGGAGGTGTCACTGGGAGAAGATCCTGGGATCCAGCCCAAAGGCATGCTTGGGGGAAGATCTGATTTCTGCCCAAAGACATGGAGAGCAGTGTGAGCTCAGGCGGGTTCTGCTTGCTGCTGGTTTATGTTGCTGCTTTTTGGTGTTTGCTAGTTGCTGGTGGTTTCTGTCTCTTGGATTTATGAATGTGAGCTTCTTCTACCATTGATGGTACAACCCTGGATCTGTAAGCTTAAAATAAATCCCTCCCTTAAGCTGTGTCTGGTTTGGATGTTCATCCCAACAATTTAAACTGTCTACAACACCCACTTCTTCACCCCTGTGTCCCCAAGATCCTTCCACAACCCTGTATTCTGTCCTTCCCCTCATGAATATCAACTATCCCATCTTCTCATCCTTTCCTGTTTCCACTCTCTCCTAGCCTCATTCAAGTTCCTTGCAAATACTATTGAAGCTTAATACAACTTATAAACACATCAAGTTGTTCCATGTTAGGAACCATATATGAGAGAGAACATGTGAAGTTTGTCTTTCTAAGTCTGGGTAACCTTGCTTAATAGAATTTTTGTAAAAGTTCATCCATTTTTGTGCAAATTTCACTATTTCATTCTTCCTTACTGCTGAGTAGAATTTGATTGTATATATGTACCACATCTTAATTATCCACTCATCAGTTTATGAAGATCTGGCTAAATTCCAATTCCTACCTATGCTGAGAAAGTTATCTCTGTAGTTAAGAGTAGATTCTTTAGGGTATATGCCTAGGAGTTATATAACTGGCTCAAATGGTAGAACTATTTTTGGATTTTTTGGAAGTCTCTATACTGATTTCCATAGTGGCCATACAAGTTTTCGCTCCCAGCAGCAGTGGAGAAGGGTTCCTCTTTCCTCATACTGTCACCAGATCATATATAGGACAAACTATCAGAGCTTGAGGACAAAACAGAAGAAACAGGCTAGGGACAAAAATCAATGACAATTTCAAAAAAAATGTGTGAATAGAACATGAGGGAAATACGGGACACATTAAAAAGGCAAAACATTCAGATCATGGGCATACAAGAAGGGCAAAAGCTACAGGCCAAGGGTATAGAGAATCATACAAAAGAGAGGCCCATCTGGATACAGGATGCACACAGACCATCAAATAAGCAAGATCAGAGTAGAAATACCCCATGTCACATTATAGTTAAAATACTAAACTCAGAAAACAAAGGGAAAGTACTAAAAGCTACAAGAGAAAAACAGCTTATTACTTAAAAAAGTAAGCACATCAGAATTACCCCTGATTTTCTAATGGAAACTTTAAAAGCCAGAGGGCTTGGAATGGAGTATTTCAGATCTTAAAAGACCATGGTTGCCAGCCCAAAACATTATATTAAGCAAAATCCATTACAATAGAATGTGAAAAAAAAAACTTTCCATGATAATAGCAGTCTTTATGAATGTATGAGCACTAAGCCAGCCCTATAGAAAATACTGGATGGAGTGCTCCACATTGAAGAGATGAACAAATATACTCAAGAGGCTATAAGAGGGAAAAGGCAATAATCAAAACTAGGGCATGAAAATATATGGTCAAAAAACATGAGACTCCATAAAGTCTTTAATTTGGCAGGGATTAACTCACACCTCTCCATTATATCAAAAGATACAGGCTAACAGACTGGATCACAAAAGTGGACCCATCCATTTACTGTCTACAAGAAACCCACATTGCCTTTAAAGATAGGCACCTCCTTAGAGTAAAAGGCTGGAAAAAGATATTCCAAGCAAATGGAAATGGGAAACAAGTAGGGCTGACTATACTAATATGTAGCAAAATAGACTTTAAGCCAATAATTATCAAAAGAGAAAAAGAAGGTCTGTTTTTTTGTTGTTGTTTTGAGGCAGGGTCTCTCTCTAGCTCAGGCTAACCTGGAATTCACTATGTAGGCTCAGGCTGGCCTCGAACTCATGGTGATCCTCCTACCTCTGTCTCCCAAGTATTGGGATTAAAGGCATGCACCACCATGCCCGCCAAAGAGGGCCTTTTATGTTTATTAAAGAAACAATTTAGTAAGAGGATATTATAATAATAAACTTACATGTACCAAACACAGGTGCACAAAATTTTATAGAGTGAAATCTACTAGACATTAAATCAGAACTACACAATAATAAGAGATTTTAATACCCCACTATCATCAACAGACAGATCACCTAAACAGATAACCTTTAAAAGAATCATAAGTTTTGGATGACTGAAGACAAGTAGAAGAAAATTTGATAGTAAAAACTAAAGGGACCATAAAGAATTCAGTCAGGCTGGACTTGCAAATATGCTTTGAGATAATTTACATACAGGAAGATGCTTGGAGATCAGGCTTAAGTGATAATACTAGGATGTCAAAACACCAGAAGCTACATATATCTGGGCTAAGCTGAGAAACTCTACGACATTAATGATTACCATTGTATAGAAGATAATATATTTGTCTCAGAAATGATAATTGATACCAAGAAAATCATAGAATGTCTTAGCTAGTATATTTAAAAATGAATATAATTATCATTTCATTCTAAGACTTGTTCAAATTCATCTTTTAAAATGGGATTTTTTAATGCCACAAAAATGATGTGCATAAAATGTGAATATTAAACTGTATATATTTAAATAATCTGCAGATTTAAATATGCAAAGGTAAATCAAAGATAACCTACACATTTAGAGAAAAACAGTCAACCTACACTCTCTTAATTGAATTGCTTAGTCAGAGCTTCAGTGCCTGTGCTCTGCTCTAACAGCCATGTACCTCCAGGAGCTACAGGGATGAGGCAAACAAACAGGGGTCTAGTGTCTTAAAGATAAAATATGTTCAGTTTCTAGATTTGTTCATACAGTAAAGCTCATAGTCAATAATAATAAAAACATAAGGCAGAATTACTTCTTAAGTTCACAATGAAAAAAATATAAAATTTCTAATACCAAACATGCTCATTAGAAATTATGGGTCTTGTTTGCATTATTCAGGAAACAGAGGGCATCATCACAAGAAATTTGGTAATAATAAATACCTACTTTACTTAGTAATAATAAAAAGAAGAAAAAGAGGCTAAGAACATGTACTTAGTAGGAGTAAAGATTCCCCCTATGTTCAATGCTATGTTACAGCAAAAACCAGCTGGATAAAGATCTGAGGAAAAAAGAAGAGAAATACTAGACTTGAAGCTGATCTTGTTTTCTGAATGAAAGTAAAGAGGTGAGCCCTTTGCTCATATGTGAACAAGGGTAAAGTACCAAACTGGCAATATAGGGTTTATGAATAAGCCTATTTATAATATTCAAATGCCTTCTGTCTATTCTCCATATGTCATAAAGCCTTAGTCAACAGCTTCAGAAGAAGGAATGAAAATACAGAGAGAATGTAATTTTTACTACACAGTAGCCATATGTCTCTTCCACATGGTGTGTGTGTGTGTGTGTGTGTGTGTGTGTGTGTGTGTGTGTGTAGAGAAGAGAGGATATAGAGATGAGAGAAAAAATAGAGAAAAGAGGGGGGAGAAGAGGAGAGGAGAAGACAAGAGAGGAGAGGAGAAGAAAGGAGAGGAGAGAAGAGGAGACGAGAGAAGATGCTGCATATATATTACCTTGGCAGATATTATAGTTTGGACTTTTGATAGTCCTCAAAGATCCATATGTTAAAGGATTGCTTCTTAGCATGGTACTATTGAGATAAAATGGAAACATTAAAAGGTAAAGACTAGGGTGAGGCCTTCAGATCATTGGGAACATGCCCTTGAAAGGCATGATGGGACTCCAACCACTTCCTCTTTGTGTCCCAGCCATGAAGTAAGCAGTTTTATTCTGCCACATGCCCCATCCATGATATGTTGCCTCACTAAAGGCCCAAAGCAATGTGACTAACTGATCATGGACAGAAGCTTCTACAATTGTGAGCTAAAATAAACCTTTTGTCTTTACAATTTAATTATTTGTTATAGTAACTGAAAACTGATTAGCAATAATATATCAAGTCAATGGGTAGTACACTGAATGAAACAAATATTATTGTATGGTTGTTATTTTTCTAGGATTAGCCCAGTGACTTTTGAATAATATAATTCAAGGATATATTGGGTGAGTTATGTTCCCTAAAATTAGCATGCCCACAGAAAAAAAGTTGTGACTATCAAAAATGTAGGCACTAATAAATCAATTAATTAAAAATGTAGACATATAACTCTGCATTTTATTCTTTTGCTGATAGCAAACCAGCTCTATCCTTACTACTGTTACCCTAACTATATCTCATAGTAAGCACACTCCCTTTACATACATTCTGCAAACCACCCATAACATTTCAAGCATGCTTTCCTCTGGGATGGTCATTGCTTGAAGAATGAACATTATTCAATACATTCTGCCCAGTGAACTATTATTAATCAATGGCCTAACAGTTTCTGTTGCTAATTCAGATTTCTTTGCTCTAGAAATGCATATGCATACTTAATTAAAAGATTACTTTATTTATCTGACTTAGCACTAATCCCAAAAAACAACTCTCATCATTTATAACTTCACCTTATACTTCTTGCTACTAAGTAATTATAAGTATTATGTAGTTAGAAATGTATGCCTGTCTTCTAACAGAAAAATTTTAATTTAAACCTTAATTATGATTAGTTACACATACCTTACCGCCCTCCAAGAGACAGAGAGAGAGCACTTTTATTGGTTATTCTTATGCAAGTAGTCTAAACATTATTTGCTGAATGACATAAGAATTTTAAAACAATAAGAGCAAAACCTTATTGAGTGCTTATTATATTCTATGATCTTCTTTAGGAATTTATATGAGTAAAAATATCTATCATAAGCAATTACATAAGATAGATCTGTTAAATTGTTCTCATTGTGTAGTTAAGAAAGACAAAAGCACACAGAGGCTCACTAACTTAGAATCATACTACTAGTGAGTACTAAAAGTAGCAAAATAAGAGACAGGAAATAACCAATAGGACAGAATAGAAAGACCAAGATGTCTATAGTCACCCCTCATTATTCCCAAGGGATTGGTCCTAAAAGCTCTTTCTAATACCAAAAATCAGACAATATGTAAGGCCCTTATAATAAATGGCATAGTAACAAGCACACATCATTTCAGATACTTGAAATAATCTCTGGGTTAATTATAATACCTAATACAGTATAAGTGTTATATAAACAGTACTTATTATATGGTACTGTTTAGGGGTAATAACAAGGGGAAATCCATACCTGTTTAGTACAGAAGATGTAATTGTTTATTTTTAAGTGGATCTGGGGATATGCAGTCCACAAATACAGAGGAAAAACTGTACTCATATATAGAAGAACAATGCTGGGATAATAAGTTGAAAAATATGGTCACAAATTGGTGGCTTTAAATACCACTTTATTCTTTCACAGTTCTAAATTCTAAATTTTAGATAAAGCCTGTCACTATCAGTCTTATGGATGTCCTATTTCAGTCCATAAATTCCTTGTAAGGTCTGTGGCTCCCAGAAGAGGAACTCCTAATATGGCAGACTGGAATACCTATGCCTCAAATTTCTGCCCTAGATTGTCTATACCTTATTAGAGGAAAAGAAGGAAAAGTAACACAGAGAACTTTGAAGGAAGTTCCAGGAATGTAATCTGGATATGGTCCTCACCACTTCTGCATACCTCCACTGGTCAAAACTCAGTAACATACTCCTATTTAACTATAAATCTTCTATACTGGAAGAAATTCACAAATCCAACATCTGGTACAGTGCTACCATCTCCACACAAAGGAAAATGTGGTTAAATCCAATAGGAAACACATATGAGTTCTTACAATATACATATATATTTTTTTGGTCAGGAGGAATATTCTTTTAAAAAGATTTACTCATAAAAGAAGACTTCCTAATTGAAAGAACAGACCAATAGTACAAAGACAAATACATTTAAGTATTAAGCAGAAGAATTTACTCCAGGCTAAGGATAATAGAGGGAGTAGGGCTTCTCTCTTCTTTTTCCTTTTTTTGTGTTTGTATGTTGTGCATGTTCATGTGTGTGTGAGAACACATACCATGGTGCACATGTGAAAGTCAGAGACAGTCTCTGATGTCTGTCCACTCCTTCACCTTGTTTCTTGGTTTGAAACAAAGTATCTTTGGATGTCTTTGTTGTTTTCTCCTGCTCCAGTCTCTATCTCATCTCACCATAGGAGTGTTAGAATTACAGATTTTCACATATGCCTCTACATGGGTCTGGAAGACCAAACCTGGAGCCTTGTGATTGCACAACCAATACTTTTACCCACTAAGCTATCTCCCCAGCCTTCAATAGGGCTTCTCAATTCATACTTTTTAATAGTCTCAAAGATGGAAAATCAGCAAGCAAACAAAGATAGAAAGTGATTAAACAAAAAAGTAACTAAGGAAAATAACCAGTTAAATATCCAGAAATACAAAACCTACACCTGAAATTAAAAAACCAAACCCAGAAGACAGAAAAATAAACAACAAAATACAGATGGAAAACGAACGAGCTGGATGATAATACTGAAAAAGCTCTCATCACCAATATGTAAAATGAGTATGTATATAAAGCCAGGAATAGTAGTATATAACTGTAATTCCAGCTCTGGGGAGGCTGAAGCAAGCAGGGTCTCCACTACTAGGGTAACATGGGCCAGTCTGGGATATATAGGAAGACCCTGCCTCAAACAAATAAACAAGCAGAGAAATAAAACAATAAGGGGATTAGGAGTGTAGTTCAGTGGTAGAGTACTTGTCAAGCAAGTTGAGGATCCAAACATTGATCCCCCTATACCATAAAGGGTACATTTTTGTTTTTTGTTTTTTTATACATATATATTTTATTTTGCATCTTTCATTCATATATTCAGTGTATTTTGATACTACTCCTCCCATTTACCCCTCCCCCTCTCATTAAAACCCTTCTTATCCCATATATATATATATATATATATATATATATATATATATATATATATTAGTCAGTTTTGTATTCAGCAAATACAGTCAGTTTGGTACCATTATTAGGCTCATCTGTGACCTACCCCCTCCCCTTGGTCCCTCCTTGTTGAGGTATATGGGTCATGCATTGTGGAGTTAGCCCACAGTTATGGGTAAGATAAATGTCTCTGCATATAATGACCCAACATGTGGCTCTGACATTCTTTCCGCCCCCTCTTCTGCAAAATTTCCCTGAGCCATGTTGGCTTCATTTTTGGTCTTCTTCAGAGATGAGATGTTGGGGGCCTCTGAGGCTCTGGCTCTCTGATTTGGTAGGAGTTGATTTTTCTCTGTATTGATCCCCTTCCCCTTCTGCTGGTATCCGGTTCATCAGGAAAACAGCCCCCTTGCTTGTTTCGCCAATTTTTCTTAGTTTCAGCTGAGGCCCTTTTGAGGTATGATGGAGTGGCTCTCTTCTTAGGATCTACATCTATCTGAAGAAGAGAAGCAGATTCTCCAACAGAGAGTAATGTAGCACCAGGAAAATTGAGATAACCCTTAATTTTTTACAGAGAATGTAATAGGTGTAGGCCCCCTTGTAGCCCATGATTGATGGTAGCTTGATATTGGAGAGTGGGCTTATGTTTGGATATGGTTCTGACTTGTTTCCCAGCTCCAGCTATGGGTCCCGTACCACTGAGGGGATCAGTTAGCCAAATCAAGAGCAGTTGGTTCCCCACCATGGCTGTGTGCCACTATTGCACTTGTGTGAGCATCACAACAGATTATTTCCTGCTAAGTTGGTTAGACCATGAGTTCCTTGGACAGATATTGGTCATATTCCCCCAGTTGCCCATGTAGTACCTTCTGGCACTAGACACACTGACGGTCTGGGGACTGACTCTCTTCCAACTTCCAGGCATGCCATTCCGTTTTACAAGTCAACCACATAAGGTGTCTTCAGCAGTAGGGTCTTACCACTAGCCTTTGGTGGGTCATCAAGTACTCTGACAGAAATCTGTGTGTCTTTTAGAAAACCTTGTAGGTCTCTCTGATCAAAAGCTCATTGTGGATGACAGCCCCATGCTGGTATTGGGAGTTACAGGCCAGTGCCCACTAAGAAAATGAGGAAAAAGATAACTAATATACAAGAGTTAGAGAGAAGAGAGAGAGAGAGAGAGAGAGAGAGAGAGGGAGGGAGAGGGAGAGGAGAGGGAGAGGGAGAAGGAGAGGGAGAGGGAGAAGGAGAGGGAGAGAGAGAGGGAGAGGGACAGGGAGAGGGAGGGAGGGAAGATGTAGAAGATTAAGGTTAGTCTTGATCCTACGCTCTCCAGTGTCTTGTGGTTCAGGTGCTCCCTGTAATGGCCTGGTGGAGGTTCAGCCATTTGGTCTGCCTTTTAGGAAGTAGAATTTTATGGTACCATTGCCGTTTGGGTCTAGCTTTGTATTTCCCACCCCTTCGATGCCCTCCCTTCCCTCCCCATCCATCCTAGTATCTAGTCCACGAGATGCTTACTGGGTATGTAAGGTATCTTGGGTAGATGCAGGTTAGGTGCTGTACATGAGTGAGACTATGTGGCGATATTTTTTCTGTGACTACGTAAGTTCAGTGAGAATGATCTGTTCCAGGTTCAACTAGTTTTCCTCAAATTTCATTGTGTCATTTTTTCTTACTGCTGTATAGAATTCCATTGTGTAGATATACCACATCTTAGTTATCCATTCTTCTAGTGATGGATATCTGGGTTGATTCCAGCCCATAGCTATTACGAATTGAGCTGCTACAAACATGGCTGAGCAAATCTCTCTAGCCTGTGGTTTGAAGGCTTTAGGGTAGATGCCCAGTAAGGGATAACTGGGTCTGTTGGTATCTCTATACTCAGCTTTTTCAGAAGTCTCCATATTGCTTTCCAAAGTGGTTGTACCATCTTACATTCCCACCAACAGTGGATGAGTGTTCCTACTTCTCCACATCCTCGCCAGCATTTATTTTTATTTGATTTTTTGATGTTTGCTATCCTTATTGGGGTAAGATGGAATCTCATAGTTGTTTTAATTTGCATTTCTCTGATGACTGGGATGATGAACATTTTCTTAAGTGTGCGTTTGCCATTTGTATTTCTTCCTCTGTGAACTGCCTGTTCAGCTCTTTGCCCCATTTTGTGAGTGGGGTGTTTGACTTCATACTGTTTAGATTTTTGAGTTATTTGCAGATTCTAGAGATTAGGCCTCTATCAGTTGGATAACCTGCAAATATTTTCTCCCATTCTGTGGGTAATCTATTGGCTTTGCTTATTGTATGCTTGTCTCTAAAGAAACTCTTCAGCTTCATGTGATCCCATTGGTTGAGTGACTGTAAGATCGTGAGCTACTGGGGTTTTGTTCAGGAAGTCTTTTTCCATTCCTCTATCATGGAAAGTACTTCCTAAATTTTCTTTTGGCAGTATTCGAGTTTCTGGTCTTATATTGAGGTTTTTGATCCATTTGGACTTGAGTGTAATGCATGGTGAAATGTGTGGACCAAGTTTCAGTTTCCTGCCTATGGTTATCCAGTTTGTCCAGCACCATTTGTTGAAGATGCTGTCTTTTTTTCCAGCCTGTATTGTTTGGGCCTTTGTCGAATATCAAGTAGCTATAGTTGCTTGACCCAAAGTATGGGTCCTCCAGTCTATTCTGTTGGTCTATACTCCTGTTTTTATGCCAGTACCATGCTGTTTTTATTACTATGGCTTTGTAATATAGCTTTAGATCAGGTATGGTGATGCCTCCAGAGGTATTTCTTTTGCTAAGGATATGTTTGGATATGCGAGGCCTTCTCCCTTTCCATATGAAATTTGAGATCATTTTTTCTATCTCTGTGAAGAACACTGTAGGGATTTTAATTGGAATTGCATTAAATATGTATATTGCCTTTGGTAGGATTGTCATCTTCACAATGTTAATTCTGCCTATCCATGAACATGGGAGGTCTTTCCATTTTCTCAAGTCCTCCTCAATTTCTTTTTTGAGTGTTTTTATGTGTTTGTTGTATAGATCTTTCACTTCCTTGGTTAACATTATTCCAAGGTATTTTATTTTATTTTTTGTTGTTGCTATTGAAAATGGGACTATGTTCCTTATTTCTTTCTCTGTATCTTTGTCGTTTGCATATATAAAGGCTACTGATTTTTGTGCATTGATTTTGTATCCTGCTATTTTGCTATAGCAGTTAATTACCTTCAGGAGTTTTGGGATGGAGTCTCTCAGGTCTCTTACATATACAATCATGTCATCAGTGAATAGAGCTGACATAACTTCTTCCTTTCCAAATTGTATCCCTTTTATTTCCTTCTCCTGTCTTATTGCTTGAGCTAGGACTTCCAGTACTATATTGAAAAGCAGAGGTGAGAGTGGACAACCCTGTCTTGTTCCTGATCTTAAGGGGAATTGCTCCAGTCTCTCTCCAGTAAGTATTATTTGTGCCTTCGAAGCTTTGTATATTGCCTTTATTATGTTAAGATATGAACCAACCATGCCAATTCTCTCCAATGTTTTGATCATGAAGTGATGTTGTATCTTGTCAAAGGCCTTTTCTGCTTCTATTGAAATGATCATGTGATTTTTATGTTTAACCTTGTGTATGTGGTGTATTACATTGACAGATTTCTGTATGTTGAACCACCCCTGTGATCCTGGGGTGAATCCCACTTGGTCAAGGTGGATAATGCTTTTGATGTGTTGTTGGATTCGGTTTGCAAAGATCTTGTTTAGGATCTTTGCATCTAAGTTCATCAGGGAAATAGGCTGGTAGTTTTCTTTTCTTGTGGCATCTCTGCCTGGTTTTGGAATGAAGGTGATGCTAGCTTCATAAAAGGAGTTGGGTAGCTTTCCCTGTTCTCCAATTGTGTAGTACAGTTTGAGGAAGATTGGTTTGAGTTCTTCCATGAAGGTTTGATAGAATTCAGCTGAGAAGCCATCTGGTCCTGGACTCTTCTTTTTTGGGAGGTTTGTTTTATTAATTTTTAAATCTCCAGGAGTGTGATGGGTTCACTGAAGTGAGTAATCTGCTCTGAGTTTTGTTTTGGTAGATGGTATGCATCCAGGAATTTATCTACCTCCTCCACATTATCCAGTTTTTTGGAGTAGAGGTTTCTGAAATAAGTTCTGATGATTCTCCCAATTTCACTTATGTCTGTTGTGATCTCTGCTTGTTCATTTTGAATTTTGTTAATTTGAAGCTTCTCCTTTTTTTGCTTGATCAAATTGGCTAGGGGTTTGTCAGTCTTGTTTATTTTTTCAAAGAACCAGCTCTTTGTTTTGTCAACTGTCTTAATTGTTTCCTTGGTTTCCAGTTCATTAATTTCTCCTCTGATTTTAATTATTTCTTTCCTTCTGGAGCTCTTTGGGTTGGATTTTTCTTGTTTCTCCAGTGCCTTTATGTGGATGGTTGGGTTATTGATTTGGGATCTTTCTGTCTTTTTTATGAAGGCATTGAGTGCTATGAATTTTCCCTTGAGTACCGCCTTCATTGTGTCCCATAAGTTTTGGTATGATGTGTTCTCATTGTCATTCAATTCCAGAAATTTTGCAATTTCATTTTTTATATCATCTGCTATCCATTTATTGCTTAAAAGTGTGCTGTTCAGTTTCCAGGTGCCATTGGGATTCTTGGTGGGTCTTTTGTTGTTGATTTCTAGCAATATAGCATTGTGATCTGATATCATGCAGGGAATTATGTCAATCTTCCTAAATACGTGGAGGCAGTCTTTGTGACCCAGTATATGGTCTGTTTTATAGAATGTTCCATGGGCTGCTGAGAAGAATGTGTAATCTGTGGATTTGGGATGGAAGGTTCTATAGATGTCCATTAGGTCTAAGTGATCTATAGTTTTGTTGACCTCTCTTACTTCCCTGTTGAGTTTCTGTTTGGATGATCTGTCTATTACTGATAATGGTGTATTGAAGTCCCCAGCTATGATGGTGTTTGTGGTTATTTCTGTTTTATTGTCAAGTAGGTTTTGTTTTATGAACTGTGGTGCCCCTGTGTTTGGCGCATACAGATTTATGATTGTAATATCCTCTTGAAGGATTGTTCCCTTGATAAGTAGGAAGTGGCCTTCTTTGTCTATTTTATTATTTTTGCTTTGACGTCTATTTTATCCGATATTAATATAGCTACACCTGCTTGTTTCTTATTCCCATTTTCTTGGAATACTGTTTTCCACCCTTTCAACCTGAGGAGATGTCTGTCTTTAATGGTGAGATGGGTTTCTTGAAGGCAACAGATTGAGGGGTCTAATTTTTTGATCCATCCTGTTAGCTTGTGTCTCTTGATGGGTGAGTTAAGGCCATTAATATTTAGGGTAATGACTGTGAGATTTGATTTGATCCCTGCCATATTGTGATGGTAAATGTGGGTTGGTGTTTTCATGGACGTTGAAGTTTTTGTGCCTACTCTGAGTTTGGTTATTGTGATCTGCTTTTTGTAGGCATTTGAGTTTCATTATTTGTTTCTTCTCTGTGGAGAATATCCTGAAATACTCTCTGTAGGTTTGGTTTTGTGTTCATATAATTGTAAAGCTGAGTTTTGTCATGGAAAGTTTTTCTTTCACCATCTATTATGAGGGATACTTTTGCTGGGTAGAGTAGTTTGGGTTGGAAGCCACAAGTTCTTAGACTTTGCAGTGTTTCATTCCAGGCCCTTCTAGCTTTCAGGGTTTCCATTGAGAAGTCTGAAGTAATTCTAATGAAAGTGGTGTGCTATTTTTCCCTAGCTGCTTTTATGATTTTCTCTTTGGTGTCAATATTTAGAGTCTTAATGACAATATGTCTTGGAGAGTTTCTCCTTTGGTCCAGTCTGTTTGGAGTTCTTTTGTCTTCTTGTGTCTTGATGGGCCTTTCTTTTAAAAGACTGGGGAAGTTTTCTTAAATTATTTTGTTAAATAAGTTCTCCATGCCTTTGGTCTGAATTTCTTCTCCTTCTGGTATTCCAATGATCCTGATATTGGGACGTTTAACTGTATCCCACAATTCCCTCATGTTCTGTTCACAGGGACTTTTGAACTTACTGAAATTTTTGAACTCTCGGACTGTTTCTTCCATCTTGTCTTCCAGATCAGAGTTTCTAGCCTCCACTTGGCTGACTCTATTCTTGAGAGCTTCTAGAGAATTTTGGAGTTGTTCAATTAAGTTTGCATTTTCTACTACTTTTCTATGTATAATTTCCATCCCTCTGTCAAGCTCCCTTTTCACATCATTTTCTGATTTTCTTGATGATTCTTGGAATTCATCCTTCCATTTCTTTATGTCTTCATTTAGCATGGCCAGCTGATTTTTGAGGTCTTCTTTTTTTTCACTCTCCCTCAAATCTCTTAACTCTCTTTGAACTTCCAATTCCTTATCTATTAGTTCTAGTTTAGTGATGGCAGCATCCACATGATTATCAGTCCTTTGTTGCTTTCCTGCAAGTTCTATCAGCAGGTAGGTCAGGGTTGCATTGCTCATAGCTTCAATTTGATGTTCTGATCCTAGTGACTCTTGTATGTTTTGGTTAGATGTATTCATTGTAGGACTGGGTGATCCAACTGGATTTTCTTGCATTTGATTTTTCATGTTATCTCTTTTGCACTGTGGTCTGCCCATGACACTGTATGGGCACTTAGGTGGGTGGATCAGCCTGGGCTCAAGCACAATGGGAATCTGAGGCAGCCTGGGGCAATTGCCAAGCAGCCTGGGCTTTGGCTCTCATTTGCCAAAGCCGCCTATCTACTGCCTGGCAGGGGCGCCAAAGTTGCCTGAATTCTCAAGTGGTAATGCAACAAAGCTGCCTGCCTGTGAGCTAGGAGGGACACTGAGGCACCAAGCACTGAAGCAGCCCAAACTCTGGCTGGGAACACTGTGACCTGAGAGCAGTCTACAATCCCCTGCCACAGGACAATGGTGGATGGCCGGCACGGCAGACAGGTAGAGGATGGCACCTGAGCTGCTGCAAGCAAGAGACAGAGTCTGAGCTTGTGTGGCAGCTTCTGTGGGACTGGGCTCGCTGAACATGCAGAGGCAGGAGCAGTAAGTGAGTGAGTGGGCAGAGCAGTCTAAGCTTTCACACACAGGGATTGATCTGCACACAGCTGTGCTGTGGATATGGGGAGGGGTGGGCTACCCACTCCTGAGGGAATCAGGGATTCCCTGTTATTGCCAGGTCTCGCTGAACACGAGGTGGCCAAGCAGTAAGTGAGTGAGTGTGCAGAGCAGTGTAAGCTTCCGCACATAGGAATCAATCGGTGCACAGTGGTGGCGGCGGAGGCGCCTTGGACATGGCAGCTATTTGGGGGGAGGGGTGGGCTACCTTCCCGTGAGGGGATCCGTGATTCCCTGTTTTGCCTCCCCTCTGTGCCCTCCCACTGACAATCTTTTGGAGATTTCTCTCCCCTAGAAGACCCAGTGGACCCTTAAGGTCTTGCCTTTCTTTCCCTGGGATTTGCAGCACAGTTAGGCAGTCGCCATCTTGGCTGGAAGTCAAGGGTACATTTTTGAAGGAGGAAAGAATAGAATGAATAGTGAGTGGGAAAATTTTGAAAATAATTAACAATTTTACAGTAAATATTAAAGTCATGCATGCTCACAAGGTGGCACACGTGTCTGGAGTTAGATTTCAGTGGCTAGAGGCCCTAACATGCCAACTCTCTCTCTCTCTCTCTCACATAAAAAATTTAAAAAATTTAAAAAAGAAAATACAAATCAAAACTACACTCAGATGCCATCTTATCCCAGTTAGAATGGTTATCATGAAAGTCAACACTGAAGGAGGAAAGGAACTGCTGTTGGAAGTGTAAATTAGTACAGCTACTTTGTAAATCAGAAGAGAGGTTACTTTAAAAACTAAAAATATGGCTGGAGAGATGGCTTAGCATTTAAGGAGTTTGCCTGCAAAGTCAAATTACCCAGGTTAGATTCCCCAGGACCCATGTGAGCCAGATGCACAAGGTGGTACATGAGTCTGGAGTTTGTTTGCAGTGGCTGAAGGCCCTGGCATGCCCATTATCCCCCTCCACCCCCCCTCTGCCTCTTTCTCTCTCTTGCTCAAATAAATAAAATAAAAATTAAAAAAACCTAAAAATAGGGCTGGAGAGATGGATCAGTAACTAAGGTTACTGCCTGCAAAGCCCAATGGCCTTGGTTTAATTCCACAGTACCCACATAAAGCCAGATATGCAAAGTGATATATGTGTCTGGAGTTCATATGAAGTGGCAAGAAGCCCTGGCATGCCTATTCTCATTCTTGCCTATTCTCATTCTTGCCTGTTCTCTTCCTGCTCCCTTTCCTTGGAAATATATAAATAAAAAAATTTAAATCTAAAAATAGAACTACCATATGATTAGCTGTACCACTCCAAAAGTACCAAGTCTATGGGCTATGATGCTATTCACAATATTGAAGTTATAGAAACAATCAAGGTGGCCACAAATGATGGATAGATAAGAAAAATATGCACATACATAACCATGTTTTATTCAATCATAAAAAAGAATGAGGGCTGAGGAGATACCTCAGTGGGTAAAGTGCTTGCCACACAAGTGTGACCATTAGGATCCAGATTCTCAGCACACACAAAAATGCCTGGTGGGTGAAACAGCCACCTAGAATGCCAGCACTCAGGAGATGGAAGACAGGGGCTTCTCTAGGGCAAGCTGGGTAGCTAGACTAGCCAAATTGGGTTAAAGTAAGAGATTCCACATGGCTGTAATCCTCAAAGAAGAAGGAAACAACTCCATTTATCTCATTATTTCAGGTGTACACTGTCTAAAGGCAGTTTCTAGCATTTATAAGATAGAAATATAATCTAAATAAAATCTGGACATATTTGATTTGAGGAGAAAGTGATCAGAATTTGAGAAGGCAATATAGCTAGAATCTATGGAGCAGATTATCTAAGAAAAAGGAACTCTGCAGAGAAAGACAGCTTTGGGCATCTGCTGAGGGGTCCCTCTGAGTATTGAACCATGAGCGTGTAAAAAAAAAAGTACTTAAGGGTGGAAATTAATAGGCAGAACAAATCCAAGAACTCACATTAGTCTTGAAATATTCCCACAAACATGACTGGAAAAAAACCTTATAATATTTATTAGCATATTTAGCAAATACCTTAGTTATCAGGTTAAAGTGTCCTTGAGCTAAAGCTGCTTTGAGCATGCCACAACAAAGTTTACAAGTCTCAAAAGCCTCTAACTGATCATATGCAACTTAATGACATATCAGAGTGAAACTATATTTAAATAAATTCAGCAAAACTCAGAAATAAAGTAAACTATACAAAGTCTGGGAATCCTCTGAAGATCCTACAAGGACAAATACTTGCTTCCTCTTCACTAGATTAAAACGTTTCTCCAACATGGATAGACAATAATACCAAAAAAAAAAAAAAAAAAAAAAGAAAGAAAGAAAGAAAGAAAAAAAAAAAAAAGAAAGTCAGAAAGCTGAGAGATCTCTACTAAGGATGCCTAGTCCTATAGTGGAGGCCTCCAATAAAATCATAAAGAAATCAACAGAAATTCAATACCAAAATGAAAACACAACAATCAATGCGAGGCCCTAATCAAAAGAATTGCTGAACTGGAAGCCAACAATCAAAAAACCACCAATCATATCAATAAAATTGAGCAGAATCATCTCTTAGAGTGTTCATATTTCAACAATAGGCTTAACTTGATTGAAGACAAGGTTAGAACCCTCAAAAGAGAGATAAATGAATTGAAGGTAAGTCAAATGGAATATCTCAATAACCAATTGATTAAGCTTAATTAAGACTTGATCAAATGCAGAACTCAAACTGAAATTGTACCTCTAAACAGAGATGAACATGTTGCAGAATAACACAACATAAAACAAAAATCAAATAGAGCTTATTACAATCTCTCTAGACCCCCTCACCAACACAATTACTCACATGGAAGACAAGACAGAAAAGACTGATCAGGAGGTCAACAACTTTGCTAAGTTCAAATAATCAAGTGATCAAAATATGAGGGAACTGTGGAATACCTTAAAACTGACCAAACATCTGGATCATGAGAATACCAGAAGGAGAGGAAAACCAGGCCAGAGGTATAGAGAACATATTCAACAAAATTACTGAAGAAAATTCTCCCAATCTCTCAAAAGAGAGGCTTATCCAGATATAGGAAGCTAACAAAACTCCAAATACACTGGACCAAAGGAGAAACTCTCCAAGGCACATCATAGTTAAAACTCTTAACACTGAGGATTGTCCAGCACTGAAAGATCTCTATCACACCCTCCAAGGCTGAGGGCCCATTGCAGAAGAGGTGGCAGAAAGAATGTAAGAGCCAAAGGAAGGGTACCACCCCTTACAATGCAACTATCCAAACAAAAATTGACCTTGATATCCATGACCTCACAGTGCCTAGCAATACTTTCACAAGACCCTCACAATAGGAGAAAAAGACAATGACATCAAAATAAAAGAGAGACTAATGGAGAGAGGGAGGGAATGTGATGGGCAGTGGAGTTGTGAAGGGGAAAGTGGGGGAGGGGAGGGAATAATCATGGTTTATTGTCTGTAAGTATGGAAGTTGTCAATAATAAAATTATACATTAAAAAAGAAAAACATCTCTGGAGGCATCACCATACCTGATCTAAAGCTATATTACAAAGCCATGGTAACAAAACCACCATGGTACTAGCATAGGAACAGAAACATAGACTGATGGAACAGAATTGAAGATTCAGACCTTAGGTCAAGTAACTATAGCAGTTTATCTTTGACAAAGGTGTCAACAATGTAGACTGGAGAAAAAAACAGCATCTTCAAGAAATGTTGTTGGATAAATTGCTGACCATATGTAGAAAAATGAAGCTAGACCCACTCATCTTTCCATACACAAAAATCAAGTCCAAATAGATTAAAGACCTGAAACTCTTCAGCTACTGGAAGAAAAAATAGGAGGCACTCTCCATTTTAAAGATGTGGGGAAAGACTTCCTGAACAAAACCCCAATTGCCTAGGAAATTAAACAATCACTCAACCATTGGGTTCTCATGAAGCTAAAAAGCCTTTGCACAGACTAACATACCATAAGCAGAGCCAATAGATCACCCACTGAATGGGAGAAAAATCTTCACCAGCTATTCCACTTACAGAAGCCTAATTCTAGAATCTACAAAGAACTCAAAAAACTAAAGAATAAAAAATCAAACAACCCACTCCAAAAATGGGGCAGAGAACTGAATAGGGAGTTCTCAGAGGAAGAATTACAAATGGCTAATACACCCTTAAGAAAACGTTCAACATTCCTAACCATTAGGGAAATGCAAATTAAACCAACCATGAGATTCCAGCTTATTCCAGTAAGGATGGCAATAAAAAAAAAATCTAACAATGACAAATGTTGGCTAGGATGTGGGGAAAGAGGAACCCTCATCCACTGTTGGTGGGAATGTAAACTTGTAAAACCACTACAAAAATCATTTTGGAGATTCCTGAAAAGGGTAAACATAGTGCTACCAACAGACCCAGTTATTCCCTTACTGGGCATTTATCCTAAATGTGCCATACATCAATACAGAGATATTTGCTCAACCATATTTATAGCTCCTCAATTCATTATAGCTAAGAACTAGAATTGACCCAGAAGCCCATCATTGGATAAATGGATAAAGAAGTTGTGGTACCATGTTGGGTCATGATATGCAGAGACATTAATCTTACCCATAACTGTGGGCTAACTCCACAATGCATGACCCATATGCCTCAACAAGGAGGGACCAAGGGGAGGGGGTAGGTCACAGATGAGCCTAATAATGGTACCAAACTGACTGTATTTGTTGAATACAAAACTAACTAATAAAGAAATAAAAAAAAGAACTTGTAGTACAATGGAATTCTACTCAACAGTAAGAAAAGAAATGATATTATGAAATTCGTAGAAAAATGGACAGACTTAGAACAGATCATACTCAGCGAACTCACACAATCACAGAAAGACAAACGCCACATGGTATCTCTTATCTGTGGTTCCTAACCTGGACCTGCTCGAGTTGCTGTCATACCTGTTAGGCCACTCAAGGCCCAGAAAATTGGGATGGAAGGGTTTATGTGGAAGGGAAGGGCAGGAGGAAAACAAACACAAAATTAAATCTAAAATGAGTTGATAACATAGAGATCTTTATCCTTGGAGATGGCCTAAAAGATATAACCCTCAAAAGGAGTAAGGGGGGAGCACTTGGAAAGTAGGCCCTTGAAGAGGGTGAGATGAAGCCTAAGCTTAAAAGAATTTTTATCTGTCTCTGACCAGTAACTCCCAGTACCAGAGATTGGTTGCTACCCACATTGAGCTGATGATTGGAGAGACCTACAATGTCCCCAAATCAAAACAGCTTTCTGTCAAAGCACTTGATTACCTGCCTGAGGCAAAAGATAAGATCCTATTTGTGAAGACACCCTATGCTGCTGACACGGAGCACAGACAGAACTGGATGGAATTCAGAAGAAAGCCAGTCCCCAGACAGTTAGCCTGTCTAGTGCTACATGAGCTACTAGGGGAAAGTGGCCAACAAAGGTCTGAGCAACCAGAGGTCTAAGCTACCCAGAAGAAAACATCCTGAGATGATGTACACACCAGTACAATAGTGGCACACAGCCTCAGTGGATAACCAATAGCTTTATGATTGCCTAAGAGAGCCACTCAGTGTAAAGGAACCCATATCTGGAATTGGGAACTAGATCAGAATCCTGTGGAGACAAAGATTATGCTATCCAGTGTCAAGCTCTCACTAGTCTTCGGCTAAAAAAGGGATTACATAATCAAATTCTCCCTAAATTAATAATGCTTATCCCATTTAAACTATGATGACTCCACTTTTCATTGGAGAATCTGTTGTTCTTTTTCAGAAGGTGGTGAGACCAAAGGAGATAAATTACCCCTTGTACTATATCCATGCCACAGCTGAAACCACAGAGGAATTGGGGAGATGAACATGAGTGCTGCAGCCTTCCATGGTGAACCTGCTAATCAGTGGCAGGGTGCAGGACACAGACCCTGAGGATACTCAACTCCTTCCAAAGCAGAGATCCAGAGGCTCCTAAGAGCTCATCACTGAAGTAGCCTTAAAACTCATCCACCACAGCACAGGGAATTTTGCAGAAGAGGAGGCAGAAAGACTGTAAAAGCCACAGGTTGCAACATCATGTCCAGAGGCATTGCCTCTCCCCCCAAAAAATAACTGATTGCTGCTCCCATGAGGCATATACCACAACCCCATGGGGAATATCTGCAACCCCAATGAGAAGGGAATGGGGGCAGGAACAAGGGAAAAGAGGGTACCAGCACCTGATGTATCCATACAAAATATGTTGTTAATAGTAAAAATACTCATTAAAAAACTATAGCCTATAACCATGAGAAAAGTTATTCAATAGAAGGTAGCCCAGAAGTAAGAGATCATGTAACTGATAGTAAAATATGTAAAATAAGTATGTTCTGTATGGTTCTGCAGAAGTATGAATATAGTAAATAATTAATATATTAAATTTTATTAATTATATTAAATTATACTATATTAAATAATGAATCAAGTAAGATTTCTAAAGCAATATAGTATTAAAAGTAAAAGGTACACTGTAAAAAAAATTAGTGCAGACTAAACATTTCAGAACAAAATATAAGATTACCTGAGGCTGCAAGAATAGCAGCTATCAAAAACAAAGTAACAAGAAAGAGACTGGGGGAAAATCAATAGAGATCAGAAGGTAATATCAAGTGGTCTAACACATATAATTGTAATTCAAAATGAAAAAAGCAAAAGTAGGTGAAAATATTATTTGAATAAATAAAAGTTTAAATTTCCAAAACTGATGAAATTATGAACCTAAACACCAGGAAACTTAATGAACCCCAAGCAGAATAAAAAAAGAAAGAAAAGGGCTCAGTGGTTAGTAGTGCTTCCTATATAAGCATGATGACATGAGAGGGGCCAAGACCACCAGAGTTTAATCTTGAGATCTCACATAAACAGCTGAGTATGGCCAAGTGCACCTGTAACCCCAGTCCACAGGAGTGCATATACATAATAATCATTAGAGGCCTGCATACTCCAGAATCAGTAAATAGACTCTGGCTCAAAACAAGACTGGGCAGAAAAGTGATGGAACAGGACACTTGACATTGTGCTCCAAGCATCATAGGAAAGTATCCCCCAATGCAGGTGAGTATATGGGGGACCACACCACACCACACCACACTGTACCAAACCACACTATCTCACACACGCTCACACATATATACACACACACAAATAAAGAAAAGGAAATGTCTTTGTGTTGCTATAATAGAATACTAAAGGAGTACAGTATTGAAAATAAAAGGCAGCTGGGCATGGTGGTGCACTCCTTTAATCCCTGCACATGGGAGGCAGAGGTAGGAGGATCACCGTGAATTCAAGGCCACCCTGAAACGACATAGTGAATTCCAGGTCATCCTGGGCTAGAGCGAGACCCTACCTTGAAAGACAAAAAAAAAAAGGTAAAAGGCTAACTGATCAAGCACAGATATTCCTATCATTTTGAAAGCTGAAAAGTCTAATATCAAGGAGATGTATGTGTGACAAGGACTTTTTCCTAAGTCATCCTGTTGTTGCTACCTTCTCATTGCTGAGACAAAGCACCTGACCAAAAGCAGCTGATGGGCCAGGCGTGGTGGCACACACCTTTAATCCCAGCACTTGAGAGGCAGAGGTAGGAGGATCACTGTGAGTTCAAGTCTCAACCTGAGACTACAGCATTGTGAATTCCAGGTCAGCCTGAGCTAGAGTACACCCTACCTCAGCAAAAAGAAAAAAAAAAAAAAAAAGATGAAGCTGATGGGAGCGAAACTTTTTTTGTGTGTGTGTGTTGACTTACAGTCTTGAGGGGAAGCTTCATGATGGCAGAAGTCACGCATTTGCAGAGACCAACCATCACCTCCTTGCCACAGCAGGTGGAAAACAGCAGCAGCAAAGTGAGCCCAACCATCGCAAGGGGGAGGTGGCTATAACAACCCTAAACCTGCCCTCAACAATACACCTCCTCCAAAAAGGTTATACCTCCTAAATTACCATCAGCTCGGGACCAAACATTCAAAACACATGAGTTTATGTGGACATCAGAGTCAAACCGCAATACCATGATGGAAGGTGACAGGGAAAGAGAGCATAGGAAAATGAGATGAGTGAGACAAACTCATCCTTTTACTAGGAACCAACTCTTAAGATAAGTAACTTCCTTCTGTAATAATGACATTAATCCACATACACGAACATTCATCAACAGCTGGTTAGGTCATCATTTTAAATCCCTTTAGTCTGTTTTGGTAATGGAAAGCTCTTTCTTCTCTTGCAACTATGACAGATTTGCTGGGTAATAGCAGTCTGGGTTGGCAGTTGTTATCTTTTCAGAACTTGAAAAACAATATTCCAAGCTGTCCTGGCTTTTAAAGTTTCAGCTGAGAAATAAGTTGTTCTGGTTGGCAAGACTTTATAAGTGACTTGATGCTTCTGTCCTGCTGCTTTCAATATTCTTTCTTTGGTTTATATATTAGTAGTTGAATTATAACATACTGAGGGGAGGTTCTTTTCTAGTCTTGTCTGTTTGGTGATCCAAATGCCTCCTGTGGCTGCACTGACATCTTTCCCTAACTTGGGGAAATTTTCTTCTAAGATTTTGTTAAAAATAGTTATTATGCCTAGACTAAAATTATTCTCCTTATACATGCCAAGAAATCTTAGAGTTGACCTCCTCATGGTGTTTCAGATATCTTATAAGTCCTTTTCTTACCTTCTTATTAATTTATTTCTCCTCATTGGAATTCTTAAGCTCATCTATT
This sequence comes from Dipus sagitta, assembly GCA_036346955.1. Taxonomy (NCBI): domain Eukaryota; kingdom Metazoa; phylum Chordata; class Mammalia; order Rodentia; family Dipodidae; genus Dipus; species Dipus sagitta. The sequence continues at coordinate 85,164,013 of CM070775.1, read as the reverse complement.
CTGACATCTCCTTCATTTATTCTGTTGGTGAGCTTTATGCCATTTTAATTGATTTATTGTATTTTTCATTTCCAATATTTCAGATTGGTTCTTCTTCAGTATTTCCTATCTCTTTGCTCGTATCTTGTAACAGCCTCCTTATTTTGTTCATCTGTTTTTCTGCATGCTCTTGGTATTCCTTCATATGTTTCTCTTCTTTGATTTCTTTGAATATAATTATAATCATTCATTTAAACTCTCTGAAATTTCATATATTCCAGTCTCGCTGGAAGTCATTAGTCTGAGATCCATAATTCTTTTTGCTTGTTTGTTTTATTTTTCTTTGTAAAATTTTTTATTAACAACTTCCATGATTATAAAAATACCCCATGTTAATACCCTCCCTCCCCAAATTTCCCCTTTGAAACTCCATTCTCCATCATATCACCTCCCCATCTCAAACAGTTTCTCTTTTATTTTGATGTCATGATCTTTTCCTCCTATTATGATGGCCTTGTGTAGGTAGTGTCAGGCACTGTGAGGTCATGGATATCCAGGCCATTTTGTGTCTGGAGGGAGCATGTTGTAAGAAGTCCTAACCTTCCTTTGGCTCTTACATTCTTCCACCACCTTTTCCACAATAGATCCTGAGCGTTGGAAGGTGTGATAGAGATATTGCAGTACTGAACACTCCTGCAACTTCTTTCTAGCATCATGATGCCTTCTGAGTCATCCCAAGGTCCCTGCCATCTGAAAAGAGAAGATTCTCTACCAAAACTGAAAGCAGCATTAATGTAAGGGTATGAACATCAAGAGAAGTGCTTACTGGGCAGTTTGATATGCATAGTATATACATTTAGCCAGACTGCAGCAGACATTACACCCCTAGGGCTCATAAATATCCCTGTTTTAAGTTTTCAGTATCAGGGATATATTCCCTCCCATGGAATGGGCCTCCAGTCCAATTAGAGGGCAGTTAGTTTCTACTATGACAGACATGCCACTATTGTACCCATTGGCTCATTTGGCCTGGCTGGCCAAATATAAGGCTTGAAGTGTCCACTGTTGAGTATCTTCACTGGTGATTTCTCTTTCTCCCATTGAAACTGCATGCAGAAGGGCTTCTTCCAGGTTTCTGTCAGCTGGTCTACATGGAGGAGGTTATCAGCTCAGTTCCAGCAGGATTTTTCAGTGGCCTTGCAGCCCAAGTATGTGGAGTCTTCAGCAATAGGGTCTTACCATCTATTCCTGGTGGGAAGCCAAGGGTCTCGGCAATGGCCTGTAATGTTGTGGTGGCATCAGGGACTTCACTGGCCAACAAATCACTGGAAGGTATCCTATCCCTGGCAATGAAAATTTTCTAGCAACTATCTATGGCTCCTGTGTGTTATATTGTGCAAAAAAGTATGTTTCCATATGATTTATTTATATCCTCTTAGGTTTTGATTAGTCCTCTCTCCACCTTTCCTTTACTCAATCTCTTCCACGGACCTCACTTTGCGTCTTTTCACCCCCAATAATCTATTCTTCTACTTACATATATATAATACCATCCTATTAAGTAACCCCCTCCCTTCCTTTCTCTTCCCTTTATATCTCAGTTTTATTCCTACTCACACAGAAGTCCAATCATCTGTAGCTAGGATCCACATATGAAAGAGAACATGTGACACTTGGCTTTCTGGGCCTGGGTTACCTCACTTAGTATAATCCTTTCCAGATCCATCCATTTTCCTGTGAATTTCATAACTTCATTTTTCTTTACCCCACTTTTTACTTTTACTTCTTTTCTTTACATTTTCTTTACTTTTATAACTTCATTGTATAAATGTGCCATATCTTCATTATCCACTCATCAGTTGAGGGATATCTAGGCTGGTTCCATTTCCCAGCTACTGTGAATTGAGCAGCAATAAACATGGTTGAGCAAGTATACCTAAGGTAATGAGATGAATCCTTAGGATATATGCCTAGGAGTGCTATAGCTGGGTCATATGGTAGATCTATTTTTAGCTATCTTGGGAACCTCCACAGTGATTTCCACAATGGTTGGACCAATTGCATTCCCACCAACAGTGTAGAAGTGTTCCTCTTTTTCCACATCCTTGCCAGCATTTGTGGGAATTTCTTTTCATGATGGTAGCCAATCTTCCAGGAGTGAGATGCAATCTCAATGTAGTTTTAATCTGCATTTCTCTGATCACTAGGGATGTAGAACATTTTTTAGATGGTTATATGCCATCCATGTTTCTTCTTTTGAGAACTCTGTAGTTAGTTCCACAGCCCATTTTTTAATTGGCTTGTTTGATTTCTTATTATTTACTTTTTTGAGTTCTTTGTATATCCTAGATATTTATCCTCTTTTAGATGTATAGCTGGCAAAGATTTTTTTCCCATTCTGTAGGTGGCCACTTTGCTTTATTCAGAGTGTCCTTTGTCATGCCAAATCTTGTAAGTTCATAAGGTCCCAGCAGTTACTCTGTATTTTTATTGCCTGAGCAATTGGAGTTATATTCAGAAAGTCTTTGCCAAGACCAATATGTTGAAGGGTTTCCCCTACTTTTTCTTCTAGCAGTTTCAGAGGTTAATGTCTTTAATCCATTTGGTCTTAATTCTTAAGCATGGAGATAGAGAAGAATCTATTTTCATCCTTCTACAGATACATATCCAGTTTTCCCAGCACCATTTGCTGAAGAGGCTGTCTTTTCTCCAATGAATATTTTTGGCATTTTTATTGAATATCAGGTGGCTATAGCTACCTGGACTTACATGTGGGTCCTCTATTCAGTTCCATTGATCTACACGTCTGTTTCTGTGAAGAATGCCATTGGAATTTTGATGGGGATTGTATTAAATGTGTAGATTGCTTTTGGTAAGATTGCCATTTTCACAATATTGATTCTTCCAATCCAGGAGCAAGGCATGTTTTTCCATTTCTTAGTGTATTCTGCAATTTCTCACCTGAGTGTTTTAAAGTATTCATTGTAGAAATCCTTTCTTTGATGCAATTGTGAATGGGAATGATTATCTGATTTTATCCTCTGTGTGTTTGTTGTTGGCATATGCATAGTAGGAAGGCTCCTAATTTCTGTGTATTTATTTTGTATCCTGCTACATAGCTAATGGGTGTTTATCAGCTCTAAAAGTTTGCTGGTAAAGTCTTTAGGGTCTTTTATGTATAGCATCATGTCATCTACAAATAATGATAAATTGATCTCTTCCTTTCCAAGTTGTATTCCTTTTATATGTGTCTCTTGCCTTATTGCTATGGATAAGACTTCCAGTACTATGTGAAATAAAAGTGGGGACAGTGGACACCCTTGTCTTTTTCCTGATTTTAGCGGAAAAGCTTCCAGTTTTTCCCCATTTAGTAATATGTTGGCTGTAGGCTTGTCCTAAATAGCCTTTATTATGTTGAGATATGTTCCTTGTATTCCTAGTCTCAGTAGGACTTTTATTATGAAGGGATGTTGGATTTTGTCAAATGGTTTCAGCATCTAAAGAGATGATCATGTGATTTTTGTTCTTCAATCCATTTACATAATGTATTATATGTATCAATTTGCATATGTTGAACCATCCCTGCATCTCTGGGATAAAGCCTACTTGGTCAGGGGAATGATCTTTCTGATATATTATTGTATTCTGTTTGCCAATATTTTGTTGAGAATTTTTGCATCTATGTTCATGAGGAAGAGTGGTCTGTAATTTTCTTTTTTTGTTCTATCTTTGCCTGGTTTTGGTATCAGGGTCATGCTGGCTTCGTAGAAGGAGTTTGGTAGGATTCCTTCTTTTTCCACTTTATGGGAAAGCTTAAGAAGCAATGGTGTTAGTTCTTCTCTGAAGGTCTGCTAAAATTCACAAGTGAATCCATCTGGGCCTGGACTTTTTTTAGTTGGGAGATTTTTGATAACTGCTTGGATCTCCATACTTGTTATGGGTCTATCTAAGTGATTAATCTCATTTTGATTCAATTTAGTTATGTCATACAAATCTAGGAAATCATCCATTTCTTTCAGATTTTCATACTTAGCAGAGTATATGGTTTTATAGTATGACCCTATGATTTTTTTAAATTTCTCTGGTATCTGTTGTGATGTTGCCTTTTTCATCTCTAATTTTATTAATTTGTGTCTCTTCTCTCTTTCTTTTGCTCAGATTTGCTAAGGGTTTATCAATCTTGTTTATCCTTTCAAAGAACCAACTATTTCTTTCATTGATTTGTTAGATTGATTTTTTGGTTTCTACTTCATTAATTTCTGCCCTGATCTTTATTATTTCTTCCTGTCTACTGACTTTTGGTTTCCCACCTTCTTAGTTTTCCAAGGCTTTAAGGTGAAGCATTAGGTGTTTACTTGAGACCCTTCTAATTTCTTAATATAGGTGCTTAAAGCTATAAATTTACCTCTTAGGACTGCCTTCATTGTGTCTCAAAGGCTTTGGTATGTTGGGTTCTCATTATCGTTTGACTCTTTGAATTTTTTGATTTCCTTCTTGATTTCTTCACTGACCCATTCATCATTTAGTAGTATATTGTTTAGTTTCCATGATTTTGTGTATGCTCTATAGCTTTCCTTGCTATTTATTTGTAGTTTGATTCCATTGTGGTCAGATAGAATGCAAGGAGTTATTTCAATTTTTCTGTATTTGTTAAGACTTGCTTTATGTCCTAATATATGGTCTATTTTCGAGAATGTTCCATGTGCTGCTGAAAAGAATGTATATTCTGCAGTATTTGGATGAAATGCCCTGTATATATCTGTTAGGTCCATTTCTTCTATCACCTCATTTAATCCAGATGCCTGTTTATTTTTTGCCAGGATGACCTGTCAATTCATGACAGTCGGGTGTTGAAGTCACCCACTACCACTGTGTTTGGTATTATGTGTGATCTTAGTTGTAATAGTGTTTGTTTGATGAAGTTGGGAGCCCCCATGTTAGGTGCATATATGTTTATGATTGTAATGTCCTCCTTTTGGGGTGTGCATTTAGTAAATATAATGTGACCTTCCTTATCTTTCTTAACTAATGTTGGACTGAAGTCTACCTTGTCAGATATTAGTATAGCAACCCCTGCTTGTTTTCTAGGCATATTTGCTTGAAACACCATTTTCCAGCCTTTCACCCTAAGTTAGTGTCCATCCTTTGTAGAAAGGTGAGTTTCTTCGAGGCAACAAATTGAAGTATCCTGCTTTTTAACCCAGTCTTCAAACCTGTGTCTTTTGGGGCATTAAGGCCGTTCATATTGAGAGATATTTTTGAAACGTGTTTATTTTACATTTGCTCTCTTGTGTTAACTACTATTTGACTATTGTTTGTTTTATCCAGGTTCCATATATATGTGCTTTTCTTTCTCTTCAGCATGGAGGATTCTTTCAAGTCTTTTCTGTAGAGCTGGTTTTGTCCTCCAATATTCTTTTAGCCTGCTTTTGTTGTGGAATATCCTTATTTCTCCATCTATTTGAATGGATAACTTTGCAGGATAAAGTAACCTTGGTTGACAGTTATCTTTTCGAACTTGGAATACTGCCAGGCTCCCCCGGCATGTAGTGCTGAGGAATGACCAAGCCCGGGGTTCCTCCAAAGGGGTCGAGGAGGAGGATGAGTGTCAACAACTCAGAACCTCTCCTAGTCACCAGAGAAAATCCACACTGAGTTGGGAGTCTTGTTGAAGCAGGAACTAGCTTTATTGTTACAGGCAGTTGCTTATATAATGTTGAGAACGAGGGTGGGGATTTTAGGATGGGGGGAGACGTAAGGACCAATAGTACACCATGACTTTTGAAATGATTGGTTCTAAGAGCGCATGTGTGGGAATTCCAACTCCTATGCTAAAGTAACAGGCCAGAGGCCATTTGGTGCCCTGCTGAGTCATAGCTGGCCAGAGGCAGTTTGCTAAACTTTAGCTAGGCTCAGGAAGTTCCACTAGGCCTCACGTGCGGGCCTCCCAAGGCCCAACATCTCCCCATTTTGTTTTTGTAAGAGCATTAGTCACCATGGCCCCTGTCTTAGGTTGTCCCCCTCTGGGGATCATACCCGTCACTGTGTACCAGGTGTTGAGCTCGCTGAGAACCCACTCCATGGCCTGTCTTAGGTTGTGTCAGTCAGTCTGAGATCTTACCCATCATCAGTCACATGGAGGGCAGAGGAAGTGGCAGTGGGTCATCTGAGGAATTTAATTCTTGGGTTGTCAGCCTGTGATAATGTATCTCAACCTGATGGATTTTTATTGCCTCTAGCTGCTGGTGAATGAATTGTGTAATTTTGTTAATTACACAAGGCCCAACAGTGAGGATAAGGGAAAGGAGAAGAAGACGTCCAAGTAGAGGGAGAAGGTAGGGTAAGAAGCCATGCAGGCCCATCCACAGTGGGTTGTCTTGAAGGTCCCGCCGTCTCTTCTCCAGGTCCTCTTGAAGCCTTTTTGATTTTTTCCCTTTATTAGTTAGTTTTGTATTCAGCAAATTCAGTCAGTTTGGTACCATTATTAGGCTCATCCATGACCTACCACCTCCACTTGGCCCCTCCTTGTTGAGGTATACGGGTCATGCATTGTGGAGTTAGCCCACAGTTATGGGTAAGCTAAGTGTCTCTGCGTATCATGACCCAACATGTGGCTCTGACATTCTTTCCGCCCCCTTCTTCCGATAAATTTCCCTGAGCCATGTTGCGTTCATTTTTGGTCTGCTTCAGTGATGAGGTGTTGGGGGCCTCTGAGGCTCTGGCTCTCTGATTTGGTAGGAGTTGATTTTTCTCTGTGCTGATCTCCTTCCCCCTTGTGCTGATATCTGGTTCATCAGGAAAACAGCCCCCTTGTTTCTCCAATTTTTCTTAGTTTCAGCTGGGGCCCTTTTGAGGTATGGTGGAGTGGCTCTCTCCTTAGGATCTACATCTATCTGAAGAAGAGAAGCAGATTCTCCAACGGAGAGTAAGTTAGCATCAGGACAAATGAGATAACCCTTTTATTTATAGAGAATTTAATAGGTGTAGGCCCTCTTGTAGCCCACAATTGATGGTAGCTTGATATTGGTGAGTGGGCTTATGTTTGGATATGGTTCTGACTTGTTTCCCAGCTCCAGCTATGGGTCCCATACCAGTGAGGGGATCAGTTAGCCTAATTGAGAGCAGTTGGTTCCCCACCATGGCTGTGTGCCACCACTGCACTTGTGTGGGCATCACAACAAGTTATTTGCTGCTAAGTAGGTTAGACCATGCATTGCTTCGACAGATATTGGTTATTTTCCCCCAGTCGCCCCTGTAGCACCTTCTGGCACTAGACACGCTGACTGTCTGGGACTGACTCTCTTCCAACTTCCAGGCATGCCATTCTAATTTGCATGTCAACCACATAAGGTGTCTTCAGCAGTAGGGTCTTACCACTAGCCTTTGGTGGGTCATCAAGTACTCTGACAGAAATCTGTCTGTCTTTTAGGAAACCTTGTAGGTCTCTCTGATCAAAAGCTCATTGTGGATGATAGCCCCATGCTGGTTCTGGGAGTTACAAGCCAGTGCCCACTAAGAAAATGAGGAAAAAGATAACTAATATACAAGAGTTAGAGATAAGGGAGAGAGAGAGAGGGAGAGGGGAAGTGAGGGAGGGAAGATGTAGAAGATTAAGGTTAGTCTTGATCTTACCCTCTTCAGTGTCTTGTGGTTCAGTTGTTCCCTGTAAGGGCCTGGTGAAGGATCAGCCATTTGGTCTGTCTTTTAGTAAGTAGAAAATTATGGTACCATTGTTGTTTGGGTCTAGATTTGTGTTTCCCACCCCTTTGATGCCCTCCCTTCCCTCCCCTTCATTCCTAGTGTCTAGTCTAGGAGATGCTTGCTGGGTGTGTAAGGTATATTGGGTAGATTCAGGTTAGGTGCTGTAGATGAATGAGACTATGTGGCGATTTTTTTTTCTGTGATTCGGTAAGTTCACTGAGAATGATCTTGAAGCCTTTTGATCTTGTCCTGAATGATTCCCGATCTATTGGTGTAGAAACAGCATTTTTCCTGTAAAAACAAACCTATGTCTCCCCTTTTGGCGGTTAATAAGTCTAGTTCCATCCTGTTTTGTAGGGATACCTCAGCCAGGGAATCTAGCTGCTGTTGGAGATCAAGGATAGTGTTGGACATGGCGGTCACTGATCAACTGGAGAGAGAGCTTACCCATCCCGGCTGTTCTGGTAGCCATGCCTGTGGTTATTCCCAACCCAAAGAGTAGGGTCATATGGGCAACTGTAGTTGTATCATTGGTGATTACTGCAAGTAGCCGGGGAGGCCCAGATCAGAGGCAAACCCAGCAATCTGCCACAAGGGAGGGAGTTATTTGGTTTAGCAGGGTGAATACCATTTTAGGAACAGTCCTCAGGGGTGGAACACTCCCTAGAGAAGTGATTGTCAGTATTCCCTTGTTGGGACAAATATTTTAGGTCTCTCGCTGGTACCCAAATGGGTCTTTTTCTTCTTACACAGTTTTCCTATGGACAAAAATTCCATGAGCTTCACACAAGTTTCTATCAAAAAACTCCTTTCTGTTACAGAGCTTTTGCACTTCAATCACTTCTCAGTACAAAAGACTACAAAGGGCCCAGAGTTATGGATACAAGGCCAGCCAAATGGTCCCTGACAATTCCCCCCCCCCCGCCTTTTTTTTTTTTTTTATGAACCAGGCCCTTCTGGGCCTCAGTGCAGAAAGACTGTGCCTGTCTTAGGTTGTCCTCTACAATATTTAAGCCTTACCCGTCATCAGTACATGAATTCCATCATTCATGCCCTGTCTTAGGTTGACCTAACTCAAGAGAATCTTACCTGTCCTTGACTACCAGCCTCTGCAGAGGCTTTAAGATAATGTCTCAGGAAGCCGGGGTCAGGTCCATAGCTGTATCCCATGTACTTCTGCACCGATATCCATAATGGATCTCAAAAGGCATTTAAAGAGTATGGGCAGCAGACACAGAATGAGCAAAAGACAAACACCTGTAGCAGCAAAGCTTCCTATCCAAGAAGTGAGAGAATCCCATCCAGGCAAGGCAGACTTAAAAGCAGATATTAAGTCATCAGCAGCTTTAGCTGCATCAAAAGTAAGATGATTATTTTGCAAAGACAAAATCTCTGAATGTAACTGAATGAGATCCAAGGAAATATTATCATTATGCCAAATACCTCTTAAATGCATTTTCCCAACGCTGTTGACTGTCATTATATTTTTTAGAAGTAACACAAATCCATTGAAAATCTACATGACACTCCAAATGAGTTTTAACTTTCAGCCCTAGGATCTCTTCGCCCAAATACATAACCACATCATACAGAGCATCTAACTGGTGAAACTATCTAGGGTAAGGATCGAGCCCAAGATCTTAAAGGGAGGCACAGTTTGAATTTTCTCAGGAGCTACTTTAAAGCTGTGAGTATGAAGGATAGTTAGACATTAAATTACAAGCCTAAAGTCAAAAACCACAGCACACTTCAGGAACTCCAGCTAGGCACACTTTGCATATCTTTAGATTGAAATCTCAAACCCACCACCACACCTTAAGATCCACCCAGTGACATTGCCTCCAGCAGGTGGCTGCAGAATGCAAACTACAAACAAATAAACAACTGAATATGTTGGGGGCCATCTATTCAAACTACAACATTCTTCCCTTGGCTCCCAATAGATTTATAACCATCACACACTATAAATTGTACTCAGTTCAGTTTCAAAGGTCCCCACAGTCTTGACCAATTTAAGATATTAAGACCTGTAAAATCAAACAAGTTAAATACTTTTAACATATAAAGGCACAGAGTAAACATTTTTAGCTGGTATAAGGCATAGCAAGGAGAGACTAAAACAATGTAAACTCAACCACCATCCAAAAGTGTTTGCATTTCTATGATAGTCTTCCCTCAGGCATCCTTTCCATGGTAAAGCAATTGGACCATCTTCCTTTAAGATTGCTAATGTGTTTGACAATAGCAGATTCAGTAACTTAAAATCAGTTTCAGTGTCTGTAACTTTAACTTGCATGAGGTTTTCCAGCTTAAAATTTCAAATTTCTCAGTCCAATATCTCTAGCCAAGTACGTCAGTGCATTACAAATTTAACTTTGATCAAACTCTCTGGGCCTGGGCAGCAGGATGCAGCCAGCCTTATGCCAGTAGCCCAATTCCAACAAAGTCCCCTGCAGTCTTTCCTTCCCCTTAGAAGGTTCATAAGCCAAGCCTCGAAGTTCAATGCTGTCTGCACTTAGCGTTCTCAGACTCTCATCAGAATAGTCCATAAAATCTGGCTTACCACTCCAGAAGACACCTTCAGTTGCAAGCACCAAGTCCATGCCTATTCCTCCAAAACAAAGGTTCCACAAGATCATCATCCACATGGTCAGGTTCATCTCAGTCCACTCCTTGGTACCAAGGTCTGTAGCAGACAGCTTCGGGTTCACTGCAATGAACTTCCAGACCAGACACAGTAATGGAGGAAGGGATATTTATTGAAGCTTAAAGACCCAGGGGAAGTTCCATAATGGCAGAAAAAGCTGGCCTGCCTTCACAGGCCCAAGGAGAGAGAGAGAGAGAAGCACAAGCCTAAAGGTCAAGAGACACACAGTGTGTGCACTAGGGACATATGACCCGTTCAGAAATACAAAAGCCGCAGACGCAGCTTGCCGGCGAACCAAAAGTGAAAGGAAAGAGAAAGAGAACGAAGAGATGTTGACAAGCAAGTACAGGTTACAGAAGCAAAGTTTAGTACATTAAATATGAAGACTGCCTCATAACTTGTGAGGGTACACTCACCCACACACCGATTGACCTACTCAACGAATGCCTCTCACGGGGCACTAGTCTGCCGGGTTCCCGGTGCCCCATGTGGGGTGCCAAATCCGGGCTCTCCCGGCAGGTAGTGCTGAGGAAGGACCAGGCCCGCTGGTTCCTCCCAAGGGGTTGAGGAGGAGGATGAGTTTCGACGACTCGGAACCTCTCCTAGTCACCGGAGAAAAACCACACTAAGTCGGGAGTCTTGTCGAAGCAGGAACTCACTTTATTGTTACAGGTGGTTGCTTATATAATGTTGAGCATGAGGGTGGGGATTTTAGGATGGGGGGAGAGGTAAGGGCCAATAGTATACCACGACTTTTGAAATGATTGGGTCTAAGCGCACGCACAGGAATTCCAACTCCTATGTGGAAGTAACAGGCCACAGGCCATTTGGCGCCCTGCTGAGTCATAGCTGGCCAGAGGCAGTTTGCCAAACTCTAGCTAGGCTCAGGAAGTTCCACTAGGCCTCATGTGCGAGCCTCTCAAGGCCCAACAGAATACATCACACCAAGCTCTTCTGGCTTTTAAAGTTTGTGTTGAGTAATCTGCTGTAACCCTGATGGGCTTGCCTTTGTAGGTAACTTGATTTTTCTCTCTAACTGATTTCAATTTTTTTTTTTTTTTGGTTTATATGTTTGGTAGTTTAATTATAATATGGTGAGGAGAGGTTCTTTCCAGGTTTTGTCTGATTAGTGTTCTAATAGATTCCTGTATCTGCATTCGCACCTCTTTCCCAATTTGGGGGAAGTTTTCTTCTATGATTTTGTTGAAAATGCCTACAATGCCTTTGGAGTGAAATTCTTCTCCTTCTAATATACCATGAATTCTTATATTTGATCTTTGCATAGTGTCCTGAATATCCTGAAATTCCCATTCATACTTTCCTAATAGTTTGGTTTTCTCTTTGTTGGAGTGTATTAGATCTGCCACTTGGTCTTCTAGTTTAGATATTCTGTCCTCTCCTTCATCTGTCTAATGGTTAGATTTTCTACTGTGTCTTTTTATTTCATTAACTGTGTTCTTCATTGCTAGTACTTCTGACTGGTTTTTCTTTATTATTTCTATTTCCTTATTTATGTCTTGTATTGACCTCTTTATTTCATTAAATTGATTTCTGGTGTCTTCTTTGATTCCTTTGATTTCCTCTTTGACTTATTTGAGCATATTTATAATCATTCTTTTGAAGTCTTTCTCAGGCATTTCCTCTAACTCATTCTCACTGGAGGCTATTTCTGATGCATTAATACTTTTTGGTGGATTTATATTGTCTTGATTTTTTTTGTGTTTCCTGTGCTATAATGTACTTTTTAAAATCTTTAAATATACAATTTTATTTCTCCATATGATATCTAGGATTCACAAATAGGATAAACCATGTAATTTTTTCAAATACTGACTTAATTTACTTAATTATCACCACTTGCATACATTCTCCTGCAAATATAACTTCATTCTATTTTGTTTGTCTGAAAAAAATCCACTGTGTATATGAACCATTTTTAAGATCATTTTATTTTATTTTATTTTATTTTATTTTAGTGGTTAAGATACTTGCTTGTGAATCTTTTTTTCTCAATTTTTATTAATATTTTCCATGATTATAAAAAATATCCCATGGTAGTACCCTCCCCCCCACTTTCCCCTTTGAAATTCCATTCTCCATCATATCCCCTCCCCATCTCAATCTTTCTACTCACGTATATACAATACCAACCTAATAAAAGCCCTCCTCCCTTTCTTTCTCTTCCCTTTCTATCTCCTTTTTTAACTTACTGGCCTCTGATACTGAGTTTTTTCCTTCTAGCACAGAAGCCCAATCATCTGTAGCTAAGATCCACATATGAGGGAGAACATGTGGCACTTGGCTTTCTGGGCCTGGGTTACCTCACTTAGTATATAATGTACTTTTTTTGCATCTTGGATTAACTTATTGCTTGGATTTTGTAATTAGTTGCAGTATTACTAGATTTATCAATCAATCTGATGTTATATATCTTCAGGGTAGGAGCTTATGGTGCTAGGTGTGGCTCTCATGACTATCAGAGTATCTACAAAAGTAACCCTAGGTGTTGGGTTTGCCTGCTATGAGAGTATTCAAGAAGGCTGAGTGGAACAAAATACAGGCAGATTCTAAAATTTAACTAAACAATGTACACATTCAATGAAAAACAGCAGAGCATATTTATGCAAGAGTAGGTACTATGACAACCAGGCCCTCTAACAAAATCACTGTCCCTTAGGGTGTGTGGTGCCCCACACCCTTAATCCTGTCAATAAGGAAGTTAATATTTCTGGTCTGTTGAGTGCTCCAAGTCAGCTTGTGACCAAGTGAGACCATTCTCTAATGCACAACAGAAGAGGAAACAAAGCCACTATGAATCAAGAAGCAACAAATAACAAGCCCAAAATATAGCTTATGTAAGAATTGCAAATCTGACCATCCATCAGATTTATCATATAATTTATCCTGATATGGAAGGTGCAATTAGCACTTCTGGTTCAGGCCTATATACCAGGCTTATTTGGTGGGTACTGTCCTGGTGTAATCCCAGTTATCTTTTGGGATGATTTTGGTCTCAGTTATGCTGTGCTCCTACTTGGGTCCTTCTTTGGTGCACTGTAGATTCAAGTAGGCTGGCTGGTGGTTGGATCACTGCTCCGGTCGCTGGAGCTGGGTGCTGTGATCTCCCTTCCCCTGGCCCACCAGTTCCATATTCTCCCGAGGGCCTTCCATTGTCTGAGGTGCACTGAGAGCACAGATACATGTGCTACTTTGAATCCAGTGTTATTTGAGTGCTTCGGAGGATCAAAGTTGGTTCAGCAGGCTTTGGAAGCAAGTGTCTTTAACCACTGTGGAACATCTTCATCGCTATCTTTTACTTCATTTTATAAAGTTATTTTAGGCATTTAATTTAAGCTCAAATATCATATATGGTTATCCAACTTTTGTCCATGGTTATGCATTCCACAATTTCAGTTACCTATGACCAACCATAGACTGGAAATACAAGTGGAAAATTCTAGAAATAAATAATTCACAATTATGAATTGCACATGATGCTGAGTATCATGATGAATCTTATCCCATTCTATTCTATCTGGGACCCCATTCTATCTGGGACATGAGATCATTTTGTCCAAGTTATCCACAATATATATGCTGTCTGTAGAACACTTAGTAACCATGTCAGTTATCAAAACTTCCCATGATACTGCTGTGTTCATATAACCCTTACCGAACTTAACAATGCCCCCAAAGCATGAGAGTAATGACACTGGCATGTGAGTATGCCAAAGAGAAACTCTAAAGTGCTTTCTCCAAGTGAAGAGATGGAATTTCTTCACTCAAGGAAAGAACCAACAAGGCTTATGTATGCTGAAGTTGCTCATATCTATGGCAAGTAGGACACAGAATAAAAATTGGGTTTGACACTGTTCACTATTTCAGGCAGTCACTGAGTAGTCTTGAAACATCCCTCCCTCAGATAACAGGTACTATTGTATTGAGCAATTACTCTATACCAGAAACTGTGACAGTTTAGTAGGAAAAAACACGCAAATAAATTTAAATTTCAATGTAACAGAAGAATATTTAAGTTGTAAGAGCAATCTTGAAGATAAAATAAAGTCATTATGAGGAGGCAGGATGACTCCCACAGACAGTTCACTAGCTGCAACTTGAAGGTGAAAGAGTTTCCTGCACACAAGAGGCAAAGGGCATAAATAAAATGCATGGAGGCAAAAAATAGTGTTTTGAAAAGGTAAACTTCAGGAGCACTAGATGGTTTGTGGAACAAAGTGAACTTGCTATTTTAGGCACAGTCAGTGGTATCAGGCATAGCTTGATATATGTCTTTTTAAGGAATGAGAAGATGGAAATGACAATGTCTTTTATTTTCTTTTATGCATTAGGAACATTTGTGTTGTCATATAGTAACAAATTTTTAGCACCTCAGGTACTTTTTGGGGCATTGGATTATTTAATGGAGCTGTGCCTTTAAAACTCATTTCAAAATAACATTTTTTTGTTGATAAGGGAGATAGCCTAGATTTCATTTATAGTTTCTATCTTCCCAATTGATTCTTGGCATAAACTTGCAGGACAGTATTTCTAATTCTGTTGCTCATGTGAACACCAACACTTTGAATCATTTCTGCTAAGCAGCAGATTTTTTTTTGGCAGCCCACTTAATAAACTGTAATTAGCTTTCTATAAAGGGCAAATTATTCCCATTTAAATTTCAATCTTTATTATATTTTTGGCTACAAATTAATATCCATATGTTTCTATCTGGAGATAGACCAAAGGAATCCACATTTTCAGCCTGTAAGTTCTTCCACTTATAATTTTTATTATTAAAAAAAAAGGAAAATAAGAAAAATTTCCCAAATAAGCTCAACAGGCATCAGGAAAGAGTAAGAAACATCACCAGACAGAAGAAAGAATGCATGAAGGAGTTAACAAATTCTAAGCTAAGTATTACCTTGGTAAGCAATAGTAAGATACAAGTGTATGTATGTATGTATGTTGAATAACAGAATTACTAGGGAATTGATAGATGAATCAAATGAGCATTAGTTAATTCTATATTAGGGGTTCAAGGGATCAAGTAAGACTTGAAATTTCATAACCAATCATGGCAAAGAAAGGAATAATTACCACCTTAGTCATTTACTACATATTCACAAACTAAAGATGTACAAAGCACATATTCCCAAATGTGTTGTATAACACCTTGATGAAGAAAATGATTAAGTTCATTACTAATTTGGTTCAGAATCAAAGCACCTAGTCTCTACATTACAATTATTCCGCACTCACAAGAGCACTAGAGACAAAGACAATGTGCTAACATTGCAAAGAACTGTGAATTTACATTAGCTATAAGGATGAGTGGCTTGCATGAGAGAATTACTGTTTGGTTTTGGATATTGTGAAGGCTTTTTCTATCCCTAGACGTCAGCTGAATATCTTGTTGCTAACAAGGGAACAGACAAGATTTCTCAAACTCCCGTCAAGCCTGGTGATCCCACAAGTCTTTGGAAATAACTAGAAGTCTCTCTAGAGATGGGCCAAAGGAGTTTTTATCCCTACCATCCTTATCTCCTTGAAGCCTTAGTCCTGTCTTCATTTAGCCTTGCTCTACAACCACAAAACACCCTTGGTGCAAGTTTCCGCCTTGCTGTAAATGCACTGCTGCTAGAATGAAGAGCTTTAAACCCTTTGCCCGTCTCTAAAATTGCTTTAAAAATATTTAATAGAA
Organism: Dipus sagitta; assembly: GCA_036346955.1. Taxonomy (NCBI): domain Eukaryota; kingdom Metazoa; phylum Chordata; class Mammalia; order Rodentia; family Dipodidae; genus Dipus; species Dipus sagitta. The sequence goes on along the minus strand of CM070775.1, from coordinate 85,147,985 downwards.
CACCTCAAAGTAATTCTGCTACTTTTTCTGTTACTTTTTTTTTTTTTTAATGTTCCAGTCTGACTAGAAAGTTACAGCCCCCTCAGACATCTTTATTATAAAGCTCTTGGACGCATAATATTTTGTTAAGTTTCAGTTGCTTTATGTTCTCCAGATTTCGGTTTATGGTTACGTGAAATTACTTGGTATTAATTACTGGCGGATTCATATTGATAGTACTTCACTTTGAAATACTTTCAGAGTTGAGTGTCTACCGTGAGACCCGGATGCACCTGTAGAGATGGCATGGCCTGTTAGGCAGTTTTCAAGTCATTCCTGCCGCTCCCTGACAGTGAGATGAGGCGTGAACCCAACACTGCCCGTACATCCTTCCCTGGCCCGCAGGAGAAGTCGGCAGCACTGATGTGGGCGCTCCAAACGACCCTGAGGAGATGTAAACGCTCTACCCGATGATGCTGTCTGTGGGAATTTTCCGATATTTAGAAACGAGTGAGCACCTCCAGCCCTGACCCACAATCTTTCTGCCAGAAAACTCCACGCCTCCCCATTAAAATCTAAATTTTGAGGTTAAAATTTAACATTTAGCTGTTAGACTTCTCCCACCAACACTGACAAGGAGCATCTGGAGTCAAGGAAGGCTTGAAAGCCGGAGCCCAGACACACGACCCCGCCTCGGCCTAGTCAGAGTTTACCCACTCCCATGGGCACGGCTTCTTCCTCTTGATTGGTGTTCCTGCTTGTCAGTCCCACCAAGAGGGTGGGCCCTAAAGGCGGAATCGAAACAAGTCGCGCTAGACATTACGTCATCACAGTGCGACCAAAGCCGAAAAGGGAGGGGCCGGGGCTGTGAGCCTACCTCGGTGGTACTGGGACTGCTGAGAAGGTGTCATGGCTGGTGCCATGGAGCTCGGGTCCTCGAGCAGCGGTGACGGGAGCCTGGAGCGAGGCTCCAGCCCCCACTTCGCCCGAGAGGTGCTCTGCGAAATCGTTCGCTCTCTGCACACCCTGGCCGGACAGGTGAGTGGGGACGGGCTGGGGACCCTTCGGCCCCCCGACCCGTCAGTCCTCTTGCTGCGGCGGGGAGGGGCCGGTGAGGCCTGCCAGCGGGTGGGATGTTGCCGGTGAGGACCCCAGCGCGGAGAAGCTCCGCACCCCTTCATTTCCTCCCGTCCGCACCCCCGGTGAGTGGGCACCTAGGAAAACCCTGCTCCGAGCGGGGCACGCGTGGCGAGAACCTGTGCGCCAAAACTGCTCCGAGGGTTTAGGAGGCGCCTGGTGCTGAGGAGCTTTTTTGCCTCCAGTTTTTTCATTATAGAAGTGCGTTGGACTGTACAGCTTGACATTTTTGGGAAAGCGCCCTCTCCACCTTTTGGGAAGTGATTTGTTCCTCTGAGTCTTATGAACTGTAGGGCTGTTTTGTTTTTCCCGGCTGGCCATTGTGTGCGTCTATTATTTTTTCAATCAAGGAGGAAAATAAAAGGATCTTTAAAATGTAAATTATAATTTGTCAGATGAGTAGGATATGGCCAATGCTAATTACAACTGTTGTTTATAACTACTAACTAGTTTCACTGGCTAAGTTGCTCTTCCAGAAATGTCATACTAAAACTGGATTTTAAAAAATGGGCTTTCTTACACTTTATTTGATAGAGTCGCTCATGGTGTAAGAAAGCAAATTTTAAAAGAGAAACAAAAGTATGTTGCCTGCTTTCAGATTTTTTTCTTGGGGCTGGAACAGTGCTTGTTGTGGGCACAGCAGGTATGTCAAGAGAAGTGGTAAATTCCTGTGAGAATAGCATATTTGCTTGATTTGTAGCATTATTTTTAAAATCCTTGGATGGATATAGGATGAATTTCTTAAGTTTTAAAAATAAAATAGAAATCTCAATGTTTGTTATGATTGACAACACTACTGTAAGTTGTACATTCAGTATTGTGTAATGGTGCAATTATTAATAGTCTTCTGATTTAAAATGCATTTCTCAACTCAATTGTTTATGATCCCCCCATTTTGGGGGGTCTTTTTTGGACACTTTGATTGGTAATAACATTTCTGCCTTAAGAACCTAGACCTTTTAATTGTTTAAAAGAGAACTTTTTGGTCATGGACACTGCAACTTGAAGGTTTATTTATATTCTGACATTACCATGAAAACGATGTATACTCACCTATTTACAGAAGTTTTAAAAATGATTTGAAAATCTCTTGAATTATTTTGCATGCTGAGTTTGAAAAAAAATGATTTAAAAATTTTAAGCATTCTGGTATTCTAAAGGGTTAAGTAAAGAAGTGATTAAAGTTTACTTACATGATCTGTCAAAAAATGTTAAAGTATTTATGAATTTTCTATAGCATAGTGAAGGGACCTTTTATACAAATGTCAAAAATAAAATTGTATCAATTAAATGCTAGCCATTTTGGTATTAATCTATGTTTTGTGATGATTTGCTTACAGATAAAAGCCAGAAAAACACTTAAAAGATTGTCCCAGAGAAGTGTTTTCTTTGATAGTGAGTTTAGAAGATTTTCAAAATGTAAATTGTCATATGCCTAATGTCATCTTAAGTACCACTGTATTACTAATGCTCTTCAGTTTAATCAAAACCAGAATGTTTAAAAAGGAATTTCTCCTCCACATTGCAAAATGGACCAGTTTAACTCTTTTGCTTGCCTCTGGATGGCCTCTTACCAAAATAAAGATTTATTATTAGTTATAAATTTTGTAGTAATTTAATAATGTTTCTACTGAAAAATATTTAAATATTCATTAATAGTATATTAATAGAGATTTTTGAGTGAATGGTTTACTATTTTAAGACTGGTCAGGTAAAAATGCGTAGAGTTCATATTACTAGTAATTTGTTGGATGAACAGTTTGGGTGCATTAGAGTCATTTTAAAATTAATTTGTGACATCATGATGTAGTTTTCCTAAAAGACAGTTACACTTGAAGACTTACATAATTCTGCTGTATTGATACGAAATTATGGCCCAAACATTAGGAGTTATTTCCTTTATTCTCTAGAAGATGTGATGCTTTGTTTGGTTGAAGATTTGCCTATGTTTTCCCCACACAATTTTCTTAAATTTTCCAAAATCAATAATAGATCTCTTGGGAGTGTTATAAAACCATGATAGTGAGTTACTTCCATACATAAGTTATTGTCTAACAAAATCTACATAGGTATTTATCTTAATGTAAAAATACTAAGTAATATAAGCTTCTTGCCAGTGCAGCCTATGTAAAGTTTCATGTCTTTACGTCTGCCTAACATGGACTTTAAATGCTTCTGTTCTCCTGGCAGTAAACTTGTGTAACATAGTCATTTGTTCAGTATAGTGCCTACTATTGTTAATCTGGGCTGTGTTGGGTTCCATGAACAGTGATTCCTCTTTTTGTTTTGCTATCCTCACAACTCATAAGATCAGCATTTGAACTCAGGTAACATGTATCTTTTTAGAAACTGACTATTTTTTAATAAATTGTTCCTGTAAAATAAAGTATAATTAACTAGATTCCACTATAGACTGTATCCTTACGTTATAGCACACACACATTCTTAGTTTATGGGTATTCACTTCTATTCATTCAAATAGACATGCTCTAAAATTGTGTCATTAATCTTATATTCAGAGTCTTGGTATCTTCCTGGCTAAGATTTTATTCTAATAAATCACAACTGATAGGAAATTTCTGTGTATCTTACTAGGAAATAACACATAACCAAAAAAAAAAAAAAAAACTGGATATTTCATCCAGGTTTTGGCAATTTACTTCACTGTTGTGGAGAAATACTTTTTCAGTTTGAGAATTTCACAGCTAAATAGTAGTTTTTAAATCTTTATTTGAGGCAGATGTTGCCATCTATTCATGCATATGAGTAATACTGATTTTTAAATTACTTTTAAAGAGTGTTGGAGTTGAAAATGATAAAAATGTAATTCACAACATCAGACCAATGATATATTTCAGACATATATTTATGTATATATTTAACAGAGAAATACACATATGAGGACTTTTGCAAAACAGTTATAACTGAATTGGATTTGTAGTATTTTGAATAGGGCAAACCTATTTTGGAGTCCATTCAAAGGTATTTTAGATATTGAAGTATCAAAGGAGCCTTCATCTTTTTATCTTCCTTGGATAGTTTTACCTCTAAAATAGTCCCATTACACAGACCTAAGAATAAAATTAAAGTAATAGATCTTTTATATTTTAAAAAAATGAAACTACCTATTTGATCTTTTAAAATGGTAACGAGGTAGAGTATTTTAATGTATCATTGGAACGTGGTAACTGAGCAATGTATTACACCATAGAAATCTTATTTTTGTGACAATCCCAGACATACAGCTTAATCGTGTAATTTTTGTGATGTTGCTGGTTTGCCCCTTTGAAGCTTAACCTCAAAGATGATGTGGTGAAAATTACAATCGATTGGAACAAGCTCCAGAGCCTCTCAACATTCCAGCCTGCATTACTCTTTAGTGCACTTGAGCAACACGTTTTATATTTACAGGTAAATTTCTTATTAGAAATGTTAACTGGATATTGAAAATAAAAGATAAGTATGATAAATTAGCTAGAGAACTTGTCAGTTCTACCATAACACTATATTAAGAATATTATTAATAAAAGTTATTTAAATCCATGTTGAATCTAAATCTGTTCATTTTAGTAGTGATCAGAATAGCTATGAGAACATAGCCCAATAGTTCAATGTGGGTATGAGACTGAGTGAATGCAATTCTGTTCAATTCTAGACTTGTACTGAAAATTCAATACAGTTCCATCTATGGTGGGTTATAATTAAGCAATAAGACACGGCAGGTGTGTGTCATGCTATGATAATGATTCCATGCCTTGGGTGAGTTTGGAGGCTCATGGAGTGCTTTCAGTGGTTCAAGAAGTGGCATTATCCCAGCATGACACATCCTGGAGTGTCTATTGCAATTAAACAGTTTCAGCATAGTTTTTAAAAAGAAAGTAATTTCTGTGACATTAATGTCTCATCTTAGTAAGTAGCCAGTCACTATTTCATCATGTCTCAATAGTTTGAAATAATTCATCCTTGATATTATTACTGTTATTTATAATAGTAATTTATATTTTAAGATTTCAGTCCAATAAATCAACATTACTATGACTTTGCAGGTTGTTATTGAACATCTCTGCAGTTATAATTGATACAAGTTGCAGTTAACCTGTAATCAAAGTGTGAAATATGAAGTGACAGAAAGATAAGTAGAACTATTTGGATTGGTCATTTTATTATGATTAAGGTGTTAGAAGGTTTCAGCAGAGTATTTGATATAGCAAACAATGGAAGCAAGTTTATAGTATGAAAAGGTAACTGGAATATTGGCTAATATTGGTGTATTTTGCCTAATGGAATGACCATTAATTTTTAGCCCTGCGTTTATTGACTCTGGGAAAATTTAACCATGTTTTGTGTTAAAAGTAATAGTTAACCTTATTGTTAAAGGACAGAGCAATAAGCTGTAGAACTAAAATGAGGCCTGATCTGGTGATGGGAGGGGGTGTGATGGTTAGGAGGAATGGAAGTAAATGAGTAAATAATTTACATTATATAGCAGGGCTTTTTTACCTCTTGTAGTTACAATAATAAGTGACTGTTTTCAGCTATGGATCAATGTAGGTCTTTTTTCTCCCTTGTTCATTTTCTTTTGTAAAATTTAATCACATGACCCAAGAAGATATCTTACCATGTCAGGAAAAGGCTGACTGTTCACTTACCATAACACCTATGTATTTCATGTCTATACTTGCTCATTCACTTTGGCCAACTGCACTTTCAAGTGGAGAATCTCTAGTGATACAGTGATAATGCAGGGCTTTGCTGAAAGAGCACTGGCTCTCCTGTTAAGTTAACACTAAGCCTTAGTGTTCTGAGGAGGCATTTGAATGACATGTTAATTAATTGGCGTTGGTGCCAGAGGCTGACGGCTTTGATTTGGCACAAAATAAAAGATGAGTGAAAGAGTGATTTCCTCGAAGAAAATTTTAAATTTTTTTAGGTTTTCTTTCTTTTTCTTGTTTTACACAAATTTAAGCAAATGATAATGGTCATAGAAGCAGGAACAGCAAACAGTTGTATTTAGGCAGACAAATATATCTTATATACTAACTTTTTATATTTAGTAATTGATACAAAATACTTCATTTCCTTTGCTGAGGTTTATGTAAATATACTATGCAATTAATTTTAATTTCTTTGGAATTTTTTCTTCTCAGCCTTTTTTAGCAAAACTTCATCCTTTGATTAAAGAGAATTCAGCTGTTGTTGAGGACATAAAAAAACCAGAAACAGAGAGCAAGAATGAGCTAAATGTTGAATTTCCCACTGGGGACCTACAAGAGGAAGAAAAACTCAAAGACTGTGATTTAAGAGATGTGAAAAAGACACACATCCATTTTGATCCAGAAGTAGTTCAAATAAAGGCTGGAAAAGCAGAAGTAAGAAGTTTTGGGGTCATATGTGGGGTACATGTAAAACTCACATGAAGTTTACATTTTTAAACATACTTGTTGTTTGTAGATTGACAGACGAATATCTGCATTTATTGAAAGAAAACAAGCTGAAATCAATGAAAACAACGTCAGGGAATTTTGCAATGTTATTGATTGTAATCAAGGTAACTAGAAGTTAATTTTAATAGGACTTTAAGCATAATTTTTTTACAGCTGTTCTAATCTTTTCTTAAAAAATATATTAACACAATTCAATTTAGCTTATCAGTTTTTAGTTAGTAATTAAAGTAGTGGAATTTCCTCTTTAATAATAGACTACTGCAAAGATGGTTAGCATTTTAGTTACACGAACTAACATGAAGAAACTAATGTTTATCACTGGTTTCAGATGAAGGTTCCCATAGGACGTGAATGTGGATTGTTGGGTGACAGGGTTGGCCAGGTTCACTACCATGATCTAGCTAAAGCAGTGTAACTTTGAAGCTGCAAATGTGCTTACGACATTATGTTCATATAGAAAGTGAACTTTGTAAAGTTAATAGTATTCCTCAAGAGGGAGCAGTTTTCTCATTACTCCTGAGTTATGCGAAATGTTTTGTCAGTATAAGCAGCTTGTCATGAAGACCATGGGGCTTTCCTTTTTCTCAGAGCACATACATTTGATCATCAGATTCTCCTTTCCTTTTCACTCGAGGTTTTATTATGCTCATGTCTCTCCAGCATACCTCCAGAATACCAGCTATTACACAGCACTGCCATAGGTCATACTCTGTCATCCTTGCAACAATCAGAGCAAGCAGTTATTAGAAAAATTGACAGAACACGGCTCACAATTGGACTGAACATTTTTCTTCCTGCTTATATTATCTGGGCTAATTACACAGAACCCAGAATTGTCAGATATGATTCATCATATCAATACACTGATTCCCTTGTGAAAATACTGTAGGTTTAGTTTGGGTCCTAAATTCAACCTTTTCTGCTTTAAATTCCATGCCTTTATCCCTTAGCTTTTCAGAACAAATACACCAGTGGCAACATCTCAGGTGCTACGGTCCAGTTGTGAGCAACTCCTGAGAGAGAAAGTGTTTGTCGACGGAGCAAGCACATGTGTCACTAACCTTACTCCTCTGCTAACTCTATTATTATAAACCACCAGGGGATAGAAATTGACGAGAGTTGAAACACTCAGCAGGATTCCTTGGCCCATTCAGTCCCTTGCTGGTTCAAAACCATGCTAGCAAGAATTGCTGTGAGGAGTGACTAGCACTCATACATTCCCAGTCTTCACACTGCTGAATTTCACACTGATGGGTCTGTATGTTTGGGATATAGTTCTGGAATGGATGATAGTGGCTTGTTTTAAACCCTTAAGCCAATGAAGTGTAGAAAGAAAAAATGCCCCTTTAAGTCAATTGAGAGTATTTCCAAAAATAAAAAGGAAAGAAAATGACTCTGCTTAGTCTCTGGATATAAAACATGAGTGGATTTGGAGTTTTATATACACAGTTTGACTTACCAGCAGAACCCTTAAAGAAAGTTAAGCTTAAATAATTTTATTTTTGTTATTTTGTTTTTTTTTAAATAATTTTTATTTATTTGCAAGCAGAGAGCAAGAGAGAGAGAGACAGACAGAGAGAGAATGGGCATGCTATGGCCTGTAGCCACTGCAAACAAACTCTAGATGCATGTGCCCTTTGTGCATCTGGCTTATGTGGGTCCTGGGGAATCGAACCTGGGTCCTTTGGCTTCACAGGCAAATGCCTTAACCACTAAGCCATCTCTCCAGCCCCTAAAATACATTTTAATATGTTACTGTATTCCTTCCAAGACCTCTTAGTTGATCTAAATATAAACAATCTTTAAAAATCAAATTCCATAGAGGAAAATGAATATCTCATTTAGCCTCAATCTAAAAAATAATTATGGAAATTTTGTGGAAAATTTACTGCCAATGCATGGTTATACTGTTACCTCAATAATACACTGCTTTTTATCATAGTATTATATAGTGTATGTTCATAAATAACAATTATGTATTATCTAAATTAATAGTTTTATGTTAACATCTTTTAAGTTTTTCCTCTTATAATTTATTATTATTACTATTATTATTATTTTGGTTTTTTCAAAGTAGGATCTCACTCTAGCCCAGGCTGACCTGGATCTCACTCTAGTTCCAGTCTGGCCTTGAACTCACAGTGATTCTCCTACCTCTGCCTCTTGGATGCTGGCATTAAAGGTGTGTGCCACCATGCCTGGCATCCCTTATAATTTATTTATTGATACCTAATTTGAAAGAAATTGTACTTTTCAGCTTGGAAAATATATTGCAACAAGTTTTCATAGCATATCTTTTCTAAAGTTACGTTTTGAAAGGTAGGATGGGAAAAAGCAGAAGACTTTGGTGACAGGATTTTTTTTTTTTTTTTAAGTGAGCATTAGAAATCTGGGTAGAAAGAAAAGTATGTGTTGTTTGTGAGGTTCAGGGTTTTTTTTATATTTTATTTTTATTTATCTATTTGAGAGGGAGAGATATGCAGAAATAGGCAAGTAGAAAGAGAGAGAGAATGGCATGCCAGGGCCTCCAAGCCACTGCAAGCAGACTCCAGATGCATGTGCCCCCTTGTGCATCTGGCTTACATGGGTCCTGGGGAGTCGTCGAACCTGGGTCCTTTGGCTTTGCAGGCAAACACCTTAACCACTAAGCCATCTCTCCAGCCCAGTTTTTTTTTTTTTTTAATGTTCAGTTCTGAAAACACACACACACAGCTAATCCTCATGTTAGATGTTCACTAGTTTGATAATATAAAAATTGCTGGATGAAAAAAGATATTCCAGTAGAGGTGGGTTTGGTTTTTGTGTTGGCAGTAGACTACACTGTCTTGTAGTATATAAATGATTTTTTCCAAAGACCCAAATAGTTTTTAATGATACTAGTTTTTATAAAAAATTATACTAAGTTATGCCACTTAATATTAATGGCTTTTATATGTGTAAATCTAAACATTAGATAAAAATACTAAATGTGATTCATTTTATAGGGTAAAAACTATTGTGTATATGATGGTAATTTAATTACTACTGTTACTGAAAATTATATTTTTTGGAGTAATATGAATTTTTTAAAGTTTGTCAGAATGACATATTTATAATGAGTAACATTTAAACTAGCATTCATTTAAATTCTCCGTAGAAAATAGTTGTGCAAGAACTGATGCTGTTTTTACCCCTTACCCTGGATTCAAAAGCCATGTGAAAGGTAAGTAATAACACATAGTCTCTTCATCCTTGGCAGACATTCATCCTATATTAGTAATAAAATAAAGCAAATAACTTCCTCATCTAAATTCTGTGATTATTAGAAAGGAATAACTTTCCCATCTATATTTTATTTATGTTAAAACAAAAATACTCCTTCATTTTGGGATATGTGGTTAGATAAAAAGAATATATTCTTAGGGAAAGAGAATTTCTATTTCTGTTTTTGAAATTAAATTTACACAGGCTTAAATTTCTTAGTTTCCAGAGTTGTAAATACATATGGACCACAAACTAGACCTGAAGGACTTCAAGGGTCCGTTAATAAACTTAGCGGCACACTTCGAGATTGTGGTAATCAGGCTGTAGAAGAACGACTACAGAATATTGAGGCTCATTTGCGATTGCAAACAGGTAAGCAATGTTAGGGGGTGCCCCATGATGTATCTGCAAGTGGTGAAAGAAATTGCATTCATTACTCTAAATTTTCGTTGAGTATGCATCATGTAAAACCATCACTCTGGCTAAATAAAAAATAAATGAATAAATACTGTCGCTACTGTCTTGGAATTTACAGTTGTCTGTGTGTATGCTCTCTCACTCTTCTTGCCACTTGCTAATATTGAGAAAGTGTTGGTAGATAGAAGGCAGATTCCAGATAGATTCTGTTAGCCTCAGTGTATTGAGGACACAGCAGAAAACTAGTCATTTCTATGGCCAATTTCAGAACTCGACCACCTCTAATTCTTGTCACTCACTCTGCCAGCTATAGGGTGTTGGTAAATGTGGTCCAAGTCCTCAAGAATCTCAGTGTAAGTACATAAGTGAACTAGCCAACAACAAACATGTAAATAAGTAAATTCCATAGGAAAATGAACCCACATTTATTGAGCAACACTGCCAGTCACAGAAAGTGTTGTGCATATGTCCACCTTGTCCTTACCAGTACTCTATTGAGTCACTGGTTGCTGTTATTATCACACTGATAATGAAACAAGTTCAGAGAGCACAAGCAACACACACAAGATAGTGGCAAATGAAAATCAAGCAAAAGTCTTAACGGGCTGCCAAGGCTAAGTCTCTCTATTTAGTAACCAGGGCCTATTGATTCTGCTTTTTAAATACCTTTCTAATCTTCTCTCTTTCCACAGCTACTGCTATAGATGAAGCCACCATGATCTCTGTCTTGAACTGAGGGAAGTTTATGAGTTGGTCTGTTTGCCACTAAACTCTTTCCTCAATCATTCTTTACCCTGTGGCCAAATTCCCTGTTTTAAAGTTCAACTCTGATCTTGTTTCTACCCGATAAGAATATTTTAGTGGTTTTCTGTAGCCTTGTCATGCATACTAAACACTGTTTATCCTTTCACTCAGCAAATCTGTTCTGCTATAATCCAGGCACTGTTCTAGATGCTAAAACATCTGAACAGAAGTTCTGTTTTGCAGAGATAGGTTGTGGAATTAATGAATTACATGCCATGCTAGAATGCTAGAAGAAGGGCTAACGAACTTGACCAAGATAAGGAAAATAAAGTTGTAGTTTTTAATAGGATCATCCACCCCTTTAGCTCCAGGCTTGTTGTTGGGCTTCCTGTCTCCCACTTGGCTGCCTTTGTTGCCATGCTATCATTTCTGATCTCCGTCTAGTGTAGATGCTCCTTTTATGGAGCTTCCTGTACCCTCTACTTGCTGCACTTCTTTAAAGCTACTACTGTAGCTTTCTGTTTCTCGAATATCCATGTTCTCTGCTATGTAATGAGAGGTCTGTCAGAGTGTGTTTCAGTCAACTTCTCATTGCTGGACAAACACCCAACCAGAAACAGCTTGTGGAAGGAAAAGTTTTATTTCAGGCTTACAGATTCCAGGGGAACACCATTAATGGCAGAAGAAGCTGGCCCACTTCCAGACTCCAAGCAGAGAGACACCTCTAACAGCACAAACAGAACTCAAACTGCTCTGAACACACTTAGTAGAACTGAACTCAGATCCGCCTCCAGTGACACGCCTCCAGTAGCAGGGATTGGCCTGCTAGGGGCTCAAGTTACAAGCTCAATTTTTTTAAAATTTATTTTGTTGAGAGAGAGAGAGACAGATAATATGGGTGTGCCAGGGCCTTCAGCCACTGCAAATGAACTCCAGATGCATGCACTCAATTTTAGTAAAACCCCTGAGTCTATGTGAGTGGGGCCTTACATTGAAACTATTACATTCAAATTACCATAGGGTGGGATTATGTCTGCCATGTTCATTACATTTTGAACCCCATGCAAGGCCTGGCACAAAGCAGGTGCTCAAGCATTTATTGAATGAAACTTGCTCTTGGGCTGGTTTCACTGTTTTCGAGTGTACATTGTACTGTGGGACACACATCTCTCTCATGGGAAGTTCAGCAGTGCCACCCATGGTGAAGTACTATTTGAGCCCTTGAAGGGTAGTAAGAACTTACTAAATGCCACATATTTCAAAAAGGGAATTGTGTCCACAAAAGGACAAGGGCACAAAATACAGTTCATATATGATAACTGTTGAGCCAAAACCTGAAGTTGGCCAAAATAAACCTCTGGATTGTAGAGGGATTGTGGAGGTAGGGGAACCACACTTGTGAAAACTATCAGAGCACTTGGCCTAGTTGAATAACTGAACAAAGGACATCAAATGGCTAGAAACATGTGTATGGAGAGTACAAGAGTGTTAGAGGTGTGGGGGCCATTGTAAAGACTGTAAATGGTAAAATATTTGAAAGGGTTTTAACAGAGGAAAGACATGTTCTTACTTACATGCTAAGTAATGACTGGATCTTGGGTTGAGAATATACTCTTTGGAAGCAAGGCAAAAACAGGGAGACCAGAGAGAATGGTTGCAGTGGTAGTAGTAAGAAGTGGAGGATTCTGGGTATAATCATGAACTTGACATTTGAGTGACATTAATGTGCCTTTCCTCTTTTCCAAAAGATTTTTAGTTCAGAATTATAGAAAAACTTTTAATATTCCTCTAGGTCTGAGGAGAAAATATGTCATATTGGGAGAAAAGCTGAAGAATATGATATATAGTACCCACTGAATTGAATTGTCATGTTTTTCTTTCCAACTACCAAAGTCTATGAGACATACAGTTTGTTCTAGACACTATTCAATATCTCATAAAATTAATTTAACATAAAATTCCTAACAATATAACCAGCATAAGTAGAGTTTGGAAAGAAGAGGTATAGTACAATGTGAAACTGTAAGAATTTCAATTTATGCTACTTTTGTTTTCTTAAGTTTAAATGTTTTTCATTTTTTTGCATAAATGACTATATGATATTTTAAGAATAAAAATTGTAAGGACAAATTATTCATTCAAATTTCAGAGTTTTTTTTTTTCTATGAGTGTAGGTGGTCCAGTGCCAAGAGACATTTATCAGAGAATTAAGAAACTTGAAGATAAAATCCTTGAATTGGAAGGCATCTCTCCTGAATATTTTCAGTCTGTAGTAAGTATAAGTATCTTTTACAAAACGAAGTATTGTTTTAACTTAGCATTTTTCATTATGTAACAACTTAATGATCTATATGGGAAATAGTTCTATTAATTAAAAAGAAAAAGGAACACGGTCCTACATAGTAGGTTGTCTAAGGTCTCTAAAATTTCCAATTCTCTGAGTACCTTTTAACAATTTAGGGATACTTTTGGACTATACATTACTCAGATCTTCTAGGCTGTTTTCATGGCATAATAAACCAGCCTGAGTTCATTCTGTGACTGACCATGCTGTCTTGTTAGGCAAACACATTCTTTTATACCTGTTAGTTTCTTGTCTCTTTAAAAGGTCTATCTCCCTTCAGACTGTTTTCCTCAGCTCATAGACAGTTCAGTTTCTCACTACTAACCAAGCATATATCTCACACTGTCACCCTTAACACAAATTTTTTGAAAGACTAATCTTAGTTTGATTCCTGAACTCTGACATTCATTCATTCACCTTGCTCTTTTTCCAAGGACATAAGAAGGTGTTTGTTAGTATCTTCTCAGCACATCCCATATTTCCTTTCAAACAATCCTGGGCACATCTTGCTTCCACATTCTTCTGAGGTGATTGTTCATTTGCTCTGAGGTTTGTGGGTTTTTTGATGCTTTAAGTTTTTACATCTTTTCTGAGGCAAGGGCTCACTATGTAGCCCAGGCTGGCCTTTTAGTCCCAAACCTTCTGCCTCATCCTCCTGGTATTACAGACATATATCAACATGCCTGGCTGGGTTTGCTTGTATCTTTGCTTGTGATTCTGTTTTTGTAAACAGTACCATATTAAAAAGATTATACTGAAATTATTTCCAAAAAATTATATAAAACAAGCCGGGCATGTTGATGCACATATTTAATCCTAGCACTTGGGAGGCTGAGGTAGGAGGATCATGGTGAGTTCTAGGCCAGCTTGAGACTAGTTCAGATCAGCCTGGGCTAGTGCAAGATCCGACCTTAAAAAAAAATTATATAAAATAGCTCATGAGCATGGACCACATAAATCATGGATGAAATATATTTAAAATTCACTTTTGTCAGACTAGCAGTCCTAAGCTATAGTTGAGTAAGGTACAGAACAAAAATGAGCAGGAAGTCCTAAATGGCAAAAAAGAGAGAAAGAGTAGTGGTATATTACACTCAAAGATAAAATGAAGTTTATCCCAAGTACTAAGGGCTGAAATAAAGATCCATTGAGTAGATGCCAAGACCTTAGCATACTGTGTAGCACTTGGTAAAACCTCAGTAAAAGAACCTACTTGATTTCAGACACCATCTGTGAGGTAGCTGTATAAACGTGTGAGTTATTTCCTCTGCCCATAAGCAACCCAATTTTGGGAAATGTGTTGGTTGAACTACAAATTACAAAGGTCTTTCCACATGGATTACTCTTTGAATATTTCTTCTGAGAAAACTTCCTAAAACATTGTTTCCTACATGTTTTTTTCAAATAAAGCTGCTTTTATTAAGTAACCCTTAAGAAAGTGAAAGTTCAGTTTTATACCATGTTAATGTAATTCTTATTGAACAACAGAACTCTTACAGTGTAGTAGTATCAGGTGCCTCCAGTGAAACCTTTCTTGGTTACATGTCTCTTCTGTCTGAACCTGCTTTTTAAAAACTTATAAAGTTACTTCATTAACAAAAAAACAATGCCTTCATATCGTCATATTCTCTGTGTGTCGTATTTTTATTGTGGACCTGTTACACATAGGATAGAATGCTCCATTGAAGTAGAAGTTAGCAGATTGGGGAGGACCTTAAATAAAATGTCAGAAGCTTTGAATATATTTTCCAGGCTGGGAGAGTGGGATTTATTGAAAGCATTTGAACAGAGAAGTGACTTGTGAAATCAGTACGTAGAAATATTTATTTAATATCGCTGTAGGAATATAGAAGATCAGCTAAAGGCGAGGAGACAGCATTATACTAACATAGTTATGAAATGAGATCCTGAAAGCAGGACATGAAGAGGAACAGTAAAAGTTAATGCGAGCAGGAAAAAAAGATGGCAGCTATTGATGGTTGAATATAGAAAGAGAGAGAAAGCAAGGATACATCCAGTTTCTGGTTAAAAAAAAAAAAAAATTGGTAGAAGGCCAGGCGTGGTGACGCACGCCTTTAATCCTAGTGCTTGGGAGGCAGAAGTAGGAGGATCACTGTGAGTTCAAGGCCACCCTGAGACTGCATAGTGAATTCCAGGTCAGCCTGAACTAGAGTGAGACCCTACCTCGAAAAACAACTACAACAACAACAAAAAACAAAACAAACAAAAAAAAATTGGTAGAAATGAGGAAATGAGGGGGCATAATTTTTAGGGAAATGTGAATTTGAAAGTGTAAGAGGATATGAAAATAGAAATACCAGGTAAGCTTTTCAAGATATATGACTTATACTTGAGACAATTGGAAGAATTTATGTTGAGGAGCCAGTTAAACCAGTGGATGAGAACACTGTAACTGTCAAAGGCTTGAAGCCCAAAGCTTATTGACTGCCTAACTGCAGTAGCAAGAAAAATTAGAACTATAGACAGGATTATCCTGGATAGGTTCAGCATTCAGAAAAGGAAGGACGATGGCAACCCGTGACAAAACGAGAGCTTCATAAAAGTATGGCCAAATCTTTAAAAATGCTATCTTTGATTGGAAGATTCCCTTTGGATTAGCATTAGAAAAAAATAACCTGTATGAATTAATAGTGAGTGACAACAAAGTACAGAACTGGGAAGGCTTAAGCATCCAGTCTTCCAGGCCCGAGCACAAAGGGAAAGACTTCATCTTCACCTTCTGTAGCATGATGAAGGAGTCCTGTCTAGACTCCACATGCTTCACTTGGAATAAAGCCAGCTCACTGATCATCTGCCTCCTGAGGGAGTTGAGCACACTGTGTGCCCTATTGCACTTTGCCCATCACTGTCCTCATGCTGGCAGAACATGTAGAGAATCTGCCCATTTTACATATTTATCTTTCAAAGTGAATAGGAGAGACTATATGTAGCATAGTACTAGCTTCTCAAGTTAGAACATAAGAAAAAGTTAAGCCATTACATTTCTTAAATTTGAGCTTTTCTTAGAAATTGATTTCTGAACTCTGAAAATTCGATTCACATATAAATTCCAAACAGAGAAATTTCTGAAAGTTGGATAGAGGTTGATTAAGGCCCACATTAACAGAATTAAAAAGATATAAATTGCATTTGATTCACAAAACTAGAGCTAAAGTAACCCTTAAGAAAGTTAAAGTTCAGTTTCATACCATATTAATTTAATTCAGTGAAATACATAAATTTTAGAATATTTTAAGATGAAAATTAGATAAATCCTTAAACTCTAGAATGTTAAAATAAGATAAAATTATGAAAAACATCAGTATTGCATTTTAATGTATTGTTCTAAAGATCTTACTCTTTCACATTGAATGTAGATATGTTCATTCTAATATTTTTAATATTTCAAGAGTGTGGTTTAATAGTCTGTTTAAAAGATAATACCTTTATGACTATTTCCAAAGACTGATTTTTAAATTGACACTTGATAACAGTAAATATAGCATAGTTTACAACTATATTTCTGTAGTACTTTTGTTCATATTCTAGAACTTAGCACTTGTTTCTGTATCTGATTTTCTCACTATATTTTAACTTTTCAGGGGCAAGAACTATGTCTCATTCATCCTGGGGTACACAAAGTGTGTTAGACATTGAGTAATGATTAGATAAATGGATAGAGCATGGCTGATGGTTAGTTATTAGACATTTAAAGGTACACTAAGCTTTCTCCAAAGTAGCAACTATATGTAATTTCTAGTCAATAGCTTCTGATGTTAAGGGGTATGTTGGTGGAGGGGAATGCTAATGCTAATGGCCACATCTGCATCATGTGCACAGGCTGTATGTATGGTGGGGTATGAATGCACAGTTGGATTCAGCTGGAAAGTTAGGTTGTGCATACATTTTGGAGAGCCTCAAAGGTCACATTAGCCATTTGTACTCTCAGTATTGTCTGAGCATAGTTACATTTTTGAGAAAAAAAGAGAAACCTGTAATTTGGGTCTCAGGCTGTATTATTGTGAAGTCTGAGTTGGAAAGAAATTGAATTCAAGGAAATGAGTTTAGAATGTATTTATTGTCCAAGCTAGAGAGAAATAAAGGTTTGAATCGAGGCAATGAGACAAGAAAGGATACTGCACATGTAAAATCCGTTGCCCTTTACAGCTGATTAAAAGGGAAGAGGTGGTTGGTTATGAAGTAGACATCCTTACTTGAGTTGCCTTAGAGCGTAGGCTTCCTGGACCTGTATGTGTAACATTTTGTTGTTGTTGTTGGCAGTATAAATGGAACCGTAAAGTATTTGTCAGCATAAAATTGTGAGAACAAAATGATTGTGAATTGTCGTTGTAGACCTGTTTTTCTGGTGAGCTGTACTCCTTGTTGAATTTTCCATCTTTATATGAGATGACCTTATACATAAAGCAAATTTTAAAGCGAGTCTAGTAGACTAGTGGGGTGTATCTAAATGCTGTTAAGAAAATAGTGTGCTCTAACCTAAAATAAGCCCCCAACATCCATTTTACTATATTTAATTCATTGATCCACTGTTGTCCTTACTCTCCTCATTCTGACCTTCCAGAGTAATAATAACTGATTGACTATGATGTAGAAACTACCAGTATTCTACTGGCTAAACTACTAGGGTCACAAGAGAAAGTACGTTTTCCTCCAGTGTATAAACAGTGCACATCTTGGGAAGGTAGGAGACTGAGTGGTGGACTAGTAGAATGTTCAGCCCACCTGCCCATAGACCCCCCTACAGTATCTAGCCCAGCTTGGCAAAGGAAGGGCCATATTTATCTGAGATCCACCATTCCATATTTAATAATTTGACCACTTAATTCCTGTGTGTTAAAACTACTAGTAAGTGGCACACTTAGATGTTCTTTGGCTTAACTTCTTTTTGACACAAAAGAAAATATGACTTTTAGTCTTTTGTAAATCTTAGTAGTCAGAAATGCTCATAAAAATTTTGTCATCTGCATTCACAGTTTCTCTGATAAAATATTTTCTAATATGCCATTCAAAAGCTTATGATGTTTTGATATTAAGAACAAAGTATAAAAAGAACTCATCTGATCAGTTTAAAGGGCTGAGTAGTTTGTCAGTGTGAGTGCTGTCAGATTCAACTCAAAAACACACATACCTACTGGATTTTGACCCCAGGGCCTCTCGCATGTCAGACAAGTGCTTTGCCACTGTGCCACATCTTCAACCCAACTGTAAGAAATCTGAACACAGACCAGCTTAAACAGTATGGGAATTATAATTAAGTAGGAAGGCCAATGATAACAGGCTCTTCATTCCCTTACATCACACAGGAGTAGCTAAAGAGATGCTTACATGGGCAAGCATAGTGCTCATAGCCTTAGGAGTGTGTATGTGAGTGTGCATATTCACCCTTTTGCCGGCATACTAAATCCTATTTTACTCTGTCCATTGCTGTTTCACTTGTTCAGTATTTTGAGGTGGAAATTTTTATTTGCTTTTACAAGAGAAACTTAAATAGAAAATCCTAGGAGTACCTCTTTCCACACCTACTCAGCCTCATAAGAAGGTGGCAATTAATAAGAAAGTATTCACCACAGACAGGTGTGTTGTTGCAATCTAACTATGTACTACACACTTAAAATGCCATCATCTTTGGGGGGCAACTTCCAGAATATAAGAAGGTAAGTATTGGTTGCAAATAATGCTTGGTGAATTTGTAGGCTTTGTTCCTCTCAAGGTTCTCAAAGACTGTCCAGGTTGTATACACTACTCTATAAAGGAAATAATGTTTATATTTTCTAAATGTTGATCATCTCCTATTTTGTTACTTTTAAATTAGAACTTCTCTGGAAAAAGAAGAAAAGTGCAACCACCACAAGTAAGATGAAGTGCTGCATCTTCATTTTGACTTCAGTAGGAGATTGATGAGTTTTATATCTTATTAATAAAAGTTCTTACTGTGGTTACTTTAAGTCATAACATGGTAAGCTTAGGACTAAAGAAAGGTAAAATAAACCAATATACTTCAATTAGAAAAATAGTTTTATTTCAAGAACACAGAAGACTCATGTGAGTTAAATAAATATAAAACTATACATCTTGTTTTTTAATAGTAGATGATATTAGATAAAACGTTTTTTAAAAAATTTTTTTTTGAGGCAAGCCCAACAGACTGGCCTTTTCTTTTTTTTTTAAATGAGAGAAAGAGCGAATTGGCACACCAGAGCCTCCAGCACTGCAGTCGAACACCAGATGCATGTACCATCTTGTGCACATGTGCAACCGTTGCACGCTTGCATCATCTTGTGTGTCTGGCTTCTGTGGGACCTGGAGAGTTGAACATAGAACCTTAGGCTTCTCAGGCAAACACCTTAACCACTAAGCCATCTCTCCAGCATGGGGAAAACTTTAAAAAAAATCTTTGGCTTATGTTTTTTTTTTTTTTTTTTTTTTTTGATTTTTTGAGGTAGGGTCTCACTCTAGCCCAGGCTGACCTGGAATTTACTATGGAGTCTCAGGGTGGCCTCGAACTCACGGCGATCCTCCTACCTCTGCCTCCTGAGTGCTGGGATTAAAGGCAGTGCGCCACCACGCCCGGCTCTGGCTTATGTTTTAGTATACCATATTGCTGCTGGGTGAAGGCCTCCAATCCCAGAATTCTAAAGGGTGAGGCAGAAGGATCAAGAACTCAAGGCCAGCCTAGGCTACATAGTAAGAGTGGCTGTTGTAGTTACCTTTTTGTGGCTATGCCAAAGCACTTGACCAAAAGAAGCTGATGGGGGATAAGTGTGTTTTTGTTTTTGTATATTTTTTTTTTTTTGGTTTTGTTTTTGTTTTTTCGAAGTAGGGTCTTTGCTGTAGCCCTGGCTGACCTGGAATTCACTATGTAGTTTCAGGGTGGCCTCGAACTCACAGGTATCCTCCTACCTATGCCTCCCAAGTGTTGGATTAAAGGTATAAATTTTTACTTTGGCTTATAGTCTCAAGAGGAAGCTTTAGGATGTTAGAGGGTAACATGGCATGAGCAGAGCTAGATATCACCCCTGCCACAGCCGGTAGAAAACAACATCCAGGAGAATGAGCCATATTCTGCCAAGGGGCAACTAGCTAATAACACCCCAAAGCCCACTCCCAATATCATACCTCCTACAGCAAAGCTCCACCTTCCAAGTTGCGACCAGCTGGGGACCAAGTATTTAGAACACATGAGTTTGTGGAGGATATCTGACTCAAACCACTACGCTGTCTCATGCCCCAAAGAGTAGCTTATTGCATATTTATTGCAAAAGTTTAAGTACTCAGGAGGCAGAGGTAGGAGGATTGCCGTGAGTTCGAGTCCACCCTGAGACTACATAGTTAATTCCAGGTCAGCCTGGGCCAGAGTGAGACCCTACCTTGAAAAACCAAAAAAAAAAAAAAAGTTTAAGTAAATTTTTTGATAATAGTCTTTTTTTTTTTCAGAAGTAGTTGATTACAGTTCTCAAAAGAGAAGTAGGTATTTTAAGCAGTTAAACTAACTTAAAAAGTTTTGATTTTTAAAATATTGATAATGAGAATATTTGTTTCTGTTTTCTTTTAAGCCTTTGTTAGTTTTTCAAAGTATATAACATACAGGAAAGTAAGAATCTTTATTCCTTATCTTATGCCTTTAAGTTTATGGTATAGTCACCATATATAGTTAAATAGTCAAAATAATTCTTATGAGGAAAAAGATAACATTTTCCCATGCTATTGCATATTTAACTATTTATAATTCATTTAGCATTTTGTCTGCATTAAGATACTTCAGAATCTTATTCAGCAAATTCTGTTCTTATTGTTTATAGCAGAACTACTCACTGGCTGAACTTGATGAGAAAATTAGTGCCCTCAGACAAGCCCTGCTCAGAAAATCAAGAGACACAGAGTCCATGGCAGCTCATCACCTTCCGTGAATCCCCCCCCCATCCTTATCATTTTCCTTTTTTATATACGTGTGCGTAACTTACGCTGCAGCTAATTAAAAAGATATGTACTTATCAAGTAACCTTCTTGGGAAGTCAAGATCTACTTTTACATGAGTTTTGCTTGCAGCAAGTAGTCTTCAAGTGTTCCAGTGAAGTTGGAATAATGAATGCATTGAAAATAGTATTGTTGCAGTTTATTCCCTTCTGTTTTAAAGGAGGTATTTTGGATATTAAAAAGTTTAATCCGAAAGTACATGTTTTTTTCTGGTGACCTCAAAAAGGAAGATATTTTGGAAGTGATTATTATAAAGGACTTTATATTTGTATTGGTTAACCAGTTTATTAGTTTATATTTGTACTTTGCATATACTGAGAATTCAGTCAAAAGTATTGACTGAAATGAATTTTAAATGCATGTATAAACTTTTATTTTTCAGTTGTCCTTGTTAATATAAATAAATAATACATCCAATCAATTTATTGCCTGTGTGACCTGGAACAAATTAATCTATTTTTATGCTAATTTCCTAATCTCTAAACAGGAATGAGAACAGAGCCTACCTACTTCATTGTTAGGAAGATTTGGTGATATTGTGCTAATACAGGTTTTGACAACTGTCTGTGCTAAAGGAACTACTCTGTAAAGATTAGCTTGTACTGTATAAAACCTAGTCTGTCTTTGGATAGTAGTAAAGAGACTCTAGATAGATTATATTGCAGATTAGGTGTTTAGAAGAGCCTTTTATGAAGTAGCTATTTCAGAATTATTTGGTTACAAGAAATAGAAATCTGTCTCAAATCACTTGAAAATGGGGAGTTGTTAAATAACTGTTGTAGCATCTTATCAGCAGTTAGTTTCTGTATCTCTGTCCTGGCTGTGCATCTCTGCTTCTGTCTCTGCCCTTCCTTTCCTTCTGTGGCTGTCTCCTGCTGCGTGTGCTCTTCCTTCCATGTGGTTGCTTATGCTTCCAGTGTGTTCTTTCTCTGTTGACCAGTTTTCCCAGCCTTGTCTGCTTGAGGACTGAGTGAAGACCTCTCCATTTCTGCTTCCCCACATAGGTTAACATGTTAGTCCTGTCTCTGTCACTTCAGCCAGGTTCTGCCTTTGACTGGCTTTGGTATACACTCTTGGGCCCAACTCTACAATTTGACAGCACCCAGAACCACTGCTTGCTACAGTCTTGCTTTCTGCCAGTTGCAGTTCTTCAAACATTAAATCTGTGCGCAGTCGTCCTTGCCAGTTGCAGCCAGGATGATAGTACAAGATCTTTTATGGTAAAAGGCAGAGTACACATAATCTTGTACAACTGTGGCAGCTTTGAAAATAGAGGGGGAGTTGTACTTCTGGACACATTCCCAAACAGTAGACACAGGCTAGATCAGTTCCACCAATGTCTTATCTCTATACTTGAACTCTGCAGAGCAAACTCACTTCAACATACTCTTACCTCAAGTGGTACAAATGCCATCTCTAGTTTCCACCTGATACCAAGATACCGTCCTACCAGAATAATATCTACGTTTAGAAACTTTTACTATCAACCTACCAGCAATACCAGTAGGGAAAATGATATTAAAAATGATCAATTATGGGCTGGAGAGATGGCTTAGTGGTTAGGGCGCTTGCCAGCAAAGCCAGAGGACCCAAGTTTGATTCTCCAGGACCCATATAAAGCTGGAATCACAAAGTAGCTCATACAGTGGCTAGAGGCCCTAATGCACTCATCCCTACCCACCTCTCTCTCAAATAAAATATTTTTAAAAAATAAAAAAAAACTTAGCAATTAGAAAAGGAGGTTGACTTTGCAGTAGGGAAGAAATCTAGAAAACTGGATCTTATTGTGATCACTAGTCCAAACCACTAAAGCTATGGGTCTATTTCTTGACCCCTTATCAGTAGAGTAAAATTTTAGGTCTTGTCTGACAGTTCTAGGGTCTACTGCATTAGAATTTCCTTCTTCCTTTGTCCTTCAGACCTGTTCTATTATGATAGTAGTGAGAAATTCTCTCCACTGCACTATTGTCTGGGGCCAGCCTCCTTTTCTACTTCAGTCTGAAGCCTGCTGAGGAAGCCATGTTGATAAGAGCTGGTTTGGATAGTTGTTCATGAGGTTCTTTTGGTGATAACTACCCTGAAAACTAGTGTTGTTCACTCTTTGTCTTTTCTTGAGCCCATCATTGAAAGATGATGCCAGAAAGAGACTGTGAGGTAAATTTGCTCTCTTAATTGCCAAACAGCTTAGTGATGATTCCTTTAGGATTTTTGTTACTTAATTTCTTATCCCTGTTGTTTCCTCCTAATTCCCTTGTCCTCAGGAAAATAAAAGAGGACAAGTGATATGAAAGACACTTGCTTTTAGGGTCAGTAAAGCACTTCTTTCCTCAACAATCCTAATCAAAACATTTCCCTGGGAGATTATATTTCATGTTGGGGAAAACTTTTTTTTTTTTTTTTTTTTTTGAGAGAGAGAGAGAGAATGGGTGTGCCAGGGCCTTCAGCTGCTACAAACGAACCGTGCCACCTTGTGCATCTGGCTTACGTGGGTCCTGGAGAATCGAATCTGGGTCCTTTGGCTTTGTAGGCAAGAGCCTTAACCACTAAGCCATCCCTCTAGCCCAGGGAAAACTTTTTAAAAAATGTTGTACTTTGTTTCATGAGAAGGAGGGGGAGGGATGGACATCTAGATGTTTAAACCATAGCAAAGGCTTCCCACATTATTTTGCCTGATAGTTAATCATGAGGCTGCTGAGTTTTTCACACTCATGAATACTACCCACCCGGTCTACACAATTTTAGCAAAAAAGATGTAACTGTATGAAATATGCCTTTCCTCTTTCATGCAGTTTAAGTCTGCTCCAGACTCAGCCCTGCAAGTCATGGTCTAGGTTCTGGATACCAGTGTCCTTTCTTTTTCTTATAATCTAAAATTTGGGAAAAGATTTATATTCTTAAAGTGGGTCAACTGCCCTATATCAGTGACCTCTGGTTTGGGTGACAAGATCTCCAAAAACAAAAGTGCTACATGTACCCAGCTCCTTAGGAAATAAGGGGCAGTCAGCAGAGAAAGCATTGGCAGGGACCTCTGACCTGTGATCTAGTCTGATCAACATACACTTGGCCTTTATAAAATTTTCAATTCCCAAGGAAATAATTTGCTTTCAGTGACATTAACTGAAAATGTTTTATGATCCTAGGCCCAATGGACAGTTTTAGTTTGACTTTATTTTTCAACTCATTCTTCCTTAGATTCTACGAGTGACATTTACTTTTTAAAAATAGAATGACACTCATCACTATTCCTAGGTGAGTTCATTGTATTCTTATAAACCTAAGATATACTCACTTGAGTTGGTAATTTAACTTTCCTTGCATCTTTTGAAACCTTTTGATATTTCCTTATTCCAGGAATTAATCATTGCCAACCAATTCTCAACTACACTACTAAAAAAAAAAAAAAAAAAAAAAAAAAAAAAAAAAAACAAAGACTTAAGATTAGACAATGATGGACTTAGTTAAAAGGCCAATGTTAAAATGACCAGTTTTTGTGTAACCCAAAGTATATCATCTTGCAAGAAAATATGAAAAACTAGAGAGAACATACTTAAAGACTTCTCCCAAGCTTGCCCCTTAGCTTTCAAGGAATATAGTTGAGAGTAAAGCATCTTAAAAAATAAAAAAAAGTAAAGTGAAACAGAAATGACAAGTACTAGACAAAATGGGAATTTTCATAGCTATTAAAGGAATCAGAAGGTAGATTCAAAGAGAATATGGTACTGTAGACCCTAATGAAGCTGGTAAGTTGATCCCATAAAGCAAAAGTTCATACCAAGAGCTTTGGGTGCATATTGTAGATAAATTGTCATATTAAAAGAGATGAAGTGGTACTTGCTTATAACCCCTGTATTCAGGAGGAGTTCAAGCTCCAGATAAGCCTGGGCTACATGGTGAGCCCTGTCTCAAAAAATGAAAAATGGAATTAATCATGCATTTCTAAGGACATCAATGAAATACAGTATCCTATCCAGGCACTCAACAGGAAAGGATGAATAATGCAGTATTTTGTAACAAGATCCTGGACATGTAGTTTTACAGTTAGATGTCATAAGTTGGTATAGATATGAAAAATGGTAACTGACCTTTCTAATTGGTACTTATAAATCTAAAAAAAAAAATAACTATTACCACCCTTCAACATACTCATGCCATCAAAGTTTTTTAAAAGCATTGCGCTTTAGCAATATAAGTACAAGAATTAAAAGTAACGATAAACTAGAACCTGACAAAAATGTATTTAAAATCTGGAATCACTATTTGTAAATTAATTTTTCAGGTTTATTTATGGCAGGTGATAAGCAGCTAGTTACATTCAACCAATATTACCTATTTCAAGCAATATATATATACACACAGTACACCCACACACATATATTTGGTTTTTCAAGGTAGAGTCTTAGTCTAGTCCAAGCTGACCTGGAATTTACTAGGTAGTCTCAGGGTAGCCTCAAACTCATGGTGATCCTCCTACCTCTGCCTCCCGAGTGCTGGGATTAAAGGCATGCACCACCACGCCTGCAAGCACATATATTTTAAA
Source organism: Dipus sagitta (assembly GCA_036346955.1). Lineage (NCBI taxonomy): Eukaryota > Metazoa > Chordata > Mammalia > Rodentia > Dipodidae > Dipus > Dipus sagitta. The sequence goes on along the minus strand of CM070775.1, from coordinate 85,122,145 downwards.
AATTAAAAAAAATGTGTTTACTGTGTGTGAATTCTTACTAAAATTCTAATAAAATTTTAAACTGTCTTTAGACTTACTACAGTAAAAAAATAAAACCTTTGTAGGACAAAATACTTCAACTTTTCTTGCTTATTCTTAAAACTTTCATCTTTGGGAACTTTCTGAGGAACCCAATTTATTAAAAGTATAATTTCCAGGCTAGAGAAATGGCCCATGGTTAAAGGCACATGCTTACAAAGCCGGACAGCTCAGTTTCAATTCCGCAGTACTCAAAGCCAGACACACAAAGTGGCACATGCATCTGGAGTTTGGTTGCTGTGGCAAGAAGCCCTGGAGTGAGTGCCCATATGTGTTTTCTCTCTCTCCTCTTTCTCACACATACACACACACATGCACACACACTTTCAAATAAGTAAATGATTTCTTAAGGTATGACCCAAGTAAGCCAGATGCACAAGGTAGCACAGGCACCTGGAGTTCATTTGTAGCAGCTGGAGTGCTCATTCTCTCTCTCTCAAAATAAATGCTTTTTTTAAAAAAAGAAAGATCTGTCAAATGATAGAAAACTATAGCCAAGCATGAAATGTATGTCATTTTTGACTATGATAATTCTGCTTCTTTTCCTATAACATATCAAGTGATATAAGCAGTTAGACCTTAATAGCCTAGGAATTAAACCTTAAAAGTCATTGCACTGCTAAAGAACCCCAGCATTCATGTGAAGGACAATTAAATAGCATCTATTCTGCACCATTTTATCCTTTGCTCTCAGATCCCTGATCTCATTTTCCCAACTCCATAGAAAGATAGCAGTAGATGAACTGTCATTGCAATTAACATGTCTGAGAAAAAAATATATGATTGATGCTTGGAAGGTCATAGCCTCTGACCCTTATTTTTATGAAGAAAAATCTGCAAAGGGGGAATTAAGAGTATTTTGTTATCCTTAGTTTCTTGCCTGAGGCTATTAGCCCAATATACTGTTGTTTTTTTAATAAAAAGGAATTTATGAAAAATTCACTCATTTAGACAACATTTATACAACAAGCACTGTGGTCAGGATGCCTGGAATTTTGGAAAATACTGAATCTTATATATACTATTTTCTACCATGTGCACATACTGTGATAAACTTATGTTATCCATAATAAGAGACTAGCAACAGTATAATAGATCAATTATAGTTCTACATTGTAATAAAAGCTATGAGAATGTGGTCTCAAAATATCTTACTGTACTGTATCACCTTTCTCATGATGATGTGAGATGTCATGATATCTACAAGATGGGTACAGGTGGTGAATGTCAGGTATTGTGGCTGACATGAAGTTAATACTCCTTCCTGAGGGTTACTAGACACAAGTTGCAGTAGACAGCTTCAGGTTCACTGAGATGAACTTCCAGACCAAGCACAGTTATGGAGGAAGGGATTTATTGAGGCTTACAGATCCAGGGGAAGTTCCTTAATGGCAGAAGAAGCTGGCCTGCTCTTATAGGACCAGGCAAAGAGAGAAAAAGCCAAAAGCCACACAGCACAGCACACTTCAGAAACTCTAGGTAGGCACATTTTGCATATCTTTAGATTGGAATTTCAAACCTATCACCACACCTTAAGGCTGGACTGCCCAGTGACACCTCCTCCAGCCAGGTGGCTACAGATCCAAACTACAAACTAATAAAATACTGAATATGTTGGGGGCCATCTAGTCAAACTACCACACAAGTACTGCAACAATGGGCTTGAAACACAAAAGGGCTTCTGAATGTTAAGTGGGTAGTATATACAGTACGGATACTGCCACTCAAAACAGAGCTCATTTCAGACTTATGAATTAATTATTTCTAGAATTTTCTGTGCCATAGTTTTGGACCATGATTGAGTATAGTAACTGAAGACACAGAAAGAAAACCTTCAGATAAGGAGGATTAATATACTCATGCATAAAAGAAGAGTTTTCTGTCCTCATAAGTCTCAACTAGTGTATGTCTCTTCTATAGCCCTAGGTATTACTTTTGAAGAAAGCTAGCAGGATCTGGAATTGCTAAAGGGACATAGACAATGTGTTCAAGAGAAAACAGACATGAAAATACCAAGAAAAGCTCAATATTACTAGTATTGATACAGGTGCCATGAAGTTTGGTAGGAAAATTGCTGTAAACTCCTTACGAATTGGCTTAAACAATAAGAAGGCTTATACATACATGAAAAGAGAAGTCCAAGATGCTTAATTCACTAGTTTCTGCTCTCTCACTTTTAGGCCATTTTATGTTGGCAGGATGGCTGTCACACTACTGGTGTCATGTCCAGATGAAACAGTGTAGGACAGTGGAAGAAGCAGTGTTCATTTCAGGTATGGTTTTCATTATGACATCCTCTTACATATCATTGACCAGAAGTGCACTATGTGCTCTTTTGCAAACCAATTACTAACAAGGGGAGTAATTTCCATGATTAGTTTAGACTAAGCACAGTAAAAATTTTTGAGCTACTTGCCACATGTTCTGTATTTGTAGCTGGAAAAAGAAAATAAATGCAAATAAGTCAGATGAAGGACAGGAATTGTGTAAAGCTGAAGAGCATATGTACATTGATATGAATAGGAAATTAAAATCTCTGTTTTAAATTAACCAGCCAATTTTGTTTTAGATGTTGCCATCAGAACATAAGTTTCTGAAATAGGGAAATAAGATTAACACAGGGAGTATCTACCCCCCCCCCCTCCCAATCAACCACAAGTCTTGGTAGGTTCTTGCTCTTGGCAAAATAATTATAAATCTGAAACTTCTAATGGTAAATATAATAAATTTGGTTATCACTCAATAGCTAAATTCTTTATTTTATCAAGGAAACACCAATGTTTTATGTCAATGAAGTAAGTAGAAGAAATACTTGGATTAAATGGTACATCTGATGATTAGGGAAATAATCCCTTGAATTTGTAGAGGGCTTTACAGTTTCCAAGTGCATTTTCACACATTAGCTGAACTACATCCCACTCTTACTCTAGGAAGAGTACAAAGCAACATGAATGGATTCCACATTAAAGTCTGTCAACAGTTAAGATTTACCAAAGCAAATAGTCACAAGTAATTAATGAATTATGATTAAAATTGAGTTACTTTATTCCTAAACCAATGCTTTCGAAGAAATTCAATAACATTTTTCATAATTTAAAATTATTTGATGCTATAAAAGCTTATGAAAACCTTAAAAAATCAGAATTTTATTCCTAGATAAATTCAAACCTGATGCCTTAAGGTTTTACCTTCTCCAGTCTAGCTCCAGCTTTTAGGTCCAAAATGTTAGGTTCTAGGCTCCCAAAATGGAGTCACCATGTGGTGACAGAAACATAAGGAAGTGGGTCATCCACATTCCTCAAGAAACTGCCCAGCCATTATCCATTCCTTGCCTAACAATGTCCTCCCCCCACCCCTTCCAGGTCATGATTTCCTATAAGTCACCTGGTCACTATTCTGGTGTCACACTCTGGCTATCTTAGATCTCCCCTAAAGAAATCTTTTTATTTTCAACTTTTCCCTTCCTCACCTTCCCCCAACTGAAGAGCCCTATAAAGCCCACTATCTGGAATCTCAAAGTTGAAGTTGACTGTGTTCTGCTCTTGAGTCAGTCCTGGCAGCTTGTGCTTTTCCCGAATAAAAGCTTCCATCTTTGCCTCAGAGTGGTCTCCATGGTCTTGGTCACTCCAGAACCTTATACAAAATTTAGGCACCTTAGATTTTAATGGTCAAATATTCCTTTTCCAAATTTTCCTATCACTTTCTCTTACTAAAAATTGCAGTATGTACCAGCTAAACTCGGCATCCAAACCCTTAAACCTGAACAGTTATACAACTTTAAATATCATTTAAGGAGTTCTGAAGATTCTGAATGAGCCAAAAGCTAAAATAAAAAGCAATAATATTGCATAGAATTGGATCACAAAATTGAAAAATTGAAGGGGCCTGTGTAGGAGAAAAAATAAAATAACAACAAAAAAAGCAACTTGTCCCATTTTCTTGGATTCCAGAACAGAGAAAAGCAAAGAGATTATTTGAATCCATTTATCCCTATTCAAAAATGATGGATGGGTGCTCTAAACAAAGTAATGGACTTGAAGGAAGACATGTCTTCTAACTGATCCTCATCAAACGCTTCCTTAAACTGAGGAGATTGCTCAGTGGTTAAAAGCACTTGCTTGCAAAGCCTACCAGCCTGGTTTCAATTTCCCAGTGCTCATGTAAAACCAGACGCAAAAATGAGTGCATGTGTCTAGTCCTGGAGCACCCATGTTCTCTCTTCCTCTCTCCTTCTCATAAATAAATAATATTAAAAAATAAAAACTTCAAAGAAATTATGACAAGCCATTTCTTTTTGGGAACAATGACTTAAGTGGAGAGTCTAGAGAACTCAAAGTTTACATCTTCTATTCCAAATTATAAACGTACATATGTAGATTGCTCTTTCCAGCAGCCCACTTGGAAATGTCTTGAATTACATCCACCTCAATTCTTTTAAGACTATACCCTTTATCTTTTCCTCTGACCTGCTCTGGTCACCTTTTCCTATTTCAGCAATAAACAACTCCCTTCTTTCCAGGCTATGAGGTCAAAGGTCTTTAGAATGCTCTTTGTCTCCTTATCCTTCATGTCCTAAATGCTGTTGTCTCTATTTTCAAAATATGTTTTGATTCTAAAGGGTTCTCATAGCTTCACTACTGAACTCCAGTATGCACTTTGGTCATACTAATCTGGGGATTAGTGACCCCCGCCGTCCCCCCCCCCCCATGGAGTTCCTGCTTCTGCTCAGGTTGCAATATTGCAGTCACGTGATCCTTTATAATACAAAGTCAGCTCATACCACTTCTTTGCTGAAAGCTCTACAATGGATTTTCAGTTCACTCATGAGAAAAAGCAAACCCCATGCAAAGGCCTTTAGGGTCCTACATAATCTACTAACCCTAAATCCTCCCTTGCCTTCACTCCAGAGTCCCAGCCATCCTCCGATTGCCTATCCTGGACACTCTTCTAGATTACTGTCCTAATGCCCTTCCTATCTTAGCTGGAATAACTCTTTCAGTGAAGTAAGATTGTTGGAAAAAATACTGGACACTAGCTACATATGAAGTTCAGATAACAAGAATAGCATTTTAATGTTTGGTATTTATCTGAAATTCACATGTAACTGGGTATCTTTTTATGTGTACTTTTTTCCCCTCAATATCTGACCCTACAATGGAGTTTACCCTGACCAAGATACATTCTGCCTCCCCTTCCAGACCTAAGGTCAGATTCCTCTTAACCTGCTCTAAGTTTTTGACTCCTAATACTCACTGTTTTCCAAAAAAACCCACAGAATTTACTTACATACCATGTATCTTGTCACCTTTTCACTGGAAAATCACCTGCTTCTGAGCAATTCTAGCCTAAAAGCAAGATGGCATCTGTAGCTAAACAGTTTTGTCCATATCTTTATTGTCCACTATTATGAAGAGTTGAACTTTTAAAAATAAAAATACATGGAGAAATGTAGGCACTTATATATTTCTATTCTTACTATTTTTATACATTAACTATATATGCACATATGGTTATGAAATTAATTGCTATGAACTATAGAAGTTGATCTTCCCAAAAGTACACCATATACATGACTTAAAAAACAGAGTTCCAATAAGGAAAAATCATCACATTAAAAAAAAATGTAAACATAGTGACGGGATTTTTCCATTGTATATACTTAGATAGCAGTTAAATATAGATACATATTAAAGTTAATAAATTAACTTATTTGCAGCAGCAAGACAATCTGGTTGAATTCTGTAGTTCAATAAAGGCTATAGAAAGTACAACCACCTTGTTCTTCACTTATTCACTCAACTTATTTCATTGTTCAGTTGCCATGTGTGGAGCCCTATGTCAGGCTCTGGGGAGGGAAGTGAGACAGATCCTGGAGAGGGAGAAAGGGTCTAGATCCAAAGGGCTTTGCAAATCTAGTTAAGGGGTTGGGAAAAGGGACCAGGGAGATGGCCCACTTAGTTTTGCACATTAGAACAATGTGTATTATCTCCTGACTACAATGTACAGAATAGATGAAGAAGCTTTGGAACATGAATTTAATTATAAAGTCATTATGACAAAAGGTCTTAACTCGGGATGGAGAGATGGCTTAGCCATTGAGGTGTTTGCCTGCAAAGCCAAAGGACCCAGGTTCAACTCCCCAGGACCCATGTTAGCCAAATGCACAAGGGGGTGCATGCATCTGGAGTTCATTTGCAGGGGCTGAAGGCCCTGAGCGTCCATTCTCTACCTGCCTCTTTCCCTCTCCTCTCTCTCTCTAATAAATAAAAATATTTAAAAAGGTCTTAACTCTAACCTCTAAGTCTCAAAGCAAAATTTTCAGAAAATAATCCCTTCACAGAAACTGCAGTGGATATATTTTTAAATACTCTTAAAATATTTTAAATGTTATAATCTGTTTAAATGTAGTTTGTAAAGTATTTAAATAGGAACTGTGAAATGTAACTCAATCTTGATTTTTTTTCTTACTAATTGGTAGGCATGAAAAAGATGACATAAACAGGAATAACTAGCTGGCTGGCACTAAACAATTTTTTTTGTTTTTCGAGGTAGGGTCTCACACTAGCCCAGGCTAACCTGGAATTCACAATGATGTAGTCTCAGGGTGACCTCAAACTCACAGCGATCCTCCTACCTCTGCCTCCCAAGTGCTGGGATTAAAGGCATGCACCACCACACCCAGCTTGGCACTAGTAATTTTGAATCCCACTTATGAACTTATCTAACATCATCCTTTTCTAGAATTTGACATTGGCCAGCAAGGATCCACCAACAGCTAAATCCTCTGAAAGCCATGAATCAGTGCTCTGTGTCCCAAACTCTGGAATAGACCCTGTGTTTGGAAGGAGAGTTAGTGACCTTGACTTCATACCATCTCTTATCATACAGACTAATCCAAACTAGTTGGGCAGCCAATAGTCAACCACAGAGTGAGATCTGAAGATCAGATAAACATGGGAAATGAATGTTTCCTTCCTAAAATAAGCCTCCTTCCCTCCTTTGAATGAACATAGTAGACTCAGCCACGACCCATTCATCTCATCAACTGGCTGATCAGCTACCACATGATCCAGAGAATGGAGCACAAAACTGGTAGCTTTGACAGGGAGGCTGTGGATGAGAATGCTGGCCCAGGATAGCCTGCCTCAAAGAAGATCCAGGAAGGCAGGAAGTGGATAAATCTACTTGATAAAGGGGCTGGGGGATGTATGTTCAATGTACCCCAGTGTTGTTACACAGTCAGTGATCTATAAATGTTTCCTATGTAATTGTTGAAAGTATGAGAAGTAGGACTTAATAATCACCCTCAAACTAATGCTTACTTGACAAAATTTTTACTGGCAAAAAAACTGCTTAGCTGAGAGAAATGGTGATAAAGGTATGTATACCCTTTCTGTGGTACATGGTATGACCTGTGCATGAGCTTTTATGGTACAAGTATACATGGGTATATTTATTTATTTATTTGACAGAGAAAGAGGGAGAGAGAGAGAGAGAGAGGGAGAGAATAGGCATACCAGGGCCTCCAGCCAATGCAAACGAATTCCAGACATGTGCGCCCCCTTGTGCATATGGCTAATGTGGGTCCTGGGAAATCGAACCAGGACCCTTTGGCTTTGCAGGCAAACGCCTTAACGGCTAAGCCATCCCTCCAGCCCTAGATGGATACTTGTATTCTTCTTCATGTATTACAAGATAGAAAAAAAAAAAAGAAAGAAAAGAAAAATGAAGGAGGAGGAGTGAAGAGAGGTATGACCAAATCTTACTAATTCTCTTAGCCTCTGTCTGATTTTTGAGGCTTACATACTGCCTCACTCAGGAAAACAGTTTAAATAAAAACTGGGAAACTTTGTCCCTGGGGTGACCTTTATTTATCTGGATTTTTTTTTTCTGTAGTGCCAGGAATGGAACATAGGTGTCTGTGTGTACTAGGCAAGTGCCCTGCCACTGAGCTACATCCCTAGTCAAAGTAGCCTTCATTGAGAATCACATTTTTTAAATGTTTATATTGTGTATGTGTATATGTTCATGTATGTGCATTTGTATGGTCATGCCAGGGTCTCTTGCAAATGAATGCCCATCTGGCTTTACATGGGTACTGGGTAATTGAACCTGGCCCAGCAGGTTTGGCATGCAAGCACCTTTAACCACTAAGCCATTTGCCCAGCCCCAAGAGAAATACGTTTTTGCTGAGATACTTACAGTATAACTGGTATTAATGATGTGGAAGTATAAAGAAAAGTTTTTAAATGTAGAGAAAAGTTAGGAGAAGGGAGCCCGCCCACTCCAGAGCACCTTATAGATGACAGAAGCAGGCCGTGACTTCCAGCCCAGCAATTTTGCATACCTGACACTTGTCTCCACTGGAGCCCTCTTCATGTCTCTTCCAGTGCAGTTATGCCACTAGCGTTCAGAATATCCCATATGGTGGAAAACACTTTTTTTTTTTTTGAGCTATTTCATTTTTCAATTACTAAAGAGCTGTGAGTTTAAAAGTTCACACACACACAAAAAAATCACACTCCTATCCTGGATGCACCCCTTGTCTAATGGGAAGTAACAAGATCACCCTTTTAGACACTCAGTACATATTATTAAAATATCCAGCTGCCCTATTTCACACATAGAATGGGCTATGCCATAAACCTATTTGATCTTTTCTTTATTGTCTGCTACAGGAATGCATGCAGGATTTTCTTCTTTGCTATAGGAACAGACTTCTTCTTTACAGTGTAGGAAGTGATTCACCTCTAGGAGGCTAATTTCTTACAGTTGAGTGCAGTATCTTAATAAATAAACCAAAAAGTGAAGTGCTATTTTGAACAGCCCTCACACCAGCAGGAAGAATTTGTGAATGAGGAACCATGAAAGACTGTTCACTACACACCCATTTACTCCAAAATATTATTTGGATCAGCACTGGATATTTTGAAATAAATTATAAGTGATTCTTCTTTCTGTATTAATTAAGAACTTACACTACTCCTCAAGTGTTTTAACTCCCCCAGTGCCAAGCTGAAGCCCTCTGGATTAATCCCAATGCATGAAGAGCTTTGTAAACATAACAATGGCAAGCAGCAATGTTGAGTGATTAAAAAAATCAAGATGTGTGCAGGTGCTGGTAGAAAAAACAACATGAGCAGAAAGACTACAAGTAGGAATTAGAAAGCTTGTCCAGACATACTGTCAGAGCAAGCTAAAAACTTAAGGTTTAGAATATGCTAGAATTATATTACATCTCGTTTTAGAAGGAAGTATAGGAAGGAAAAGGGGTAGGAAAAAAAGGAAAGACTAAGCTCTTCATAGAGGCCCTAGCAAACAGTATGTACTCAATAAAGATGGCAAGAAACAAGGAAAAATCAGTACCAATAGGTAGAGATGAAGGGAAAAGTCTTTTCTGAGGTCATTTTATATGGTAGATTTGCAGACAGATAGAAAACTCAAGGACAAGCTGATGACATCTGATGAAGTTTCCTAGGTGTGGTTATTAGTGTGCGCAACCTCTTCCAGTCTAACCACTTAGTAATCAAACCATTCTCCCTTTCTGAAGTACAAGCCCATCTCTCCATGCAAAGGTTCTTCTCAGTTTGGAGAACTGGTAGCAAATGGCTTCCTCCACAGCCATTCTGAAACCACTGGGATTTTCAGCCCAGATGCTATAAATTGGTCTCTTTCACAGGGAAGGGAACAACCAAAAGGTGGTAAGATTGAAGGGTGTCAATGGAAATAAAACTGGGGTGAGAAACCTCTGCCTCAGAGCGTCCCTTCACTGATCACCACAAGAGTTACTCTTGCAATAGCCTTTTAAAGTCGTGCCTTGCTGAAATACCAGCACTCTCCAAAAAAGCTCCATGTTTCAAAATTTGTTTATCTTAATGCCACACACTTGTCTTCACTAATAGTCTTTAGATGGCAGTAATAAATAATTTTCTAAGAATTTCTTGAGTAATGCCTGGTGGAAAGCTAAATATTATTTCCTTTGGTTTCTCTTAAAGACAAACAAAATCCCTGACCACAGGCTCAGTGCTGATTTCTTACAAACAAATGTACACAACAAAATGTATACTGTCTTTGCTCCAGTGAGACTCAATGCTCACTCATTTCTATCTCCACACAACTGTAGTTTTAGGTTTGGGTCCTTGAGTAGAAAACAAATACAAACCAACTTCATGGAATAATCTCCCTATGAAGGAACAAACTGTAGCAGAACAATCCCCTTTGTAGGCCTTCCATTAAACAATAGTGCACCATTGACAAAATACTCACCATAACCAAGATAGAAAGTATTGTTTCAAACCTATTATGTACAAATCATCTAATTTTTCAAGGTTAATGAGTCTAATTTACTCATCTTTGGTTACTGAAGGGGTTATATATGATGAACAAAACTTAAGAGTTCATTTCCTTTCTGTTGTTGATTCATCCACATTTGTTTGGCTTTTATGTCCATGTAATTGATTTGTATAATTTTTGTCCAAGGCAGCTGGGCAACTGCTCAGGACTACTTGCAAGCCATTTAAATTATTATTGTGCTAATGTTTATTCAAGGCCAAATGGAGAGAACATAAAAGGTGTGATGTTCAACTTAGCATAACAATATCATGAAAAATCTATTTGGTCTCAGCAGCAAAATAGATTCTCACTATCAATTCGTTTCATAAGTGCAGATGAATTGCTTCTGTCTATGTAGCTGGGCTAGCTGCTGAAATTAATTATGGTATCATTTTCTAGTTCTACAATATAATACAAACTCTCTGAAAATATAATAAAAGAATAGTCATATCCAATACTATTTGATGTTAAATTTTATAATACGGACTTATATCTCTCCTTGTAATTTTGAACTAAGTAAGACAAAGGATAATATATTTTAAAATATATTTAAAAATTAATAGACATACATTTGATGATCCAGAGGGCCATAGTTATATCAATAATTCACTGATAGCATTGTCTCTGATTTTTTTTTTTTTTTTTTTTTTTTTTGGTTTTTTGAGGTAGGGTCTCACTCTAGCCCAGGCTGACCTGGAATTCAATATGGAGTCTCAGAGTGGCCTCGAACTCACAGCAATCCTCCTACCTCTGCCTCCCAAGTGCTGGGATTAAAGGCATGTGCCACCACGCCTGGCTGTCTCTGATATTTTTTTTTTAATGCATAGACTTTTTATCACTTTAGTAATGAGTTATATTGACTTTAATACCTTTATAATCTTACTTTGAATTATAATTAAAATATTGAAATCTCAAAATATCTATAAAACTTTTCAGTTTTCTTGGAATTTATAGTATAAACTTAAGCATAAATTTATATTGTGTTGTATGTTTAGATCTGACACTTGGACAATTCAAAATAAATTTCAGCATCATTGTTTATTAGGTAAAGAGCATTGTTTATATTTCTAGAAGCTAATGAAAATTGTTTCCCTGAAATCTAGATCAGTTAAAATGTTTGGAAAGGGCTGGAGAGATGGCTTATTGGTAAAGGTGCTTGCCTGTGAAGCCTAAGGATCCAGGTTCCATTCTTCAGGTCCTACATAAGCCAGATACACAAGTTGGCGCATGCATCTGGAGTTCATTTGCAGTGGCTAGAGGCCCTGATGCACCCATTCTCTCTCCCTCCCTCTCTCTCCAATAAATAAATGAATGAATAAAAAATAAATCTTATTAAAAAATGTTTGGAAAGACTGGAAGGGTAGCATAATAATTCTCCCAAAGTGTTAATGAATGGTTCAGTCTATTATGCAGACCAGAGATACCACAGAGACACTTAAGTTAGGAGGTAGTAGGCCCTAAGTAATTGAGAGGAAAGACAAGTTACCCTCAATCATCTACTGAAGATCACTTTGGCTAGAATTTGTCAGAAGATCATCAATATTATTTTCTTTCTTTGAACCTAAGAGATGACTACACTTCCCTGACTCCTTTGCAATTAAACAGGAAACTCAAAACTGAGCTGTGGCCAATAAAATGTAAGTGGAAGTCATACAAGGCATGATGTGTAGCATTTCTGGGCTTAATTATATTGCCCCTCACCAGATTTTGAGGCCAATTCAAAATTTATTTGAAAAACAAATCTACTTTTAAAATCAAATAGAACTTTAGGTGATTACACTGTAACTCTCTAAGCTAGAAAACCATGGAATCCTTGAAGAAAAAATGTTTAGACAATCTAATAAAAGTTTTTAGGCATTAAAAACATATTTTAAAAATATTCTATGCTTTGTGAAAGTTTTTCTAACACACCCATTACTGACTATAAAGTACTAAAATAAAACAATACAGGACACATGGAGGGTTTTAGTAGCTATACCATAAATAGTGTGATCTTTTGTTTTTTCCTGGATCATTGTGACTATGAGGACATCCCTAATGACCTCAGGTTCCACAAACACATCAGTGTTCTCTGACCTGTGCTGCTGGTGCAGATAGTGAGGGTGATGCAGCGAATGGCCTACAGCTCATGATCAAGATTAGCTATTCTTAATCTTTTCTTATTGACAATTTCTATACTTACAATAAACCATGATGATTACCTTCCCTCCCCCATTTTCCCTTTCACAACTCCACTCTCCATCATATCCCCTCCTTCTCTCCATTAGTCGCTCTTTTATTTTGATTTCATCACCCTTTTCTCCTATTATGAGGGTCTTGTGAAGGCATTGTTAGGCACTGTGAGGTCATGGATATCAAGGTCAGTTTCTATCTGGACAGTTGCATTGTAAGGAGTGGTACCCTTCCTTTGGCTCTTACATTCTTTCTACCACCTCTTTCATAATGGACTCTGAGCCTTGGAGGGTGTGATGGAGATGTTTCAGAGCTGGACACTCCTCTATCACTTCTCAGTGCTATGTTGCCTTTTGGGTCATCCCAGTGGTCACCACCATCTGAAAAGAGAATCTTCTTTAACCAAAAGTGAGAGTAGGTAGCATTAATATATGAATATGAACCTTAAGTGTAGTGCTTTCAGGGCAGTTTTGTGAGAATAATATATGCATTTAGCCAGACAAGACCAGGCTTTATACCCCTAAGGCTCATGACCTCCCCTGCTATAGGCTTTTGATTAGGTTTTCAGTACCCAGCCTGTATTCCCTCCTATAGAGTGGGCTTCCAGTCCAATTATAGTGCAGTTGGTTTCCCCCAGAGCAGACATGCCACTATTGTACCTGTTTGGTCATTTGGTCTGTCTGGCCAAACTTGAGGCTTTCAGTAGCCACTGTTTTCACCACTGATGACTCTGTCTCCCAATGGGCTGCATGCAGTGCAGCTTTTTCCAGCTTTCAGTTGGCTGGTCTACATGGAGAAGGTTCTCAGCTCAGCCCTAGATTGATTTCTCAGTGATCTTGCTGCCCAGGTATGTGAAGCCTTTAGCAATAGGGTCTTACCACCTATTACTCATGGGAAACCAAGGGCCTTGGCATTAGCCTGTAATGTTTTGGAGGGAACAGGACCCTCCCTGGCCAATAACTCACTGGAAGGTATCCCATCCCTGGCACTGTAAATTTTGTAGTAGCAATCTATGGCTTCTGGATGTGTAAAAGCAGGATATTTTTAATGGTTCCCTCTTTCACCAATATCACTAGACAAAAGCCACTTAAGATATTTTTAACTTTTCATTTATTGAAAACAAGTGGAACTATATTACATATGTTCCTTCAATCTATTCATATCATAAAATCTATATTTATGCCATTCTCACAAATACATATTACTAGGCTATTTTTTTACTTTTTTTTATTAGTTATGTACACAGTGTGTATATAGCTATGTTGGTACCATTGTTAGCCTCCCCTCCTCCCTGTCCTCCTCCCTCCAAAGGAATCCTACTTGTTGGGGAATGTGGGTTGTGAATTGTGGGACTAGCCATCAGTTATGGGGAGGAGGCAATGTCTCTGTGCATAGACTTTTGCTTTGAATGAAGGATTCTTTTGCCTTACAGAAATATAAAGGATGCCATACTTCGTACATGTTAATATGTTTAAAAGCTCAATTGGAAAGGCAGCAGTTTTTACACTGACTGTTAGAATGTTTAATCACTCACTTTAAAGTGTGCTTTAAATCCTACCCTTAAGTATAAAAGTAATTTTTTTCTATTATTTAATTATCTATTTATGAATTCAACTCATTTGTAGCAATTAATTTTTGTATTTAATAGTCTGATCTACTGCTTAGAAAAATACCTTGCTACATTTCTCAATTTTCCAATAAACTCCTTAAACAAATTTACCTTATTAAATGCTAGCACTATAGTGTAATTTTAACACTACAATGAAGCTACTATATCTATGTAGATATTAACTATTTTCTCCTAAGTGAATGGTTATTGGTTAAGGAATATTTTGTTTCATAGCAGGCTTTTAGACAGTATATTGCTAATGCCACACAAATAACTTTATTACTTCAGAAACTGTCACTAGAGCATATAATCCTCTAGGCAAAAGAAGAAGGAGGAGGAGAAGAAGAAGGAAGAGGAGGAAAAGAAGAAAATGTGTTAAGACATTAAATACTTATTTGGGGGGAAATATAGGAAATGAAATTTATCTTTTGTCAAACATACTTTTGTTAAGTCAGACTTTGCTAGCTTTGCAACATGTCAGAACCGGTCTGTTCTGTAGCCATTTAAGTACCAAGAATGTGCACTCATTGTTCACAACTAGTTTCCGCTTGCATGTGACAAAACAGCTAGCTGGAGAGTCAGCCTGGGTCAGTGTCTATTTAGGGCAAAATGTCAAAAAAGAATGTCCTGCATTTGGGCCTCCACAATAATGAACATGACTAAATCTGAAAATTAACAAAAGAAAGTGAACAGCTTTTTAAATTCTGAAGAACATTAGATTCTGGTGTCCTTTTTGTTCTGATTGTTGTGGCTTAACACGCTGAAAAGACCACCTGTTGGGCAGCCATTTTGTGATTGTATTAAATGCAGTGATTGCATAAAAGAACACTTTCCAAAATAACCTGGCATTATTATTCACTTATTTTATAGTAAATCTGCATTCAAAACCTACATTAAAATATGAGGCTTTTCTCTTAAGTGAAATTTAAAGCTATAAATTTGATGTAAATGCATACTCAACTGCAAATGCATGATTTTATTATGGTCAAATGTATTATGCCTTAAAAGGAGTTCAAGAAGTAAACCTTTGATATGGCAATTAGAAGGCCTGTTGAATAAAGTGAAACAGTTGAAAGTGGTATAGAGTAGACAGGAAATCCCAGAGGAAATGATACAAAACTGATAGTACATGATTCTTAGACTGACACTGAATGATATAATTAGAGAGAATTACTGTTGTCGATTAAAAGAATGTCTCAGCAATCCTGAAAGCATATTTTCCTATTATAATACTTCCATGTTCATGAATCAAAGAAAAATTATACCCAAATTTCACAGTATTTGCAATTCACTTATGTGAAAGATCTCCCCTAAAACACATGATAGTGAAAATAAAAAATATTGAATGCAGATGATGAAAATGGAAGTGGCTGCAGGTGACAACTATGAAAAGAAAGGAAAATACTAAAAAGAGCAGCTCACTGGTCCTCAAACAAAAACCCATTTGCCAGAATTTTCTTCTCATTAGATTCTAAGATCATGCATTTTGACATTAAATGTGTCAATAAGTTGTCTATGGTGCTTAATAAATGTTTTGAACCTTTAGCTAGAGTTAGTTTGTGGCTACTTAAGCAAAGTGTAGAGGTTAGTTCTATATTCCATGACTCTCTGTGACACACAACTAACTGGTAAAGTTAATATATTTTCTGAATTTGGAAATAAAAACAACTTGCAAAATAGTTTCAAGATATTACACCACATAGTTCCTAAGCTTCTTTAAATATTTCTCAAAGCCATTTAATCCTGATTAGACTGTAGGTTTTTTTTTTCCTCAAGATAATTTACTTTAATTTTTTAAAATTTGCTCTAGTTAGTAAAATTACATGGGATATTTATATTATCACAAAATAGTACTACTGCTTTATTACTCAGATATATCAGAAAAAAAGGTTTTCCTGAAGATTTTTGAAGTTTACATTTACTCAAGGTGTTTTATACACTTTTTAAACATAGAAGATTTATTTTTATGTTGTGTTAAAAGCTGACTTTTCTTTGGAAAAGAGGATAAAAAGTTTTCCTTAAACCTTATTCCAGAGTGGAAAAGACTATCAAAAAAGAAATTTCCAAGGTACCAAGTTTGCAAAAAAAAAAAAAAAAAAAAAAAAAAAAAGAATGCTATTGGTGATTCATATAAAATATTTTCCTATAATTCATCAATTTTCCAATAAGTTCCTTATCTTACAGAGATTTCAAATATCTGAACCCCCTGAATACTTAGTCAAACAATGAGTTTTTAAAACTCCTTCGGCCAGGTATATATAAAGGAAGACTTTTTCTGGTAAATAAGCACACTTGAATAATTTTCTCTGACTTTTTATTATTAAAGAAAAGTTTATATCTTCCACATCTATAACCAAATATAATCCAAGTTTTCAAGAGCATTATTGTGTTGTTTCAGTTTCAGAGCAAAAGAAATGTAGCATCAAAATAGAGGGATGTGGGCCAGAAAGATGTCTTAGCCATTAAGGCACTTGCCTGCAAAACCTAAGGAACCAGGTTTGATTCCTCAGTATCTGTGTAAGCCAGATGCAAATGATGGCACATGCTTCTGGAGTTCATTTGCAGTGGCTGAAGGGCCTGGTACACCCATTCATTCTCTTTCTCTCTCTTTTTCTCTCTCTGCCTCTTTCTCTCATGAATAAACAAATTATTTTTAAAAAGAAGCATGGGCCACAAAATACAGCAAAGTAAAGCAAATATTGAAGAATAAGACAGTATTCATTCATAAATTGGGAATTTTCATGGTGGAAAGTTGAATGCACTGAAACCTTGCTGATAATGTGTCCAGAAGCTCAAGACACTGAAATTATCTGACATTGTTATATTTGAGTTGGTCTCTCATGTGTTTAGCTCCCTGGATATTTTGTTTTTTTCTTGACATAAATGCCACTCAGTAGAAAAGCATCACTTTTCTATAAGAAAAAGCATTTAGAAAAATAACAAAGCACACCATGACATGTTAAGTCATGTCCCTACCTAGTGTTAGAGACTCTCAGAAATTCATAATTTTACAAGTCAATACAATATAAAGCTATTGATGACACTGTGCACATAGACTAAAATATATTTTTCCCCCTAAGAAAAGTACCATCTTACAAACACTCTCAAAATGGCAAAATTGTATGATATACAGTAAATTAATATGAACTCCCTGTTTGCTAACAAGACCAAGTCCATTATTTAATTAGAGGAAATCATAGAAACTTGAATTCATGTGTAAATAGTTTTTTAATGAAATATATTTTTAGGAAAATCATAATCTACCTGGAACTTCAAGGGTTAATGAGAAGTAAGGAGGAGGTGAAGAAAAAGGAGAAATGAAGAAAATAAGAGAAATTGAGCAAATGAAAGA
Organism: Dipus sagitta; assembly: GCA_036346955.1. Classification (NCBI taxonomy): domain Eukaryota; kingdom Metazoa; phylum Chordata; class Mammalia; order Rodentia; family Dipodidae; genus Dipus; species Dipus sagitta. The sequence continues at coordinate 85,104,602 of CM070775.1, read as the reverse complement.
AAGGATTGAATGGAAGGTATTGTTGGGCACAGCTAGGTGTCAGAAACAAAACTAGAAAAATGGGAACTGCTTCAACATTGGAAGGGAAATTTTAAAAAAAGGTGAATGTATACCACATAGTAAAAAGAGAAAGAAAACAAGAAATAATAAAAAAGGCTTTCAGGCTTTCCACAGAGCATATCTTTGAGGAAAAAAAAAAAAAACCAAGCAAGCAAGAAAAGAAATAGTGAAATAGAAATTTTCTCCAAAGGTATCTCATAGGGAAGGCTCCATTGTGCCTCTTTTCACATCAAGAGTTTAATTTTGCATTCCCTTTGTCTGTCTTGAGGCACACTTCTAGCTTGTCTCATGGGTTTCTTTTTCTTTAAAAGTGCTCCTTATTGGCCAAAAGAAAAGAATAAAACTCAGATCTTTGCTTATCTCTTTTGTACAAGTTTAGGAAAGATGGGGATCATCAACACTGGGACATGGGCTCATTTTCTCTGCTATGCCCATAGCCATCACCATTTTCTTTATCTTGAAGACACTTTTCTGACCCTAATGCCAATAGATTCTGTACTATGAATTTACCATTAATCATTAAAGCTCCTTTGACATGATCACAGGATAGAATAAATTCTAAGTTGAATTGCTTTTTTGATCACAGGGTTGTGGTTCAAAACTAAGGATATATATATCACCTGTCCTGACAGAGGTTTCAACCTCCCTGGCAGTGTGGACAGATCTTTAGGCAAAAAAAAAAAAAAACCCAAATATATATATATGTGTATATATATATATATATATATATATATATATATACACACACACACACACATATATATACATATACATATATACATATACAGACACACACACATATATATAAATTATATATACACATACATACATATACATACCCATATGTATATATATATATATGTGTGTGTGTATATATATATACATATATATATACACACATATATATATATTTGGGGTTTTTTTTCTGGCCTAAAGATCTGTCCACACTGCCAGGGAGGTTGAAACCTCTGTCAGGACAGGTGATCTACTTGGGGAGAACAAAGATTCTAATAAACTTACATTTGAGACTTGGGTCTGTATGGAGTGCTTCCCTGATTCTAGCTGGTTTTAGCTTATGGTTATGTGAGCTTAGAAAACTTCAGTCCTTATTTTCAGGTTGGCGTTAATTCTGATCTGAGCTAATCTGGAAAAATACTTGCCTAATCACCCTCCTAAAATACAGCACATGGGGAACAGACCAGTATTGGAGCAACTACATTGGATCACCAGGTGATTGTTCACCCTGTTCATATGGCCTAACCAAGTGAGGGGTCTTCTCTGTGTGCCCTCTAACTTAGTGTATTGGTGATCTCTCACTTAACAGAAACACACAAGCATTCACTTCCACTAGCCATTAGTACACAACATTGGTTGTGGCTCCATGGAAATAAGCCACCACCATGCAGCTGATGATGCCAGGCCCCACAGTGCATCCTGCATATGCCCATCCCTCCAGGCAAACTCAAGCTGCAGTTCTACTAAAGTTTCCTAGTGCCCATGGCAACCCTAAGTATTAGTGCTGAAATGTTACCACACGGTTGGTTTTTGTTTGCATTTTCTTTCTGGAACCTTTCTGAAATGAACTGTACACCCTGCAACTTGTGCAGAATTCACAGCCAGAACTTACAAGCCTGAATCCAATCGGGTTTGCTGCACCGTCTAAAAGCTGATTTATACATTCTTACTGATTATACCTACCAGGTAACAGAAGCTTTTTACATATCAGAATTCATCTTCCTCCTTTCACAGTTTTTTTTCTTAATTGCTATAGAAGAAAACATTTTTAGGCACTAACTCTCTTAAAAAAGTCTTACTTCAGACTTATGTAAGCATATTCATATATACAATGTATATACACATGCAACACTTGAACATGAATTTAAAAGCATATATTTTATATACCTAGAAGGTTATGCATAACTTCCTTTTCAACTTAACATTTCTCTAAGCCAGCATGAAAATGGATTGATAAGAACAGAATCTTAGAAATCTCTTGTATACCAATATATTTTAGAAATCATGTTTGATCATTGACACATTATTTGTCATCAACTTCTGGAGAAAAAAAATACAATTACTAGTTTCTGAGAGAAATTTTCTGGTGTCCTGGTCACATATGATAACATTTCGTGGTGTAACCTTTTCTTTCCAGAAGAGACCGTCAACAGAATACTGAATTAGGGTACTAACACTTTCACTGAAACTGTTCATCCTTTTTAAAAAAATACTTTATTTATTTATAAGCAGAGAGATACAGAGAAAGAGAGAGAGAGAAAGAGGAAGAGAGGGAGAGAGTACAGGCATGGTAGGGTCTCTAGCCACTACAGACAAACTCCAGAAACAGCCACCTGTGAATCTGGCTTACGTGGGTCCTAGAGAATTGAATCTCTCCAGTCCTTTTTATCCTTTTTCTGTTTCTGATACAAAACTGTCTTAAGGGCACCCATTCTCTCTCTCTCTCTTTCTCTCTGATAAATAAAATATTTTAAAAAACTGTTTTAAAGATGTCTCTATTTAGTGTGTGTTTTGAAGAGATTAAACGCCTTCACTGGCAAGTCACCTGTTAAAGAGACATATTTTTATTTCATTTTTATTAATTAGAGAGGGGGGATAATGGGTGCACCAGGGCCTCTAGCCACTGCAAACAAACTATGAAAACATACAGCACCAAGTACATCTGACTTATGTGTGTTCTGGGTAATAGAACCTGGGTCCTTAGGTTTTGCAGGCAAGTACCTTAACTGCGAAGCCATCTCTCCAGCCCATGTTTTATCAACTTCAGTAGAATATCAAGTTGACTAGCAGAGGCAGAACTTGGCCCTGGAATCACCCCCCTCTGAAATGCAGCCAATTCTTGGATCAAAAGCAACAGCTGTGTGAAAGCTCAGCCCTGCACACACTGCACACCTGGTTATGGCAAGAACAAGGTGGAAGACTTCCTCTGAATCTGTGGGTTGGGGTGGGGGTATACAAAATGGAATGGGACGACCTCAAGTGATAACTCTATGCAAAAACTCAGGGTTAAAACTTGACTAAAAATAAGGACAGAATTAGGCCATTATTATCAAAGCAAGGCATGCCCTTGGGGCAGAGGAAGGTGGCCTCCTGCAGCATCATTGAGGCTGGAAGCCAAGGATAACTGCATTCTCTGCTCATGTCTACCCAAATTGGGCAAAACCTGGCAGGCTGAAATGGTTACACTTGTTCAGATCATAGGAACAGACAGACATTTCTGGCTGTTTGTGGGAAGAATTGTCACAGACAGGCGGAAATTAAAGCTGACAGGTTTGCTTAAGCAAGGGCCAGATAGTTGCTGTCAGGGATGGTGTTTTCTGTGAAGTGTTTTATTAAGTATCCATGTGGGTAGGAATTATTTCTCTTGAGCAGTTACTGATACAGACATTCAAACAGTTAATGAAACTCCGTCTGTATGGGGGCTTCCAAGTGGGAGTATAGGCTGAATTCATTAGTTTGCAATGTGAGGCTTCTCCCTCCCTCCCTCTCTCTCTCTCTCTTTTTTAAAGAAAGGAGAAAACCCATAGCCTAAACAAATAGCATTTGCAAATTTCTGAAATGAGGAGAGAAAAAGAATAAATGCTCTTAAGCAAACTCTACTTTCTTTAAAATGAAAAATAACTGTAAAGGTTTCCATACGTAATTAAAATCTCATTCTGACGTTATCACTACTACTGGGTCCCAAAGGATTCAATTAACAGGAAACCACAAAGCAGATATTTTCTTTGAGATGCTTTGAGATATATTTCTAAGTAGACAATAGGTTGGGTAGTAGCTTTTACCTACAAAACATAAGCTATTGTGGTTCATTTTAGGGTAAAAACAGGGAAGGGTTTAAGGTTAAGAAAAAATTGGGGGGGTTGTTTGTTTGTTTGTTCCCTCCCACCTCCCCCAGGTAGGGTGTTACTCTAGCCTAGGCTGACCTGGAATTCACTCTGTAGCCTCAGGGTGGCCTCGAAAGAACTCACAGAGATCCTCCTATCTCTGCCTCCTGAGTGCTGGGATTAATGGCATGTGCCACCATGCTCTGATTAAAAATAGGTTTTCAATATAGAAATTAGATTGCCAAGTATACTCGTGTACACTGGAGTCCAGGCTGTACAAAGTTTAACTCAATTACGAAAATGATCCCATTTCTTTCAAAACAGACTTCATCCTTTCCCTTACCCCTCATTTAAAATCATGCACATTTTAAAGCCAAGGTGTGTCCAGCTGCCAGAGACCTCTTTCCCAGCCATTGTGAAGGCAATCCTGGGGCCACCTGGTCCCCCTGGTAGTTGCTTTTTCTACCAGGTTTGATTTCAGAGCACCCAGCTGAGGCTGTCCTAAGTGTGTGAACATGACAGAAAGAAGAGTAGACAACAGGTCACCCTGCACATTACTGCAGATGAAAGCCAGGTTGGAGGGCAGGGGAGACTTGATTAATTAAGCATTGCTTCAGGCGGCTGCCTCTGAGTTCTCTGAAAAACTGCATCCTATAAACTACTTAAACTAAACATATACTAAACAACATACTCTGAACACTGGCAGCTTGAGAGCTTGGTCTACCCTGCAGAAGGTGACCACCATGTGCACCTGGAGAAAGGTTGACAGCCCAGCTATGCATGCTATGAGAGCTAAGGAGCAAAACAGAGACACCCGGGCTATAAAAAAATTAATTACAAATAAGTGCCAGCAAACTACCTGTTAGGCTCTACCTCTACCTGTATGCATCTAAGACTAGGCATCTCCTAATGTCAGTCCTTCCCTTTCCATCATCACACAAGCGTGCCCTGGGAAATTTCTGATTCCTTCTTTTCTTACAGGTTTTTTTTTTTTTTTTCCTTCTCTTCCCCCCTTCCCGGTCCTTAATGGAGATCTTGAACTGCAGAGCCACCGTGTCAGAACTCAGATGGTTAACATTCACTTCTTGCTGTTTTATTGCATATTACTGTGCGCGCCTGAGCAGCGGGAGCAGATTCGGGCAATTACAATCAAGTCAGGGCACACGCCGCGGCGGAGCAACACGAACATGATGAGGATACTGATGAGGCACTTACCGAAAACCCCACATCATCCACACTCATCAGCCACAACATGTCACCCCAAATGAGGCATCAGCTGCCTTCAAAAGGCTCATTGCTCAGTGTTTACCGCTTCCCTCGGACCCACTTTTGATTTTACGGTCAGAACTGGGTTCAAACAGCAGCTGTCTGGCAAGGGCAGGTCTGGGATCCTGGCGGCCTCCCCCAGTCCCCGGGCTTTGTCTGCGAGCTTTGGGGGAGCAGCGGCTGGCAGGGCGAAGGGACGCGGAAGGCCGAGAAGTGTCCAGTTCCGTTTCTCTCGAAGAGGAATCCCTTTCCCCAGAAGGGGCCCTTGATTAATTTCAAGCACTAGCACACAGTGGTGGCATAATGGGGTTGGGGGAGGGACGCCAAATAAGAAGCCTTTTCACAGATCTCCTTAAAAGAGTTACAGGGTGGGACCACTCACTCAGGCAGAAGTCCTAGAAAGGTCAGTCGCGTTGGAAAAGACAGATCCAGCCAGGAGAGCCTTTCAAGTGGTGACAATTTTTAATTCTTTCATCATGAACTCATCCCTGGGTGGCTGGAGGGAGCATTCATTCATTAGCAGTTTATAGGAGAACTTCATTCCCAAAACCCTAGTTCTCTGAGCAATACTCCATGAAATGAATCTTTGTTGCTTTGGTACTTTGGTACTTTGCTACTTGCACATAGACATTTGAGGACATCTAATTGTTTACAAGGAAACGAAAATATGGAAACTACTTTCTGTCTCTTTTTCAATCTATGTCTTGCCTCCTGGGAAAGGCAACGTACTGATACTTTCTTTGAGCATACTTTAAAAATACTTTTATTTATTTATTTGAGAGAGAGAGAGAGAGAGAAATAGAGTGGGCATGCCAGGGCCTCCAGCCGCTACAAATGAACTCCATACGCATGCACCACCTTGTGCATCTGGCTTATGTGGGTCCTGGGGAGTCAACCCTAAGTCCTTTTGCTTTGCAGGCAAGCACCTTAACCTCTAAGTCATCCCTCCAACCCTGGGCATACTTTTGATTGTTGGTGAATTAATGATATTTACTTGAAAATAAATGATTTTATAAAAATTCATCCTCTGGTGAAATATTTTTCTACTAAATCTATGCCAATTGATCTGTACAATACCAATTCTTGCCACACAGACTCCCCATTTTTCAGTTTGGGGAGCTTTCCAACCACTTCCCTTCAAGCTTTTAGTGAGTGCAGTCACAGCTGTTGAAAATAATGATGAATTGCACATGGCATGGAGCCTAGAATAAAGGTGGGCTCACCCTCCTCCAAACAAGTGATCCCTTCTGAAGACAGTGCCATATGCAGAGCACTGTTCAGCAAGAGGACAAGGGAGATGAGGTGGGTTTGGAGAAACAGTCTGCTGGGTAGACCACCAGCCAGACCTGAATATCCTGACAAGGGCCAGGATACCGAGACATAGAAACAACCCCTGTCACAGGTCTCAAGAGTTCCTTTGGGGGCTGGGTATCATCAACTTTATTCCTTGTCAGTTGACTTGCAACCCCTGCTACTTACTTTTCATTGTGTGTGTATGTGTGTGTGTATAGCAGTTGGCATTAGACTTTTAACATCTTTACAGAAAGTGGATAGATTAAGTGAGTAAAGACCTTTAGGTTTAAAGAACTTTGATAATTTTGAAAGAAATAATTTACTTTTTATGACAAGTCACTTTTATCTACTCTTAGAAGTTAAACCAGAGCTTTAGGAAAGGCCCCTTGACGTCTACAACTTCCCTCCACCTTGTCTCAGGGGCTGCGCTGGTTCTCCTTCCTTGCCAGTCTTTTCTCCACTTGCCATGTCTCCTAAGTCCTTGGCGTGACAGCACTCTGGTTTGGCTCCTTTCTATTCAAGCCTGCATAACTTCTGCAGGTCTTCCCTAAGTTGAAGGCCACAGGATTGTATTACATATCTGAATTCAAGGGATATCCCCATGACATGGGCTAGGATGGTGATCACAGACTGCAATGTGGCACTCTGTGGTGTCATTTCCAGAACAGTTGAAGCACAAGGCAAATACTGACAATGATGTTGTCTTTTGTTATCTTAGTCTCCTTGGTGCCTTCAGTCTTCATTCCCTATCACCAAGTGCATATTGGGATGAGGGTCAGTTGTACAAGAAGGAGGTGATACAGAATGTAGAAAGAACATGGGTAGGCACTATGGGAGAGGGAACCACTTTGAAAAGTTTGATCAAAACTTAACTCTCAAATTTATCATAATTTTTGCTTATGACTTATTTTCATAAAGTGATGTCTCATCAACATTTAACTTAGTGTTTCCTTTAAGAACTCACTCAGTAGGTGATGTCTACTGATGATAAAAAATAAAGAGTACAGCAATAAAGTATGAAAAGGATTCATGAAGGGATCAGATGTAATTATATGAACTGTAGCAACCTTAAAAATATCATTGGTGTGGTATATATATTTAAGTGTATATGTAAGCACACACATGTATATATACACAAACATATATATATATATATATATATACATATATACACACATCTATATATATGTATGTATGCATAAATATATATTATCTACCAAATTAAATGCAAATTAAAATGTATAACAAGTTCTAGGCAATTATCAAAACCAAATGAAAAGGAATTAGAGTTCACTGGTCAGATGGCTATTGAATCATGTGGTTCTGGTTTAGAAATCTAGAGAAATACAATTCTCCAGGATGCTTGCTAGGTGCTCCAATGAAGATCCAGACAAGAAAGAGACAGTTTGCGTGCGTGTGTGTGTGTGTGTGTGTGTGTGTACATGCAGCAAGCTTGTCTGGAGTGTGTGTGTACCTTTGTGAGGTCATCATCTAACACTCTTTGTGATGCACATTCTAAATTAGGCAGAAGGGATGCATCTTTCAAATGCAGATCATGTTTGCATTAGAAGAGCAATGAGAACACTTGTCAGTTTCAGAACATTTATGTGCTAGAAGTACTGTTAGCAGAAGAGCAGTTTAGATAAATTCAAGACTTTTTTTGCTGATCACAAACATTAAGCTTCACACCTGAAGCCCTCAACCCCCTGCTGTGCTCTAATCCTAGCACCATTCACCCTTAGAGACTCAGAGTGCTGTGCCTGGCTCTCAAACCTTTGATTGCCCTTAGTTTGAATGCCACCACCTGCAAAAATGCCTTTTTATTCCCTTTGAGCCTCTTGAGAAGGAAGTAAAAATGATAATTCATGACAAACATTAATTAATTGTTTACAAGATGATCTTTTCTTTTTACAACTTCTGTTCAGCAGACATGTTGAACTGCAAGATCCCACTCGCGATGCCAGAATTTGTCAAGAGGCCTGCATTGTTGTTTCGCACTGAGGCATAGGACCCACTACAGGCCATTGTTTCTCCATCTCAAGTGGGCCTGTCTGGTTCATGTGGGAAGAATGAGGGTGATATGCGTGAGTTCCTGAGTATAAAAGAACTACCGGTTCTAGGAAGAACTGGGAGTTAGCACTAACGCAGAGTAAATAAACATTTTTCACCACCTCTTGCTCCATGTGATTTTTAAAGGTCAAGAGCTGCCATTACAGTATTTTAAAAGCTTCAAATTACATTTAAAGAACGTATCACTAAACTCACAGAAACCTTATCAGAACTGAGGAACCCACTGTGATTGTTTGGTCCTTGAGTTTGTCATTCCTGGAAGGTAGGCTGTAAGTGGAATGCAGATGCCTGTTGTTTCTGATATCCTGCACTTTGCTCAAAGAATGCTGTTCAAAGCCTTCCAAATTTTCCTTCAAAAATATGGAAAGGGTAGAGACATTCAATTTCAAATCTTCATACAGTGGACATTGAATGTCAGACAGAAATTTAGGACAGACAAGAATAAGAATAGGTGGAGGGAGGGTAGTCCTTTCCCCATAAACATGGGCCAATGCTCCTGTGAAACCTACCAATGTATGTGTGTGTATGTGTACGTGAAGCAAAATGCAGAGGGAGATTTCTTCTTTAAATTAAAGAATAAAAAGCTTACCTCAAGAAAGGATAGAGTAACAGCAGAAAGACTTCCTCAGCAACTGAGGTTTTCAGATTTCAAATTAGGAGCCCTTAGATCACGACTGCTGAGCTAAAAATCAATTCTATATTTTCTGAGTTAATACTAAGGATTGCACTTAACAGACATGGAGACTAATAAGGTATGCAGAAGGAGTAAAGCAGCACACACACACAAATTCAGGCCTTGGTTTTGGCTATGATCCAGCACAATGATGTTTCAACCAGATTTGAAAAAAAAATCAATAACATCTGTGGTATAATGGTTAATTAAAGCAGCTCTTCAGCGGAGCTCAGGAGGAGAGGCTCGGCCTGAAATTCAGACAGCTGAAGCTTGATTATCAGGAAAGAATGCTTTTTTAGCTATGAGTGGATAGGCCAAAAGCTGCAATGTGCCGAAATGGGAAGAAAAATTGCTTTTATTTTAACTTTCTTTAAGTAATCAATACATGCTTTTCACCTGCATTAGGACACTGCTCAGCTCCAAAGCCTGTTACTCCACTTCAGCATAAATTCTAGCTACTGTCTTTTGAACCTCGGGTTTAAAAAGGAGGTCCCAGGCCCTCCAAGGCAAAAGAAAAAGAAGCAGAAGAAAGGAATATGTAGGTTTGGGTGCATGTTCCTTGAGACCAGATAAAGCTTGGGCTCTAGGCTGGTCCAAAGGGTTTAATCCATAAGCTATGGCAAAGCTGACCTGACCTTGGGGAATAAAAAGGTCATAGCCAAAGCACTAAGGCTGCACAATAAAGCCATATATTCTTAAGGTTCAATTTCCCCCTCCTCTTCATCTTTCTATTGTAAGTGCTTTTCTAGGGATGTTTTCTTCACCATTCAAAGGACAAAGGTCAAAGAATCAACAATGGTGTCTCCTGGCCATGGAGGACAAGGTCAGCAGGTGCCATCTCTAAAGAAAAACACCTCATCTAACTTCTTGGCACCCTGCCTTCTATCTCTGGTGTTGTCCTGAGCAAGCAGGACCTGCACTTATCCATCAGCATGCTCAGCTTCAAGAAGCATTTGCAAAACTATATTTCCCTCCCTGGATGACACATGTCCCCACGAGGATGCTGCATACAGCAAATCAGTTGGTCTTTTGTTTTCATTCAGCACATTTTCTTCAGGTAGGGGTATGTGCTGCCCATGGGCTAGGCAGTACTGGCTTGAGGAAGCTCATGGCCTGTTTCCGGGCTATGGACGCACACCAGCAGGCCAAGTGGGGAAATATCTTAAAATGGAAAGTGTCCAGGAAAGCTATGGATTTTTAAGCTCCCTCTAGTCACCTGTGGGACAGAGTGAGGGTTCAAGTTTTAAATAGTATGTCATTAGAATAGAATACTAGAGGACAAGGCTATTTCTAGGAAGACAACAGAGAGAAAGGCAGAAAAATTTCAGTTTCTGTATACTTAATGGGAATTATAGGGAGTGATTCATAAGAATGGCTACAGGAGAACTGATACCAATGTTATCTGTCTTCACTTTACAGACTAGCAGCATCAGGGATTAAAACAGCCTCTGATATGGCTGCTCAGGCCAGTAATCCCAGTAATTTAAGAGGCTAAGGCAAGAGAATCACAAGTTCAAGGCTTACTTGAGGTACAGAGTGCATTTAAAGCTCTTTCCCTATTTGAAAAATAGGCACCATAAATCACTACTCACTGTTATGTGGGCTCCATAAATTAATCTTTGTAGAGTCTAGAAAAATTGTTAGTCAGTGTGCAATAAATATTTCACAGCATTTACTTAGCATAGAATTCTTGGATCTGGCTAATTTTCATTTTAATCCTGCTAGTTAATTTCTTTTGCTGCAACTACAATTCACCCGGTTTTACATCTCAACTTTTCCCAGCTTGGATGTGGATCAATTCTCAATTATCACATTGAATTTGAGTCTTGTCTTTTAATGCTTTAGCAAATCATACTTGGAGCCAATTAATTACTTCAAATTTTTAATTTCATTATTCATGCTTGAAAATAATTTTAACTTATATAGCCAGATTTTTGTTTCTTAGAAAAGAAGTGACATTTTCCATTACATTTCTCTGTGTAGTCTCTGATTTTATATTTCAAGGGCTGACTTTTCATTCTTATGTTTGTTTCTCTGATTTGATCTTTGTGTTCTTCCTTAGTAAGTTGGTATAATTATAATTTTTGCAGCTATTTATTTTGCATCACATCTTTATTTCTTTTTGGAACAAGGCAGTTACAAGTAATTAAATAAAATTTAAAATGCACGTATTTTAAGAAACTACCAATTTAGGCACAAAGCTCTCTGATAGGAATACCAAGATACCATGTATATGGGAGGGATTTGTTTCAGCTGCTAGTAAAAGAAATAACTACATTGCTTAAACACACTTAGGTTTATTCTCTTGCATAAAGTAAGACCAAGTAGGCAGTTCAGGGAATAGGAGTTCCACAAAACCCTTGGGAAACCCAAAGATATTCTTTTTCTCCTATTATGTTTTTTTATAATCATTCACAATGACATCTCATGGTCTAAGATTGTTACTGAAACATTAGCTACTACATCTGTATCCAAGGCCACACACAGGTTGAAAGATGGAAGGTGATGAATGTTAACAACTCTTCCCCTTAAGGAGTCTTCCCAGATTCTCACATCTCATTTGCCAGAACTTAGTCACATAGCTTACAAGGAAAGCTGAAGAATATAGATTTATTGTAGTGTCACTCATCAAGCCAAAAATGTCAGGATTCTAAGGCTAAGCAAGAAGTGAAGAATAAGTATCAATATTATCTGCCACAAAATGGCTAATGGCAACAAGGAGCTCAGAGTTAAGTAGCAACCATGGACAGGTAAACAAATAACTATAATACAATGCGATGTAAAGTTATTGGTATCTTCTATTTGCAAGCAGAGAGAGATAGAGAGAAGATGGACACACGGAAGGAATGGGTGCACCATGGCCTCCAGCCTCTGCAGACAAACTCCAATGCATGCGTCACTTTGTGCATCTGACTTTACATGGGTACTGGGAAATTGAACCCAGATCATTAGGATTTTCAGGCAAGCACCTTAACCATTGAGCCATCTTTCCAGCCCCAAGGTATCGTCTTTATTTTTTTCCTTTCTTTCTTTTTCTTTCTTTCTTTTTTTAATCAAGGTAGGGTCTCATTCTAGCCCGGGCTGACCTAGAATTCACTATGTAGTCTCAGGGTGGCCTTGAACTCTCAGCGATCCTCCTACCTCTGCCTCCCGAGTGCTGGGATTAAAGGCGTGCGACACCCCACCCAGTTTCGTCTTTATATTCATTGACAAGAGTCAGTCTTCAGTTGAAACATCCTCACTTCTTCCTACCTCCTGTCCACACATGTCTCCTAGTCTCTGTTATCTCTCAGGCTGAACTAGCACAGTAAAGTTGAGCTCCATTGTCCACTGATTTGCAGGGACTTATTCATGGCAGGGGATGGGAATCAACAAAAGCAAATCATATTTGAAAAAGCCATTTAAAAAAAGACCATTGAAGCTGAGCGTGGTGGTGCATGCCTTTAATCCCAGCACTCAGGGGGCAGAGGTAGGAGGATCGCTGTGAGTTCGAGGCTACCCTGAGACTACAGAGTGAATTCCAGGTCAGCCTGAGCTAGAGTGAGACCCTACCTCAAAAAAACAAAAAACAAACAACAACAACAACAAGAAGACTACTGAGTTCTTTGCCATGGAAGAATATCCACCTTATTTTTTATGTCTACTCATAGAGAGTGCTTTCTTAAAAGTTCTGGTCTCGGGCTGGAGAGATGGCTTAGTGGTTAAGGTGCTTGCCTGCAAAGCCAAAGGACCCAGGTTCAGTTCCCCAGGATCCACATAAGCCAGCTACACAAGGTGGTGCATGAATCTGGAGTTCATTTGCAGTGGCTAGAGGCCTTGGCTGGTGTGCTATTCTCTCTGCTTCTTGTTCTCTGATAAATAAATAATAAAAATGCCCTGGTCTCACACTGCTTACCAAATAGCAGATGACTCCAGACACATCCTTTAATCTCTCTTGTCAAGGAAATATTAATTTAATGTTTCACCAAAGACCTTAAAAATCATAAATCGATTGTAGGATTTCTTTTCCATTTGTTAAGAAAAAATTGGAAGAAGAAAAGAAATGATAAAAATAAATTTTAGATGAAAAAATCCATCATGAAATTTGTTCTTTGTATGTTAGTAAAAAAGAAAAAAAATACATGATACATGCTTTTGCAAGAATAATAATGTATATGCTAGAGAAGACCAAATGAACTAAGAATCAAAAAGTACTTTGAAGATGATAGTAGATGATACATTTATGCTTGATTTTGTTTATAAATATTTATGTAAACATAGAGGGTTATATAATGTTTGCTATGTTAATACATTGTTATTAAGATTTTCAAAGAAAGTCAAGGATATAATTAGAGAATAAATATATGCACTATAGTTACTATAGTTAGAGAATATATATAGATAGATAGATAGATAGATAGATAGATAGATAGATAGATAGATAGATATAGATATAGATATAGATATATATGAAATCAAAGGGGGAAATTTCATTGTGAAATATAAAGATAGACATGATGAAGGATTTATATTAAACAGAGGTAGCTTGAAAAAATGTTAAGGAAACATTTCAATTGAAAAGTACAGTGGCAGATATGAGAGAGAATAATTCATTATTCAACAATGGTTACCTGTAGGAAATAATGGGAAAATAATAAGAAGTATTGAGCTACAATGAACTGAATAACACAGCTAGGGTGATACTGACATGTCACAAAATTTTGGTGCTTGAATATTCAAAGCCTAAAGGTCAGACAAATTCTGTCACTAAATTTAGTTTACTTCTAAAGGAAACTCATGTAATTTCATTTTCTAGATCCATCTTAGATCAGAGAGTACCACAATAGGCTCCTGTCTATTTAGCTAGCAAGATTATCAGCTAAGGACTACCTGTTACAGAAGATTTTATTCTCCAAAGTGTCTTGTTCTATTTTGTACACAAAATACAACATTAGAAGGACTAATAGTAATACTTGGTACTTTTCAGTTCAAGAAGCCTATTATGCACATTAACAAATTAATTTAAATGTCATTCAGCAATGCAAGTACTATATAAAATAATTTACAGTTTACAGGTGAAGGAATAAAGTAAACTCTCTTAATGTAATATTCATACCAGAGAAAGGTGAGGTTGGGGTGATTATGTTCCAATGACATAAAAGAAACTCTTGGATTTCCAAAATATGTTGTGTCAGGGCATCCTTAGCTACACAGCAAGTGTGAGGCCAGCTTGGGCCACTTAGGTGGCTGTTTCAAATAAATGAAAACAAACACCAAAAACTTAGGATATGTTGTGATCTGTGTGTCTTTTATTTATGAAATGCTTTTTTACCATTAGGCCTGAGAATAGAATTAAACTCAATATAAATTACTTGTATCTGTCTGGGACTAAGTACTAAACACCTGCTGTGCTGTGTGGAGCTCATCATGAGCTGTCCTTGGGCATCATAATTACATCCTGTCTTATGTCCATCTGTCTTCCTTAGTGTTTAGTCTCTCTAGCTCTCAATTTTTTCATATATAAAATTTGCAGAATAATTTTCTTTCTTACCTCACAGGCTTATATGAGACAAATAATGTGGTTAAAAACACAAACAGCTCCATTGTAAATGTTTTCCAATAGCATGCTCTGATGTATCCACTTCAAAATCCCAGAAAGACTGAGAAAGAAATCTCTTACTAACAACTCATTGCCAGCATCTTGGATGCTTTTTAAAAAAGTAACTGCAAGACTGAGGAAGCTGTAATGAGAAAAATAATCAGTCTATGACTCATCTCAGTGAAGAAAACAGCCCCTCTTAGCTGTGGCCAGCGCTTTTCACTGGCTTATACAACTGTTTCCAAGTCTCTTTATCTTTTGGCCTAGAATGACTTGGTGTTTAGCCATGCCAGTGCAGCCCCCTCCACTTCCTCCTGTCTTGGATGGGAGGTGAAAAAGCACTATCCTGATCACATGGGGACACACATATGAATAAACAGGTGATGCTTCAAGGATGCCATAGCAAAACGCTGGAGGTTGATAAAGGCTGAACCTTTAGGCAAGTTCTGAAACTTCCTAGCTCCAGACATGACAGGTGAAGAGTAAATGCTGCTACACACCATCCCAGTATTTTTTCTTTTTTTTTGAGGTAGGATCTCATTCTAGCACAGGCTGACCTGGAACTGATTCTATAGCTCAGGGTAACCTCAAACTCATAGCGATACTGCTACCTCTGCCTCCCAAGTGCTGGGATTAAAGGTGTGCGCCACCATTCGCAGCCCTGGAAGCATTCTTAACTGAAATACCACACAGAAAATTTTGGATGGGACATGCCCTCAACTTTGACTACTTCCTGTCTAACTGTGGACAAAGACCTGGGCAGAGGTCTCCAGCACCTTAAAATAAATAATTATTGTTTCTCTGATTATTAAATAATTAATATGCCATAGAATATATGGAAAATAAAATGTACCCAAGGAAAAGATAAAACCACCTATAATATCACCACTAATACTTTACTATAGCACTTCTTTTTGTACATAAATGCTTGTATATTCATTTTAAAATTTGAAACAAATTTAAATTTTGTTTGATATATTTTCCTACTTTTCAACATATATTTCCTGTATATTTAAATATTTTCTTTATGGCTATAGGGTCTCTTTTGTTTGTTTGTTTGTTTTTCAAGGTAGGGCCTCACTATAGCCCAGGCTGACCTAGAATTCACTATGTAGTCTCATGATGACCTTGAACTCACAGAAATCCTTCTACCTCTGCCGCCTGAGCACTGAGATTAAAGCTGTGTGCCACCATGCCCAGCTAGGGTGTCTTTTAAAATGGAACTATTATAATTTAATTGCTATCCTACCATGAGTCATATAGCCTATCTTCAAATTTCACTGTTAGAAACAAACCCAAAGTTACTTGTATATACCCAAGATTATTATTATTATTATTATTATTTTGGTTTTTTTCGATTTTTCGAGGTAGGGTCTCACTCTAGCCCAGGCTGACCTGGAATTCACTATGGAGTCTCAGGGTGGCCTCGAACTCACGGCGATCCTCCTACCTCTGCCTCCCGAGTGCTGGGATTAAAGGCGTGCGCCACCACGCCCGGCTTACCCAAGATTATTTTAAAGATATGTTCACAAAAGTAGAATTATTGAAGTCATAAGTAGTATTTATATTTTAAGGCTTTGAATGTGTATTTTCAAATATACAATAGTCTTTCAAAAACCATTATAATTTGCATTCCTGCTAAATGTATGATAACCTGTCAATTTCCCTAAAGCAGGTATGCATTGGTAAGAAATGAAAATATTGTTCCTGATTGACCTACATTTCCTCAACTATTTACAGTTTGAAATCGCCTTTCTGAGAAAACATTAAGAAGTGGGTTGCTAGAGAAGATCAGCAGTCTATGCAAGAGCTTGGCTGGCACAGTCTCATGAATAGGCTGGGACAGAGTGGGCCCAGTGCAGGATATACTGCAAAGGGTCCATATAGATACATGTGTGTTTCATAGTTTTGGAATGGAAGTCAATGAGGCTATCAGATGTCACATGATCCCTCTAAGTGTAGTGTAGACCAAGTAAATACACTACTTTGAATGAGAAGGGGTATCCAGAGAATTCATCCTTCCCACCACACTCCTAAAAAGAAGAGAAGGCATTTTGTATAGAAAATAAGGAAGACAGTACTGCAGTTACATATGTAGAACAGCAATGGAAAAGAGACAAGATGATGGTGCAAGCAGGTTATATTCTGTATATTCTACATATTGTGTGTCTTTCACACACAAAGCCTTAGAAAGCCAGTCTTAGATCCAAAGAATATTGTGGCACTGTTGTAGCAGTGATGTTTTGTTGTTGTTGTTTTGAGGAAGAGTCTTTCTCTTGCCCAGGCTGACTTGGTACACACCCTGTAGTCCCAGGATGACCTCAAACATACAACAATCTTCCAACCTCTGCCTCCTGAGTGCCAGGATAAAGAGTTACACCACCCTGCCCAACTCTGGAATCATTTTTATCAATGAGAAATCAAATGTGAATTCCATCAATAATTTTATTATCAGATATCAATTTTTTAAAGCATAAAATTTTAATGAAAAAATTCTACTGAGGAATCTAGCCAAATGTAGAATCTAGGTTAAACACAGATGTTAACACAGTTCATGGTTTGAAATTCTGCATATAAACAGAACTCCATGGGAGAGGTTGGTATAGAGTTCCAAAACTCTGGATCCATGCTTCTGAGCTGTTTCTTGGTAGGTCAGACAGAATGGGGGTCCCTCTGCCTCAGCAAATTATATTCTATAACTCTTTCTTAGGACTGACATCCTGTAAGCCAGTTCACATAGTGCCCAAGGCTCATAATACTTTCAGGGGTCCACAAAAAATGTTAGTGTGTCTCTTATAAAAGTAGAAAAATAATAAGCCCAGACTTCTTCATATTACTATTTATACTAATACAGTGTCAACATGTAAAAATTTTTATCATTAGTATTATTATTTTATGGAGGAAAGTGCCCATGAAGGCAAAACTGCCGAAGGCCCACAAACATCTAAATATGGCCCTAGCCTAATAGGACAAACAAGCCACCATCAGCTAGAGAGAAGCTGCAGTTCCTGGGGCTCAATCTTGTTTCTAGTCTCAGCAATGCTCCTCTACCACCTAACAAGGGCCCCTGATTGACAGATGCAGTGTCAGCCCTACTTAAAAGACCAGTCCCTCTTCCAGCCCCCAGGATGGGACTTTGAGGAAAGAGAGACCTAATGAATGGGAAGCAAAGGATACCAAAATTGTAATACTCAACTACCTTTTAAATTTTGAAATTACCTTTTAATGATCCAACAGAATGTCATATTATTCCTCCAAAAGATAGCACTGTACTGCTATATAACACTGGTATTGAGGGCAGAGGTCTGGTCTTGCAACTTTTTAGGGTTTCATATAGTACATACTTGATAAATATTAGATGGCTAACTGTCTTGCTGATGACATGACAGATAGATAGATGATACATAGATAGATAGATAGATGGATGATAGATTAATAGTAACAGGTCCTGAGGATTAGAAGTCATCTTCAGATGTCTGAACTCTTAAAGAACTAAGACAAAGGCCAGCAAAATTTTTCTGAGTCAGAATTTTAATTCTAGGCTTTCTAGGACATAGTTCTCTGTTAAAATTATTCAATTCTGCTATTATAGTGTGAAAAAACATACATAATATAAGTGAGAAAATATAGCTATATTCCAATGAAACTTTTTGGACACTGAAATCTAAATTTCTTATAATTTTTACATGTCACAGAATATTCTCATTATTTGGAATTTTTTGTTCACTGAAGAGTGGAACAAACATTGTTACCTAACAGGTTATATAATAGGAGGTAAGCCAGAATTTGTCTGTAGACTGTAATTTGCTGACTTGTCTTATAGAATGTGGCTGGCCAAGAAAGACTTGGTTTGAATGAAAAAAACAGTGTTACTACTGGAGAAGCAGTTCTGGAGCTTTGTTGCCCATCACAGGAACAAAGCTTGGCATGCCACACCAGGCTCCTCACCACCCACACCACTGAATCAAGCTTTAAAATTTCTCCATCACAAGCTTAAAACTTATTTAGTCTGTCACTGTACAAGGATTAGTAGCTCTTTAAAGAATCTTTAAAGTTCTTTTAGTTTTTATCATTCCCAGGGTCCTAGATAGCCAGGCTAAATGGATTTAATATTCCTCCATCAATTCAAAATTAATTTGTGTAAAATGAAGCCCACATTTCTCCCTATTTCCTTCAATATGAGCCTCCCTATATTTTCAAAGCCTTCTAGGTTTAAAACCTTGGGCATCTTTTATTCATCTTCTCTTAGATCAGTTAGATCTTGTTTGCCCTAAAAGCTACAGATTTGACCATCCCATCCTAGAACAAGAGTGGGTCTGGTAGAAAGAGAACAATTATAGAGTTTCAAGCTCAACTCTTACCATGAACAACCCAGATGTCTGATGTCTCCTAGACTTCAGGCACACATTAAAGATGCTTTAGGAACATGGAGAAGAGATATATCTCTCTATGAACTAAGGATTTCAAGAAATAAGACAGATACTTTCACGGAAGTAGCCCAAATAAAAGAATGTGAATTGATAGGTGCTGAGTGGCATTCATATCTGGGATGGTCAGCCTTCTAAGTATCTGACTTACTGCTCTACCTTTTCCCTGTGTTATTCCAGTTAGATCCTGACATTATCTGTGTATTCTAAGCAGGAAGCCACTTTAGAACTGTAGCATTGCCTTTTTAGCTCCATTTATTCACTAACTACTAGAGTTTAAGAATCTGTCCCTTTTGATAAAAAGCAGTGTACAGTTCTCTTGTCTAAAACAAAAAAGAATGGGTTGGCAGCAAAGGAGGTAATTTAGCCAGAATTCCTGTGCTGTGTACTTGAGCTACAAACAGAATCTTTGTAAGGGCCCTGTGCACTTTTAAACTTTAATAACTCAGGTGGTGCGTGTTAGAGAAACAATCTGTAAACGGTACTCAAAAGTAAATGTATTAAATTTTAGGACAACTATATTACACAATTGCACACAATATGTACTCATTTCAGATCCTGTGACAAATGAAATATGGCCAGCAGAATTGAAGTTCATGACAGCTCTAAGAAGAAAATTGAATTTGCCTTTAAATTCCATTTATAGTTTACTATCATATCTATCTCATATGCTTTTGAAGTTAAGTTTGAAAATGGCACAGAGACTTTATAAAGATCCTGTACTTGAAGTCAGTGATAAGTATAGTTTAAGAGAACATCATATCATCTCTTAGCAAAAATAATATACCTGCTTACTTTAGTTGCTTTTAAAACAGCATCAGAAATAGAAAGTATAGTGTTTCTACAGTTGGTATGATGCAGTAAACAAGAATAAAATGGTATCTCTGGAGCAGGAGTCTAGTTCTAGGTGTTGTCGATAGCTTGCTGAGTGATTGAGAAATATCAATTTTCTCCTGTCCTTGAGGGTGCTAAATCCTGTGCTAAAAATAGGGTTGTCTCAGATGCCAATTTAAGATCTCTTGGTTTTCATGCATGTGTGTGTGTGGGTGCGCAGGCAAGGAAAGGGGGGTTCTTATGTATTTTTCTAGTCAATAGTCTATTTCATTATGTACAACATGAGAACAATGCACTAGCAAAAGGCACAAAATAAATATGAGTGTTACTATTTTCTTCTTGGTTCAAAACAGAAGGTTGCAAAATCCAAGCCCACAAGTCTACTTTAAAAAATGTGGGTGTGTGTATTGGAGAGGGAGAACAAGAATGAGGTTTCTCTTGAAGTCCTCGCTGAATACATAGTGCACGAGCTGGGACAGAATTACATAACCTGCAGATTGCTTTGGCTGGTCACTGTGTGCTTGGAGAAGTGATTCATTTCCTCTATTTGGTCAAGATAGGGAAAAGTTGGGCACACATACACATCTGACGTAGCTTTTGATCAGAACAGTTTATCAGATAAGTGGTTAAGATTTCATGATAGGTACAGAGAACATTTTAATGCTTAAGATCAGGCATATTTGGCAGGACAAAATATTGTTTCTCAAAGGTGTCCATATTTCTAGCTTCCCCTTTGGGAAATTTTGTTTTTTCCTCATTCTTTAGGAAAGATGAGACAGTAAGTATTCTTGTCAGTTCCTGTGGTGTTACATTTTAACAGAAGCCTGGCTCAGATAACTCTTGAATCGACTTAGTTTCATACAAGTGTGGGGAGGAATTCCGGGACAGTGAAAGCAGAGGAGCGGGAGGTTTCAGGAGCCAGGGCATCCGGAGTCCAGAGCTCCCATCCCAGCTAACTCCGCACTCAGCTATTAGCAAGGGTTGCTCAGAGAGTCTGGAGAGAGACAGGAAATGCAAATACTTTAGGAATGGATAAAGCTTCAGTATCTGGAGACATGAGGATGGTATTGCTCCTCTGAAGGTTTTCCCTGGAAGTCTTTAGTGAAGGCTGAAGCCACCCAAAACATTGTAGAAGCAGTTAATATTCAAATTACTATTGATTACAAAATGCTCAGTGAAACTGGCCTCTTAGTGTCTTGTCCTGAAACATGAGAGAGGCCTTTGACTTGGGAACAACAGGAGTTTCTCCACTTTATTAAGTCAATATTAGTCAGTATTGGACTATATTCGACCGCATTTTTGCACCTTTGAAGACATTAAGAGAAAAAAAGTCAGCCGTGCTTGTCCGAATTTTGAAAAATGTCATTAAAGGTTCTCTAAGTTTTAATGTAAAATATCTTTTCAAAGTAATGATTTGGGACTATTGAAATATGTTGTTGTCTCTATCTATGATGGTTTATATTGACTGCAACTGGATAAGGCCTAGGATCACCTATGAGGGATTATCTAGATTAGGATAGCCTCTGACCATGCCTGTGAGGAATTAACTTCATTAGGTTAATTGAAGTGGGAAGTCCATTCCATGGACTGGGATACTGCACTATATAAAAAGGAGAGTGCTGGCTGTGTGTCAGTGTTCACCATTTTCTAATGAATGTGACCAGCTACCTTATTCCCCACCATGATAGACTGTAACCAGGAGCAGTAAGCTGAAATAAACCCTTCTTCTTAAACTGTTTTTTTTTTTAAGGGGGGCTCACGTATTTTGTCCCAGAAATGAGAAGGTAACAAATACTCCATCCTATTCTGGTCTTTTATTAGGAGATTTCCAAAATGTGATGTTTATTGAACTCTGATTTGATTTGTGGCATGGATTTGTACAATCACTGTTGCTCTTGGTTGGCTTATTTTACAGAAAATAGTAGCAGAGCCTCTTTATGAACAGGGGAGATAGCCAGAATGTCTTGGACCAAAGCCCCAGGTAAAATGGAGCATCGACCAAAAGAGCCAAGGCAGAACTCTTTCTTCAAGCTCCCACTGCCATCTGACTATACTGTCTTCTTAGAAAGTACTTCCAGAATGCTCAGGAAATTGGCAGCATTCAGAATTTTTTAACTGTAAATACATTCAAAGTGCTAATTATGATTTTTTTGTATTGTTTTTAAATATCAACCATCAAACTTACAGGATTTTATGGATTTGACTGGGAATTTGTTTGAGTAATATTCTAGAAATTTTTGTTCTCATCTAGATTCTACCACAAAAGCTCTGGTATTAGTAATTCTAAGCGAGGCTCTCCTAACCGGTGTCTCTAGTTTGGCTTCCTGCTCTATGATAAATAAATCCGGTAGTACTAACAGATATCTTTGAAGACCAACTCCTATTTGGCAGGAAAAAACCCTATGTAACCACTCCCCTCCCAACATACACACTCTGCAGTGCAGTCATCAATGGCAGAATCTCCCACAGAGCAGGGGTGAAGGCAGCCTGGCTTTTCCTTTGTCCCTGGGATCATCATGCAATGTTCTACTGACATTAACAGTCCTTCCAGAAGGAAACAAAGCCAGCAAAACATACTTGAACTATATCTGTGCGTTTCTTTAAGAAACTGTTTACAAATACTGGCAGCACCTTCAAGGGCCACACTTGAGAGGGGAAAACAGGAAGTGCCCAGGTGTCCTGACCAATCTTGCTACTCTCAGCTTTACAGGGTCTGGGAAAAGCCTTCTCCATTATGTCTCTTACAGGCTGTCAGAGGCTTCTGTAAAATAATACAGGTTTAAGTGTAGTTCTTACTTAAATACATAACAATTTTTCACATTTCAATTATTCCACCATTCTTATAGCAAATAAGATATTAAAATAATTCTGATTTGGTATCAAGCATGTCTTTCCCATTACAAACTGAGTCAGGCTGCATGTGTGATGGTAAAGGAAATTTTGTATTAGTGTTGGTATGGAATTTGGAACAGATTTTGACAACACAAGAGTTCTTTCCTTTTTTTGTGTGTGTCACATAATGAATTTGAGACAACTGTAAAATCCCTAATACCTATTTTTAAATCTTCCTACCTGTGTTCTTTTGGCCTGAATTGGAGTACTTGGAGAACCTTCCTATCCCCTAGGAGACTCATTTCCTCTGAACATAGGTATGACTGGTAGGGAAAATTTACATACAAATAATTTCAAAACCTCTTAAGTGTACATATACTGAGTTTTGAAAAATGAAACACCCATGTAACTCACATCCCTATAAAGACAGAAGATTGCCATCAATCCCAGAAATTTCCTTATGTCACTTTCCAAAAGAGTTCTACCTAGCCTTGAACTTCCTGCTCCTGACTAAGATCTGTCTATGTAACGCTTTTTTTCTTTCAGTGTGATGATTCTGAGATTTTTTGATTCCACTTATGTATTGATTGCCTGTTCTTTGTGTGTGTGTGTTATATATGCATGTGTCCCTGTGTGTGTGGGCACATGCATGTGTGTATATGTGGAGGCCAGAGGCTGACACCCATGTCTTCCTCAATCACTCTCCACCTTACTTTTTAGACAGAATCTATCTCTAAACCTGGAGCTAACAAATTTGGCCAGACCAGCTGGAGAGCAAGGCCCAGGGCTCTTCTTCTGTCTTGAGCACCATCATAGCCAGCTATTTATGTTGGTGCTGAGGATCCAAACTTGTGTCCTTGTGCTTGTGCAGCAAGCCCCTTACCCACTGAGCCATCTTCCTGGATACTGCCTATTCCTTTTTATGGTGAGTTATGATTTTACTTTATGTTATGTATGAATTTATCCATTTTCCTACTGATGAAGACAGTTTTTGAGTACTTTAACTAAAAGATGCTAATGAACCTTCTTATATAAATTGGTTTGTGAGCCTGAGATTTTTTTTTTTTCTATTGGGCAAAAACCTCAGAATTGAATTACTAGATCTAAGGTAAGTATATGTTTAAGCAACTATTAAACATTTTGTTCAAACTGGTTGAATCATTTTATAGCTGCAATAGCCATATATGAAGGTTCCAATTTATGTCCTCATGGTCAGCATTATGGTCTTTATGATTGACAACTGAGAGTAGTAGTGACATTTTCCCACATAACAATTATAGTATATATTTCATAAGGATATGTTCATGATTTTATTTATTTTGTAAGTGGGGAGAAAATGGGCTCACCAAGGCCTCTTGCCAGCAAACTTCGATGCATGTGCTACTTTGAGTATCTAGTTCTACTTGTGTACTGGGGAATCAAACCTGGGCTGTTAGGCTCTTTAAACAAGTGCCTTTAACACACAGAGCCGTATCCCCCACCCAGCTTTTATATCTTCATATTTTATTTTATTTGTTTTTATGAGTTCCTAGATCAGTGAAATATTCACATATATTGTCATACAGATTTTGGCTTCATTCCTCATATAATCTTCAAAAAATATTTTGTCTCTTTAATTTTTCTAGTCCTAACTCACTTTGTGAATCATCTGTTTATAGAATATTAATTTCATATTGCTATATAAAATATGAAGTATGTATAAAAATTGTCTCAACATGCAGCAACTTAGAACAACAAAACATCAAACATTTATTAACTCAGTCTCTAAGGGCCAGGACCTCAGGGGCAGACCACTTTAGGAGTTTGAAGCCAGGTCTCCATGAGATTTCAATCAAGAAGTCAGCCATATCACTGGACTTAAGACTCTGCTTCCAAGTGGTCTTCATAGGGTTCGTGGGCATGTTTTAAACCATCAAAGATGGTCAAAGTGCTACTAGCTGACATTTCCAAAGACCTCCTCACTCATTCCCCTCACTATCT
Source organism: Dipus sagitta (assembly GCA_036346955.1). NCBI lineage: Eukaryota > Metazoa > Chordata > Mammalia > Rodentia > Dipodidae > Dipus > Dipus sagitta. Next base: position 85,079,750 of record CM070775.1, on the reverse strand, counting down.
TTGATTCTCCTTCCAGAATCTCCTTCACTAAAGCATCCAGAGGGATGCTTTAAAAATCCTATCAAGTCACTCCTCTTACCCAAACTTTTACTTTTAGAGTACAAGCCAGAGACTCTCTGAGTGGTCTAAGTCTACATGAGCTAGCATTCTCTATACCACTGACCTCCACTTCCTCCTCTCACAATCTGCTCTAGGCACACCTGCCTCCTTGCTGATTCTAGGGCACCCAGGCATGCTTTTGTTTTATAACATTGCTTTATGGTTTGAACTTGCCACTTTCTTTGCATAGAACTTTTACACAAGATACTCTCATGATTTTCAGGTCTTAGTTTGATAAAACCTGATAAGTGAGGCTTTCTGTAGTCAGTCTTTAAAAAATATTTTTTTTTTATTTGAAAGATGGAGAGAGAGAGAGGGAGAGAGAGAGAGAGAGAAAGAGGAAGAGGCAGATAGAAAGACTGAGAGAATGGGCATTCTCAAGACCTCCAGCAAACACACTCCAGCACATGCTCCCCCTTGTACATCTGGCTTATATGCATACCGGGGAATCAAACCTGGGTCCATAGGCTTCACAGGCAAGAGCCTTAACTGCTAAGCCATCTCTTAAGGCCTCTAGTCACCCTTTTAGACAGCAAGTTTCCCCTCTTCTTTCCAGGAGTTCTTCATCCTTCTCCTTTATTTTTATTGTTCTTGTCCTCATCTAAAATAATTTAGTTTTAAATTCAAATATTTATTTACCTGTCTCATTAACTTAAAATGTATTCTCTCAGAGAACAGAGATGTCTATTCTACCTACTGTATAACTCAATTTTGAGTCCAGAAATGTGCTTGACATATAGTGATACTTACTTATTTTAATACTACTTTAAAAACACATGTATGTGAGACATTTAGATTTAAAAAAATAAAGCCTCTACCCTGTTCTAACCTATGTTGATCAACCAATTTTCTGTTCAGCTTGCCAGGAAGCATAATTTTACCAATATGCATGGATTAGATCTTGATTTCAACCAAAAGTAGGTTTCTAGCCTCTCTACTCATCAGTTCCCCTGATAAAGATGTCTTTAGACAGCCTGAAGATAGTACTCTTTAGTACACACAGATAGTAAACTAGGAACCATAGTTGTACTTTGGGGAGCTTAGCAGAGCAGAGTACCATTACTACAGGTTGCTGTTGCTAACATTTCTCACGCATTGTCTGTATGGTCTGGATAATAGTCTGCCTTTCTCATGTCTATAAAACTCTTTACCTACTGTACAAAGTAACAAAATATGAGTTAATATAAAAACACTGGTGAATGCCTTATGGCGTTTTAGGTCATAAAATGAATACTTTTTTGTTTTACTGTATAAATATCTATATACATATTAAGTTCATTGGCACTAATTTCCTATTTTCTGAATAACACCCTAAGGGTGTGCTTGTGTATATGTTTAATGCCAGGGATCAAACCTAGGTCCTTACATATATTATATATCCCTAACCCCAAATAGCTTTAAAAGTAGTAAACATTTATTTTAGCAAATACCAAAGATGAATAAACACACAAGAAAACTTAAATCAGTCCTACTGAGACCACTGCTAGAATGTTATAATTTGGATGGTCTTTTGTCTACTCAAAGGACTTGTTTTTTACATAGTCACAACTATACCGATTCTTACCTTTTTTTCATTTAAGATATAACAGATAAAAGCTATATTTTTAATCACTTGTAAGTAGCCACAAAACTTTGGAGGGACTTAAAGATGTACTGGCAAACACTCAAGCATTCAAGTCAGTCAGTCAGGGTTGAGCCAATTGCTTTCTCAGAGGCTGTCTCTCTAGGACAGCTGCTTAGGCCAAAACAACAATAATTACATTTAAACCTGTACTGTGTGATCTCATAAATCAATATCTTTAAATTAAGATAAAATTATAATTACATTAAAGTCATGCATCTAGGAGTTAGAGCCCTGGAGCCAATCTTTCTCATTTCTTACTCATTCCTACCCAAACCTGGTTTTGTCTGGATGAGGTCTTCCTCTTTGAAGTGACTTAAGAAGGAGCCTTCCTGTTGTCATAAATGGAACTACCACTTTAATTTAATTAGTTTACCTTCAGTGATCTGGATATTGTTAAAGTGCTTTTTGTCTGTCATTTCTGCTAAAAGTTTGAGATTCGTTTGGCTATTCCTTAGAATATTAAGTCTCCTTCTTGATCATAATTAAGTTGCTAGTACCTATGCAAAATAGCCATTAAGGGCTATGGAAATGTAATTGCTCCACCATCTGGTCAGCTATAATATTTTAGTACAGCACTATAAATGAAAACAATATTTTAATACTTTTTTAGCTGTGGGAGAATTTATTTGTTTTAAATTACACATAAAAATAAAAGTTTAAATAAAACATGTTAAAAAATTTGAAAACCCACAATTGTAAGATCAATTGCTTTTTTTTTTTTGACTGATGGATTTTTAAATTTTTCTTTATTTTTATATATTTATTTGTGTATGTGTCTGTGTAATGAATGTGCACGCTGTGGCATGCATGTGGAAGTTAGAGAACAACACTCATGTGTCTGTGCACCACCTTTTCTTATGACAGTCTCTTGATGTTGCAAAGGAACTTCCAGACTGCAAATGAATGTTAGACTAGCTGGCACCTTCCTTAGTCAGGCACATTACAATCACAGATCATGCATCATTTTGTATATGGCTTTACATTGGTGCTGGGGAGTTGAACCTGGGCTGGCACACTTTGCTAGCAAATGCCTTTAACTGTAAGCGGTCTCATCTCCCCAGCCCCAGCTGATGGATTTTTTTAAAATATAATTTTCTTTTTAAGTTATATTCTGAATTCTTATGTGTTTATTACATCAATGTTCTCATTGCCTGTTTGAGCCAATAGCTGAGGTAGATTTAAGCTGGGAACTTTCCCAGGGACATTCTATATTAAAGGGGAACTCTTTTTGTAAATTGCATTATTATATTTATTGAGGGAAGCACAAAGCCAAGAAAAAGCACCCATGTGGCTAGAGATCCCATACGGAGGGCCTGGAGAAACCATGCAAGGAAAAGAAAGTTCAAGAAGCTCCTGTCATGTGGGGAGCTGGAGGGGTAAAGAACCCATGTGGAGAGTAAGGGCTACGGGAGCTCTCCCCTCCGCTCAGCCTGGCTGGGCCTGGGCTGGGGGCCCTGCTAAGGGAAAAACCCACCCACAGCTGGAAGTTTCCAAGTGGTCAGAGCTAAAAGGGAACTCTTAATTTATTCCAAAACAATTAAACCAACTAAACACAGGCCTAAGCCCCTGAAAGTATGAACCAAAATAAACCTTTCCTTCTGTAAGTTGTTTTCTTAAACACTTTTATTTATTTATTTGAGAAAGAGAGTATGAAGCCAAGAGAGGGAGATAAGGAGAAAGAATGACAGAGAAAGAAAGAGAGAGAGAGAATTGGTGCAACAGGGCCTCCAGCCACTGCAAAGGAACTCCAGGTTCATGTGCCACTTTGTGCATCTGGCTTACCTGGGTCCTGGGGAATCAAACCTGGATCCTTTGGTTTTGCAGGCAAGTGCCCTAACCACTAAGCCATTCCTCCAGTCTGTGTAAGTTGCTTTTTTAAGTTTTTTTATTTTTATTTATTTTTTTGAGAGCAACAGAGAGAGAGAGAGAGAGAGAGAGAGAGAGAGAGGCAGATAGAGAGAGACAGAATGGGTGTGCCAGGGCCTCCAGCCACTGCAAATGAACTCCAGACACGTTTGCCCCCTTATGAATCTGGCTAACATGGGTCCTGGGGAATCGAGCCTTGAACCAGGGTCCTTAGGCTGCACAGGCAAGCACTTAACCGCTAAGCCATGTCTCCAGCCCCGTAAGTTGTTTTGTAAGACATATTGCTCACAGTGACAGAAAGCTGATGGACGTATATTTTCCGATGTGAATTCAGAAGCCCATTGAAATTCTCTAGGCCTGGTTTTCTTTATCCATACTTGAACCCTGATTCATGATCACTTTACTTCTAACACTGATCAATCTATGAGTTTAAATGGTCCATGAGTTGCATTACACTTATGACTCATGAGGGACTCAATACTTCATGAAACGTGCATGCTTCAGCACTATTGTCTGGTCTTCACTGTCAAGGAATTATGTTAACTTTATCACAAGTGTGCTTTGTGACAAACACAAATATTTATACATACTATACTCCCCTCAACTTATTTCCCACGATACTGACAGAAGAATATAGGGTCACTTTTTGAATGTCCTCTAATGTATGTGTTTAAATGTTCAAGGCTAAACACCTAAAAAGGCTTTACTTAGTTATTTTTTTTTTCTTTTCATTCTGTGGTGCCAGGGATTAAACCCAGTGTCTTGTGAATATTAGGCAAGGACTCTACTGCTGAGCTACATCCTCAATCCCTAAAGACATTTTAGAAAGTCATCAGCATTCATGCTTCTTGAAAGTATGAGGATTACGTGATCTTGGAAAGATTTGTGCTATCAAGTAAAACTGACTTCATTTTTCATTCACAACATTTTGTACTGAGCACTTACTGCCAGTCATTGAGCAAGTAACAATTCCCTCAAAGAAAGGGGGAATGAGGAAGGAAGAAGGGAGTTCTCCAGAAGAGGACCCTCAGGACCGGGCAAGTTATTTTGGAGCTCATCTATTAAATTTTGATGTTTTAAATGTGTTAGTTTCACAAATTTTTAATAACAAGGAGATGTGGGGATAAAGGAGAGGTTGGAGTGTTATTTCAAAATAGCTAGGCTATATTTGTCTGGAAAATAGAAGATGACAAGATGTCACTTAAATGAAAGGCACTAAATAATTGCTGTGTCTGGAGAAACATGTTGGAGGCAGTCACTGAAGGGGAAGAATAACCTGGATAAACCAAATACATTAAGTATGAAAACTCAAAGCCAGTAGACTCTGAAACATAAAGATCAACTAGATCAATTAATTGTCTTGCACAGCAGGACAGCGTTCAAAGGCTCCCTGGTCCCTGGTTTCCTCCTAATCTTTGTTACCTAATTTACTGCCCACAGAGTACGAGTTCAGCCTCGGCCTACCCACACCATCTCATACCCTCTTGTACCTTCAAAGTGCTGGCTGTGACTCATCCCACACCTCATTTTGCTTTGAAGCCTCCCCACACAATACACTCTTGCCACTACTTCAGGGTTCAGTTCAGCACGCATGATTCAGGCTGTTTCCATTTTCCACATTTACCTTTTATCACCTGAGGACCATCACCTGCCCCCACTTTTGCAGCAGCTGGATCTGTGTGAATACCAGGGCCACGGCGTGAATGATTGCTTTCTCCTTCTTGCTACATTCTGGGGCATTCATAGCGCAGCTTGCCTACCCTCAGTGCTTTAGCACAGGATCAAATATGAAATAGCCATATGTCAGGAACTGCTTCTGTAGAAACAGGCACCAGGCAAGGTATGGAACCACTGCAAACTGCCTGAGAGGCTGGTGCTTTTCAGAAGACAAAGGGCTGGTGAGTGTAGTTCTCTCTGCTCTTTTCTGAGTCTACCTTGGCCACTGTCAACTCTGCTTACATTCCTAGGTGACTGTGGTGTGTGTTTGTGTGTGTGTGCAAAAAGAAGTGAAATAACTTTTTATTAGTGCATATTAATTATATAAGACAGTGAACTTCATTGTGACACTTTCAAACATATGTAAGGTGTTTTCTTGTATGTGTCCTCCATGACCAACACTTTTTCTCTCTGACATATCCCCTTATTTTTCCCTGACACATAGCTCCCCTTCTACCTTCAGGTTTGTTGATTTTTATTTTTCTTAAGATCCCACATACAAGAGAAAAAACCATGATATTTTCTTTCTGAACTGGACTTATTTTGCTTAATATGATGTCCAATGATGGAATCATCCATTTTCTTGCAAATGACAGATTTCATTTTTCTTAATGGCTAACTAAAATTCTATTGTGGGGCTAGGGAAATGGTTCAGTAGGTAAGAATGCTTACTGAATAAGCATGACGCCCTATGTTTGATCTCCAGCATTGACATAAAGATGAGCATGGCTACACATGTCTATAACCATAGCACTGAGAGGGGCAGAGACCCTCTCAGGATCCTCTCAGTAAGATCCCTAATACTTCCTGTTCAGCCAGCCAATCTATCCACAAAACAAGGAGCTCCAGACTCAGTGAGAGACTCTGTCTCAAGAAAATAAGGCAGAAGAGCAATAGAGGAGACATTGATGTCTTCCTCTGGCCTTTGCACACATCTGCATGGGGCACACACAGATACATGTACCACATGCACACACTCACACACGCACACACACATGCACCTGGGCTAATTCCCTGACTTGGCTACTATGAATAGCAGCAATAAACAAGAGTGTTCAGGTATCTGTTATATGTGGCCTTTATTGCTTTGGGCATATATCAAAGAGTGATATAGAAGGATCATATGCAGTTCTCTGTTTAATTTTTTGAGGAAGCTTCATGCTTATGTCTATAGTACTAAAGTTCATTCCCACCAACGGAGTATAGATGTTCCTTGACCATTTGTTTTTTGGTTTCCTTGATGGCTTGAGATGAAATATCAATGTAGCTTTGATTTGCATCATAGCAATTTTTTCCCTATGTTTATTGGCAATTTTATTGCTTTATTTGAAAAGTGCTTGTTCAGCTCATTAGAACAGTTAGGGAGTGTATATGTATATTTTTATTCAAGCTTTGTCATTCCAAATAGTCACCTTGGAAATACATATATACTTACACATATTATGTATATATACATATGTTATACATATACATGCATATATACATGCATGCATATATTACAATAATACTAAACTATTTTTGAAATTATTCTTTTGGAAATTTTTTCCCATGTGTATATGTGTGTGGACACATGTGTACATACAAGTCCATTGAGGCCAAAGGATAACCTCAGGTATCAAGGAGCCACAGCGAACATTTTATGTGAGTCCTGAGGATCAAACTCAGGTTCCCCATGCTTTTCAGGCAATTACTTTTCTAAATGAGCTATCTCCCCTGTTCCCTATTTTGGAATTTTTATAGAAACTTTATATTACTAAAAACATCAGGGTCAGTTTATGGCTGTACCCTTTTCCAGCATTAACCCTACCCAGTGAAGCTGGCCTCTGCATGAATTTCTGGCTTTAGAAATCAAATCTGTCTTCTCTGAAGATTGTCAAAAGAAAGTGTAGGATTTTAATGCCTCTCCCCCATAAAAATTTTAAAACAACAAACATCTTATGTCCTGGTATAAACACTTCTCCCAGAAAGGTGATAAATCTTGGCAAAACCTTCAAGTTTTCTTACTACACTGTCACTATGAAACTTTACAGTCAAGAAAAATACAGGCTTTTCTAATAAACTTGATATTTCAATGGGTTCAGGCACTTGACCTTTGAACCTTTGCAACTTGGGCTAATATAGCATTTACTAGGTTAAGTATCTCTGAGGCATATGAATGAAACTATGGGAGCTGATGTTAAGGTGCTTTGTAGGGGACTGAGAATGTGAAACAGGAGAAAAGACAGGATACTCTGGGTACAGTGGGTGTTGCACTGGATTCATTCCAGCCAAACAAGACCAAGGGAACAGGGCTGGTTCAGCCAAATTCCCCCATCAGTCTTAGCCGAGGATTGATCAGGTGTGTTAATTAACTCCCTGGCACGTATGGCCTACCACACATGTGGACCCAGAGAACATTATCAGCAGAAAAAGCCATCAGCAAATAGGCCCAGATATTTGCCACTGGAAGCCACCATGCACATCCACATCAAGTGCCAAGGTAATGAAGACAGACTTTCTACTGTGTCTGCTCCTACAATCAACAGGAATGGTAATTCTGATTATGATCGTACTACAGAACTAAGAATTATAAGCCAGGTAGTACACAAAATGTCTTACATACATGTATTGTTTAATTACCACCTGTTGACTGGTCATTCTGTGCCAAAGCTATAGACTCTCACAGGCCATGTTTCTGAAGCAGATTTCTATAAGTTTGAAATACTATCTGAGGGAGGGGATGAATTAAGATCTGTTCCTTGTGATATGTGTATAAAATGAAAATTTGCAATTCTTGTATTCCTACCCTTTGACACTGATTTGTATGAATTCAACAGCAGAGACATACACTGGAATTTTCCTTATTATCTTTTATTCACTTTGTTTTTAATTTTTTTAATGTAGTCCAGACTTACCTCAAACTTACTATCTTTCTTCCCCTCCCTAAATGCTAGGCTTTGACCAAAGTGCTTGGATTCCTCCATTTGATTCTGTTTTTTTTAATCAAAGTATTTTATTTATTTATTGTTATTTCAGTTTTTTGAGATAAGGTCTCACTGTAGCCCAAGCTGGCCTGGAATTCACTATGTAGTCTCAGAATGACCTCCAACTCATATAAAACAACAGGAAAAAGAATCACAGGACTATCTAAAACATAAAATTAGGATATGACTAACATAGCAGTGTTTGCAGGAAAATGAATGTCAGTTCTAGAGAAGTTAAATGTCACTCCTTCACCTCAAAACTAGTATGATTGGGCTGGAGAGATAGCACAGTAGTTAAGGTGCTTGCTTGCAAAACCTAATGACCCAAGTTCGATTCCCCAGTACTCATGTAAAGTCAGATGTACAAAGTGGCTCATGCATCTGGAGTTTGTTTGCAGCAGCTGGAGGCCCTGGCACACCTATTCTCTCTGTGTCTCTTCTCTCCATCTCTCTCTGCTTGTAAATAAATAAATGAAAATATTTAAAAAATAAATCTAGCATTCTTTAAAATGATGTGCTCAACTGAAGATGGGCCTTGTTTCTATAAGGATAATTCTTTATACATGGGACATATGAAGCCAGATGATACTTCTTAAATAAAACATCAGAGCCAGATGTGGTGGTGCACACCTTTAATCCCAGTACTTGGGAGGCAAAGGTAGGAGGATCACCATGAGTTTGAGACCATCCTGAGACTACATAGTGAATTCCAGATTAGGCTGAGCTAGAATGAAACACTAACCCTCAAAAAAAGCCAATAAAATAAAATAAAATTGAAAATAAACATTAAAAATCATCATGATCGATCTCTCTCTCAGCAACTACATCTAAGTATTTTTTGTTTTAAAAAATATTTATTATTAGAGTCAAGCAGAGAGAGAGAGAGAATGAGAATGGGCATGCCAGGGCCTCTTGCCTCTGCAAATGAACACCAGATACATGTGCCACTTTGTGCATCTGGCTTCATGTGGTGACTGGGGATTCAAATTTGGGCCGTGAGGCTTGCAAGCAAGCACCTTAACCACTAAGACCTCTCTCCAGTCCCAAAATAAAATTAAAAAAAAAAAAACCTATCATGAGGGGCTAAGGAGATAGCTCCATAAATAAGAACACTTGCCCATGAGCATGAGAATCTAAGTTTGATCCCCAGCACCCACATACAAAACACCAGATATGGACACATTATTCCAATCTTGAAGAGGTGGAAATGCTGAGGGTCACCTAATCAGGCAGTCTGACAGAAAAGTGACAGCTTCAGATTTAGTGAGAAAGCTCTGTCTCAAGGAAACAAGGCAAAAGAGCAATGAAGGATGCCCAGCATTCTCCCCTGGCCTCCACATGCCAGGGCATCTGCTGACACATGTGTATACTATGCAGAGACCCCCCAAATCTAGCATGCACTGTATGAAATACCAGTATTGTAAAGTAGCAGGATTAATTGGGATATTCCAAAATGACAGTATTTAGCTAATAAATGATGTTCAAAATATGTCAACAATAATTTTCTTCTAATATTCCATTATATTTCAAATATAAAGGTTAAAGATTTTATAATGGGCATCCATTTATTAACCATCTAGATTTTCCTACTCACATAATTACTATATTTTTTTCATATGACAGCTTATTGCCATCTTCTCTGTCTACTTCTCTGAAAATTTCAAAAAGGTAGGTAGTAGTACAATTTTCTATAAATTTTCTATAAATTTTCTATAAATACTTGATTACTCAACATTAGCTAGAGTTCAGTTTTTATCTTTTATTTCCTTTGGAGTCATGATTATACACAGATAAAGGCACAGGTAAGTGTACTGAGCTTTGGCAGATGCAGACACTTGAAGAACCTAAGCTCTGTCAAGATACAGAGCACCTGACTACCCCAGGAAGTTCCAGCATCAAGTTACTCTATGACCCCAGTCCCCATAAGTTAGTTTCCCATGATGAGTTTTTTTTTTTAATATTTATTCATTTTCAAACACAGAGAGCAAGACAGGGAAGGAAGGAGGAGAGGAGGGAGGGAGGGAGAAAGATAGAATGAGAATGGGCACTCCAGGGCCTCTTGCCACTGAAACAAGCTCCAGATGCATGCACCACTTAGTGCATCTGGCTTTATATGGGTGCTGGGCAATCAAACCTGGGCCATCAGGCCTTGAAAGCAAGTGCCTTATGATTTTTTTTAAATTTATGACATTTTAAAATACAATTTGTTTTCATTGATTTGTGTCCTTTCTTCTAACCCCTCCCCACCTACCTCCAATTACCTCCCGCTGTATTTCCTTTCTTCTGCTTACATACCACAAGTATCCCTACTGCCTCTTTAGCTCATCAATTCACTTTTAGTTACAATTCTGTTTTCAGGTTTTATCCACATTTGCCCCCCTTCATATACATATTTATAGATACCAGAGAGAGCATGTGGTTTTGGTCTTTCTCAGTTTGAGTCACTTCACTTAATACGATTCTTTCCAGGTCCACCCATTTTTCCACTACTTTCATAACTTCATTTTTCCATATAGGATAGAATTCCACCATGTATATGTACCCTATTTTCATGATCCACTCATCTGTCCCTGGGCATCTAGGCCATTTTCAATTCTCAGCTATTGCAAATAGAGCTCCAATAAACATGATGTGCAAGCATCTCTGTGGTAGAATGTGGAGTCTTGAGGGCATATGCCCAAGAGTGGCATGACTAGTTCATATGGGAGGTTTAGTTCTAACTTGAGATACCTCTGTAGTGGTCTGCTTCAGGTGTCCCCCATGAACTTAGGTATTCTGAATGCTAGTCTCCCCAGCTGATGGCAATTGTAAATTAAAGCCTCCTGGAGGCAGAGTATTGTTGGGGGTGGGCTTATGGGTTTTATAGCCAGTTTCCCCTTGGCAGTGTTTGGCACACTCTCCTGTTCCTGTTGTCCATCTTATGTGGGCCAGGGGGAGATTTCTACCCTCTACTCATGCCATAGTTTCCCCCCACCATCATGGCACTTCCCCTCTAGCCTGTAAGCCAAAATAAACCTCTTTCTCCCACAAGCTGCTCTTGGTTGGGTGATTTCTACCAGCAATGCGAACCTGACTGCAACAACCTCCATACTGATTTCCATTAATGGTTGTACTAGTTTGCAATCCCACCAATAGTGGATGAGAGTTCCTCTTTCCCCCTCATCCTCACCACCATTTGTTGTCTGCTTTCTTTTATATATATATATATATATATATATATATATATATATATATATTGTTTTTATTTATTTATTTGAGAGCCACAGAGAGAAGAAGGCACAGAGAGAGAGAGAGAGAGAGAGAGAGAGAGAGAGAATGGGCGCAACAGAGCTTCCAGCCTCTGTAAATGAACTCCAGATGCGTGCGCCCCTTGCATCTGGCTAACCCCAGATGCGTGCGCCCCTTGTGCATCTGGCTAACACGTGGGTCCTGGGGAATTGAGCCTCGAACCGGGGTCCTTAGGCTTCACAGGCAAGCGCTTAACTGCTAAGCCATCTCCCCAGCCCTGTTGTCTGCTTTCTTGATGATAGCCATTCTGACTGGGATTAAATGGTATCTCCAAGTTCAACAGCATATATATATATATATATATATATATATATATATATATATATATATATATATATATATACACACATTAAGGTAGGGTCTTGCTCTAGCCCAGGCTGACCTGGAATTCACTAAAGAGTCTCAGGCTGGCCTCAAACCCATAGCAATTCTCCTACCTCTGCCTCCTGAGTGCTAGGATTAAATTTTTTCTGTAAAATTAATTCACCATGAGTCTCTAAAAAATATATAAATTTCACTGCATTATTTAAGCTATGAAACATGAGGTTATAAGAAGATACATGCAGTTAGTAAGATATTACAAATAAGGAAACAAGTATTATTGCTGCTAGTAGCAGGGACATCAAGTATTTCATCCACATCTCCTTGACTAGTGTGTGTGTGTGTGTGTGTGTGTGAGAGAGAGAGAGAGAGAGGGAGAGAGAGATTCAGAAAAAACCTCACAAAAATAAACTATTACTAATTATGGTATTCATATAGTATACTTAGTCTTTGATCTCTGGATTGTTCATCTTTGTACCTGCTGCTTTGTACCCTTTGACCTATTTCTTTCCCAGTTCTTCTCCTTGCTCCACCTCAAGGAACTGTTTTATTCTCTGATTCTGTATGTTTGTATTTACTCAAATAGTATAATCCATTTGGAAAATTTCATTCACTTGCCTTCCCCATAGTTCCTCAGTTGCTTAGGAACTATGATGAGAAAAAGAAATTGTCCCCACCCCTCAGACCGTTTCCATCTCTCTCAGCACCAGGCTTTTTTGCTTCTTACCTCAGTCTTGGAAATGGAGGACATGACAACCTGAGGAATTGCCTTTCAATTGGGTCATGATAGGTAGTTGGAAAGGGAAGGATTGATGTTGAGAATGTTCCTTTGGCTGAAATGGATAAAGAGGGTATGATTGTGTGTCTTGGCATTGTTTTAGATTAAAGAAACAAGAGGACAAAGGGAAAGTTATGCATTGGAGGAGCAGAAAGGAAAAGATAAAGACTGAGGAATCCTTGCTGGGAGATGGCCTAGCTCTGTTTTTATACAGTTATCTTACAGTAGCTCTTTTCCAGGCCCCAAGGGCTGAGGACTGCTTGGCTCTGACTCCTAAGACATCTGTAATGACCTTTGTGTTTGTCCTCTCCATGTACGACTGCTCCAGCCAGAGTAGGACAAGTGGACAATGGAAGTGGAGTTGTCTTTTCAGCACTATAATACTGGATGGTTGGAGAAATCATCATCACCCAGAATGAGCAAAAATGTAGCTTTAAAATGTATTCATGATTATAACCAATTTATAAGTATTTGCCTTTGTAATCATTCTGAATAGACAATGTCATACATAATGTGCATCTATATATGCAATGTCATAATTGTTCAAGGCACTTACTTTTAATTTTTAAATTGGTTAACAGGTTCATTAATGTACCAATTCTAATACCTACTTTTCCAGATGAAAGACTCAGAACCAATGATACTGCTTCAAAGTCATCCAAGTTCAAAATCTTCCAAGTTGGATGAACTCAGAAAGGTACTCTCCTTGAGTTCAATTACTCATGCACTCTCTGCCTATTGAAAATACAATAGTTATTCTCTTACTTCAAGCAAAACCATTAGAAGCAAACTCTTCCTTTCACTTCATATTTTCCAAAGGATTCCTGGTGGGAAATGTTACACTTAACCTTACTCTCCCAGCCCCAAAACCCTAATGTGAAACACCCTGACTTTGTAGCAAACAAGGAAAGCTTATCTCTTTTTCTGACCTGTATTACAAACTTCTCCAACAAGTAATTGAAACAACTACCAAAATCTATGTCCAAGGCTCTGAATTAGAAGGCCCACATACAGTGTAGGATTTACGAAAACAATCAAACTTCTCTCTCACAGCAATAAGGTGGGCTCAGTGCTTGGCTCATAGAAAGTGCTCGATGCAAATATGAGGAATGAGTGAATGAGAAATGAAGTCCAGTGGATACCTGACCCATGCCCACCCCCAGGAATTCTCTGCTGTCAAAGGATTTGTAGTCTATCTGAAGAGTCAGAAAGCACTCACTGAATGGCTAAAGGATACTTAGAAGAACTTTTCCAAACATACTAACTTGATTAGTACCAATTTGGCCCAGAAAGACCAATGAGAAATTCTAGCACTTTATGAAGTCAATTATGAAAAGTTGTCCAAGGAAAGGGGATTTTTGAATTAAGCATAAAGGTAGAGAATTATTATAAGGCTATGGAGATGGCTCAGCAGGCTAAAGGTATTTGCTTGAAAGTTATTATAACAGGTGAGACAGGTGAGCAAAAAGTGGAAAAGACAGAAAGGAGGAGCAAGACAAACTTTTGAAACACAAGTTTCATTAAGTAATAGCAAAAAGTGAGGGTGGTGAGATAAATAACGAAGAAGGATGGCCTTGATAAATCTTAACATATCTGATATTGGGAAGAATAATGTAAAATAAAAGATTTTTGTTGTTATTAATCATGAGGTAGGAACACCTGAGGCTGGAAAATCAGCAAAAAAGCCTTTGTGTTCAGTGAAGGATGAAGTCCAAAGGAAGCAATGGAAATCAACATAGAAAAAGGATCTTACTTCTAGACACCAAATATAGACAGTTCTGGCCAAGTCTTACTTAAGCCAGATCTGAAAATTACTTCTGCCCTCCAGTATTTTTAATGTTTTATTTATTAGAGAAAGAGAGAGAGAAAAAAAAATGGGTGTACAAGTGCTTCTAGCCACTGCAAACGAACTCCAGACACACGTGCCACGTTGAGCATCTGGCTTACATGGGTACTAAGGAATTAAACCTGGGTTCTTTGGCTTTGCAGGCAAGTGCCTCAACCGCTAAGCCATCTCCCCAGCCCATACCCTCCAGTTCTTACCATATTATACCTTTAGGTTTCCAGGTCTCAGTTGGAGTTTTCTTCTCTTGGGCCCATCCAAGAAAAAAACATGCTCCAGCTCTGGTCTGTCCTTAACCAATCTGCTTTCATCTTCCATAAAAACCAAGTGGGAGATTTCTTCAACCTACATAAATACCTTGTAGATTTCTCTCTTTTTTGATCAAAATTTCTAAACTATCATTTTAGAGAAAACTTTTCTTACATTATTTTAGATTTTAGTATACTGAAGCTTAATAAAATGACCACTTTAAATGACTATTTGAATGGTGACTTAAAATAAGCCAAAGTGGTGAAGAATTGTTAGTCTAGGCACATCACATCTTTGCTAATGGGCTTGCAAAAATGTTTAGGTCTGGTTGTGTTACCTAGTGGCTTGGGGTCAGCAGACTTGGATTGAATCCTGACTATGTAACACCCTGGTCATGTGGCTTGATTTAACCTAACTCTTGGTTTAATTATCACTAAAATGGGAAATGATAAAAATGCTTAGTTTCAGGCTGGAGAGATGGCTTAGCAGTTAAGCGCTTGCCTGTGAAGCCTAAGGACCCTGGTTCGAGGCTCAATTCCCCAGGACCCACATTAGCCAGATACAAAAGGGGGTACACGCGTCTGGAGTTTGTTTGCAGGGGCTAGAGGACCTGGTGCGCCCATTCTCTCTCTCTCTCTCTATCTGCCTCTTTCTCTCTCTGTCTGTTGATCTCAAATAAATAAATTTAAAAAAAAATGCTTAGTTTATAGAGCTGCAGTTCTTAACCAGCAGTTCCCCAACCAGCAGCACATCTCCAGGGATCTTGTTAGAACTGCATGTTTCCAAGTCCCACACCACATTAACTGAAGCAGGAACTTGTGGTGAGGACCATCACTTTGTGATTGAACAGCCTTCCAAGTGATGCTAATGTTTGTTAAAATTTGAGAATCACTGTTGTAGTAGATACTTACAGAGATTGTGGTAAGTTGAGGAGATACCACACATAAATTGTCTGGTGCAGGCCCTGGATAAATGAAGTGTTGCACAATTTCCAGGAATGGTAATGGTGGTGGTAATGATGACTACCTACACAAAGTAGATTAGGGACTTGAGGGCAACCTGTCTATGACACCTGTCACCCCATTAGTCACCAGGGTTCACCTGGTTGATTAGGTGGGTGTCCCCTTCCTTGCTTGGCATTCAACATGTATCTTTCTAGAAGCTGAACTCTTGGTTGAAGAGCTTGGTCTTCCGGTAGTGTTGGAGCTCACCTTTGGTTAAGGGTGCATGCATAGATGTGCTTCTTTCTTAGCACCTCCAAACAGGCTTGCAAAGTGGACTAGGATGATTCTCTTATCACTGAGCCATTCCTGAGGCACTCCGCAGGTAACCAAGTAAACATTTGTTTTCTACAGTTGCTGAAACATAATCAAAACACAATTGTCCATTTGAAATACAGTCATGTCAACTTATCTCTGGTAATGGGTTAGCACAGATTCTCTGATATAAGCTAACTTGCAATCCCAGAAAATGAGATGAAAATAAATCAGTGACTATAACTTTCATTGGTAGTTGGAGGTTATTATTCTATCCTTCATTCTTCTAACATTTGTTGTCAATTTGGAATGCATATTGCTCTAGGATTTTAGAAACCATAATTTTCCTGTTTGCATATGATGGATAAAAGCTTAACTCACCTGCCCCAAACTTCCATTGGTTCCTTGTTGCTGGCATTCCCACAATAGAAGTTAATAAGTAGCTCAGAATAAGTATCTCAGAAATAGGGTTTTGCTCTGATTTCTCTGATAGGGAATCAGGAAAAACAAAATTTATAGACAAAATACTACATGATCTTTCTGTCCTTTTATGTGAGTAAGTTAGAGGGCTGGAGAGATGGCTCAGAGTGTTCTATGAACCTAAAAGATGCAATTAGACCTAATTCTCAGATTGGGAAAGATTTCTCTTAAGAAGGGAATTACATTTGAGATCTAAGGTAAGCAGACTTCTAAGATAGCCCATGATCTTAGTACCTTGACTTTGTGTCTATACAATCTCCCCTTTCAGGGGCTTAGTGAGACCCATGAATTGCTTCCAACCAACAGAATGTAGCAGAGGTATGGGAAACTCACTCCCATGATCAGGTTGTAATATACTTTAGAGCAAGAGGTTGGCATCAGAAGTAGAAATAATCGGGGCTGGAGAGATGGCTTAGTGGTTAAGCACTTGCCTGTGAAGCCTAAGGACCCCGGTTCCAGGCTTGACTCCCCAGGACCCACGTTAGCCAGATGCACAAGGGGGCGCACGCGTCTGGAGTTCATTTGCAGTGGCTGGAGGCCCTGGTGCGCCCATTCTCTCTCCCTCTCTCTATCTGCTTCTTTCTCTCTCTGTCTGTTACTCTCAAATAAATAAATAAAATAACAAAAAAATTAAAAAAAAAGAAGTAGAAATAATCATTAATTTGAGAAAAAACATCTGAAGGTAAAGCTGGCAGAACTGTGTAACAGTTTATAGCTGATGGTGTAGGAAGATGAAATATGAAAGGAAACCTTTGGCTTCTTCATTTGCTGGTCTTGTAAACAGAACATGGAAAGATATCTCAGATCAGAAGCAGGGATCAAAGATCATGAATTTTGTTTATGCTTGTTAAGTGTGAGGTGCCTATGGGACACCCATGAGATGCTAAGTAGTTTTATACAGCAGTGCAGAGCTCACAGAAATGCTGTTAACAGGAGATGACTATGTAGTATTAGTTATTTTCTTATTTCTGGGAAAAACACCTGGCCAGAAGCAACTTAAGTAAGGAAAAGTTGATTTTAGTTTATAGTCCATCAAGGTGGTAAAGGGATGGTGACAGGAGCTTGAGGCATCTGGTCACATTCAATGCATAGTGAGAAAGCCAAGAGTGCTTTCTGTATGATCTAGGACTCCAGTCCATCAGTGATGCCCACAAAAGAGGTGGTTCTTCCTGCCTTAATTATCTAATCAAGATAATCCCTTATAGGCTTGCTCAGAGGCTCATTTACTAGGTGAGTCTAGGTTTGGTCAAGCTGATAATCAATAGGAACCATCACAGCGAGCATGGACTTTTTTGCCCCCAGGGAAAGAGATAAAAGGAGAAGAAAAAAGGCTTCTATATGAACCGATGGGACTCCTCCATACAACGGCTGATAGAGGAGGAGAGCACAGGAGAAAAAAGTTGCTTCCAGGGAAAAAAAGTACCCGGAGTCTCTCCTGGATGATGAATGTATTGTCACAAGTATCACTTGGACGATCTCCTTCCTTGATTGGCACACAAAAGTCTGATATTGTCCACAGCACATAGTAGGCAGTGGTCAAATATTTCCTGAATGGAATCATTTCCTTGATATTTAAGAAGATCAGAATGAATAGACGTGGAGGCCCAGTTCCTTCAAGCACATAAACAAATGAGCCAGAGTGCAGGATATTGTCTCACTAGGAAGAAGGTAAATACACAGCTACGTGACTGAAATAGTTCAAAAGCCATTTCAGTAGTTTCTGTTGCTGAAATATGTTTAATCAAATGTTTAATCTCTCAGAGATTTGGAGAACTGATAACAAAATAGCACATTTTGGCCCCACCTCATAATCAGAAGTTAATTATTGTTCAGGCCTTTGGTGTTCTGTATTTTGAGTTTTTTAAGAAGGTGAACTCCCAGTGAAAAGGGTCTGGGGAAGATTTGTTTACTTACTCAAAAACTACATTCAAAAACTAGTTACATTCATAATCACCCTTTGTCTGAGACCTACTAGCTGTGTAATACACTTTAGGTCTTTTGGGGCTGAGTCCCCAAATTCCTAGTTCTCATCAGGTGTTAGCAGGTAATAAAACCAAATAAATCAACCAGATACAGACTTCTAAGAAAACAAAGTTAGTATAAGCCTCCCCCGCCACCAAAAACCCCTATTTTTCCATTCTTTAGAGCCCCAAACCTTATTGAGCATATCTGCATTGTTTTTCTATGCTGCTATAATAAATTACCACAAATAGATGACTTTAACTAACCGAAAATCAGAAGTTCAAGAAGCCAAAAACCCCAAATTAAGGTTGTAATCAGGACAACGCACCCTCTGAAGTTTCAAAGGGAAAAAAGCTATCACTCATCTAGATCTAGTGGCTCTAGGTAGTCCTCAGCTTGCAGTGGCAAAGTCTCTATCTTCACTCTCTCTTCTCTCTCTCATTAACCATAAGTTCTCGTCATTATCTATTCTTTCCTGTCTCTTGTAAAGATACATGTCACTGCATTTATGTGCTCCTTGGACAATTCAGAATGAGCACTTTTGGAGGTCCCTCTCTTAAACATATCTACAAAGACTTTTATCCAAAGTTAGGTAACATTCTGTGGTTCTTGGTGGGCATAGCTCTTGCATCACCATTTAACCCATTAAAAACAGCCCATGAAGTAAGTAAGATCAAGTATTCTTATATTAAAAGGTTGGGGACCCATAATTTCCAGAATATATTAAATTCTTTGTCAAAAGTAGTAAAGAGCTTGACTTTAAACTTTCTGAAAGCCTGCCTAAAAAGATGATTTCCTGATGTGAGGTAAGGAGCTATATTAGGAGTCATTTCCAGCATGGGATTTGCATAACCTCCCAAAGTGCCTTCTGACCATAGATATGTACAGGGCCATGGATGTCCACCATTAGCAAAGGGCCTCTTGGAAATAAATACAAGCCAACTAAGCAAAACATGTGCCCAGGAAAGATGACACATTAGTTGACTAACATGTCAATTAAGATGAGTTAATTCAATTGATTTTTCTTCCCAAATCACCTAATTTACTATTGTATAATAAACCATATGCTTGGTAGAATGTACTTCATGCTATAATTAATTTTTAAAGAGATACAAAATATAATAAGAATAACTCACTTTAGAAATTTCTCAGGCTATATGAATCACTCTTAAACTGATTTCAGAATATGGTCTGGCCTAGAAGAGATGAGGATACCTGTGATGCCAAGAAGCCAAAGAGGCAACTGGCCTGCTATTAAACTTATACCAGGAAGCAGAGTCACCTTCCTTTGTAGGCCCCAAAATAGGAACCAAAATATGGCATGCTTTATTTTTTTTTTTCCAAAATAAGGTGTGAATCTTAGGAGAAAGGGTTGGCCTGAACATATTCTGCAGTGGCTCATAACCTTTAGAGAAATATCACAGACCCATTGGTAGCAGATAGCTCAGAGATTATAAAATTACAAAGAGACAAGTGTATGTAGGTCACTGCTACTATATAGCACATTACTTAATAACAACCAGTTAATAGAATTAGTGGCAGCAGGGAAAAGGAGGAAAAATGAAACTTTCTTAAGCTAATAATACTGCCTATAAACAGAACAGAACTAGACATCTTGTCACATTTCTTTCACACATAATCATTCATCACATGGTTGGGGCATGTTTATTCTGAGCTAAGAAATCAAAGGTTAGATTACAAGAGAGCATAGTGCAGGACTTACACTTGGGTTAAAGGCATAGTGTCTTTGATTATACATCTACTGAAATTGGTTGTGCCAGCCTCTAAGCTAGACGACTGAAAAAGGCTCCAGAGTACTGTACCTTCATGAAAGAGTCTTGTAATTTAAAGTACCAAAGCATATTACATATGATCTGTTCTATGCCTGAACAAAATAGGGTCAAGACGATGCTGTGACTGAGCCATTACATTGATTCATTCAAGGATGCAACACATACCATGCCACTCCTTGTTCTAGAAATGCCAACATCTTCCACCCACAAATAAAGTCAAAGCCCCTTTCTCAATAAAAACCAGCAATTGTTATGTCACTAATTTATAATACTCTAAATGCACCCAGGAAGTCATTGTTCTACATTATTTTTGGCATATTCTTTCCAAGTCCTTTTAAAATAATGATATAAATTTGAAACAGCAAAAAATTAAATGGGATTGTTGGTCTTCTCTCATATCAATTCTTTAGTCATTTTATAATACTTAATGAGTACTTAGTATAAGTTAGGTGCTATGAAAGATACTAAGGTAACAAAAATAAGTAAGCACAAGGTGGCACATGCATCTGGAGTTCATTTGCAGTGGCTAGGGGCCCTGGCATGCCCATTCTTCTCTCTCTCATAAATAAATATAAATAAAATATTTCTTACAAGATAAGGAAAACTATATCACTTCTTTGATGTTCTCTCCAGTCTAACAGGGGAAGCAGACATATGGGTAGAGGGTAGTAATTTGACTTGTGTGAGTCTCAAGAACCAGAGCCCTGCCACAGTTCTATTCTTCTTGATTCACCTACTCCTATGACTCTGTTATGTCAGGCAAAGCAGAAGCCTCAGGCAGTGGCTTTGAGAAGGATGATGGGAGCATAATAACTTTACTTTGCCATGTCTATTTGCTTATTACAGAAAATGATGCTGCTTTTGTGTATTCGTAGTACCCCTGCCTATCACTGACTGTTACATAAAGTCATGCATGTGCTTCTTAGTACAGGACATTTACCCATCTTTGTGTCTGGACTCCTAGTGTGAACAGCAAATTACAACTAGTGCAAGTGTAGGTCAGAACAAAATAACTCTGGTAGGCTATGGGGCAAAGCCAAGCCAGGGAAAGAAGCAGAGGAACTTCAATGCTAAGTGAAGTCAAATAGCCCCTCAGGCCCCTCGGCGGAAGAGAGAGCCACAGTAATGAGGACAATAATATTTTACATTTATCAAGCACTTACTATGTCCTGGACACAGTGGTAAAGGCTTTATACATGCAATTTCACTTAGGCCCAGAGTATAATTAGGGGGTTGGTATTAGAATTCTCATTGTACAGACAAAATTGTTGAGGCTACAGAGGTTAAATAATTTTTCTAACATTATCAAGCTGAAACGTATCAGAGCTCCCAGATCAGGGCTCCTAACCTCAGGAAACTAGCAAAGCAGAAGATGAGCACTAGCCAAGAGAAGCAGCAATGTGAAACAGGTAATGTGAGCTCAATGGCTTCACCCTTTTGTTGTTGTTGCTGCAAGGCCATTTACTTTGTTGATGGCTAACTTAATTCTCCATTTTCTAAATATGGAGCCATGGCCCCGACTAGTTAAGCACTAGTTCTCAAAGTCAGGTGTGTGCCAGCCTAGAGCATAAGCCCTCCTATAATGTTTGAAGTGAATGAATGCTAGATTACTTCATCAGTTCAGGCAGGGTAAGAGAGTATTGTGAGTTTGAGCTTTTTCTGCACAGTGCAGAGAGATGCTCTGTCAATGGAAAGCCTTGTTGTCCTGCAGTGAAGTTGAACTACACCAATGGACTTCTCTCGTCTCAGCTCTCAGGGAATTCCTTCCCTTCAGACATATTCCAGACTGTGAGGCCACTCTGGGGGTGGGGAGGGGGAGGGAGAACTCAATAGGAACAAACTCAGTTTGGGAGCCTCACAGAAATTGTCATTCTGAGATGAATTTCCTAGACTATAATGACTCTCGCCTGGATGCATGTGCACGGCATCCGGTTCCCTAAAGCATTTTCAGAGCTTACGGCAATGCCAGGCTCAGGGTTTGCATGCCTGCATTGTTCTCCTGAGGCAAACTAAAAAGTCCTTTTTGATTCCTGTTTCATCCATAGGAAAAAAAAAATACATACTAGAGAAGTCCTTAGTGGTGATGGCACTGTCACCGAGCATAATAGAAATATTTTACAGATAAATTTCTTCCAATTGCTATGGCCTTTTATCTGGCAACCCAGAGGAGGGTGTTAAAACTGATAAGCAGATTTTCTTCACAGTAAAATAAAATATCAGAGATGTATAGAAAGAATGATCACGCTTATGTTATCTAAAATAAAAAGATCTGGCTTTTGTAAAGTGTAGGTCTACTCAAGATATCATTGTTTATCTCCTACAAAGATGATTTAGCTGTTTTCTCACCTTTTCACAATAATCTCATAGAAAACCCTCATTTTTCATTTGTATTTGGCATGAAATCTCCTGGAAGCAGCTCTTCAGCATTCTTCAGAGAGGGAGGCCCACTGAACCTGAGGACCCCTCCCAGTATTCAGTCGCCATCTGCTTTGCCCTACGTGCAAGAAGGTCTTGCTGATAAACAAATACATTGGCCAAGTTCAAGCCTTCCTCTTGATGGTGATTTCCAAGAAGGTACAGTAACTCACTTGCAGGGACTCGGATTTCTTCCTTAGGCCCAGGAGAGCGTATCCCCCCATCCTCTTTCCTTTGTCCCATCTTTCCTCTAATGTTTCACAATGTGCATCAGCCAAGGTCACAAGGACAAATGCTCCTCTAGGAGGACTGCATGCAATTCTGCTGAAAGCTAGCTTCCTGAGGCGGTGCATGGGCTGCTCCCACACCTCACTTCCCAAGACAAGTTCCACCCAAGGAACCAACAGCCAGGAAAATTTAGTCATCTTCCAAATGAGGGAACTCTAGCCAGAAGGTTTTTGCCTCACACCACAATCAAAATAAAGTAAACCATTTACTCATTCATACAAAAAACTTATTATCAACAAACATTAACTTACAGGGTCAAAATAAATTTATTTTGTTGTATCTTCTTCCTGCTTTGTCATTCCTGTTTGTTACTATAGTAACTAAAGTAAAAAAGCATCCCATTTTATAGATGGATAAACAGAGTCACAGGAAGTCAAAATAACTAAATGAAGATAGTACCCTAGGTTGCAGACAAGATAACAAATGATAACAGCTGGGGGTGTAAAGCTAGCTCAGCATGCGAGTCAATGTTTTATAGCTACACCCTCACACCAGCAATCTCCACTGGACAACTTACAAGGTCAAGCCTTATTTCCCCTCACCTCCAATGAGAATGAGAATGATATCTCACACCCTCACACCTTTTTACTTCGTTTCAAAAATATTTTATTTATTTATTTAAGAGAGAGAGAGAATGGGCATGCCACAGTCTCTAGCTAGTGCAAACAAACTCCAGACACATTCGCCACCTGTGCATCTTGATAACATGGGCAGTAGGGAATCAAACTTGGGTCCTTAAGCTTTTCAGGCAAGCACCTTAACCACTCTCTCCAGCCCCCTTTTACTTTTTTTGAGAGGGGACTGTCAGTTTCCATTTATGAATTAATAAAATACTTTAAATTAATTCTTTTATTTCCGTTGAGAGGACAGAAAGCCAGATAGCCTTGGAAAAAGCTCAAAGCCAGACACTATGATTCACTAAAATATCCACCAAATTAATAAAACACAAAAGATAAAATGAGAAAAAAATTAGACAACTTGAGGCAGAAGTCCTCATTAATGATACCTGCTCACAACTCACCTACATAAGTCTGCTATCAAGAAGGAATGCCAATGCACATGCATTTAAAAGAAGCAAATAAATTATACTAAGCTCCTCAGAAATGGAGAAATTTCTGAAGGAGGTAAATCGAGGTAGTTGGGGAGGCAGGAAATGATGATAATGCATCCAAACTCCTGTACCCTAATTCATCCGACCACAGAGCAATCACAACTCTGTCAGCCTAACTGTCTCCACACATTAGAATTGACATGTGGAAGATGGTGATGCCTCATGATGTCTGTAGAAATCAGCGTCCCAGGAACATGCTAACAGGCTTCTTCTATCCTGTATATTCCTGACATAAAGCTGGATTTGAGATCATGTTGGTCACTAACCCAATGGCATTTCTCTCTCTATTTGTACCTATATATTTGATAAAAGGGGGAGGGGCACATACCCAAGTTTACTTTTTTTAAAACTAAATAACGTTGGCTTGTGGCACTCATATTGTATCTATTACACATTTCACTTCAAAACCTCATCTCCCCTAAACCCTCTTCAGTGCGCTTGAAGTAGCGCTGGCGAAGGAAAGGAATTTTCTATTTAACTAGAGCACTGACATTCTGTTACACAATTCGATCTTGTCTATTTACCTGCTCTCAAAAAACACAAGACACTAAACACGAAATGCTGAATGCGCTGAGTCCGCAGTGCCATGGGTGTCTGAATGCATCCGTAGCTTCCCTCTCTCTCATCAGCGTAATTGTTGCCATGTTATTCCATTTTTTGATTAGTCTAGTCCCTCAAGCTCAATGCTTCTTTTCCCTGGCCCAACGTTCTTCTGCTGGTTGTCATGGTGACTGCATTGTTAGAGAGGAGAAAGGCTCTGTTGTCTGTCATTGTTCTGTTGTGGTTTAGGTAACGCAGGAGGCAACTCAAGTGAAGTGGATGGACCTTTTTCGCTCTGCATCATTTCATAGTATTGAAAAATCTCACATAAAAAAGGAGCAAATAGGCCCAACCAAAGAAATAACCAAGCTCTTTCTAAAGGAAAGTGCACATTATTATAAAGAGGCAAAATGGTACTAATGATGAACTGGGTTGTCTATGAAAAATGCTGCTGAACATTACATTTATTACTAGAACAATTGTTACAACTTAAACATCACATACAATACCTACCATTTTGCAATTTAGAGTAAATATAGTTTTTAACTATACAATTGTAGCATCAATTCTCTCATTCTGAAGGCTGTGCTATTTTAACCTTATGCTCTGTTTAACCTAAAGATATCATGTCAGACATTAAGATGGAGGCAGAATTAAGAGTTGGGAAAATTTTCTTTTGGTGGTAAGATAGTGTTGGTCAATTTTTACTTTGGCAATATAGATTGTTTAAGGTGAAAGCTGATTACAAAGGACTTTTTATTCAAATTATTAAAATGTTTTGAAAATAACTAAAATAATCATAATTCCTCTTCCATTTTTAATCTTCCAAATTTTAAGCTAGGAAATGGAGAGATCTAAGCAAATGATAAATGGCATAATGCAGACAGGGGCCAAATTAATAATGATTCTTATAAAAGCAGTTCTAAGTCATCTCCCATCATTGTTTTGGTAGACTTATACCTTTCCTAATCAACAAATACTTGCAATGTACTGTTATAATGTTTTTAAGGAAATTATAGAATGGCATACTTTTTATTTAGCAATTTCACTTAATTAAAGCTACAAAGTTTTAAGTCAATGACATTTGGTATTATTTTCATATTATTTGAAAATGAAAAAGAAAAAAAAAGTTTTACCTATGTAAAGATTTCGCCCTTATGTCTGAAACCCATCTGACTAGTTCTCTCCTATTTCTGAAGCATGTTACTTAGAACTATTATTACTAAGATTTTTGTAGTTTTTCAGTATTGTCTTAGGCAGGTATTTGAAAATACTACTAGAGAATCTTACTTTGCTGTCTGCATACACAATGGATAGCATATTATTCCCATGTTCCGCACTTCTCACTGATACTATTTCATCATCCTTCTATACCAGAATATCCAGATCTTTTCTTTCTGCTTCTTTTTACAACAGCATTAGTAGCCCACTATATAGATGCATTGTCATTTATTGAGTTAGTCCTCAGTGATGGATGTTTGGACTGTTCTCATTATTTTGCTTTTGTAATAAATAACCTCACATATTATTTTTATTTCTTACATATGCAAAAATATGTGAAAGATAAAATCCCAGAACTGATATTTCTAGGTTAAAAAGTATATTTGCATTTCTAATTTTGATAAAAATTGTTAAATTTCCCTCTGTAGAGGTTATTTCAGTTTATACTCCCATCAACAGTGAGAAAATTCCTGTCTTCCCATTCCTTGTCAATAAAGGGTAATACTGAGCTCTTGAAATTATGCTGGTCCAAAAGAAAAAAGTAGTACCACATTGTCACTTTAAATTTCTGTTATTAGTAATGTTAACTAAAATTTTCTGTGTTGGAGGGCCAATTTTATTTCCTTCCATGTTGATCCTCTCTTTAAATATTTTGTTATTTCTTTTGGCAACCTTGATGTTTTTTTATTGATTTCTAGAAACTCTTTCTGTATGTGGTAGGTTTATAGTTGGTGTTATGTTACAATTTTTTTCCCTAATTTGTCTGTTTTACACATTTGGATTTTTTCCATGCAAA
The DNA here is from genome assembly GCA_036346955.1 of Dipus sagitta. Lineage (NCBI taxonomy): Eukaryota > Metazoa > Chordata > Mammalia > Rodentia > Dipodidae > Dipus > Dipus sagitta. The sequence goes on along the minus strand of CM070775.1, from coordinate 85,053,141 downwards.
AGTTTTGATTTTTATATAGTCCTACCAATCTTTTTTTTAAAGCATTCTGACTTCCATCTCCTTTTATTACTCCAGGAATACAAATAACTGCCATGCATTTTGTACTAATTTTATGGTTTTTTTCCTCTTTTTTAATGTTAAGATTAAACTTTATCTTCAAAAAGTGTGAGCTATAGATTCACTTTTAGCATTTTCCAGATGGTTATCCAGTCATTTATTTATAAAATAATCCACATTTTTTCTGCCACTGACTTTTGATCTTGCTTTTGTTAGATATTATAGTTCACAAGGCTTTTAGTTTACTTCTGGACTTCCTATTCACTTACCCATCTATTACAAAGTGTAAAATGTAACAGCACATTTAGTGTAATATAAGCACAATGCACAGAAAAGTATAGGAACTGTACTTAGATTATACATTTATTTGGTTATATCTGTGTTTCCATACCACAAGTGTTATGTCATTGTTAGCCACCCTATTTAGCTATATAATTCATCATCCAAACATATATTCCTTCCCGAATTCCCCCCAAAAGTGTACCTTTCATGTCAAAACAGAGATATGGATCATATATCAACACTTTTCCTATTAAAACCATAAAGGAATATGTATGGAAGAAAGTATTTCCCCTCTCTGAATATGCCTTTAAGCGTCCAGCATTATGGGGTGTTTGCAAGTCTCAGAGCACATTCATTCCACCTCCCATGGTGGTTTACAGCCACAGAAATCTGTGAAATGCGCTGCTCTTGGATTCTGAGGGTGCTCCATGATGACTTTAAAGCCTTGCCACTAAAGAGCATTTGAAAGGGCACTTACTATTTAGTACCCAGTAAACATATATTTTGATTTTCTTTCATACTGTTTAATGGCATAATATTCAGCAAAGATCTGTGGAAACCAGCTAGCAATCACAACAGACACACTCCAGAGAGGAGTACCAGCACTCCCCGATTGTGCCTCCCTTCCTCCCCGCAGCAGAAGGGCTTTGGCCAATTTCATCATCACACCAAATATTCACAAGCTTGTTTGCTATTATTGGCTTAATGTAGTACATTCTCACAGATTGAAGTAGATTTTCAGTAAAGGCCTATAAATAATGTTCTTTGGCTGTGATCTTGAGGCTTTTGAGATCAGCCTTCCTGCTTCTAGCACCCACCCCTCCCCTTCTTGTCGAGCATTTCAACACTGGAGAGAAGATTAATGTCCTCACGACAAAAGATAACTTTTGGAGCAGAATCTACCCAATAATCAGAAGTGGCGAGTAGAAGAAGCCAGGTGGTGACCTTTCTTAGTGACACGAACGAGAAGAAGCTGGAGAAACCTTCCCTTTTGCTTCGAAAGTGCCCAAACCACTCATTGCAGGAAGCGTTTGGCCCGATCACTTCTCCGAGGCCCATTATGAAAGGTGAGCAAAAGTGAAAGCTCTCCCCTTCCCTCCCCAATTAGTTCAGATTGCAGTCGACCTTCAAAGATATCCATGGCAGGGATGTTTTTCTGGTGATGATGCTGTGAAAATAATTTTCTTTTTTGAAGGGCTTTCTTGCGATTCTCTCCCCATGGCAACTTTTGAAAATTTGTTAAAACGCACACACACACAAACCTCTCAGGCTATCCACAAGCTCTCTAGGTGAGTGGGAACAAATGGCAGCCTATCAAAGAAGTGCACCCAGGACAATTACATGGTTGTGATCATTTGGGGATTTCACAGACTCTCCTGCAGGTCCCAATGCACTGACAGGCTTGGTTTCTCCAAGGCATAGCAAGACTAGGTAGGTTAAGGGCCGAGGTAGGGGTGTGTGTGTGTGTGCGCGCGCGTGTGTGTGTGTGTGTGTATGTATGTATATGTGTGTGTGTGCACGTGCGTGTACACTTGCCTAATTAAGTAAATAGTTTGACCCAACTTCTTTAAAATTGACAGGACAGATGTCATATGATGCCAATAGTGAACAGAAAAGATAGAAATGAGCTCAGATATCTACCTTCTGGGTACTTGTCCTATGACAAATGAATAGCTGAGGTCAGAAACCTAATAGATGAATGAACTTATAGAAAAGGAAAGGAATTTTCAGAGTAGACATGCTGAGTCTGTGGGAACACTAGGTTATTCTGCTCTATTGGGATGCTCTGGTATTAGGCACAGTGATAAAGTCACTGGCAAGTCTCCTTTTATTAACAGAAACCTACCTCAAAGAGATGCACATGTAATTAACGTGGTGAAAGAAATCACACACACCTCAGTTTCTGGTCAGCATGTGACTCATTTCAAGCACCCCAGCACCACTCTAACTTCCTATTGATGTTGTGTTTCTGGGGACTGGGGAACCCTTATCAAAAGTACTCTTTAAGTCAGACATATGCAGAGAAGAAAGCAAATGTTCCAGCCCAGTGCCATGTAAGACAATGCATAGGAGAGATAAAAATGGCTCTTTCTATTTTGTGTTTCCTGCCTTGGCACACAAGTTTCATGCAGAGAATAAGGCAGGGACTAGGATTTACTGACTGTGCCAGGAGTTGGAAGCAGTGCCTATGGACCAGACTTTAATCCCATGGATGGTTTCTCTTGATGCTTTTATGGAGCATGGATGAGGAGGTAATTTAAAAACAAGCCCTGCATCCTATTTAAAAAGATAAGAAGGAACTGGATGTGTGTAAATGTTTGGATTAAACATGACCAAGGACTGTACTGTATTTAAATGGCTAGGCACTTTGAAAATGATGGAATCAGGCTGCATAATGGTGTGAGCATCTATCTAATGGAACTAAATTTGCAATATAGGTGCACAGTGGAGAAGAAGGGCAGACAAGTGGTGCTGAGAATCTAAGTGAGACAGCACCAAAGAATGAAACATATTGAGTTTAATGATTGAGCTGATCAAAGACTGCATTGCGTGGACAATGAGGATGTGAATTATCCTATTATTATAAGCGGGTGGATCGTCTTATTAATACTCTAGCCTTTCACATTTTTGTTTAACTTTAAATTAAGTCAAACAATTTCAAGAACACCCCTTAATCCATTAAAGAAAAAAGAAATAAATGCCCCCAAAATATCTTTTATGTAGCTTTATATATTTTTTTCTTTCCAGAGACACATTTTCAACTCCACCAAACTCTAATGCTTTGGCTTCCATTTGGATATAGCTAAGATGCCTTGGAAGTTTCTCTGTAAATTCCTTCAAATCCAGTGGACTGAAGGAGACTCTAGAAAGCTGTGCTCTTCTTAATGACTCCACATAACAGCATCTTTGGAATTCTGATTTGGAGACTGTCATCCACTATATGGAACAGCAGACAAGCCAGTATCAAATGTTTTCTGAATTCATCCTGTGCAGCTTTCCCCTTGGCCCCAAATTAAGCAGTGAAGTAATATTTGTTTAGGAACATATACCAGGCACCTGCTTAATCCATAAATGCTAGCCTGGCAGAGCTTTCTCTCTGTCTCTCTCTCTCCCTCTCTCTATCTCCCTTCCCCACCTCTCAAACACACACACACTATATATATGTATGTATATATGTATGTATGTATGAAATCACAGGAAGGTCAGTATCTACAACTACTGAAAGAAATGGGGCTGTTTCAAACTTCCCAACAAAGGCTTCTGTCTCACCCCCAGTCCACTCCTTAGTTTTTCATTTTTTTGTTTTGTTTCCTTTCAGCATATTTTAGGAACTAATCAGCCATATAAAAGGTACCACTGTTAATCTATTGTTTGTCTTGGTCTTTGTAGCAGGTCCTTAAAAGATAGAGTGCAAACAAAGCAAGAATTGAGGTCATTCCATTTAAATCCTTCAGAGAGGAAGACAAGGGCTAAGTTATTGTGGAGGACTACAGAGAGGAGGGCTGAAGGAATCCAGGATAAAAAATAACTACCTCATTGTTTATTATTTGCCAGCTTCAGAGCAGCTCTCATTCCTGTATTTGTGAAGGGATTACCCTCCCATCTTCAGAGATTAATGAAAAGCCCAGACAATTCCTTGGCCCACAGTCCACCCTGCTCCAAAGAGCCTACTCCAGGAAGATGGACTTGCGGGTGCACTCACTCAGGGGACAGACAGTGTGACATGCTCACATGGAAAGTCTGATGTGATGCACAAGCAAATATGGCTGCAGAAGGGACTCCATGCTCCCAGAGATACAGACCATCTCAGTGACCACACATATGCAAATCTTTGCATGCATCAGATTTCAACCCAAACAAAAGCAACAATCCACATAAAAGCATTATATCTGAAGGTAATGCTGGACCCTGCCACAATCCTGATTGCAACCCTCCTCTCTGTATTTCATTTTAAATAGCAGTCAGTTGCTATCATTATGTATTAAACATCACTAAAATACATTAGCCCAAAACCTTTTATGATGTGACCATTAGTTGATCTGTCATATGAGTGATACACTATTAAATTTTTGTCTTCAAAGAATTAAAGTCAGATTTGCAGGCGATGGACTGAATCTAGAGAAGTTCAATAGCTCACCCCAAATTGCACAATAAAGCAAAGAGACCCAGGATTTGAATCCAAAAGATTGAGTACAGGTCATGTACTGTAGTCTTTGTTTCATGTTTTCTCTTGGGCACTTTAAATACATAACCTGCACTCCCCTGTACCACCTGCATGGTAGGCATTGTTATCCTTAGTTTACAATCACTCAGTGCAGGTGAAGTTGTCACATCATAGAAATAGGCATGAAATGAACATCCAAACATCATTATGGATGGTCATTGTACTTTACATGAAAAGGTATGTGTGACAGCATTTTATGGAGGGTTTTCCTTATGAAATGAAGATGTATGATATGAATAAAGCATACTTCTTTGGCAAGTGAGGCACTCAGAGGTTTTCATGATGAGTGAATCTCAGATCCCCTGTTCCTTTCCAGCTACTCCCTCTCAGTATTCAGCTCCCTTGGATAAAATCCGTATCATGAGATATGGACCAGGCAGATAGAACATCGGGTGCCCGCAGTTTCCTACACACATTCCGGATGCTTTCCCATTTTAAATCTAGACAATTGTATATGGAAACAAAAACAAACCAATAAACCTACTCCCAACTTAAAAAAAAAAAAACTAGGGGCTGGAGAGAAAGCTCAGCAGTTAAGGCGCTTGCCTGCAAAGCCTAAGGACCTGAGTTTGATTCCCCAGTATCCATGTAAAGCCAGATGCACAAGTTGGTGCATGTGTCTCAAGTTATTTGCACTGGGTAGAGGTCCTGACATGCTTGTGCTCTCTCTCTCTCTTTCATCTGCCTCTTTCTTGCACTCTCTCTTAAATAAATAAATAGATATTTTAAAATTAAATTCAGAAGTAGAATTTGCCTTGTCAGCCAAGGGAGATGCTGCTTCTTAACCTAGTTACTGAGTAAGGCAATCTTCATTTCAGTACTAAGCAAGTTTGGTACCTAGTAAACACACAAGAAGTGTTGGATGCATGAATTTTTTTTGGCATTTTGACTACTTTAATAATAATAGTAATAACATAAATGTTCACTGAGCATCTACAATGTGGCATGCTACATGTTAAGCACTTTCTCACTTTATTCTAACATCAACATCATGACGTTATTATCTGAATTTTACAGATAATGAAAAAAAAAGCTCATTGAAGTTAAATGATTCATCCAAGGTCACATACAGAGTATGCATGTCAGCTTATAAAGCTATCATCTCTTATTCCAGACCCTGCATCCTTATACTGCACTACACTACACTACACTACACTGTACTACGCTACTGCCCCTTCAAGGCAGAAATATTTTTAGCTTGAGTTTAGAAGATACTCAGAATTGTTTCAGATTTAATATCTTTTTAGTAGGTGGGCCAGCTATCCTCAGAGAGAATGAGGGTCCTACTGTTAGGCAAGACATGAAGAAAAGATTGTTTTCAGAGTGGCTTCATTTGTTTCCTCAGTTCCCAGAAGAATTCAGCTAATCACAAAATACAATGACAACTTGGCAGTGCTTTGGTGGAAATCACATGAACAGATCTTCTGAAAGGACTAATGCTCCTGGCTTGAGGGATATTTTCCCTCCGCTGGTTGCCCCATCTCTCCGAACAGTGTCAACTTTCCCAGGCAGGATGAGCTCTGTTTATAAAATTCTTGGCATATGGTGGGTCTGTCCTGCTCTCTACGGTGTTTAGTGATGATTGACCTTGTTAAATTCATTTCATTCTAGGTTCTCTCTTCCTTGGAAACTGAACAGGATTAATTTGAATTTTAAAGCCTTAACAAATCACTGTTGATTTTCAATCAGAATAAAGGCCAATATTGAGATTTTTTTTTTTTTTTGAGGAAATTCTGATAGCAGTTCTGGCCCTGCAGTAGTGTTTGTCCTTTTACCATTCTCTAGGCACTTGTGATACCTACTCCTAGCATGGTGGCTACTGAAACACTAACCAGAGTGGGAAAACACATGTGAAATTATTGTTCCCTTGTGAATAATCCAAAATTCCCATTTTAGCAAACAGCTCGATTTATCTTCCCTACAAACTTTATTAACTTTCAAACTAGGCCTAAGTAGATCAAGCTATACCCATTTATTTAATCACTTCCTTTCTTCAGAGAAGAATACTAAAAAGTATGATGGTGATCAAAATAAGAAAAGAAAAGGACTGGAGAGATTGCTCAGCAGTTAAGGAAATTGTTTGCAAAGCCTGATGGCCTGAATACCCACATAGAACCAATGCACAGAGTGGTGCATGTGTTGTTTGCAGCAACAAGATGATCTATGTGCCCATTCTCTCTTCTCTCTTTCTCCTTGCAAATAAGATAGTTTTAAAAAATAATGGTAGCCAGATGTGGTGGTGCACACCTTTAATCCCAGCACTCGAGAGGCAGAAGTAGGAGGATCAACATGAGTTCAAGGCCACCCTGAGACTGCCTTAACCACTGAGAAATCTATCTAGCCCAAATCCAATGTTATTTTTCTTTTTTAAAACACCACTAATGTCCACATGTCACTCTCTATCCCTACTGCTACTGCATTTTTTTATATCCCTATCACTTATTAAAGAGGTTCTGACTCAGTTGGAGAGATGGATTAGCAGTTAAGGCACTTGCCTGCAAAGCCTAACGACCTGGGTTTGATACTCCAGTACCCCCATGTAAAGCCAGATACACAAAGGGATGCATGCATCTGGAGTTCATATGCAGCAGCTTGGAGGTCCTGGCACACCCATTCTCTTTGGCTATCTCTCTTCTCTACCTCTCTCTTCTTCCAAATAAATATAACATAATCATATGTATATATATACATACATACATACATATATATATATATATATATATAGTTCTGATCTGGATATATACTCCTTCGCAAAATCATGGGTGACCCCAGGGGTTCTATGAGCCCACCCAACATTTTTACATAAAGAATATGTGGGCTAGAGAGATGGTTCAGCAGTTAAGATGCTTAACTGCAAAGCCTAAGGACCAGAGTTTTATGTTCCAGTACCCACATAAAGTCAGATGCACAAGGTAGAGTTCATCTGCAGTCGCAGGAGGCCCTGGTACACCCATTCTCTCTCTCTCTCCCTATCTATCTGTCCCTCTCTCTAAAATAAACAAAAAAATAGAACATTTTTAAAAAGAATGTGTGTATATGCATATGTGATTCTAAAAAGGAAACAGAACCTCAAACAGTTTAAGAACAAAAGCTCTGTCTGTTCTGTTCCAGTCTGGTAGTCATTCCTCCTGCTTGTCCTCTCATTCTCCTAACCTAGCCTGCATCTTGTTGCCGTAACAACTTTCCAAAGCATACATTCTTTATTTCTACTAGTACATATTAATTACACAGCAATTGATGAGATTCACTGTGATATTTGCACACATTCATACATTATGAATTGATCATGTCCATTTATCCCTGCACTCCATCCTCATACTGGTACCCTTTCCACTCCCTAGGAATCTTCCACTTTTGGGTTGACTTGAAGTGCTCATGTGTGAGAAAGAATAGATGATAATTGTCTTTCTGTGTCTGGATTACTCTTCTTAACATTATGCCCTTTAGTTACATCTACTTTCTTGCAAATGACATGATTATGTTCCCTTTTATGGCTGAATAATACTCCATTGTGTTTGTATACCAAATTTTCTTCATCTATTCACTTGATTTACATGTAGACAGATTCTGTATCTTACTTATTGTGAATAGCACCTCAATAAACATGAGCATGCAATTATCTGTTTCATAAAGTGACTTCATTTCCTTTGGCTATTGGCCTAGGAGAGGATAGTGAGATAATTTTTAGATTTTGATGAACTGCCATATTGTTTCCTATGGCGGCTCCACTAATTTATATCCCTACCAACAGTGTATGCGTTTTCTTCCCCACATCTTCGCCCAGTTTTTGTATTATTTTTGCATGTATGTGGTGTGTGGGAAGTGTGGTATACGCATATGTGTGTGCAGATACATGAGTTTGTGGAGGCCAGAGGAGAACACTGGGTGCCCACTGACTGCTCATCTGCCTATTTCCTTGGAAAGGAGTCTCTGCCTCAACCAGGAGCTGCTGTCAGTGAGCCCTAGTGATTCTCTGGTCTATACTTTCAAAAGCCTGGGGTTACAGATGTGTGTGGCCATGCCCAGTTTTTCATATGAGTTGTTTGGGGGAGTGGAACTTGGCACTCCCTGCTGTGAGATATGATGCCCTAAAATTTTTCTAACCACTGACCCATCTTCCTGGCTCTGCAGGTTTTTTTTTTTTTAATAATGGCTATTCTAAGTGGTCAGTGAATACAGTCAAGTTGGTACCATTGTTAGGCTCATCCATGTCCTATCCCCTCCCCCTTGCCCCTCCTTGTTGAGGTATGTGGGTCATGCATTGTGGAGTTAGCCCACAGTTATGGGCAGGAGAAATGTCTCTGCATATGATGACCCAACGTGTGGCTCTGACATTCTTTCTGCCCCCTCTTCCACAAAATTTCCCTGAGCCATATTGATTAAGATGTAGTTTTGATTTGAGTTTCCTTTATTGGACCTCCTATTTTTAAATGTAATTCTTATCTATTTGAAGATACACAAGTATAGTAGGAAGGTTTTCTTATAGTCTAGTTGCCTGCCAGATTCTGTAGGTTTTTCTGTTTCAATTTCCTTTCCATATTTTATTTGAGGCCCAACTCATAATAAAATTTTAATACTTAAATTGCTCCTAATGTCTTGGTTGTTCCATGCCTTTTTACTTTTCTTCACATTGTATTCTTTGCGTGGATCCTTTTTTTTTTTTCTTTTCTTTCACTTGGAGTATGCATGCCATGTGTACACATGTGGGGGCCGAGGCAAACATAAGGTGTCCCTCTCTATCATTCTTCTTCCTTTCTCCCCTGAGACAGAGTCTCTTGCTGAACCTGAAGCTCCCATTTCTTTGGTAAGAATGACTGGCCAGTGAACCCTAGTTAGTGATCCTCCTTTCTTTTCACACCACTGAGCTTGGGTCACAGGCATATGCAACCATGACCAGCTTTTTTCTTTCTTTCTTTTTGAATGCGGGTGCTGAACTCAGTTCTTCACTCTTGCACAGTGAGTGCTCTAACCCACTGGGTCATCTTCTCCATGCTCTGGATGTTCTTCTTCAGGAAGCTTTTCCTGTGCTGCCTTTGCCTCTAAGCTCATTAGGCCACACAGCCCAGGTAGACCTGGTCCTTCTTCCCCTGTGCCCAGAATATACAATATGCTGAACTTTATCATGCTTCCTATGTTCCTGTGTATTGCTTAATTGAAGAGTCTGTACTCATATCCTAAACTATATGCTTCTTGATGTTTTGTTTATAGTTATGTCTTCCTGCAAATATCATAGAAGGCTACTCAATACATGTTGATTGACATAAAATGCAATACCAGTCTGGTTGAGTTTTTTTGTTTTTTGTTATGTCCATCAATGTCCCCTCATATACTAAAATATTAAACAAAGGGAAGGTTGGGAAGAGAAAGAGCATCTCAGATAATTGAATATGATTGGAAATATTTACAAGATACAAATAGAGTCATGAATATCAAACATTCATTACAAAGGCCAAAAATTCTTTCCCTTTAAATTTATTTTATTTCTTTGAAGGAGAGAGAAAAGCAGATAGAGAGAGGAAGAATGGGTATGCCAGTGTCTTCAGCCACTGTAAATGAACTTCAGATTGCATGTGCCACTTTGTGCATCTGGCTTATGTGGGTCCTGGGGAATCGAACCTGGGTCCTTCGGCTTTGCAGTCAAGTGCCTTAACTGCTAAGCTGTCCCTCCAGCTCTAAGGCCAAAAATCCTAAAATAATATGAGATAAGGAAAATTAAAGAGAAATTTCCAAATTCTAATAGGAGTGTAACATAACTTTCTATTGCTTCCATTCAAATATAATATTATAAAATTTATTTTTATGAAACTTGAGTAATATTAAAAGATATACTAGCCTGAGGTCTATACTAGAAAGAAGAATCAAGACATTAGGTTTTTTTTTTTTTTTTTTTTAAGATAGGAAAGGCTGGGAAGGAGATGAGAGGGAGATTAGGCAATGAGTACCAACATACAGTTGCATAAGAGGAGTAAGTTTTAATATTCTATTAGGCAACAGGGTAGCTACAGTTAGCAATCATTTATTTATATATTTTATAAACACTAGAAGAGAGTAGTTCAAAGTTTCTCAACACACACACACACACACACAAAAAAAAATAATAATAAGGCAGTCATGGTGACACATCCCTTTAATCCTAGCACTCAGTAGGCTGAGGTAAGAGGATCACTATGAGTTCATCAGTTTGAGGCTAGCCTAGGCCACAGAGTGAGTTCCTTCCAGGTCAGCCTGAGTTTGAGTGAGACCCTGCCTCCAAAAGCAAACAAACAAAAATAAATGTTTAAGGAGATAAAAATATTAAATACTCAGATTCCATCATCATGCATGGCATTCATGTGTTAAGTCAAGACGCTGTACTCCACAAACATGTAATTACTGCAATTTGTCACTTTAAAAACTATATAAAGAATAGCAATTAGTGTTTTGAGATTATAAATTAATTAGCTGAAGATTAGAGAATAAAAATAGGAACAAAACTACTAGTTTTTTGTATTAAAGGCATATGAAAGCAAAACATGAAGTTCTATTTCTAAAATTTTGATATATTATTCGCAAAATGCTAACTGTTTAACAAAATTCCTTCGCATATTAATCTTTAAAAATAGTATGAACTCCACAAGGACATGAACTATTATTTTCCATGTGTGTGGTCATATGTTGGGAAACAGGAAGGGAAATGGAGAAAGATGAAAGAAAATATGTCATATATATACCTAAGAGGAAAAAGAATTTATTTAAAAAAAATAGGCCAAGCTCTCAAAAAGGAAGTTTCTTACTTGTTTCAGTGAAAAAAGAATCTAGCATAAAGAAGGTATTATCACTGCATCATGCAAATATTGACCGACTTAGCTAATCAAGGCTGTGTATCAACAACCCCTTTTCCCTTGGAGTCTACAGCGACAGCTTTGTGTACTCTGTAGTCTCTTGTGCCTGAGCCAACAACTGACAGAGCATTAGATCAAAGCCTCGATACACAGATGCCAGGCAATTTGGTATTAAACAAGTGATAAGAGTACAAAAGAAGTCTCAATGCACTTTCACCACAATTTGAAGAGCAAATAGTTAATTGGTTTGATAAAAGATGTCAACATTTCATATGATGTCATTATTCTAGAAGGTGTAACTTCTTTTGCCCTGAGATGAAAAACTAAATTTTTTTAAAATAAAGCAAACTTGAATACTATTTCATTACTTATGATTTTTCTCACCCGAAGCATTGGTTAAACATAGTTTTAATGATATCTTCAAGTTTTTTTAAATAAAAAGACAGAATGTAATTTTATCTGCATAATTTAAGAGAGGTGTTTAACGGTGCTGATCAGCCAGTAAAGCTGTGCATTCAATGCAAATAATCAAGGCCAGAATTCATTAAGGATTACGGAGAGGCTAATGTTTTCAGATTTTTTGAGGTTTCTTTTGTGTGTGATTTATAAAATGCCTTGCCTACTCATTCTAAACACACACAAAAAATGGTATTGTGAAATATAGAAACACTTTATCTTCTTGATTTTTTAATCAAAATAAGAAGTAAGATAATCAACCATCTAGTTATTTGAAACTAAGTTGAGTGTCAGAAAAATTGAGGGTTTTAATTTAAGCATCATATGAATGGGTCAAAAGGTAGAAATGCTTTAAGCTATGTTTCTCTGGCTAAGAAACATACAAAAGTTATTAGAGAGACTCCATATCCTTTGAGTCTCTCGCATCACGTATCAGTAATAAATGAGTTCCAATGGCAAAGGAAGTAGCAAACCCACAGACCTAAGCTTAACAATTAATTAATTAAATATGAAAGGGGAAGCTCCCAAACCAATTCTCCATAGCCCAAATGATCTTCGAGATGAAAATCAATACAGCAGCCATAGAGTTGACAGGACTTTAATAAATATCACTAACTTTGGAACAACCACATAGTAAATCTCTGGAATACTACTTCCCTTTTCCAGATGTTATTGTAAAATGAGTATATATTAACAGTGCCACCTACTGCTTTGCAGCAACACTACAGTGCCCAAAGGAGCCCAGTGAAGCCAATGTGATTATTTTATTTTTTATTAGGGGCATCAATAGTACAATGGGTCTATGGTGCAATTCTGAGAGAACTGTGACATGTGGTTATGCATGTGGTCATTCTCTAACTCCTTTATTAAAAAAAAGTCCGTGTTAACTTCTAAAGAATGATTAATGAGAGCAACAATGTAGATTAAAAGTACTAGAGAAAAGGTGAGGCGGTCTGTGTTCTTGGTTTACCATTGTTTGATGTCACTGGCTGGGCTGTGCCATCCTGCCTGACATGAAGTTAGCAAGGTGATCTTTAAGATGACAATCCACCGCACCCTCATGTGGGCTCCACATGAAGGCATCTGACTTCTGTAGCACAGACCTCCCACATGTCATTCAAACTTACTGAGAGTTCTTCAGCTGAGATCAGGAGTGGGTTTTTTTTTTTTTTTAGGCTGTATGACATGCAATAAAAAAAATTAGGTGGAAACTAAAATATTTAGGCTTGCTGTTGAATCCACTATTTGGATAATTTAGTATGTCTGCTTGTTAACAGTCTTCTGGATAGAGCCCAAGTCCAACGAGGATGGAAAAAATTCTATTCATGAAATTGTTATAATCTTTACATCATATTATGTACCTCATGACATAACGAACTGACAAAAACACATTGTCATTTAACACTCCTACCTGATTCATCTAATCTCCACACAGTCATAACCAGGACCCATACAAACCAAATTTATGATGCTTTCTGCAACAAATGAATGTGCAGTTTTCAAAAACATCAAAGTTTGGATGGAGCGACAGATCAGCAGGTAAGGCGCTTGCTTGCAAAACCTAATGTACAGTGTTCGATTCCCCAGTACCCAAGTAAAGCCAGATGCACAAGGTGGCCCATGCATCTGGAGTTCATTTGCAATGGCTGGAGGCCCTGGCATGCCTATCATCTGTCTATCTCTCTCTGCTTACAAATAAATAAATAAAAATATTTTATTAAAAATGTCAAAATTGTACAAGACAAAGAGGACCATTCCAGCTCCTGTATACTTCCATCTCTATCCCTACATCTTTCTTTCCACATGGGTAGCACTCCTGCCACCTTGGTGAATGCTCCCAAAACTGGCTGGACTTGCCACCAGAAGTGCAGCAAGCACCAGCCCCACGAAGTGACCAGTACAAGTAGGAAGAGGACTCTCTGCATGCCCAGGGAAAGTGGCATTATGACAGGAAGCAGAGTGGCTATGGTGGGCAGACAAAGCCTATAATCTGGCAAAAGGCTAAAATGACGAAGACTGTGCAGAGGCTGAGTGTGTCGAGCCCAGCTGCAGATCTACAAGAACGCTGGCTACTAAGAGAGGCAGGCATTTCGAACTGGAGGAGATAAAAAGAGAAGGAGCCATGTGATAACAGTTCTAAGCCAATTTTGCCATGAAGACAATAAAATGGTTATATTTGCTTGGGGAAAATAAAAAGACTAAAGAGATATAGTAGGTCAATACAATGTGTAACCCTGTCTTGGTTCTTGAAGCAGGAGAAAAGCAAGTGACTTACAAAACATTATTGTTTTACAAAACAACTATAAAATATCTAATGGGTTATTTATTTGATAAGAGCATCAAGTCAATGTCAGCTTCCTTGAATGTGATGAATTATGTGAGAGAATATCACTGTACTACATGAACTACATTCTGAAACACTAACAAAGAGGGACGATATGTGAGAAACTCTCAAATGCTTCAGAAGTGGGGGATGGAAAACCCAATGAGACAAAAGGTTAATAACTAGTGAATCTGAGCAGGAGATTTATACTATTTTTACACCTTTCTAAAGGTTTAAAATGACTTCAAAATAAAAATTTAAAGAAAACCATGGTAAATTTATCTTCTTCCCTTTTAAAACATGTTTTGAGTTGAAGAACACTATTTAGCCCAAAAAAATTCACGTGATAAGGAATTGCCTTTTATAATGTTGAGTAGAACTTCTGAAGGTTGTAGAATCACCCCCCCCCCACCACCACACACACACACCCCCAACAAGGAAGAAAAACCCTGACATCCTTGGCTTTTATCCAGCATCCTTTCCAGCAAGGCCAAGGACTCTTGAAAAGGAGAGGGGGCATCCCAGGTGCTGAGGGGCCACCTCACCAACTCCATGTTGCCGCCTGTGCCTTCCGCATCCTCATAAGCAGGCAAGTCAGACTCTAACACTGAGCACCAGCTTGCTGGCTAGGAGGAGATGACCCAAAACACCTACTCAGAGTCAGTGGAGGAGGTCACAGTGCATGCATCGTCCCAACTGTGGTCTTTGATCTGCTTTTAAGCTTGAACCTACCTGTAAAGAGGTCAATTCCTGGGTTAACAAAACAGTCATAGGTATTTTGTTTAGTCCGTTTTATTCATTTATGTCTTCTGTTACATGATAAAAGATGAGTCAAAAGTACAAATGCTGAGGCTCTTAAAATCCAACATTAATACCCCTCTCCAGACTATACGTTTCCTTATACTGTACAATCAAAGCTCATTAGAAGACAAATGAGCCTGAGCCTATTTTCTCCATTAAAGTGCCAACAGTTCCAGAGAAAGGAGAGAGAGAGAGAGAGAGAGAGAGAGAGAGAGAGAGAACTAGATCAAGAAATAAGGCAAAAGCAAAAGTAACCGACAGATTTTTTTTTAACTTAGTGACTAAATAGCTAATTCTAAATAAAATATTTTTAGATTTGTTTTCAGTTTTATTTGTTTATTTTGAGAGGGGTGAGGAGAAGAGGTAGATAAGCAGAGAATGGGTGCACCAGGCCCTCCAGCCACTGCAAACGAACTCCAGACACATACACCACCTTGTATATCTGGCTTACATGGGTCCTGGGGAGTCAAACCTGGGTCCTTAGGCTTCACAGGTGAGCGCCTGAACCACTAAGCTGTCTCTCCAGCCCTAACTAAAATATTTTTGTTAATATGTAAAGCAATCATCAATCATTCTTGTCTGCACTATAAGAAATGTATTTATGGTACCTGCTGTAAAATCTCACTTAATGCTTTCATATTAATTTATACATTCAAATGCAATAATTGAAATGATTTTTCCCATATGCTTAAACACCTGAGTGAAAACTCAGTCAACCAATCTCTTATCTGTATTTGCCTCAGTGGCACTAACACTGCACATTGCATAATACCAAACAATTTGAATGCTAGCCATCCATTTGCATGTGACTTTTTTCCTGAATTGGATAGCATTTTAACCAACATATGAATCAACGCCTGTGAAAGTATTAGATAAATCCCAGGGCTCAGCCCACATGCAGTCAAGACATATGTGCTTGGGCCCGTAAAGATTCTTAAAATGCTGAAGACTTCACTCAGGAATGAATAACAGAGGTGACAGTGTGATACACAAGTCCAGAGGCATCAGGTTACAACTTCTGAATATTGGCTGGAAGAAGACAAATAGCAGGAAAGTCAAGAGAACAAATCAAGAGGGTGGACACTGGATCAGACGACCCGGTGCTAAGTCATGGCTCTGCTATTTACTAAATCTCCCTAGGTCTTGGGTTCCTCATCTGAAAAAAATGACTCATAACCTAGATCATGAGTCTGCAGCACAGGGGGTAAATGTGTGTCAGCTATGACTGTGGCAAGTACTAACAACTTTAAATGTCCTGTCGTGTCTGTTTTATAGGACTTATTCACACTAGTCCTGTGACCTTCATCAGGTCCTGTGATTTGTCAATAAACCTACTCTGGGGCTCTACTCTAGACTGAATTCTGATTTAGGGGCAAAGGACTTGTACTGTGTTTTAATATTTTACTGAGGAACTTGAGAGCTTTTTTTTTCTTTGTTTTTAAAATTGAAAATCATTATTGTGGTAAAAAATGGTTAACATGAGATCTGTCTTCTTACCATAATTTTACATGTGCATTACAATATTGTTGACTATCAGCATGGTGTTGTTCAGCAGATCTCTAGAGCTCAGTTACCTTACAAGACTGAAATTTATCCTTGTTCATTAGCAGCTCCCAAAAGCCCCTCCTCATAGTACCTGACAACTACCATTCTACTTTTTGCTTCCATGAATTTATTTTACATACCTCCCATTGTGGGCCCATGCTCTCTATATGTCCTTTGGTTTACTTTACTTAGCATAATGTCCTCCAGATTCATGTTACCCTATATTACAGGATTTCCTTACTTTTTTAAAAAACACTATTTTTATTTATTTACAAGCAGAGAGAGGTAGAGAGAAGAGAGCCACACAGACAGAATGGGTGCACCAGGGTTTCCAGCTACTGCAAACAAACTCCAGACGCATGTGCCACCTTGCACATCTGGCTTTACATGGGTACTGGGGAACTGAACTCAGGTCATTAGGCTTTGCAGACAAATGTCCTATCTGCTGAGGCATCACTCCAGCCCCAATTTCTTTCTTTTTAAATGCTAAATACTACCTCATTGAATTATTATGTCACATTTTCATTATTCATTCATCTGCTAGTAAGCAGTTAAGTTGTTTCCATGTTGTAAGTACTGTGACTAGTGCTGCAATAAAATAGGAGTACTAGTATATCTTTAAGACCTTGAGTTCAATTTTTTGGTGAGATAGTCAGAAGTAGATTTAATGGGTCTTATGTTCTGTTTTTAATTTTTTTTTTTTTTGAGGAGGCCTCATACTGTTTTCCATAGCAGCTACACCATTTTGCATTTTTATGTTGTACTACAAGTCTCATTCTGTTAGTTCCAATCACTAAGACTTTTTGTCTCAAGGGTTGTTTTGTTAAATAGCCATCCTGGTAGGTGAGGTGACATCTCACTATTTGGTCTGCATTTCCTGATGAGTGATGCTGAGCTTTTTCTCAGATACATGTTCATATACAAACGTATGTCTTCTTTGAGGAAATGTTTCTTGAAATGATTACTCATCTCAAAATCAGATTGTTATTTGCTATTGAGTTAAGTAGGTCAAGTTTGTTACTCATATTCAATCATATGCAATTTCTTATATTTTGGTAATCTTCTATTCCTGTCCCATTACCTTCTTTTGTCCCTCTCTCACCCCTTTGATGTCTTGTTCCTTTTGTCCTCCTCTAGCTTCAACGACAAAATGTTGGCAGGCTCAGAACCATGCAGGTCTTGTGGGGGTACCAACAACTACTGTGAGATCATGAATGCACCAGATAGTTCATGTCCAGAGAACAGTACCCCAAAGTATACCTTCCCCCACTGTGGCTCTTACCCCCTCTTCTGCATTGTTCCCTAAGCCTTAGAGGGTGTGATAAAGATGTTTCATTTAGTGTTAAGCTCTTAACAGCCTCTTATTTTCAGCATTGTATAGTTTGAGTCATCTCAGTTTCTACCACCATCTCCATCAAGAAGCTTCTCTGGCTAGCAATGAATGCAGCCCTGTACTCTTTTTTACCACTTCCTCTGCAATGTTCTCTGAATTTTATTCTTTTACTGTTGGGAAGAATGGTTAGTTTTCTGAAGAGACCGCTTGTTCCCCATTGTATGTTCTTGTCACTTTTATCAAATCAGTGGACATATATGACAACTACACACACACACACACACACAGACACACACACACACACAGACACACACACATGGCTTTATTTCCGGGCTCTTTATTTGGTTCTACTGGTTGATAGATTTATGTTTATGGAAAAACAATAATGTTTGGTATGCTTGGCAGTTGCCTTGTGGATGTTGAATGGCCTGAATCTGTTGAAGAAACCCCTTCTATCACCAGCACATTTATAAATTCAATTTCAGCTGTGTAGAAGAAATTCATAAGAATGGTATATATGCCTTAAGGGAGATATAAAAGAGACTATTTAAAAAGAAGGAATTTGGTCTGGAGAGATGGCTTAGAGGTTAACGTGCTTGCCGGTGAAGCCTAAGGACCCATGTTGGATCTCTCTCCAGATCTCATGTAAGCCAGACACACAGATGCACAAAAGGTGAGGCAAGAATAAGGTTGCATATGCCCACTAGGTGGAAAAGCATCTGGAGTTGTATTTCAGTGGCTGAGACCCTTGCGTACCAATTCTCTCTCTCTGTCTCTCTCACTCTCTCCAAAAAACAAATAAATAAATTTTATTTTTAAAAAAGAAGGAATTTGCAGAACTGAAATAGATATTAAATCCTGTTGTAATGCTACCTGCTCTCTGGTAGGTTCCTGACCTTTCTCCCAAATCATAAAAGAAAGAGAATAAAGCTACCCAGCACTCAAGAAATTACGCCTACAATTTCAGATGCTATGGTGGAAACCAACTGACAGCATCCTCATGCAGGAATGAAGAGAAGAGAATTTCCCAGGGTGTATGCAGTTATGTTTGTTCTTCCCAAATTAGACCATAGTCTCTTGATGATTGCCTTTACTCAAAAAACCAATTAACTCGTGGGCCTATCCCCAAATTCTTACTCTGAGAGTGGCACCAGGACTGACATCTGATGTTAGTCTCAAACCTAAGGAATGGACCTAAATGACCTAAGTTCTAACTAAGGGCAAATTTAACTAGCTCTGTAGAGACCAGTTTGCTCAATCTATAAGGAATAAACAATATCAAGCTTTTGCTGTTTGCTTGTGATTTTTCCTTAGATAAAATCATTTATCTGAGTGTAGAATGAATTCTATTCTTCCAAAAACATGAAATTGTAGTAGTTTCATTGATTTGCCACAAACATTAAGTGCTTTTCCTATTTACTCTTTCTCAGTTGTGTTTTCAGCTGTCACTGAAAATCACCACTGTTGCCCCAAAGACTGATGGTGCCTTTCGCAATGAAAACAAGAGACGAGAGAAGACATAGCTTAAAGGTCCATGCATTTCAGAAAACACATCAGAGAGGCTCATCTCTCTTCTCTCCGTATGCAAATTCCTGATAAACTCATTCTGGAATCAATAACAGAATTACAAAAGGGTTTGCTATTCTAATTCTTGTTGGAAAAAAGCAAGGCCAGTCTCAGCATTTTGTTAGCAAAAATCTGTCAGCTGGTGTTTGTAAGCCCAAGCCAGCTCTGCATTAATCCATCATTTTTCACCCCTTCCAAACTCCTAGATCAAGCTTGATCTGAAATCAAGTTCATGCTTTTCTCTGTACAACTTGGCAGCCAGGGCTTATCATCACTACCACATGGCATGTTACAGAGTTACTTCTGGATGTGTGAAAGCTTCCTTCCACTGTATTTGTTTCCCTGGTCTTATTTTTTTTTTCTCTAGGGGATGTATTTATCTTTTAGACCATCTCAGTTTGCTCATTTCTTTATTAATGACTTGCTAAGGCAATCAGTGCAATTTTCATTTGTACATTATATCATCTGATTTTGTAAAATCTCATAGAAGAAAATAGTATTTGCATAGAAAAGCCAAAAAGATGATTTAATTGTATTTCCACATTTAGAAAATGTTTTTATCTTAATGCTAATAAAATGAGATACTTCCAAAAGTTACTTTATAAAAACAAAAGTATATGATCAATTAACCAAATTAATTAAAATATGATAATAAGGTTGAAACTTTTTCCAACAAACTGGTATCATCTGTCCACTGTCACCTATGTTCCTCTACTTCTCCTCCCCCTCTCCCTATTCTACTCTTGGCTTCTATGCTCTCTTATGCTCTTGCTACCTATTGGCTAATCCCCTATCAAATGTCTGAACCAATCAATGGTCACTCCTTCCAAAAGGAAGGTCTAGCATTCCTCATGAGTTGAGCACTTCAGGGAGGCTATGTAGGTATCTATGGCCCTGACTCAGTAACAGCAACAGCAACATCTAAGAACTTGCTGGGAAAACAAATCCTCAGTCTCCTCAACAGGCCTACTTAATCAAAACTTAACTAGCTATGCACACTAAGGTTTGAAAGGACTAGGCTATGTAGGAATCTGCACTACAACAGTTGGACATAGTGTGGTGCCCTGGCAAGGGGGGTATGGGGAAGAAAGAGGATTGTATTAAATTCTACAATCTGGTGAGTTCAAGCAAAGCCACTTTATAAAACAAAACATCATGCAGCTAATTCTATGACTCCACTTGCTTCTCAACATATTCTCCTGGCCTGCTGCTGGTATGCAAGGCCATATCAGTATGTGATATGCCAGTAACAATGCCAAAAAAGGAATAGGATTCAAGATAAAATATTAATATGCAGGCCCATTTTTAAGAATATTGGAAAAAGTAGATAATACTGGTAGTTTACCAGAGAATAGATGAGTTATCATTGACATTTGAACTTCTGTCCATCTGATATGATAGAAATAACCTCATCCTAAAGTCAGAGGAAGTAACTTCTAATCTTGGACAAATCAAGACCTCAGTTTGATTGATAATCTGACAATTAACTACAACTTCTCTAAGGCCATATGCAGCTCTCAAATCTTTATTTTCCTATGTGATTCTTTGAGATTGGCTCAAAAACTACCTTAATTTTAGGTTTAGATGGTTTCCTATATCCTTCAGGTTTTATAATTTTTTAAAAAAATAGGGCATTGTTGCCAGGTATGGTGGCTCACACCTTTAATCCCAGCACTTGGGAGGCACAGTTAGGAGGATCGCCGTGAGTTCGAGGCCACCCTGAGACTACATAGTGAGTTCCATGTCAGCCTGGGCTACAGTGAGACCCTACCTCGAAAAAAACAAAAAAAGAAACAACAACAACAAAAAATTGGGGACTGTGCCACCCAAGTAGACATCAGGAAGTGGCTTATAAAGAGTTCCTTTCATGTGAAACCATAACTCAAATGGGATCCTAAAAGAAAGCAAGACAAAATATCAGAAAAAGAAAGACTGTGTGTGTATTAGAGGGGGGAATAACTGAGTCATTAAAAAAAAAAATCTATGTCAGCTGTAAAGATGGCTCAATAGTTGTGTACTTCTGTGCAATCATGAGGTCCTGAGATGGCTCAAACTGCCCAAGTTGGAATTTCTAGATCCCATATGAACATGTGGGCATGGCCACAAATGCCCATAATGCCAGCACCACAAAGGGCAGCAGAGATTAGGGAATCTTCAAGCTGTTAGAAAAATATCAAGCTCTGCTATCAAATAATAATAAATAAAGATAAATAAGAAGAATAACTGGCAGAAAGGGGATGGAGTTGGGACACCCAACATTCTGCTTTAGCCACCACAGGCAAGAGCCCTGCCCTGCCCCTCCTCCCCCTCACAGGTGAGTACCTGGGGCACTGGGCCAGCACACGCACGTGCATATACCACACAGGTCACATACAGACAATATACAACAAAAAGGGAATATGTGTCAAGGGCTGCAGATAACAAGTTTTAAAAGACATTTCAGACATAAGAAATCTCAGCCTAGGCTTTACAGCTAGAACTTCAACTCACCAGACACGAATTCTGACTGTAGGTTCCGTTGGCCTAAGCCTAGAAAAGCACCAGCAGAAGACAGAGCAATCAGGAGACAAGCAACACGGTAAGTAAAACACACAAAAAGGTCAAACACTGACTATTCAGTCCTAACAAAGTAAATGGTTTTCTACTAAGGAAATTTGAAAAAACTGAAGAAGCAGAAGAAGGAGAAGGAGAAAGAAAATGAGGCAGAGGAGTCATCAAGGCCAGTATAAGGCAGGTTTCTATCACAGTTTCTGACATGAAAAAACTGCTTCCTCTTCCTCCTTCCCAATTCCATCAAACCTCATTCAAGGCCACAAGGCAAAGCCAGGCCCCAAGTGTAGATGTCAGGCAGAACTCATTTCTGACAGCACCAGCCTATACCCATTTACCTTTCTATCCTATTAGCCACTTGACTCAAATATCAGTTTGATTTCATTCCTATTTTAGTTGAAAATTCTGAACTTATTTGGTACCCTACAAAATAGTAATTCATAAACTAACTTCTTGAAACACCATCCTGTCTTAACAAGAAAAAAATCATATATCTATCTCAGTTTTGCCATTGTCCATTGCAGGAAAAAGTAAATTTTATTAACATTTCTTGTTTGGGTCTAGGTTTGAGGTGACTTTTTTTTTTTGAAGTAGGGTCTTGTTCTAACCCAGGCTGATGTGAAATTCACTATGTAGTCTCAGGCTGGCCTCAAACTCACCATAATCTTCCTACCTCTGCCTCCCAAGTGCTGGGATTAAAGGCATGTGCCACCACACCTGGCTCATGACTTTTTTAAATACTGAATTTTCTCAGAGAAGTTTACTTGGATTAGAAATTCTGAAAAGTTGTTATGCATTTATTTTAATCTTTTGACAGAGAAAATAATTTCAGCACAGATAAAAGCATAAGTGTAAAAGCAGCTATTGTGTATGCACAGTAGCACATTTTTAAACCCTGTCCTATCTTAATAGGATACAGGCTAACAACAAAATGTGCCCTAAGAGTCAAGGTCCATACTTTACATGACTTGGTGTTATTCCATTAAATCAATGCATGCTGGGTGGAAACTTTCCTTCTAGTGTGTGTACAATTTTACAGGTTCTTGGACTACAGAGCAAAATGTACAGGTACTGTGTAGCTTCTTAAGTCTATAATTCTTTAATAGATTTTGCTTTTAATGTTTCTCTTTCCATTTGTTCAGCAAATGGTTCATTTCAGATTGAAAGTCAAAGATAATTGAGCATGAAAGCACTGAGTTGGTTTTCATTCTAAAAGGGTTAATGACCAACAGTAAGTTGAAATTAAAGTGAGACAAAGAGGAGGAGGTGCTGGGTGTATCCTAAAAGTATCCTTCTCTCTTAGAGATTGATTGATTGCACATGCAGTGATCTCTGAACCAGCCAATAGTAATTTTTTATTTTGAAAAACAGACCCTGACAAGGGAGGCACAAGCTCTGTTTAACCTCTTTATCTTAAAAGGGATCATGGGGAACTAGAAGCGATGTAGTATTGAGCAACAAAGATGCTTATGGGCTGGAAAGATAGCTCAGCGGGTAAAGTACTTGCACACATGAGGACCTTCGGTCAATCCCCAGTACCTTTGTAAAATGCCAGGTGTGTCAGTGCAGGCATAGAAATCCCAGAACTGGGGAGGTGGAGTCAGAGGATCTCTGGAGATCACTGGCTAGCCAGCTTAGGCTAACTAGTGAGCTCAATGACAATGACATACTCTCAAAAGGAGGTGATGGTTCTCCTGAAGATAACACCCAAGGTTGTCCTGTGCCCTCTCCGTGCAGGCACACACATGTGTGTGTGCACCTGTGTACACACACATACACACCACACAATATACATATGTACCACTTACTTTCTCATTGCTGACACAAAACACCCACCTAGAAGCAACTCTTAGGAGGGAAGGATTTATTCAGTTTACAGTTTCAAGAGGAAGCTTTGTCATGGCAGGATATGAGCAGAATCCTGAAATATACAATAGCTCATAACCTGTTAATATTTATCGTTTGGGTCAAAGCCTTCAATGACTTTTTCATCATCAGATTCTAGCCACCACTTCCTTCTGCCTGCGCTGCACATAATTCTAACCCTGCTGCAGGTGGTCATGGGGCATTCTTACTAGAATATATGGGAGGCAGATGGTTGATTAGGGGGCAAATAATGATGTCTTTGGGTGTCATAATACATGCAGGGGTATGGCTTGTTGGTGACAGGGCTGATGAAGCATCACCATGTTCCTGTATGTAACCCCTCTAAAACTCACTGGTTTACCAGCTAGACTTGTCTGTTAATGCCCTCTTTGGGGTGAAAAGGCATTTCTCCCTTGGAAAAGCTGGGGATCAATAACAAACTCCAATATAGTTCCAACTTCGATAGGTCCAGTGGATGAGGCTCTATGAATCTGTCTCTTAACAAGCTCCCTTGGAGATTCTGATAATTGTAATGCACTCTGATAATGGAAAAGTATTTAATATCTGATATTAATGTGGCTTCCTTTCTCCCCGGCATTTAGTTTAATTCTTATAGTGACCCTCTGCTCCTTCTATGAAGGAATGGTAATGGGCCCCATCTTGTGAGGATCTAATTTAGGTAAGCAAAACCACCTGCATTTCAAGATGGCAATGGTCATATCATTCTCATAGGACAGAATTCCACTACACTTACTCCCCTGGCTTTTATCTTCTTCCTGTCTCCTCTTCCATGTTGTTCCCTGTGCCTTGGGAAGGATGATACAGATATATGATTATTTTCTGTATATTGGGCTGATATGCCATGGTAACTGTCTGGACCTCAGTAACAGACACTTATTCTCAGTAGTTTGACCAGTTATGAACTCCCACAAATAACCACTACCCACTATAAAAATGTTTCCTTCTACCACAGTCAAAGGCAGCTTTAATCCATAAGCGTAAGCACAATTTTGGAAGGCAATTTGACAGGCATATCACATCTATTTAACAATAGCAGCAACCTCCCAGTTGGGGCCACATGTGGCTTCCCCAGCCACAGGTCTTTGCCCTGGCTTATACTACCAAATGACTTCACTCCTATAATGTGGACCTTAGCTCCAATTAGAAAACAGTTGATCATACATGTCATAGTTATGCCACTATTGTACCAGTAGGTTCCATCTTGCCTGGCCTGCTGTCTGTATATCATATATACTGCATAGAATAACAGGACCATTGGTGGTAAATTAATCCTAGAAGCATACATAGCACCTTACATCACTGCAGATGTTAGCTAGGTCAGTCCAAGCTTGATTTCTTTGTGACTGGTAACCAGAGCATGCAGTATCTTCAGCAATGCTTTGCTGTCTGATGAGTCTGCCTCAGTTGTATGTCTTTTTATTAATATTTTTGGTTTTTTGAAGTAGGGTCTTACTCTAGCCCAGGCTGGCCTGGAATTCACTATGTAGTCTCAGGGTGGCCTCGAACTCACGGCAATCCTCCTACCTCTGCCTCCCCAGTGCTGGAATTAAAGGCATGCACCACCATGCCTGGATCAGTTGTATGTCTTACTATATATAGGCATGCAATTACTCTACCCAGACTGATCTTTGGTTCTGATGAGTCCCTGTTTAGGCACCAACCTGTTGTGCAACTTTTCCTAGGGAAAGCTACACAAATAGATAGCCACCCAATAGGACAACAAAAGTTCAAAGAATGATTTCCATCTTAGTCTAGCTTGTTGAGCCAATGAGTTTTGGTGGTGTTGCTTACAGGAACATGGGTCGAAGGCTACTTAAAGGGTGACACACAGAACAGCTACATCACTTGAAAGTTCCATTCTTTCTATGGTGGTTTGAATCAGATGTCCCCAATAAATTTTGAATGCTTGCACACACACACACCCACACACACATGGGCACTCACATGCATATGTACACCAAAATCAATTGAGCCTTCCTCATTTCCTCTCTTAAACTGCTGTTTGTTGGGTACTTAGTCACATTGATGAGAAAAGGAACTAATGTAAGAAATTGGGAACCTCTGGTTCAGAGGGAAGCATAGGAACCATGCCAAGGAAGCCTAGGGGAGAAAAAAACCCAAAAAAAAAAAAAAAAAACCCCAGCATAATACATTCTTCTACTAAAAAGTGAGGTGTATAAGAAATTACCAACAGCAGCAGAGAAGTAGGAGAGATTCAGAGCATCCAGAGCCCACATAGGCAGGCAGAAGTGGCTCCAGCAATGGTGGCTCCAGGTCCACAGGGCCACAGCTGCAAGGCTTGGCTTGAGCCACAGGAAAACCCAGGTGAGGGGATTTTCCACTCACACTGGAGTTTTTCACACGCTCAAGAAATGTGAAGGGACAATGGCAGCAAACAACGGAGGAGCAGATTACGGGGTAGAGGATCATATGGACCAGTGGGAGAACTAAAACCACCATTCACAGCCTGCCCTCACCCACTGCCAGCACAAGTGCCAGCAAGCACTAGAGACCTGGGGAACGGAGCTCACAGCACCCAGCACCAGCAACCAGAGCAGCGATCCAGCGACCCAGTCAACCTACTTGAACCCACAGTGTACCAAAAAAGGACCCAAGTAGGAACACAGCATAACTGAGACCAACATCATCCCAAAAAGTAACTGGGATTACACCAGGTCAGAACCCACCAAATAAGCCTGGTATATAGCCCTGAACCAGAAGGGCTAATTGCACCTTCCATACCAGGATAAACTATAGGTTAAATCTGACAGGTGGTCAGAAATGCCATTCTTAAATAAGGTATATTTGGGGCTTGTAATTTGTTGCTTCTTGGTTTATAGTGGCTTTGTTTCCTCTTCTGTTGTATATTAGGGAAGGGTCTCACTTGGTCACAAGCTGACTTGGAACCCTCAACAGACAGGGTATAGTAGAAATCTTAACCTCCTTGTTGACAGAATTAAGGGTGTGGGGCATCACACACCCTAAGGGACAGTGACTTTGTTAGAGGATCTGCTTGTCATAATACCTACTCTTGCAAAAATGCTCTGTGCTATTTGTCATTGAATGTGTACATTGTTTACTTAAATTTTAGAATCTTCCTGTACTTTGTTCCACTCATCCTACTTGAATACTCTCATAGCAGGCAAACCCAACACCTAGGGTCACTTTTGTAGATACTTTAAGAGTCTTAAGAGCCACACCTAGCACCTTAAGCTCCTACCCTGAAGATATATAACATCAGATTGATTGATACATCTAAAATAGTGGAGCTAACTAGAAAATCCAAGGATGAAATTAATCCAAGATGTAAAAATATATACATTATAACACAAGAAACACCAAAAATCAAGACAATATAAATCCACTGAAAGTATTAATCTTCTACAACTTCCATCCCTCCCTCTCCCTCTCTCTATCTCTCTCTCTCCCTTCTCTCTAACTCTTGCATATTAGTTATCTTTTTCCTCCTTTTCTTAGTGGGCACTGACCTGTAACTCCCAGTACCAGCATGGGGCTATTATCCACAATGAGCTTTTGATCAGAGAGACCTACAAGGTTTGCTAAAAGACAGATAGATTTATGTCAGAGTACTTGATGACCCACCAAAGGTTAGTGGTAAGACCCCACTGCTGAAGACACCTTATGTGGTTGACATGCAAAATAGAATGGCATGGCTGGAAGTTGGAAGAGAGTCAGTCCCCAGACAGTCAGCGTGTCTAGTGCCAGAAGGTGCTACATGGGCGACTGGGAGAAAATGACCAATATCTGTCCAAGCAACTCATGGCCTAACCTACTTAGCAGCAAATAACTTGTTGTGATGCCCACACAAGTGCAATAGTGGCACACAGCCATGGTGGGGAACCAACTGCTCTTAGTTTGGCTAACTGATCTCCTCAGTGGTACGGGACCCATAGCTGGAGCTGGGAAACAAGTCAGAACCATATCCAAACATAAACCTACTCTCCAATATCAAGTTACCATAAATCATGGGCTACAAGAGGGCCTATACCTATTAAATTCTCTATAAAAAAAGTAAGGGTTATCTCATTTGTCCTGGTGCTAACTTACTCTCTGTTGGAGAAACTGCTTCTGTTTTTCAGATAGATGTAGATCCTAAGGGGAGAGCCACCCCATCATACCTCAAAAGGGCCCCGGCTGAAACTAAGAAAAATTGGCAAAACAAGCAAGGGTGCTGTTTTCCTGATGAACCGGATACCAGCAGAAGGGGGAAGGAGATCAACACAGAGAAAACTCAACTCCTACCAAATCAGAGAGCCAGAGCCTCAGAGGCCCCCAACACCTCATCACTGAAGCAGACCAAAAATGAACCCAACATGGCTCAAGGAAATTTTGTGGAAGAGGGGGTGGAAAGAATGTCAGAGCCACATGTTGGGTCATGATGTGCAGAGACATTTATCTTACCCATAACTGTGGGCTAACTCCACAATTCATGACCCATATACCTCAACAAGGAGGGGCCAAAGGGATGGGGTAGGTCACAGATGAGCCTAATAATGGTACCAAACTGACTGTATTTGCTGAATACAAAACTAATTAATAAAGAAAAAAAAGTATTAATGCATCAGAAATAGCCTCCAGTGAGAATGAGTTAGAGGATATGCTTGAGAAGGATTTCAAAAGAATGATTATAAATGTGATTAAAGGAATCAAAGAGGAAATCAAAGGAATGAAAGTGGAAATCAAAGGAATCAAAGAAGACACAGGAAACCAACTTAATAAAATAAAGAGGCCAATACAAGACATAAATAAGGAAATAGAAATAATAAAGAAAAGCCAGTCAGAATAACTAGCAATGAAGAACACAGTTAATTAAATAAAAAAAACTCTGTGGAAAATCTCACCACTAGAATGGATGAAGGACAGGACAGAATATCTAAACTAGAAGACCAGATGACAGATCTAATATAGTCCAACAAAGAGAAAGATAAACTAGTATGAAAGTATAAATGGGATTTTAAGATATTTGGGACATTGTGCAAAGATCAAACATAAGAATTCAGGGTATAGTAGAAGGACAAGAATTTCACTCCAAAGGCATAGTAGGTGTCTTCAACAAAATCATAGAAGAAAACTTCCCCCAAATTGTGGAAGAGGTGCCAATGCAGATACGGGAATCCTTTAGAACACCAAACAGACAAAACCTAGAAAGAACCTCTCCTTACCATATTATAATCAAGCTACCAAACATACAAACCAAAGAAAAAATATTGAAAGCAGTTAGAGAGAAAAATCAAGTTACCTACAAAGGCAAGCCCATCAGGATCACAGCACATTACTCAACACAAACTTTAAAAGCCAGAAGGCCTTGGAGTGATGTATTTCAAGTTCTGAAAGATAACTGTCAACTAAGGTTACTTTATCCTGCAAAGCTATCCATTCATATAGATGGAGAAATAAGGACATTCCACAACAAAAGCAGGCTAAAGGAATATTTGAAGACAAAACCATATCTACAGAAAATACTTGAGAGAATCCTCCATACTGAAGAGAAAGAAAAGCACACATATAAGGAACCTGGAAAAAACAAACAATACTCAAATACTAATTAACACAAGAGAGCAAAGGTAAAATCAGAAGAACTACAAAAAATGGCAAAAATAAATACACACCTTTCTTTTTTTTTTGTTTATTTATTTATTTGAGAGCAACAGACAGAGTGAGAAAGAGGCAGAGAGAGAGACACAGAGAGAATGGGCACGCCAGGGCCTCCAGCCACTGCAAACGAACTCCAGACGCATGTGCCCCCTTGTGCATCTGGCTAACGTGGGTCCTGGGGAGTTGAGCCTCGAATCGGGGTCCTTAGGCTTGACAGGCAAGCGCTTAACCGCTAAGCCATCTCTCCAGCCCAATACACACCTTTCAATCATACCTTTTAATAACAATGGCTTCAATGCCCCAACCAAAAGATATAGATTTGCAGACTGGGTTAAAAAGCAGGATGCTTCAATTTGTTGCCTCCAAAAACCTCACCTTTCTACAAAAGATGGACACTATCTTAGGGTGAAAGGCTAGAAAATGGTGTTTCAAGCAAATGGACCTAGAAAACAAGCAGGGGTTGCTATCATAATACCTGACAAGGTAGACTTCAATCGAACACTAGTTAATAAAGATAAGGAAGGTCACTTTATATTGATTAAAGGAACACTCCAACAGGAGGACATTACAATCTTACAATCCTAAACATACATGCACCTAACATGGGTGCTCCCAACTTCATCAAACAAACACTATTATAACTAAGGTCACAGATAACACCAAAAACAGTTGTAGTGGGTGACTCTCATCAATTGACAGGTCATTCTGGCATATGCTAACAAAAAACACACAGAGGATGAAATCAAAGAATCACTCCCACTCCTAATTGCATCAATAAATACACAAAGTACCTTGGAATAAACCTAACCAAGCAAGTGAAGGATCTCTACAAGGAAAATTTTAAAACACTCACGTGAGAAATTGCAGAAGACACTAGGAACTAGAAAGACATCCCTTGTTCTTGGATTGGAAGAATCAATATTGTTAAAATGGCAATCTTACTGAAAGCAATCTACACATTTAATGCAATCACCATCAAAATTCCATTGGTAATCTTCATGGAAATAGAAAAAATCAATCCAAAAATTCATGTGGAAGCACAAAAACACCTCAAATATGTAAAACAATTTTGAGCAACAAAAATAAGGCTAGTTGGGCTGGAGTGATAGCTTAGTGGTTAGGCACTTGCCTGTGAAACCTAAGGACCTCAGTTTGAAGCTCCATTCCCCAGGACCCACATAAGCCAGATCCACAAGTTGGCACATGCATCTGGAGTTCATTTGCAGTGGCTGGGGCCCCTGGAGCACCCATTCTCTCTCTATCTATCTGCCTCTTTCTCTCTCTGTCTGTCTGTTGTTCTCAAATAACTAACAATAAACAAAAACATTAAAAAATAAGGCTAGTGGTATCACCATACCTGATTTTAACTTATACTACAGGGCCACTGTAACAAAAACAGCATGGTACTAGCACAAAAACAGACATGTAGATCAATGGAACAGAATAGAGGACCCAGATGTAAGTCCAGGTAGCTATAGCCACCTGATCTTTGACAAAAATGCCAAAAATACTCATTGCAGAAAAGACAGCCCCTTCAGCAAATGGTGGTGGGAAAACTGGATATGTATCTCTAGAAGGATGAAAATAGATCCTTATCTCTCTCCATGTACTAGAATTAAGTCCAAATGGATCAAAGACCTTAATATAAGACCTGAAAATCTGAAACTGTTAGAGGAAAAAGCAGGGGAAATCTTTCAACATATTGGTCTTGGCAAAGACTTTCTGAATGTAACCCTAATTGCTCAGACAATAAAACCAGAGATTAACTCCTGTGACCTCACAAAATTACAAAGCTTTTGTATGGCAAAATACACTGTGAATAGAGCAAAGCAGCAACCTACAGAATGGGAAAAAATCTTTGCCAGCCCTATATCTGATAGAGGATTGATATCTAGGATATAAAAAAAAAAACTCAAAAAACTAAATAGTAAGAAATCAAACAACCCAATTAAAATTGGGCTATAGAACTAAATAGAGAGTTCTCAAAAGGAGAAATACAGATGGCATATAAACATTTAAAAAATGTTCTACATCCTTAGTCATCAGGGAAATGCAGATTAAAACTACATTGAGATTCCATCTTATTCCTGTCAGATTGGCTACCACCATGAAAACAAATGACCATAAATGCTGGTGAGGATGCAGAAAAAGTGGAACCCTTCTATATTGTTGGGAATGCAATCTGGTCCAGCCATTGTGGAAATCAGTGTGGAGGTTCCTGAGACAGCTAAAAGTAGATCTACCACATGATCCAGCTATAGCACTCCTAGGCATATATCCTAAGGACTAATCTCACTACCTTAGAGATACTTGCTCAACCATGTTTATTGCCTCTCTATTCACAATAGCTAGGAAATGGAACCAGCCTAGATGTCCTTCAACTGATGAGTGGATAATGAAGATGTGGCACATTTGCACAATGGACTTCTACTCAGCAGTAAAGAAAAATGAAGTTGTGAAATTTGCAGGAAAATGGATGGATCTGGAAAGGATAATTTATACTAAGTGAGGTAATCCAGGCCCAGAAACCAAACATCACATGTTCTCTCTCATATGTGGATCCTAGCTATACATGATTGGACTTCTGTGTGAGTAGGAAGAAAACTCAGTAGCAAAGGCCAGTAAGCTAGAAAAGAGATATAAAGGGAAGAGAAATGAAGGGAGGGGGTACTTAATAGGGTGGTATTGTATATATGTAAGTAGAAGAATAGATTAATGGGGCTGACAAGGCCCAAAGTGAGGCCAGGGGAAGAGATCGAGTAAAGGAAAGATGGAGAGAGGGCTAATCAAAATCTAAGAGGATATAAATAAATTGTACGGAAACCTACTTTTTTGGACAATGGAACACTCAGGAGCCGTAGATTGTTGCTAGAAGATTTTCAGTGCCAGGGATGGGATATCTTCCATTGAGTTGGTGGTCAGGGAGGTCCTTGATGCTCCCAAAACATTATAGGCCTGCTGGAACTGAGCTGAAAATGCCCCTATGTAGACCTTCAGACAGAAAGCTGGAAAAAGCCATGCTGCATGCAGTTCAATGGGAGAGAGAGAAGTCACCAGTGAAGATACTCAACAGTGGACACTGCAAGACTTATATTTGGCCAGCTAGGCCAAATGAACCAATGGGTTCAATAGTGGCATGTCTGTTATGGAGGAAACCAACCGCCCCCTAATTTGACTGGAAGCCTGCTCCATGGGAGGGAATACATCCCTGATACTGAAAACTTACAACAGGGTAGTCATGAGCCCTAGGGGTGTAACATCTGCTGCCATCTGGCTAAATGTATATAGTATGCTCACCAAACTGTCCAGTAAGCACTTCTCTTAATGTTCATACTCATGTAGTAATGCAACTCTCACTTTTGGTTAGAGAACCTTCACTTTTCAGATGGCAGTGACCTTGACTCAGAAGGCACCATAGTGCTGAGAAGAAGTGACAGAGGAATGCTCAGCACTGAAATATCTCTATCACAACTTCCAAGGCTCAGGGTCCATTGTGGAAGAGATAGCAGAAAGAATGTAAGAGACAAAGGGATGGTAGGACTCCCTACAATGTGCTCCTCCAGACACAAAATGGCCTGGACATCCATGACCTCACAGTGCCTAACACTACCTACACAAGACCATCATAATACCAGGAAAAGATCATGACATAAAAGTAAAAGAGAGACTGATTGAGAGGGAGAGGGGATATGATGGAGAGTGGAGTTTCAAATGGGAAAGTGGGGAAAGGGAGGGAATTACCATGGGATATTGTTTATCATCATGGAAGTTGTCAATTTAAAAAAAAAAGACTACTTTATTTGACAGAAAAAAATTCTGGGCAAGTGCCACTTTGTGCATCTGGCTTTACATGGGTACTGGGGAGTTGAACTTGGGCCTTTAGACTTTATGGGAAAGCACCTTAACTGCTGAGCCATCTTTGTAGCCCAACAGAAGAAATTTCAAGACAGCATGCCTATTCAGGCTGTGGTATGGTTACTGCTAACTGCTTTTGGCCAGGGAGAGTGAGAGGGATAGGAAGCAAGAGTGAGTAGAAAGTAGAGCACAAAAATGTGAAAAAGGAACAGTTTTGTGAGGAAAAGAGCAAGAATCCAGTTAAAGTTGTACATAAGGCTGGTGAGTACAAAGCCATGCCTATAATTGCTAAAAATATTAGCATCATTAAAGAAAAAGCCCACATTTCATTTTTATTTTTTGTCTTTTCCTTAACCCCAACCCTAACCTTAACCCTAACCCTAGAAAGCCCACATTTTAAACCAGGACTATAGGAAAGGTACTTTGAGGACAAAATCTCACCTATCAAGGTTTCCAATACCTACTAATGAAAATTAATTTAAAAAGGCAGTTCCTGAAGAGGATCCAGTCCCTTAGGGAAGATCAAGTCACAAGGGCACCCTGCTCCAAGAGGACTGCCTAGGGAACTATGTCCTAGGATCAGGCACCCACGCATTCAGCTACTGCCACAATCATGCAAGGGAGTCAAACCATGCCCCTGGCTGGCCATAGACTAAGCATCATCATCCATGTAGTGTTGGTTTTATAGACATGCAGAATGAAAAAGTTATGGGGTCTAGAGGCTTGCCCCCAAATTGCAGAAAGCCGTGGAAGCCAGGCAACATGTAGCAGAGTTGGAGCCCCTGGATGGGCTCTTCTTGAAAGTGTGAACATAAAGCACCAGTTGCAATGGAGACCCCAGGCTGCTAAAGCCACCTGGAATAGAAAGCTTTAGGCATCAAGGGAGCTGTCCCCCAAAGGATCACATGCATTTGCAGGTGGCAGGGCCGGAACAGCAGGGCTATTGAAGGCCATTAGAGCACAGATGATGCCATTACAAGTGCCAGATGCCAGACATGGAGCTACAGAGCATAATGTTTGTCCTGGGTCCAGTTCCCCTCGTGTTCACATTAGATATTGAAAGCATGTAACTTGTTCTATTTATTTTTTAATTTTATACAGGCTCACAGCTAAGAGTCTTGATTTTATTCAGACTCATAGCTAAGAACTTTCCTTGACTTTCAAATGTTTTAAAATTAAATGTGAGAAGACAAAAAATAATATTCTTCAAAGAACCATAGGGCTGGAGAGATGGCATAAAAGTTAGGGTGCTTGCCCTTAAGCCTAAGGACCCAGGTTCAATTCCCCAGTGCCCATGTAGAGCCAGATGCAGAAGGTGATGCATGCATCTGGAGTTTATTTGCATGCAGTGGCTGGAGGCCCTGGCATGCCCATTCTCTCCCACTATCTGCTTCTTCCTCTCTCTCTCTCTCTCAAATAAATAAATAAAATATTTTTTAAAGAAACAGAATTTTATAATGGGAAAATTAATTTTGAAGGAACCAGAATTTTATGATGGGAACACTAATTTTGAAGACTTCTCCTCTGTCTCTTTAGACTCCTTTCACCAATAGCGCTCAGGAGAAGAGTTATTCCAGTAACCACTGGCACTACATAGGAGCTACACAGATCATAAAAGCTGATAATCTCTAAGGGAAGGACTTTGCTTGAACACATTTTTCTGAATACTAGCTTGGAGCTTTCATTTCTGCACTGCCTTGAACTTTCTGTACTTTCTTTTGTCTTCTCCTGAGGAATTATTCTTTCCCTTGTATAAGTCATGATACAGAAAAGTATTTCCTAAACACTCGAACATTCAGCATTAGCATAGTGACCAACTTCTTTTCAGTAAATGGTGCCTGCCTCAAGAAAGACAGTAGCAGGCTGGAAGAATGGTTTAGCGCTTAAGGCGTTTGCCTGCAGAGCCAAAGAACCCAGGTTCAATTCACCAGGATCCATGTTAGCCAGATGCACAAGGGAGTGCACATGTCTGGAGTTCGTTTGCAGTGGCTGGAGGCCCTGGCACACCCATTCTCTCTCTCTCTCTCTCTCTCTCTCTCTCTCTCTCTCTCTCTCTCTCTGTCAAGTAAATAAAAATATTAAAAAGAAAGTAGCCAGTACAATCTGCATCTTTCATACGCTTACTGCCGGGTTCTCAAGTACAATCACAGTCTCAGAGGTGGCACCACGGCTCTCACAGATAACCACACAGAGAACTGCTTTGAGTAACCCCCCTTTGTACTAGCCATGGTTTGGTGCACCCAGAGGATAACAGCTTGCTATTTCAATTCTGTTTCTGGATTCTCTTTCCTGTTTTCTCTCTTTTGGCACTTAGCTGGAAATTACCAATAAAATACTAGCAGTTATAATACAGGCTCATACCCATTGTAACTGCATTATGGTAGCACATTAAACAACTGACAGTTCCTGGATTTTTTATAAGAATAACCTCTTCCAGACTCAGCCCTTGCTATGTGTATCTATTTACTTGAGGCTCTAATCTATCACTTTGGGCTTCAATATTATTTTAGCAGGTATGAGCTGGGGAAAGTTTAACCACACAACAAGGGCTGCTGACTATCAAGTTCATGCTGTTATGTCTTTGAAGGATGTAGCCCTGCTTAAGGGAGGTTAGCATGTACAGAACAGTCTTATTATTTAAAATCTCTGCTGCTTTCTTCTTATAATTGCATTCACAGATTTCAGCCACATTACAAACAGATTACATACCTCATATAGAACATTTGGAAAATACAGAACAGTACAAAGAAAAATAGCAAAATTCACCAATCATCTCACCACTCATGATAAACACTAATCTCCTGACATATAGTCATGTATTAAGTAACACTGTGGTCAACAGACTGTATATGCAACAGAGATCCTATAAGATTATAACGAGCTTAAATATCCCTGTCACCTAGTGACACTGTGGCTGTCATATCATCACACAATGCATGTTCATATATTTGTAGTTATACTGATGTAAATAACCCTTGCCTCTTTAGCATGAGAGCCTGAATTTGATTCCCCAGAGCCCACATAAAAATTCCATGTGTGGTAGTGCACACTTGTAATCCCAGCACTGGGAAGGTGAAGACAGGTAGATTCCTGGGATTCCTTGGCCAGTCTAGCCTATTTGGCAAGTTTCAGCCCAATGGAGAAGTCCTGTCTCAAAAATGGTGGGCAGTGCTGGAGAGGAATGACATCCAAGATTGTTCTCTGTCCTGTCAACATATGTGCAAACTCATCCACATCCACATGCCCATACAAGTGCACCTGCACACACATGAACACATACACATGTAAATAGTGATATTAATATTGCTGGTTTAGGTACTTGCTATAGTATACATTTTATCATCATTTTAGAGTGTGCTACTCACAAGAACAAAAAAGTTTACTATAGAAAAGTGCACTGGGTTACACTGGCAGCAGCCTCATACACCTCATGCATCTCTTGACTGTTTCATTTTCTCTTGTGCTTGATTTAATCTAGTGTTATTCATCATGGCCCTAGAAACAATAGGTTATTCTGTACAAGTGCACATAAACACATGTATATGCAATGTAGCCTAGTTGTGTAGTAAGCTGTACTGTCTAGGTTTGGGTAAATATACTCTGTGATATTCACACAGCATCAAAAATGCCTGACACATTTCTCTGAACATATCTCCACTATTAAATGAGTCATAACTACATGTCATTTTGACTTTTTCTTTTGATTCTGCTTTGCACTACTTCCACATGTAAGAACTACTACCTATGTGCTTTTGTTATATACTGCTTTGTAACACATTTAAAGGAAGTAAGCCACCAACTTGACTATATGTATGATTTTTTTAATTGATGATGAAGGTTAAAATCTCAAAGAGAGGCAAATAATTGAGCAAATAGCTCTCAGAAGAAACACCTATGGGAAACAGCTATTTTTGAAAAGTAAATAGGGGCTTGAGAGATGGCTCAGCCATCAAGGCTCTTGCCTGCAAAGCCTAATGACCTGGGTTTGATTCCCTAGTACCCACATAAAGCCAGATATACAAGGTAGAACATACATCTGGAGTTGGTTTGCAGTGGCTGAAGGCCCTGGCATGCCCATTCTCTTTGTCTCTCTCCTTACAAATAAAAACGTTTTCAAATGTCCAATATTCTAGCCATCAGAGAAATGCAAATTAAAACCACTTTGAGATTTTTGTCTCACCCCAGTCAGAATGGGAATTGCTTCTCAGCCTGCATAGTCTTAGGTGAGACTTCTCTTCTTTATGGATTGTGGTTCCTCCTTTAATCACTTTAATTTAAGGTAACATTACTCCCCAGACTTTAAGAAGCCAGGTTAGACAATTATCACTGCCTGTCAAACCAACCCTCTTTCATATACTACTGGGGTCACTCAAAAAAAAAAAAAAGATAGAAATCACAAAGACCTTTTCATTTCATTTGTTATGCCTTGGCTAGAATCACCTCTCTTAGAGACTGCAGCCTGTTTTTGTCTGTCACTTTATTATATCTTTTGTCAAATCACCTTGTTGAAAACATTATGTAAGCTTATTTCTAAAGAAATTTTTTTCGATAACTAAAAAAACCCATAAAACGTTTTACCTGATTGTTCTAGGAGTTTCACTTGAGAAAATTGCTCTTTTGTTTGGAAAGGAAGTCAGTGAGCTTTTTTTTTTTTTTTTTTTTCCTTTTTTTAAACTTAGAAAAAATAAATCTTAGGAGAACCTGGATAGATTATGGGCCTAAGAGAAAGCCAAATTTCTCTGCATCAGAAAGTTAAAGGAATTTTGAGTGTGTTCCTCCAACCACTACAAGACAAAGGAGAGTCAGACCATGAAAGAGAGCAGTTGAAAACACAAAGCTTTCTTAGAGTCTTGAGGACTGAGGTCAGGTCCCAGAAATGCAGAGTGAGACAGCAGCCAATAAAGACCTCTTGAGGTTGAGATTCCCGATGACGACTTGGAAAAATGAGTCCTGTGCTACGGTTCTTCTGTATTTTGCATATAAGAAAACAGAAAGCAATAAACCACTGCAAAGCATCAGACAACTGGCATGAAGAAGATGGTGTTGAGTCCATATCTTGAAGCAAAACAGACTACACCAGGTGGGGTTGACCACTGTAACAGTAGTGATCAGAGGGAGAGAAGAAATTGAGAAGTCAGGAGCAAGACAAAATGGTAAGGACTAAATCTCAACTCCAGAACCTACTGAAGAATTGAAGACCACCCACACATATGTCATGGTTATTATAGAAAAGAATGGCCTGACAGAGATAGAGTTTTAAGGACAATAGGGTTATATGCATAATACTTACATGAAACTTTTTACATTGTTTAAAATTAACCAGCTTTAGTATTTACTGCCTATGCCAGAGAAATGGGCACAGAAAATGAGAAGGGATTGTGGCCTAAATTTATTCTACTAAATTGTGACAGTGAAAACAGGAAACCTTAGATACACCCACATGTTCACCATAAAGTGAGTACATAATATCCAAGTTATAAATAGTACCAAAATATCTCATTGAATTCATTCATTGTAATATTGTCATTTGTTACTTCATTTCTTTGCAGCATAATTAGACATGACCACCCCACAACCTGTTTCTATGAATAAGCTTGTAGGCCCAGTTTTAGAACTTCCTCAGGCAAACCTATAGTGGACATTCAACTTCAATCATGAAGAAATGGCTTATCTGGCAGAAATAACAGAGGCCAAGTTTTCAATGCAAGCTCCCTCTTCAGATTTCTCAGTACATTTAGCACCTTAAATTTCAAGCAGTGAAGTGTAAAAATAGTGGGAGGGAGGCAGTATGAACTGGCAATGGCCTACTACCAAGGGAATCAAATGGGATCAGTTGTTTTTTTTGTTTTCCTGAGAAGAACAAACTTCATAACTGAAAGAGGAAAAGAGAGAAAAACCTGGAACCTGGTGTATCTAGGCAGTTTAGAGGTATCAGAGCCCCCAAAAGCACAAATAAGGAATATTTTGGAGCCTGTAAGAGAGAATCTATTTTTTTTTTCTTTTTTTTTCTCCAGAACTCCGTGGGAGGATGTGAATCAGATAAGTAAGTGCTTAACATGTGGTATGGGATCTGGTTTTTCCTGATCTCTTTCTTTCCTAGGGATGCAAACAGGATTACTCCCTGTTCTGGAAACCTGGAGGTACCTAGACACCGAGGTAGGGGCTGGACTCACCAGTTCAGCCCTTTATCCAACACATTCCCATGAAAGATCTCCATCAGGCTCACCAGGTTACCAGAGAAAAACAGGAGAAGATTAAGGTCATCATACTCTCTCCAGGGCCTCACAATTCAGGTGTTCAATCTGAGGGCCTGATGAATGTTCAATCATTTGGTCTGTCTTTTAGGATGTAGAATTTTACGGTACTGTGGTAGTTTGATTCAGGTGTCCCCCATAAACTTAGGTGTTCTGAATGCTAGGTTACCAGCTGATGGAGATATGGGAATTAATAACTCCTAGAGGCAGTGTATTGTAGGGGGTGGGCTTATGGGTGTTATAGCCAGTTTCCCCATGCCAGTGTTTGGCACACTCTCCTGTTGCTATGGTCCACCTTATGTCGGCCAGGGGGTGATATCCACTCTCTGTTCATGCCATCATTTTCTGATGCCATTGTGGAGTTTCCCCTCCAGCCTATAAGCCAAAATAAACCTCTTTTTCCCACAAGATGCTCTTGGTTGGATGATTCCAACCAGCAATGTCAACCTGACTGCAAAAGGTACCATTGCCATTTGGGTTCAGTTTTGTGTCCCCACCCCACCCCCACTCTTACCCTCCCCTCCTGCCCCACCTGTGGAGAGCCGAGAGAGTGTGATCGCCATTACAAGATGGCGCTGACATCCGGCCTCGGTCCTGGTGTACAAGTAGAATAGCGCATGTGCAAGTGGTAAAAGCGCGCCAAGTCACTGCCCAGCCCGGGGCGTCATACGGGGTAATGAGCGCGCAGCCAATCAGCAGAGTACACACCACCTAGGGGCTATATAAGCGGCGCCATTTCGGGGCTCTGGGTCTTCCTCTTTTCATCTGTTAACTGCAATAAACTCTTGCTGCAGAAGGATCCTGGTGTCCGCGTGTGTTCTTGCTGGCGAGACGACTACGCGGGCTACACCCACCCACCCTATTGTCCAGACATCCAGATGTTTATTAGGTATGTCTGCATTACAGGTAGATTCAGGTTATAAGCCACAAATGAGTGAGACTATATGATGATTATCTTTCTGTGATTGGGTGAGTTTACTGAGAATGATCTGTTCCAGGTTTGACCATTTTTCTTCAAATTTCATTGTGTCATTTTTCCTTACTGCTGTGTAGAATTTCATCGTGTAGATATACCACATCTTGGTTATTCATTCGTCTAATGATGGACATCTGGGTTGATTCCAGCTCTTTGCTATTATGAATTGAACAGCTATAAACATGGTTGAGCAAATCTCTCTGAACTGAGGCATGGAGCTTTTGGGATAAATACCCAGTAAGGGAATAACTGTGTCTGTTGGCAACTCTATAGTCAACCTTTTTAGGAGTCTCCATATTGTTTTCCATAGTGGTTGTACCATCTTACATTCCATGAGCGAATGAGGGTTACTATTTCTCCACATCCTCTTCAGCATTTGTTTTCACTTGATTTTTTTAAATGTTTGCTATCCTTACTGGGGTAAGGTGGAATCTTATAATTGTTTTAATTTGTATTTCCCTGATGATTAGGGATGATGAACATTTTCTTAAGTGTGTATTTGCCATTTGTATTCCTTCTCTGAGAACTGCCTGTCCATTCCTCTGCCCCATTTTGTGAGTGGGTTGTTTAACTTTAGTTGTTTAGGTTTTTGAACTCTGTGTAGATTCTAAAAATTAGGTTTCTGTCAGTTGAATAGCCAGCAAAAATTTTCACCCATTCTGTGGGTAATCTATTGGCTATGCTTATTGTATGTTTGTCTGTGAAGAAACTTTTAGCTTCATGAGATCCCAATGGTTGAGTGAATGTTTAAGTTCTTGAGCTCCTGGGGTTTTGTTCAGGAAGTCTTTTCCCATTCCTAAATCATGGAAAGTTCCTCCTATTTTTTCATCTAGTAGTAGCAGAGCTTCCAGTCTTATACTGAGGTCTTTTGGACGCACTTGGATTTGATTTTTGTGCATGGCAAGATATGTGGATAGAGTTTCATTTTCCTTCATATGGTTATCAAGTTTGTTCAGCACCATTTGTTGAAGACGCTGAGAAGGTTTAGTGGTGAAGTAGGTTTCTTGAAAACAAGAGATTGAAGGGTCTAATTTTTTGATCCACTCTTGATGGGTGAATTAAAGCTATTAATATTTACAGTAATGACTGTGAGGTTTGATTTGATCCCTGCCATATAGTTTTGGTTTGTGTGTTTTGGTGTTTTCTTGGACTTTGTAGTTTTTTGTGCCTTCTCTGAGTTTGGTTATTGTGATCTGTTTCTTGTAGGCACTTGAGGTTGATTATTTGATTCTTCTGTGTGGAGAATTTCCTGAAGTACTCTCTGCAGGGTTGGCTTTGTGTTCATATAGTTGTAAAGCTGAGTTTTATCATGGAAAGATTTTCTTTCACCATCTATTATGAGAGAGACTTTTGCTGGGTAGAGTTGTTAGGGTTGGAAGCCATAGGTTCTTAGACTTTGCAGTGTTCCATTGCAGGCCCTTCTGGCTTTCAGGGTTTCCACTGAGAAGTCTCCAGTAATTCTGATGGGGTTGCCTTTAAATATAATTTATTGCTTTTCCTAGCTGCTTTTAGGATTTCCTCTTTGGTATCAATGTTTAGAGTCTTAATGACAATATGTCTTGGAGAGTTTCTCCTTTGTTCCTGTCTGTTTGGAGTTCTGTTAGCTTCTTGTAGCTTGATGGGCCTGTCTTTTGAGAGAATGGGAAAGTTTTATTCAATAATTTTGTTGAATAAGTTCTCCATGCCTTTCATCTGAATTTCTTCCCCTTCTGGTATTCCCATGATCCAAATGTTAGAACATTCACGGGTATCCCACAGTTCCCTCATGTTCTGTTCATAGAAATGTTTGAACTTATTGAAACTTTGGGCTCTTAAACTGTTTCTTCTGTTTTTGTCTTCCAGATATGAGTTTCTATGCTCCACATACCTGACTCTATTACTGATATCTTCTATAGAGTTTTGAGCTTGTTCAATTTGGTTTGCATTTTCTACTACTTTTCTATGTATAGTTTCCACCCCTCTGTCAAGTTCCCTTTTCATGTCATTTTCTGATTTTCTTGATGCATCTTGGAATTCATCTTTTCATTTCTTTATGTTAGCTTAGCCAGCTGTTTATTTAGGTCCTCTTTTTATTCCCGCTGTCCTTCAGATCATTTACCTGTCTTTGGACCCCTTCCAGAGTCTTATCTATTAGGTCTAGTCTAGCAATGACAGCATTCATGCAATTATTGGCCCTTTGTTGTTTTTGTGCAAATTCTGCCATTTGCTTTTTCAGGGTTGCATAGCTTATAACTTCATTTTGGGGTTCTGATCCTAATGTCTCTTCTATGTTTTGATTAGGGACATCCATTGCAGGACTGGGCAATCTTATTGGATTTACTTTCATTTGATTTTTCATGTTATTCCTTTTGAGTTGTGGTCTGCCCATCACAGTGTACAAGCCTTATTTAATTTAGGAGGAAGCTATAGTCTACCCTTGATGTGTGTCCAGTGGTTATTCCCTTTTATGTTTTCTTCCACTATTTTTCTGGTGATAATTGGGCCTTCCTAT
Organism: Dipus sagitta; assembly: GCA_036346955.1. Lineage (NCBI taxonomy): Eukaryota > Metazoa > Chordata > Mammalia > Rodentia > Dipodidae > Dipus > Dipus sagitta. The sequence continues at coordinate 85,010,103 of CM070775.1, read as the reverse complement.
TCAGAGGGAAAGAGCCTGTGAGGCTCTGGTAGGGGTCCAAGGACCTGATGTAGAGGTTTATTGTTCTGTGACTTAAGGTATGAGAGTGCGTGGTTAGGTGGCCTGAAGTGGATAGGGGAATGGGGGGAAGTGACCAGTGCGATGGCATTTGGGTGCCTGTATCTGCTGGTGGAGCTAATCTGGCTTTCCTGGGTTCACAAGGGGATGGGGGGGGGCACTGGAAAGTGGGATGGCTTTTGTGGGACAGAGTTTGTGTGGGACGGGGTGGGGGGGCGGGGGGAGTGGGACTGTGTTTACGGGATGCAGTGGAGTGGGGCAGAGTTCACACAAGGCAGCGGAGTGGGGTAGCGGTCCTGCGGCGCAGAGTGAGTGGTACACAGGTCACGCAGCGTGGGGAGAGGGGCGGAGGTTGCATGGGGCGGGGGAAGGACGTCGGGCTGTGCGGGGGAGTGGGAAGGAGGCTATGTGGGGTGGGGGCAGTGGGATGGTTGCCCACTCACTAAGGCGCAGGTGGAGCTACACTGGCCCGGGTCCCTGGACTGCAGTTACTGCAGCAGGAACCTGTGGTGGGACTATGGCTAGAAGGGCTGCTTGAGAGTATGAGGACTGGTGGACTACCCAAGAGTGTGGGAATCAGCCAATTGCCCTTTTTAGCCCCTCCATGCCCTCCCACTGGAGGTCTATTAGAGACTTCTCCCCCTAGAAGACCCAATGAATCCTTCCCCAGGAGGTGTGGCGCAGTTAGATGGATGCCATCTTGACAGGAATTCCTTTTCCTTTATCATTGGTTCTGTCTAGATGACTTCAGTGGAACTGTAGAAGCAAAAGCTCCTTCTGAAATGGAGAGAAAACTTTCAAACTTATCATCCCAGGGCCAGGCATGGAAATACCTAGAATGCCAGCACTAAAAACAATCTTGAGGCAGGGGGATCATGAGTTCAAGGTTAGGTAAGGCCAAGCTGGACTACATAGTGAGCCTCTGACACTGTCTCAAAAAAAAACAAAAAAACTTACACATGCAATGTTATCATCCCAGTTGCCAAACTTGAATTATATCTAATTTGGCAAGAAAACTAAAATAATGGTGTTCAATCTCAAAAGTGCCATGTAGAAACTAAAATCTAAGAAAATTATAAATATAAATTTGTACCTAGATTTTTCTTTAATTTTTTTAGTGAGCTACTTCAGTCATTCCAAACAAACACATATCAGCTATAATGTTGGGCCCCAAATCTAGAGTTAATTAGTAGTATATACATTGTAACTCTATAGAATGGGCTCTTCCCTACCAAATAGCAAATGATTTTGTAATTCATAAAAGAACATGCTTTTTATGAGGCACTTTGCTAAGTGTAACTATATAATTTTGAGCTTAAATGGTGTAATATGGACTTTTATGTGAGCTCATTGCAAGCTAAGGGGAGTTGCTTAATAACAGATCCTAGAAAGTGCCACAAGGCTTGTTTCCCACGGTGGGACTATGATTTCAGGGAGGACTGATATCAAGGAAGGACTCTTGAACGTCTACTTCCAGGCGTTATGGGGTATCTATTTGGATTAACTCACAACAACTCTAAAATCAAACAAGCATATGAGTCACTCCTTTCAGGAATGACATAACTAGTAATGTAAGATCCTTGAGAGATGAGAAGCGCATGAAGTGAGCTCCAGACAAAGTCCCCAGATTTCTGTCTGGAGACAATTGCCTGACCAAGCCTCAGAAATACGGAGTGTAAGCAGACAGAGCGTGGCAGCTCTGCTCACCTGAGGAAGCAGATACCAGAGTTCAGAGCAGATGACTAATGTGTAAAACCTGGGCTATAGATGTACATGATGAGACTTTAATAGATCCCAGATGAGTTATGGAGTTGAAAGTTGAACCAAGACCTCAGAGGTTGAGCAGTTTCTGGAAAAGAGCAATGGTAAAAGAATGTCAGTGTTCATTCAGAGTTCTGGTCTTGCCAAAGGGGACTTATTAGAACCCCATGAGAACTCCCGACATACAGCCAAAACATCACAAAGTTCAAGATTTAAGAATAAGAACATTCCCCTAGAAAAAAGTGAGTACTTTTCAAGCTGTAACATTTTGAGAAACATGTCGGAAATGTTATAGTTCTCCACTAACAATGCTAAACTTGCAAAACTTCAAGTCTACATGAGTTAAGGTGATCAGTCAGTAAACAATTTAATAATTCATAAAAACATACAAACTGCCTCCTTAAATAAGAATCAACCTTCTGAAGGGGGAGTACAGAAACTAGAATCTCTAAAAAGTATTATCCACAGGTCTACTATTTAAACTATTAGGCACCAACAGGGAACATAGCTCAGCTGCTGAACTGATTGACTTGTAAGCATGTGTACATGACTTCAATCCTCTGTACCTACATTAAAATACTGAGTGTGGTGGCAGGAACCTATAATCCCAGCACTGGGAGGCAGAGTGAGTTAGATCCCTGTGGCTCTCTGGCTAGCCAGTATAGCCTAATTGGTGAGCTCCAGGCTGATGGATGACTCTGCTACTCACCCAAAAAATGTGCATAACATTTCAGTTTTCCTCCATGTCATTAAAAGTTATTAGTTAAAAGGCAGTCTTGAAAGATTCCTATTACCTATAAACCTTCATATGAAAGAAAATTTGAAATTAAAGTTAATTTTAAAAGACTCCAATCAATATGAGATGATGGATTGAAAACTCCAGCTATATCCTCTTGAACATGAGAATCCCAAGATCCATTTGACAATCACTGACAAACACACAGAAGAAGGGTTTCAAAATAGAAGTAGTGAAAAGAAAGGTTTCAAAATAAAATAGAAGTAGTGAGGAAAAGACTTTTTTTTTTTTTGAGGTAGGGTCTTGCTGTAGCCCAGACTGACCTAGAATTAACAGTCTCAGGCTAGCCTCAAACTCACAGCCATCCTCCTACCTTTGCCTCCAGAGTGCTAGGATTAAAGACATGTACCACCATGGCAAAAGATGTTCTTTTAAAATAAATTATTTTTTAATTGTTACTTTTTTACTTGGAAAATTTTATATATGTATATAATGTATTAGAAGGCCTTTGACAAAATACAACATCACTTCATAATCAAAATGTTGGATACATTTCTGAGGATGACACCTGATATTTTCCTCTGGCCCCATAAACTTACACACACACACACACACTCACACACACACACACACACACACACACACTTACTCCCCCCCCACACATATAATAAAAAATAATAGATATAAAAGTAATTGAAAGAAAATTGTGTAAGACTGGAAGATATGCTATCAATAGGTTGTCAAATATGAAATAGCAGAAAAGCAAAAATTATAAATACAGCCACGTGAAAATTCTAGAAATTAAAAGTATAGTAACTGAAGTAAAACTTAATGAGCTTGGGATGGATGGCTTAGCAGTTAAGGTGCAAAGCCAAAGGACCCAGGTTCAACTCCCCAGTTCCCACATAAGCCAGTTGCACAAGGTGGCGCATGAGTTCATTTGCAACAGCTGGAGGCCCTGACACATCCATTCTCTATCTGCCTCTTTCTCTTTATCTCTCTAATAAATAAATAAAAATGAAATATTTAAAAAAGCTAATCAGCTTGACAACATATCAGAGTTAACAGAACAGAGTCAGCGAACTTGAGCACAAACCAACAGAAATGACCTAACTTGAAAAATAGAAAGATTAAAGAAAAATGGACAGATACCTAAGGACCTATTTGACAACATTAAGCAAAGTGAAGAAGGGCATGACTTAAGGTAGAAATAATTTTAAAACATAATGTCCCAAAACTCTTCACATTTGAAGAGATACTGATTTAAACATATAAGAATTTCAAAGAAGCACCTAACATAAATATAAGGAAAACCACATCAAACATCAAGGCACAGCCTAGACAAATTGCTGAAAACTAAAGATAAAACTTCTTGAAAGTAACCAAAAGACAAATCAGATACTTTTACATAAGGAGAAGAATAAGAATTATCACTGCTTTTTCAATAAAAACAATAATGTCCAGAATACAATAACATGACTTTAAAAAAAAGCCTTTCATTTCAGAATTTCAGATTCAACTTAAACAGTTCACACAAACTAGAGTTAAATAAAGATGTGTGTGGAGGAATGAAAGCTGGGACAATTTGTTTCCAGACTATTGTCACTAACTGAAAGATGTTTATCAGGTTGAAGCAAACATCTATAAGAGCTTAGGTCACCAAAATCTGCAAATAAGAGAAGATGGGAAGCTAAAACTTGAATTGAGTAAATGTCTTCAGGTTCATGTTAAAGATAGAGAACTAAAATTCCTACAGCTTAATTAATGTTTATTTCCTTTTTCATGTTTGACTCTTGTAATCAGAACAATGTCAAAAGTTAGCTTGAAACTTTTTGTTAGTTTGTTTCTTATTTTAGGTAGGATCTCACTCTAGCCCAGGCTGACATGGAACTCATTCTAGTTACAGACTGGCCTCAATTCATACCAACCCTTCTACCTCTTCCTCCCAAGTGCTGCTATTAAAAGCATGAGCCACCATAACCAGCTCTTTATTTTATTTTTTGAAACATTTTTATTATTACTAGAGCATCCATTTACAATGTTGTCTGACAATTTTTAGCATTTAATTTTATTTAACGTTGAACATTAAATTTCAAAGTCCAGTTTCAGAGTTTCAAAATATTTTACTTATGTCAATAGTTACACTGCTGATTATTTCTAGAAAAACTGAATAAAAGATTCTGACTTATTAAAGATGTGTAGGATTTTATATGATTCACCTCAGTGCAGTTTAAAAACTGTTATGGGGGGGTAGAGATGGCTCAGCAGTTAAGGCATTTGTCTGCAAAGCCTAAGGACCTGGATTAAATTTTCCAGTGCCCATGGAAAGCCAGACGCACAAAGTGACACATGTGCCTGGCGTTTGCAGTGGCTAGAGGCCATAGCATGCCCATTCTCTCCCTCTCTCTTTCTCTCTCTCTCCCTCTCTCTCTCTCTCTCTCTCTCTCTCCCTCCCTCCCTCCTTTATTCCTCCTTCTCTCTGTGTCAAATAAAGAAATAAAATATTTTAAAAACCTGTTATGGGGCTGTAGATATGAATCAGTAGCTAAAAGCACTTAGTTGGAAAGTATTGTCAAGTTTGATTCCCCAGTACCCACATAAATCCAGATGAACAAAGTGGCACATGCATCTGGAGTTCTTTTGCAATGACAGAAGGACCTGCCATGCCCATACTTTCTCTAGTTTTCTCATCTACATATATCATAAATAAATAAGACAGAAATGATAATTACCATGATTTGATCATTATTTAAAAAATAAAAACATATATAAGCTTCAAATGGTCATAAGATATGGGAACTCAGAGCAGTAAGACTTTCAGTCAAAATCACATCCTCCTACCCATGCTTTAGCTCCCAGGGTAGTATCAGGCAAGATATGTGGGTATAGACTAAAATATTGAATCTTCAACAGGAATATGGGGTGGGCCCTGGAGAGGGTGAGAATGAAATCTAACCTTAAAAAAAATTTTCGCTCTGGCCTGTAACTTGCAGTATCAGAAATAAGTTGCTATACACATTGATCTGTTGATGGGACAGACATGTGAGGTTCGCAAAACAAGCAGGCTTCTGTCAAAGCACTTGATTATCTGCCTGAGGTAAAAGGTAAGACCCTATTGCTGAAGACACCATATGCTGCTGACAAAGAATACAGACCTGGCTAGAATCCAGAAAAGAGCCAGTTCCCCAAAAGTTAGCCTGTCTAGTGCTGAAAAGCACTACATGAGCTGCCGGGGGAAAGTGGCCAATAATAGTGTGAGCGAGCAGAGGTCTAAGCTACTCAGAAGCAACCAGCCTGACAAGAAGTACACACCAGTGCAATGGTGGCTTACAGCCTTCGTGGGTAACCAATGGCTTTATGATTGACTAAGAGATCTCAGTGAAAAGAAACCCATATTTGGAGCTGGGAACCAGGTCTGAATCCTATGGAGACAAAGATTATGCTCTCCAATGTCAAGCACCCAGTAGTCTTTGGCTAAAAGAGGGGTTTCATCCATCAAACTCTCCCTAAATTAACAATGTTTATCCCATTTAACCCATGATGACTTCATTCTCCATTGGAGAATATGTTTTCCTTTCAGAAGTTAGCGAGACCCAAGGAGATAAACCACCCCTCACATTTCAGCTAAGGCCCAGGTGAAACCACAGAGAACTGGGGAGATGAGCAAGAATGCTGTTTCCATGGTGAACCTGACAATCAGTGCCAGGGTGAAGACACTGAGGATACTCAACACATACCAAAGCAGAAATCAAGAGGCTCCTAAGAGGTTATCACTGAAGTAGATGCAAAACACACCCACCCCAGCTCAGGGAATATTATAGAAGAGGGGGCAGAAAGAGTGTAAGAGCCACAGGTTGGGACATCATACCCAGAGGCATTGCCTCCCCCCAATAACTGACTGCTGCTCCCACAATATACAACCCAAAACCCCATGGAGAATATCTGCAACCCTCCTAAAGAAGGCCCCCAGTGGAATGGGAGTAGAGATGAGGGAAAGGATGGTACCAACACATGATGCATCCATACTAAGTATGTCCATAATAAAAAAAAAAGATACTGTAATTCATAAAAAAAAAGGTAGAAACTGGTTCAGAAACAGATTTTCCTCCAATTTACATTCAGAGTTAGGTCATATCCCTTAATTTTATTTATTTATTTATGTATTTCAGAGTGACATATAAAGAGAAAGAGACATTATATATAGTGAGAATGGGTATACCAGAGCTTCCAGCCACTGCAAACAAACTCCAAATGTATGCACCACTTTGTGCATCTGGCTTACATGGGTCCTGAAGATGAATCTGGGCCTTTTGGCTTTGCAGGCAAGCACCTTAACTGCTAAGCCATTTCTAGCCCTCATATCTTTAAATATCCAATTGCTTTAGATAAGTATCACAAAGCTAATTATACTTTACCTGAAGAATATGATGATTTTACAGTAAGAATTAAATAATTTTATTTTATTTTTAAAGCACACACTATTTCTTGTTTTTCACTTATACTGATAATTAAAGATAATTTTTCTGTTCTAGAAAAGGATATGTGGAAGTCTAAGAATTATCTTATTAAAGATACAACCATATTTTTTTTAAACTCAAAGAAAATATTGTTTTTCAAATTAATAAGAGCCAAATTATTTTGTGATGAATGTGAAGGTATTTTGCTACTAAAGCAAATCAAAATCCAATATGATAAACTCAAATAGCTGGGAGGTGCTCTGACTTTGGAGAATACAGTACCAAGAATCCTAAATTACAGGTGGTAATGTGGTACTCTAAGGTTGTATGGTAGTTTAATATATGTCTCCCATAGACTCAGGTATTTTATTAAAATGGCCTTTGCAGCTTCAACCCCTCACTGGAAAACTCCTGCTATTGTGGCGGAGGGTGTCACTGGAGGCAGACCTCAATTCCAGCATAAAGGTATGCAGAGAGGTTTTAAGCTCTGGCTGTGATTCCTTGTGGTACTGGCTGCTTGGTGGCAGTTTTTCTCTCTGCTTGGAATTATGAATGGGAGCCAGCATCTTCCACCATTTGATGGAATTTCACCTGGATTTGTAAGCTTGAAATAAATCCCTTCCTCCCATAAACTGCGTCTGGTTTGGATGTTCATCCCAGCAACATGGAGCTGCCTACAACATGTGGGAAGGAGACTTCCTAAAACCAATCAGGCAGTGAGACATGAAAAAGATATGGATAGGTTACAGATGGCATAAGAAACAAAATCAAGGGCTGGAGAGATTGCTTAGTGGTTAAGGAACTTCCCTGTGAAGCCTAAGGACCCAGGTTCAATTCCCCAGTACCCACATAAGCCAGATGCACATGGTGGCACATTCATCTAGAGTTGGTTTCCAGTGGCTGGCTGGAAGGCCTGTTGTTCCAATCTCTCTCTCTCTCTCTCTTTCAGATAAATAAAATATTTTTATAAAGAAAAAAAATCAAAAGATATAGTGTATAAGGCACTATAAATGTAGTACTTAAAATGTATTATATAAAATACAGTTGGAAGGCTACGATATCATTTGAAAACAAGGAACATCAGCAAATGTTCAGAACTGGGGAGGGGGTGAAAAGCCTCTTCAGCTATTACCATAATTTTCTATAAATTTCTAGTGGCTCTAGTAGTTATAGAGTTATTTACATATTTTTATGCTCTGGAAATTAAATGATACCTTTTTTATTTTCCTGTTAATTTAAGAAAGAACTAATCAAAGATCATTAGAAAAAAAATTTGAGCTAGACACTGATACAAAATTTTTAAATTCTAATTACTAAAGATCAAAATCAAAATCTTCCATGTTTTAGTGAGCAGAATAAATAGCTTATACATTTTCATGGGTTTGTACATCAAAAACACTAAAAACAGTCTAGCCATCTATAGCTTTTAATATATTTACATGTCCAACCCAATCCAAAAAGCCCACTAAAACACAAATTCAGATTGCAATCCTGTTACAATGCAAGCCTGGCACAAAAGCCTTCTAATGGTCTTTGATTAGTTCTTTATTAAATTCATCAAGGGAGCAAAGAAAACTTAATAATCTTCACCACTTGTCATCTTTCTGATTAGAGTTTTGATTAGAACTTTCAGCTTTTATTTTCTTTCTTGCTATCCTTTGCCACAGCCTTGATATTGCTTCTAGTTGGGGAAGAAGAACAGGGTAGATGGGGAATGCTAAGTCATCATGTTTGCTAATATTCTCTGAGGATGAACCTTCGTGTCAGAGGATTATTGGGGCAGAAAGTCAGGAGATCTCTGTGCATCCCTGTTCTGCCACCTAAATTGCCTCTTTATATGACAAAACATTTTTTTTAACAATAAACTTTGTGCTTTCACCAGCTTTTTATTCAGGGATGCTTTTTGTTTGTCTTGGATGTTTATTCCCCTCAGGGGTTGAAACTCATTTCTTATATCCCATTGAATTTATAAATAAACATCATATTGGGGATTGGTTAGTTGTTCTGTATATATCTCATGTGTGAAAGCAATGTGATTATAGAAATCATCATCCATACATATTTGAGAAATGCCCAATTATATTTTTCAGAATAAAGGGCTCAGAAAGGTCACTCAGTGTAGGATAAAAGGAGTGAGATGAACAATAATGATGTTTACATTTTCTTCCTGCTACAACATATGGGGGATAATGACATTCAGATTTCTATATAGCACATCTCTCTCTAGTATTCAGAAATATTGCCTCAATTATTTTTCTATCATTGTTGAAAAGTAGGAAATGTGTAGCTATTATCATCTCCATTTCCTATTATATCATATCCAGCTATTTTAGTTGCTGCTGTCTGAAAAGAACTGTAAAGTATGTGCTTCTAATCACATTCAATCACCATTAGACCTCAGTGTTGGAGACAGACAATACAAAAAAAGGTAAAAGGTAATAATAAAAGTGTAAACATGTGAAATTTTAACCTATAAATGTTGTGTTCTAAAAGTTTATTCATTAGTCTATTGTTTTAAACTAAAAAAAATCTATATTTCCATAGAAACAATATTCTCAGTGGTAGTTAGATTCCTACTCTAACCTAGCTAGCCCATTTATTTATGTAGTTGAAAATATAAGTACTATGAAAATTACAGTACTAGAAAATTATACTATCAGAAACGCATAATATTTTAACTATATTCAACATTAAATAAACTTTTATGGGCTAATCAAGTAACCCATGTCATTTTGTGACCCCAACTCAATACTTTGTACTTTGTAGTCACAGATGCTTTGACAAGTACTTGGGATCTGGGACACTCCTCCCCAAAACAAACTCATAACCACAGAATACTCAGGAAAAAAATAATTGGCAGCCCATCAAATAGGCAATTTTTGCTTTATTTCCCAAAACAATAGACAGCCTAAGAAAAGGCAATTTGACATGAAAGAATTCTTCAATCAGGATCCCAGAGGAAGTCTTCAAATATTGCTGATTCAAATGAGCTCTGCCCAAGTGATTAAACTCCAGGTTATCAAAATACACTGGATACATAGACCATACCAAGTGTTGTGACACTGAACAAATTGCCCTAAGGTTTATACTCAAAATACAAAGAACTCATGAAGACTTATAGTACATGTGTATGAGAAATAGAATATATTTTAGAGATATGGAAACAAATGTAGAGTTTCAATTCCAACAAGCCTATGAAAATCTGCCTAATTGGTTGAATAAGTTATAGAGCTAAATAAGGTCTTGTTGAGAATATAGAGTGGAGGCTTTTCCTTCCATATTGCTGCTGAGAAATGGATTTGAAGTAAAGCATCAGATATCAATATGTATTAAATACCTTCTATCATAAGCCAGAACAGACTGACATTTCCCCAAGTGAAACAGCATCAATAATGTCCTTCCCCAGCATCACAGCAATATCCTGTGGAACACACCTAAAGCTGAAAACCCAAATGACACTATCCTGTACCCGCTGTTATTTGTAGGAACAGTTAGCTTTCTAGAGTTCATAATTCTAGTTTATACATGTTGATATTATAGCCCTAATATATAAAAATCACATTTTTTTTTTGTTTTTTTGAGGCAGGGTCTTGCTCTAGCCCAGGCTGACCTGGAATTCACTATGTAGTCTCAGGGTGGCTTTGAACTCACAGTGATCCTCCTACATCTGCCTCCCTGGTGCTAGGAGTAAAGGCGTGCGCCACCACACCAGGCTGAAAATCACAAATACTTGTTGTAAATCAAATTGTTCTACTTGCCTATGAGATCTTAGGAAGCAAGGACTGTGCTTTGCTTACTGCCATTTCTTCAGGGCCCTGCATAGTGCCAAGGAGCTCAACATGGATATAAAACTGATGCTTTTCTTCAACTCCTTAAATTTCCTTCTACAAGCAGAGAGCTCTGCCACCTGTAATGCTCTTCCTCACCCATCTCGCCCACTTAGTTTTGTTTTTTTTCTTATTTAATGCAGAATCTGTGACAGGAAGCTAAAAGGTTGTATTTACTGTTCTCCAAAACCCAACTAGATCTACATGTGGGTTGAAAGATAGAATTTTTTTAAAAAAATAACATGCTAGTCTACATTCTTACTTCCTGTTTAATTTGTCATTGAATATATAATCTCCCACTAGAGAAAAACATCAAAGACTTCTATGCTTTGAACAGCTATTCTGGTTAAATCTTATGCCAGAAACAAAGTGTTAAAGATATTCTAAAAGTATTTGACTCCATTTGTCCCATCCTGTTCCAGAGGAACTTGTGTACTTGCACATATGCATTCAGCACACACACACACACACACACATACACACACATACACACACACACATACAAAAAGCAATACTTAGTAGAAAACTGAGATATCATTTATAATGGCAATACATATTCATAAATATTTTTAAAGTATATTATTTATGCAATCGACATAAATAGAACTTTGAGTGCTATTCTAATCTTACATTACAATTATATATTTAGGACACCTTACTCATAGATTTTAACAATTCAAAGAGAGTGCTTTAAAATACACTTTTGCTTCACAGAGGAGTAGTTAAATATTGCATCCTAGATATAACATTTAAAATTAGAAGATCTCTGAGTCAAATGACAGGCTCTGCCCCCTCATATAATTTCTCTTGATGTATATAACAAATGGGTCAACTAGTCTCCAAGGTTCCTTTTCTAGCTCTGAAGTTTTATGTAATTATAGTCATATTTTTATTTTTTACTGCTGTTCAAACTATTCTTAAATTCTTTCTTTCCTTCTTTCTTTCCTTCCTTTGTTGATCACAGCTTTTGCTTATGTTATTCCATTCTAACAGAAAGTAATAAGTTTTGGTATTTATAAAGTTTTGTGCGGACTCCACATCTAGCATGTGATTAATGTGCTTCTGTAACCATGTAAACTAGGAAAAACAAAAACAAAAACAAAATCAGAAGTGGTAGGCTAACTAAATACCTCATAATAGCTTTGATTTATATAAAATAGATGGATGACTATTTGACAGGAGGAATGGGCACAGCAAAAGGGGAAGGAGAACAGGGGAGGGTAATTCAGGGTGATACATGATATACTTAAATGAAAATGTCATTATGAAACATTGTACAATAAGTACATACTAAGAACTTGTTTTAAAGGAAGAAATGGAACTAACAAGTGTTAGTTAATTCCACTTTCCAGAATACCAAAACCTGTTCAGCTATCAGATAGAGAATTGTTAAGCTATGCAGAAAATAAGGCATTCAGCAGCAGGTTTTGAGTATATGTGCAACAACAATTTTATTGGCAAGAGCTATACCTCAAGCTAGGAGCTTCACTGAAACTTCCAAAGCATACACTTCACATGCCTTGTAACATGCAGGTCATCAGCACGGGAAGCAGGGAGTATCTTTTGAGAAAATGTGAAGTTTTTCAAAGGTATGTTGTAAAATGGTTTGGCAGAAGTTTGTCATGTAAATACTAAGGCAAACATTTTCTTTGTTGTAGCTCTAGAAAAGGTTAAGTACTGTATTTTAGAAATCTTAACATTTTAGAGTGGTTAAAATGAATGCTCGTCCCATTTAATCAGAGCCCCTATTTTTGCCTTTGATGGGTATACTATGCTTTCCCTCAGTCTCAGAATCAAAAGGTTTGATTGAGTCTTTCTGTCACCAGCTTATTTATTGCTTGGCTTTTATGTAAACCCAGGAGAAGGATTTGTTTACATTCTCCTGGGCTTTAGGAGCAGACTTGGGTCTCTGAGGAAGAATGCAGCTTTAGATAGTATGTAGGGGCTGGAGAGATGGGTCAGTGGTTAAAGGCACTTGCCTGCAAAGCTTATGGCCCAGCATGCACATAAAACCAGATGCACAAACTGGCATATGCATCTGGAGTTCATTTGCAGGGGCAAAAGGCCCTGGTATACTATGCTCATTTTCTTTTTTCCTTCCTTCCTTCCTTCCTTCCTTCCTTCCTTCCTTCCTTCCTTCCTTCCTTCCTTCCTTCCTTCTCTCTCTCTCTCTCTCTGTGTATTTGAAAATAAATAAATATTTTTTTTAAAGTTGAAAAGTAGATAGTATGTAGAATCTAGATTCAGTGGTGAAGTTTCATAAGACAACAACCTTCTACCCAGGACTCAACAAAATTTTCAAAGTGTGCCTACTCAGAGCACTTGATACAGGAATTAAAAATTGGCTCACTCCTCTTTGTAAAAGAAATCGAATTCGCAAGTTTTGTGGTTCTGGATATCCAGTTAGAATAAGCCATTTATGATAATATAATTAATTACAGCATCTGTAGAAGTAAGCATCAGTATATTTTCACCAGCGTTCAAAGAACACAAAAGAATTAACAAAACAGAGTAGAACTGGGTCTGCTAGTTTCTTTCACTCTTAGTACTTATCAGACAAAAATTAAGATTTCCACATAAAATAAGTGGTGTAATACTAATAAGATTAGCCATCCTACAGAAAGGAGAAAAGTGCTGAGACAACTTTGTACTCAGTAGTGCTGAGTTTCAAATGATCTCTTTTACAGAGACTCTTGACATAATATGCATAATATGCAAGTTGACCTTCTCAGCCTTAGAGCTCATCAGCCAAAGTCATTCTATTCTACAGAGAGGACAAATATGCTATATTCGTTTTGATTCACTTAAAACTCATGGTCAGAGGAATTGAGCTGCCTATCCTGATGCAATTTGATAGTAATTGTAAACTTCAGGTAGAGTTCTCTCTGATACTTGTAATCTTAAAAAAAATGCACTCTCTTTTTAAAAACTTTTTATTTTTATTTATTTATTTGAGAGAGAGAAAAAGAGGCAGGGAGAGGGAGAGAGAGAATGGGCACACCAGGGCCTCCAGCCACTGCGAACAAACTCCAGACACACGTGCCCCCTTGTGCATCTGGCTTATTTGGGTTCTGGGGAATCTAACCAAGGTCCTTTGGCTTTGCAGGCAAATGCCTTAACCTCTAAGCCATCCCTCCAGCCCAAAAAATGCACTCTTAACCTTTCTGGGCAGGCCAACAATATTTAGATTTTTGTATATGTTAATCTTTTAACTCCTCAATAGGAAAGAGCAGAAATGTAGCAGAAAACACCTTCTTCTGCCTGACTCATGAATATGACTGTCTAACAACAGCAAAGGCAAGTACTCTATTGACCATGGAGACAATTTTGGGACAACTGCATTGATGCAGGGAATATCCCTCAGATATATTCAGAGCCACAAGTGGATGCAGCACAGCACATATGGGAATCAGCTGAAACAAAGACTATATAACATGTCTGTATTTCAGTCTGGAAGGTACATACCAAACACTTGGCTTGAAAATATGCTGTTGTGGGGCTGGAGAGATGGCTTAGTGGTTAAGCGCTTGCCTGTGAAGCCTGAGGACCCCGGTTCGAGGCTTGATTCTCCAGGACCCACGTTAGCCAGATGCACAAGGGGGCGCACGCATCTGGAGTTCGTTTGCAGTGGCTGGAGGCCCTGGCGCGCCCATTCTCTCTGTCTATATCTGCCTCTCTCTCTCTCTCTCTCTGTCCATCGCTTTCAAAAAAATAAGCAAAAAAAATTTTAAGAAAAGAAAATATGCTGTTGTGTTGTCAAAAAATAGTTTTTAACAAAGAAATTTTTAGCAAAGAAAATGTATTAATATGTCACTTTCATTGAAATGAAGAGCTTTAAAACATGGCTTTGCTTTTGTCAGAAACATATTTAGTTCTCTAAAACGTATCTTTCAATTAGCAATAATCATGCCTCTATAAACCTCATTGACTACGATATTGCCAGTGTGCAAAGCTAAAGCATATTTTTGAAATCCATTCTCTACAGATATAAAGCGTTATATTCTCTATAGCATATTTTATTGAAGAGGCATCAAGGGCTTACAACTTGCCTGAGGTCAGAGGGAGTTTGTGAGCAGGCTGTTGCTCCCCAGAGCCTAACATACTTACTACCACATGGCACTAAATATTGCACATGTAGGCATAGGGTGGACAGGTAGGCAGATGGTTGAGCAGGTGCATGAAAAACCATTTGAGCTCACCACTCATCCTGGATAACTGAGAAGCATAAACATTCTGGAATGGTTATTCTTCTTCATTGAGAGCTTTAATATATTAATATATTTAAAATTTGATCATATTCCCACTCTTACAGTCTCTCTCCCCCTCCCCATTACACTGAGAGACATCCTCAGTAGGGTTATCAGCATTAAACTCAAAACTCATTAAAGGGCTGGAGAGATAGCCCAATGAATAAGGTGCTTGCCTACATAGTCTAACCATCCAAGTTTAATACGTCAGTACCCACATACTCAGTACCCACATAAAGCCAGATGCACAAAGTGGCACACGCATTTGGAGTTTGTTTGCAATGGCTGGGGTCTTTCTCTCTTTCATTTCAAATAAATAAAACATAATAAAGTCATCAAAGCAAAAATCAGAGGCTGCTGAGAGCTCATCACTAGAGGAGACTTATAGCACACCTTTGATGGATGCTCTTGTAAGAAATTTTGATTTTGCAGCAGGTTTGCTGGTATTTACAGTAACTCTGACTGTGTTTGAAAGCAAATTTCTCATCCTGTTTATTGACAACTTTTTGATATTGGATATGCTCTGTGAGTCACAAAACAATATGCTAATTTTAAGAATCTTTTAAAATAATAAACCATATAAAAATTCTGTTTGGTTTTTCAAGGTAGGGTCTCACTCTAGCCCAGGCTGACCTGGAAGTCACTACGAAAAGCCCAAATATATATTTGCCTCACTAAATGTGAGACCTTTTCCCTTCAATTCTTTGGCTGGTTTTATTTATTTATTTATTTAATTTTTTTTGTTCGTTTTTATTTGTTTATTTGAGAGTGACAGAGAGAGAAAGCGGCACATAGAGATAGAGATGGGTGTGCCAGGGCTTCCAGCCACTGTAAACGAACTCCAGATGCATGCACCCCCTTGTGCATCTGACTAACGTGGGTCCTGGAGATTCCAGCTTCGAACCGGGGTCCTTAGGCTTCACAGGCAAGCGCTTAACCGCTAAGCCATCTCTCCAGCCCTTTGGCTGGTTTTAAATCACTAGTTTCACTATCATCCTGTAGCAGATACTCAAAGGTCCACCACCATTCCTATCAAAGTCAAGGACAAATTAATAGACTAGGAAATAACTGCCTAATTTATTTTATTAACATCCTCAGCTGAGACCAAAGTTAGGTTAAAGAAAAGAAGTCAGTAAAATATCTAAGACAATTTTTTCTTTGCATGTATATTTGTGTATGTGTGGTACACATGCATGTGTATATGTGTTTCTATGTGTGTGGGCATACATGTGTATGTGCAGGTGTTCATGCACCTTTATATGAATGGAACCCAGAGGTTGATGTTGGGTGACTTCTTCAGTCTCTCTTCACCTTTTTTTCACTCTGAAGAGCTCACTGATTGTCTAGAGTAGCTGACCTTCAAATGCCAGTGATCCTTCTGTCTCTACCTCCCCAGCTCTGGGATAGCAGGTGTGCACTGACCCACCTGCTTTGACATGGTTGCTGGGGATCTGAACTCAGGTCCTCAAGCTTATATAGCAAGCACTTTACTAACTGAGCCATCTCTCCAGCCTTTTGATGAGTTTTGAGTCTAATACTGATAACCCTACTGAGTAGGCCCCTCAGTGCAATAGGAAGGGAGAGATACCATAAGAGTATTAAGAAGAGTTCTTAAAGAAAGTACTTATGGCTGGGTGTGGTGGCACATACCTTTAATCCCAGCACTTGGGAAGCAGAGGTAGGAGGACTGCCAAGAGTTCAAGGCCACATAGTGAATTCCAGGTCAGGCTGAGTGACAGTGAGACCCTACCTCAGAAAAACAAAATAAAAGTACTTATGATAACCATTTATCTTTTTTATCCATCCTTAAATTTTTAACTCTCAATCTTTTGTCATTGTGCTAGGGGTAAATAAATATGGGCAGTAGTCAAAAGTTTTAACTCTCAATCATTGTTTTTTGTCCTTGTGCTAGGCTTAAATAAATGTGGGCAATGGTAAAAATTTAAATAATGTCAGGAGAGGAAAAAGGGAAACAGGGAGGGAGAGAGTAACAGCAGATGGAGGGACAAACAACAGGCACAGAGACAGCAGAGGATTTGGAAAATGTGCAATTAGGTTCTAATTTTGCAGGGAAGGACAGCTGTGCATGGTCCAATGCAGCATGCACAAAAAGACAGCACCCTCAGATCACTTTCTCTTCATGTCAATTATTCTTCTTTCTCAGTTTTTCCCTCTAACAGCTAATGTTCTTTGATCTAGTCTTGGTAGAGTCTTATACACAGCTCTATGTACTTCCCCTTCCCTCTACTTCTAACCAACCATACTGACCTAGTGTCCTGGAAAATAGTCCTGTACTTGTTGTGTGATCTTGGACTAGTCAATAAAGGCATTAGTCTAGATAGTCAGAAATTACTTCCAGGTCTAATGTTCACTATTTTCATTCTTCTGTAAAATTACTCCTTATATCAACAGTGTGGCTTGCTGATCATTCTTCAGTGCTGTATGTTCTATTGTGCTGATGATGTCCCTAATAATTACTGACTGACTGCAGATTGTCCTCACAAACCCTGTCTCAATGGATTAGATGCTCTGGAGTGTTGAATGATGATTGAATCCAATCAGGAAGACATGCCACTGCCTCATGATCCTGGACTAAAAGATAACATACGTGAGCATGTCTTAGATGGATTGGTGTTACTGATGATTGTTTAGTTAAGTCACCATTAAAATGATAATAATGGCAATGAGTTGGACATTATGTAGGCTCAAATTATGTGAATTCATCTTTAAGGTGGCTTTGATCAACAGATTTTTAAGGGTTGCTGTTAATTGGTGTGATTCAATGAATGCACTGCTCAGGCAATAGAATAAGAGAACTGTGAGTGGCTGCCAAAAGTTGTTAAAAGGAAGATACAATACTACCTGGAAAAGAAACATAGTTTTGTATAATAACATCTTTATTATTAAATAGCAATACTATGGGAGTATATTCCTTTCAATGTGTTCATATTGTTCAACTATTTCTGATGTCTACTGGCAACAATGCGTAACTATTGAGTAAAAGTGGTAAGAATATGAGGTGAGGTGCAATAGAAGAATGTATACATAAATTAAAATATTAAGGGCTTTAAAAATCTCTGTCTAGAACTGAAAACAGAATCAACAAAGTTGCAAATATCTGTGGTTAATTGCTGTACAAAAATTCTTTTAAGTCTAACTCACTTACAACCTTTTCCTTGAAATACTTCTAATTTATCTTGATGAAAAGGATGACTAGTTTTAAAGTGCAGTTAAACAGGCAAATTCCCCTTATTAAAAAAAACCACATAAATGCAAACCTAGTTTAAGAATTACAACTTTGAAATTGTTTGAAATCTTTTCTACCAATGAATACTGAAGTACATAACTATTTCTAGTCTTCTCTTCAACTGTTTGATCTGTGTGTTTATATCGCCCTTTCCTTTACATTATCTTCAGCAAAATCTTTACTTCCATGAAAGACATTTAGTGAAAATATAGTCCATTTTACCTATCTCATTTTATCTATGTGGACTTTACGTCTTAAGAGTACAGGTTGAAATTGTCCATAGAAAATTGTTCCTAGCAATGGTTTCCTGGATATTTCAGTGTTCAATTAACAATACTTTAAATTAATCAGAACATCCAGAAAATGAACACTGGTGAGACTGAGCAAGGCAGAAAATTTGATTGTGTCATACATGAAATTCAGCTATTCAGTGAAATTCTCCAATTGTGGTAATTCTACTATCCTGATTACAATTATTTCATCTATGCAGTGCATATATATTTTAATCTTCTTTGACACTGTCTGTTGTTGGATGAATGAGTCTGCCCAGCTATTCACAAATACATTTGCATTGTTGAGGTTACATCTGACAGTAGGTCTTGGTTCCATGATTTAAACAATACTTAATCTTAGCTCCTATAATAAAGAAATCATTTTCTGTTAATGAATGTGACAAATAAGGATTTGTAGCCTTATATTTTAAGAAGAGACATTTCTTGACCTTGAATATATTATTAAAACTGTCTTATATTATTAAATAATCACAATGGGTGCTTAAGATTTATAATTTCATCCAAAAGTCCACCTACATATAAGCAGTACTCCTCTAAAATCAAATCCCAAACATGTGATCAGCTGATGGAGTCCTGACACCTAGAATGTATCCCCTTCCATTAGAGTCAACATCCAATATTTCTTTCTTTTTTGTCATTCTTTCTTACCTGTGCCCCTTTGATTCTGGTGATGGGACCCAGGACATTATGCTTGATTAGAAAAAAAAAAACCTAAATCCCCAACACTTTTTCTTCTTTCCTATTTTCGTTCACTCATTCCTCCCTCCCTCTCTTTCTTCCTTTCTCCTTATTTGTTAATCTTTCACTTCTCTCTCAGTTCTTTCCTTCTCTCCTGATTGTCAACATTGCCTGTACTGCTTGCCACTGCTGAAGCTAGGCTCTATAGGAGAAAAGGGAGAAGTAAGTTAAAAAAAAAACCCTACATTTTAAGACAAGCAGAAAGAGTTGGGACAAGTGAAATATTCTTTGACACCTCTTTCAAATTTCTCTTCATTTGGGTTTATTTTTATTCTAATTAGCTCCATTTGTACCATTAAACCAGAAACAAACATCATTCCTTTCAGTTTCATTTATCAATCTTTAAGTAGCTATTAGTGTAAAGATAGTTAACATTTTCCTCAAAAAAAAATGAAAGCTTCCATCATACTCATCTTTTAATATTTGGAAACATAACAATAAAAGAGAACTAATATTCCATAAGGATATGTGGTTTGGAATCAAAATTGGTATTTCGTACCAATACAAATTCCATTACTGAACCATTCACTACATACTTTAGGAAACCAATGCATTGCTTTATTAGCTTTTTCACCTAAAATGAGGATAATGATAATTTCTCTTTTGAAAAAGAAGGGGGAAAAGGTGATCTGTCAGAGATTGACTTTCTAGAAATAGAAATTTCTGTGCCAAAAATTGTTCATATGATCAAATTTAACAACTAAGTTGTGTGACATACTATCATTACCCTGGGCATCCAAATCTAAGGATTGTGAAATTGTGTAGGAGGCAGGGAAAGGAAAGAAGATTTATTTATTTATTTATAAGTGAGAGGGAGATAGAGAGAGAAAGAGAGACAGAATGGGTGCACCAGGGTTTCCAGTCACTGCAAATGAACTCCAGATACATGAGACTCCAGATGCATGTGCCACTTTGTGCATCTGGCTCTACATGGGTACTGGGGAATCAAATCTGGGTCCTTAGGCTTTGCAGGCAAGCACCTTAACTACTAAGCAATCTCCCTAGCCTAGAAGACTTTTTAGATCAAGCAAGTGTAGCAAAGAGATTTGACAGATTCAACTGTGCAGGTGGGGTGAAGTTTGAACTGCTTCTGTAATATAATTTTTGTTCCTGTGTCAGGTGAGGTTGGCATTCTATTCAGACTACCTCTTATGCTACAAATGATTATAAAGCCTAATGGTACAAAAGTGTCTACATTAAGGAGCCATTTGTAAAATCATGGCAAATTAGGATAGCAACCAGCTACTTACACATCTATAATAGCAAACCACTATCATATTGATGTTTCTTCACTTTATTTGACAATTTACTTACCTGAACATAGTGCAATTTGATAATACTCCCTTCCTTTCTTCCACTGAACTCCTTCCATCCAACTAGTCAAACTGAGTTTTCTTAATAAAGAAAAGTTTTAATTATGTAATCTCAAAATGTATTATTTGATCTGAAGAGAAATCAGAGTATCGAAATTTATTATAAAAGCTTTTTTATTCTCTCCCAATTTGCTTTCTCTTGATTCACAGTGGATATATAGACAGGGAGTAAAAAACGTTTCTAAGTTGTCTAATTACCTTAGAATTTCATTAACATAACTATTTTAGTTTTGAACTTTACAATCCTTAGTGATATTTTTTTCTTTAGAAAGGGTCTCATTCTGTGGCCCTGGCTGCTCTGAAGCTCCCTGTATTACCAAACTAGACTCAAATGTACAGCCATCCTGCTTCAGCCTCTAAATCCTGGAATTATAGGTGTGAACCACCATGCCCATGTTAGAATCTTTAATGATGATGCAAACATAACCCTCATCCTTTGAATCCTCATTTTCTATAGTGCTGACATGGTCTTTCAAAAATTTGTACCTTTTTTTCTGAGGAATGATTTGTGTCATGAAAACTCACATTAAGCAGTAAAAGATACCATCAGAGAACATGATATTCAGACCTTTGTTTTTCATGTACATGATACACACACACACACACACACACACACACTTACATGGTGTTGCAGTCAGCTTTGCATTGCTGGTAGAAAGCACCAAGGGTGGCTTGTAGAAGGAAAGGAAAGGAGAGGGTTTATTTTGGCTTACAGACTTGAAGGGAAGTTTTGTGATGGCAGGGAAAATGGTGTGTGTGTGTGTGTGTGTGTGTGTGTGTGTGTGTGTGTGTGTGTATGTGCGCACATGTGTGATTAATCTATTAATTCACAGGGCCAAGAGATGGTGATGTAACAGATCAACTTTTTAATATTTATTTATTTATTTGAGGGGGGGACAGATCGAGAAAACAGGCATACCAGGGTCTCTAGCCACTGCAAATGAACTCCAGATGCATGAGCCACCTTATGCTCCTGGCTTACATGGGTACTGGGGAATTGATTCTGGGTCCTTAGCCTTCACAGGCAAGTGCTTTAACTGCTAAGCCATCTCTCCAGTCCTATTCATTTATTCAAGATAGATAATGATAGATAGATAGATAGACAGACAGACAGTGCATAGGTGCACCAGGGTCTCCTGCTGCTGCAAATGAACTTTAGATGCCTGTGCCATTTTGTGTGTCTAGTAGCTTTATGTGGGTACTGGAGAACTGAACCCAGGCTGGCAGACTTTGATAGCAAATACTTTAACTGCTGAGCAATCTCTCCAGCCCTCAGATCTAGTTATTTTATTTGCTGACCCACCTCATGAAGTAGGGTTGGGTAAACTATCAAATGACAACCATGGCAAATGTTGAAATTATGTTTGGGTTGTTTTTACATGTATGTGTATGGTGTGCATGCATGAGTATGTTTGTGTATGTATGGGTGCACATGTGTGTGCAAGTACATGTTCACTTGCATGTAGAGGTCAGAAGTAAATGCCATGTGTTTTTCCACAATAGCTCTCTACCTTATTGATTGAGACAGGGTCTTTCACTGAATCCAGAGTTCACAGATACTGCTCATCTACCTCACCAGCTTGCCCCAGGGACCTGCCTCTTTCTCCCCCAGTGCTGGAGTTACAGGTGCATGCTGCTACACCCAGCATTTACATGGTGTTGCAGTTAGCTTTGTGTTGCTGGCAGCAAACACCCGTTCAAGAGCAGCTTGTGGAAAGAAAGGCTTTATTTTGGCTTACAGACTTGAGGGGAAGCTCCATGATGGAAAAGAAAACAACGGCATGAGCAGAGGATGGACATCACTTTCTGGCCAATATCCGGTGGACGAGAGCAGCAGGAGAGTGTGTCAAACACTGGCAAGTGGAAGCTGACTATAACACCCACAAGCCTGTCCCCAACAAAACACTGCCTCCAGGAGACTCCAATTCCCAAGTTTCCACCAGCTGGGGAGCTAGTGTTCAGGACACATAAGTTTATGGGGGACAGTTGAATCTAACCACCACACATGGGTTCTCAGGTCCTCAGTCTTGTGCAGTAAACACTTTTATCAACTCAGCCATCTCTCTAGCCCAAAATTTACATAGTTAACATAATAACGTGAACTGTTTATGAGACATCTCTTCTTGGATGTCCCTCATGGAGCCTAGTTTTAACCTCTACACATAATCACACAAACAACTATGCCTTGTATGCTCCTGATTTCAATTTAGAGCATCTCCTTGCTCTTTAACCACACACCTCACCTATGGCCCTTATAACCACTTTCATGATTACTATTAAGAACCACACACCTTTAATCCTACTTCTGCCCAGCCTATCCTGCAGACATTCTTGTCATGATCTAAATCTGAAATGTCCCTCACAAGCTCATGTTTTGAACACTTGGTATGGTAGTTTGAATGCATGTTCCTCCATAGACTCAGGAGTTTTATTAAAGCTTGTAACTTGGATTTCTAGCCACCTGCTAGAAAACATGTCACTGGGGCAGATCTTGGGGTCTATCCCAAAAGTGTGTTTGGGGGTGGATCTGATTTCCAGCTTAGAGGTATGCAGAGTCCTTAAGCTTTGACTGGGTTCCATACAGTTTGACGACTGGGTTCATTTTGGCTTTGTGGTGCTGGCTGCGTGGTGGTGTCTCTCTGCTTGGATCTGTGAAATGGAGTTAACTTTTTCCACCATTATGGAACGTCCCCTAGATCTGTAAGCTTCAAATAAATCTCTTCCTCCCATAAACTGTGTCTGGTTTGAAAGTTCATCTCAGAACCATGAGATGACTACAACACTTGGTCTCCAGCTTATTGCACTATTTTGAAGGCTATGGAGCCTTTGGGGAGGTGACTTGACCAGTAGAAGTAATTACTAGGGGTGGGCCTCTGAACCTCATACCTGCCATTGGTTTATCCTGTTTTCTCTGCCTCCTGGTCTGCCACAGTGGAGGAGCTTCTATCACCGGAACACACCACCAGGAACTTCACCACCCCTTCCCACACATGAGGGACTGAAATGCCTTGGAATCCATGAGTCAAAATATACCTTTTCTGCCTTAAGTTTTTTTTTTTTCCTGTCAGGTATTCTGTCACAGTAACAAAGAAAACTAATTAATGTAAGTCTTTATAATGGTCTCTATTTTGAGTAAATTTAATGGGTTTTCTTCTGATCATAAAAGCAATTTATTTCACTAAAGTAAATTTGTAAAACATGGTAACAAAAAAAAAAAACCTAAAAAATGAAAAGCCCACCAGTTGTTGGGACTTTTTGAAAACATTTATTTGCATATCTTTCCAGTGTCTGTGTTTGTAGGTTCATAATTTTGATAAAACTTCCTATTCCATTGCACAATGGACGTTTTACATGTGTGTGCATATGTGTGGGCCCATGTCAGTGCAGGTGAATGTGTACATTTGTGCATGTGCATCTAGAGGCCAGAGGTTGATGTCAGATGTCTTCCTCTATTACTCTTCATGTTATTTTTTGAGACAGGATCTCATACTAAACTGAGAGGTCACTGATTCAGCTAGATAAGCAAGCCAGCTTGTGCTGGAGATCCTCCTGTCTCCACCTCCCCAGATTACAGGCAAGCACTATCACACTTGACATTTTATGTGGGTACTGGCGAACAGGTCCTCGTGATTGCACAGCAAGCACTTTACTCACTGAACCACCTCCCCAACCCCACCACCTGTTTTTAAAGTAAATTTCACACTGAAGTATACACATAGATCATAAGTTAATAGCTGAATTATTTCTAACAAGGGGAATAAATCTGTATAACTAACAGCCAAACTAAGAAATAGACCTTTCTTGTGTAAGTGAAATAAGATAATAGGGTTTCTCTACTTTCTGCCTTCTTTCCTTAATATTATATCAGTTTATTAATACCCAACAGCATTCTGCATACTATTCAAGACTTTTATCCATTATATTTTTATTGGAATCTAAACATTTCTACCAGTACAAGAAATACTGCTATAAATATTTTTATACATATTTTCAGAGCACATGAGGATGTATTTATGTTGGATATTTGTCTAAGAATTAGTGTAGTAGTTCTAGTAGACAATGCATAAAATGTTCCAAAGTAGTTGTATGAATAAATTTCCACCAGAAGTATGTGAACATTTCCATTTGCACCATGAATGTCACCACTGGAGATATTGGATGCTTTTATTTTTAATTTATATATTGCAATCCTACTTCCTACTATGATGATGACATTGCTTTTGGAAAAAATAAGTTCATGAGTATGGAGTGCTCATGAATGGGATAAGTACTTTTTGTTTTGTTTTGTTTTGTTTTGTTTTGTTTTGTTTTGTTTTGTTTTGTTTTTGAGATAGGGTCTCACCTAGCCCAGGCTGACCTGGAATTCACTATGTAGTGGCCTCAAACTCATGTGACCCTCCTACCTCTGCCTCCTGAATGCTAGGATTAAAGGGGTGTGCCACTACGCACAGCTTGGGATAAGTACTTTTATACAAAGATACATAGAAGTGTGTGTGGGGTGTGTGTGTGTGTCACATCCACATGAGAATACAAGAAGGCAGTTATCTGTAACTTAGAAAAAGGGCCTTTGCCAAAAATACAACCATATTTGCATCTCAATTGCAGACTTCTAGCCTCCAGAACTGTATGGAATGATTATATGTTTTTTGACTCAATCATTCTATGTTATTATTCTGTTGTAATTATTCAAAGTAAGACAGATGCCCTTTTGAGAAAGCACATGCTCAAAAACTTAGACCCATTCCAAACTTGGATTTCCTTTTTCTTTTTGTAATTCAGTTCTACTTGGATTCTGAATACATCTTTTGATGCAGGAGTTCTTTTTTATTGACAACTTCCATAATTGTAAACAATATACCATGGTAATTCCCTCCTCCCCCCCCACTTTCCCCTTTGAAACTCCACTCTCCATCATATCCCATCCCTCTCTCAATCAGTCTCTCTTTTATTTTGATGTCATGATCTTTTCTTCCTATTATGATGGTCTTGTATAGGTAGTATCAGGCACTGTGAGGTCATATCCAGGCCATTTTGTGTCTGAAGGAGCACGTTCTAAAGAGTTCTACCCTTCCTTTGACTCTTACATTATTTTTGCCACCTCTTCCGCAATGGACCCTGAGCCATGGAAGGTGTGATTGAGATATTTCAGTGCTGAGCACTCCACTGTCATATCTTTTCAGCACCATGGTGCCTTCTGAGTCATCCTAAGGTCACTGCCATCAGAAAAGAGAAGGTTCTCTAACTAAAAGTGAAAGTAGCATTAAAATATGGGTGTGAACATTAAGAGAAGTGCTTACTGGGCAGTTTGGTGAACATAGTATATACATTTAGCCAGACAGAAGCAGATGTTAGACCCCTAGGGCTCATGACTACTCCTGTTTTAGGTTTTCACTATCAGGATGTATTCCCTCCCATATAGTGGGTCTCAAGCCAAATTAGAGGTCAGTTGGTTTCCCCCATAACAAACATGCTACTATTGCACCTGTTGGCTCATTTGGCCTGGCTGGCCAAATATAAGGCTTGTAGTGTCCACTGTTGGGTATCTTCACTGGTGATTTTCCTCTCTCCCATTGAACTGCATGCAGTGTGGCTTTTTCCAGCTTTCTGTCAATTGCTATACATGGAGGAGGTTTTCAGCTCAGCTCCAGCAGGATTTCTCAGTGACCTTGCAGCCCAAGTATGTGGAGTCTTCAGCAATAGGGTCTTACCATCTATTCCTTGTGGGAAACCAAGGGCCTCAGCAATGGCCTGTAATGTGTTGGGGGCATCAGGGACCTCTCTGACCAAGAACTCACTGGAAGGTATCCCATCCCTGCCATTGAAAATTTTCTACTAACAACCTATGGCTCCTGTGTGTTCTATTGACCAAAAAAGTAGGTATGACTTATTTATATCCTCTTAGATTTTGATTAGCCCTCCCTCCATCTTTCCTTTACTCAATCTCTTCCCCTGACCTCATTTAGGCCTTTTTTACCCCCCAGTAATCTGTTCTTCTATTTACATATATATATAATACCATCCTATTACGTCTCCCCCTCCATCCCTTTCTATTCCCTTTATATCTCCTTTCTATCTTACTGGCCTCTGCTACTGAATTTTCTTCCTACTCACACACAAGTTCTATCATTTGTAGCTAGGATGCACATATGAGAGAGAACATGTGATGTTTGGCTTTCTGGGCCTGGGTTACCTCACTTAGTATAACCCTTTCCAGATCCTTCCACTTTCCTGAAAATTTCATAACTTTATTTTTCTTTACCACTGAGTAGAATTCAGACCCTGTTGCAGAAGTCACCACAGGTTGTGGTCATAGATCATTGCGGAATTATTCTGGAACTGAGATGAAAGCCACCTTCCTGTTGGCTAGCTTTTATACTGCTAGAAAGCATTATGTATGCTGTTGGGTGATACAAGTCACCAACAGTGTGAACAAACAATGGATCCTACAAGCTACAAAATCAACAGCCATCCAGGTAAGATGTACCTACTGGTATAGTAGTGGTACATAGGCTATGCATGTAATCAACTGCTCTCTGATTGGATATGAGGTCTGCTCAGTGGGAGAAAATTCATACCTGGCACTGATAACCAAGTCAGAAGCCTATGGCTTAGAAGGTCATAGACTCTAGAAGAAAGCTTCTACTGTTGTTTAGCTAAATGAAAAGATTATGCCTCTTCTAAATCTTCTAAATGTCTATGTTTGTTCCCTTTTATTCATGCTCCTCTCACTCTTGGCTAGAAATTCTGCTTTTCACAGATGGAAGTGGAATACTGGGGAGACCCAAGACCCATCAGAATGACAAGAAAAGAAAACCAACTGCCTAGCACAAGCTAATTCACTTCAATCATATCTGCTAGGGTCTTGGAAATAGTACAGAGAAAGTAGTAGACTGAGTATAAGTGCTGCTCCCACAGCTACCCTGAGCATCTCCTCCAGGGAGGTGTCATCAGACACTTGTGGGAAATCAAAACTTATCAAAGCAGAAAATCAGAAACTGCTGACAGCTCAACACTAAAGGAGACTTATACCACACCCTGCAGGACTCAGGAAACATTGTGGAAGAGGGAGATGAAATAATGTCAGAGCCACAGGATAGGTAGTTGTATTCTGGGTCATTGTCCCCCACCCACAGAGACTGGTACATTCATGACTCCACAGTGAATAATGATAACCCCACTGAGGAGGGCCCTCAGTGAAATGAGGCTGGGGGAAAGGAATATTACCATTTTGCAATTTGTTAATTTATTTAAGTTCTTGATAAAATAAAGAAAAAAACCTACTGAAAGGAAGAAAACATTTGTAAGAGATTCATCTGAGAAGGTGACAATATTTAAGATAAATAAAGAGGATAACTCAACATCAATGACAGCAACAAGTAACCTGATTTGAAAATGACAAAACAACTTAAATAGCATCATAGATGAACCTATAGAACATTAGGTTAAATATGACATTATGAAAGACAAGACAGGTAAATAATTCATGATCTTGTATAAAAAATAGTTGACATCATTGAAGCTAAAAGTGAATGGTAGTTTACCAGAGGCTGGGGAGAGTGAGGGCACTTGAAGGGCTTGACAAAGGTTGGTCAGTAAAGAGCAGTAAGAAGTTCTGGTATGCTGTTGTATAGGAGGGTGAATTTGGATCACAATTATGTATCATGTATTTAATAAAACCTCAAGGCAAGGATTTTGAACCTTTTTATCTGCTATCATGTTGTCTTTTTATCTACTGTCATGAAATACTTGGGGGTAGACTAAGTCATAAGACAAAAAGGGGGTTTATTTTGCTCTCCGTTTTGGGGAGTGTAGCAGACAGCTTCAGGTTCAGGTTCGTTCAGGTTCAGTGAGATAAACTTCCAGACCAGGCGCAGTTATGGAGGAAGGGATTTATTGAAGCTTACAGATCCAGGGGAAGTTCCATAAAAGCAGAAGAAGCTGGCCTGCCTTCACAGGACCAAGCAGAGAGAGAGAGACAAGCACTAGCCAAAAGCCAAAAGCCACACAGCACACTTCAGGAACTCCAGCTAGGCACTTTGCATATCTTTAGATTGAAATCTGAAACCCACCACCACACCTTAAGATCCACACAATGGCACTAACTCCAGCCAGGTGGCTGCAGATGCAAACTACAAACAAACAACTGAATATATCGGGGGCCATCTATTCTATTCAAACCACCACAGGGAGTCTCATGGGGATAGTGTTGAATCCTGAGAAGGTATAAAATACAATGTGGCAACAATGTGTGTGTGTGTGTGTGTGTGTGTGTGTGTGTGTGTGTGTGTGTGTGTGTCTAAGTCTAGCTAGTCTCTGCCACTCATCTCTACTCATCTTTTTACACAACTACTAGGATTTAATCATGAGGCCTGTACCCTAATGACCTTATCAAAACTTAATCACTTTCAGAGGGATTCCTTTTAAAGACCATAATCAGATTATGTTTTTGCTATCTTAATAACATTAACATATGCTTTGCAGATTAAAACTCTGCATCAGATCAGGGTTAAAGAACTATATTCAAACTCATAGCCTGTCCTTTCTGACACCTGCAAGAAAGGACATAAATTTCCATTGAAATGGTTTTTAAGGCATATTGTACAGATTTAAAATGTTATATTTCAGTGTAAGTAAGATATTACCTAACTTCCTCTGTGATTTATACTTTTATCTGTGAAATTTTTTACTTTGTATTTTTGATTTTTAATTTAATTCCACTATTATTACAGAACATACTTAGCATAAGTTTAATTCTTATAGTGTATTGTGAATTGTTTGGCAGCCAGTCCATGGTCAATTTGGCTGCATCATTTGAGAAAATACATTGCACAGTTTCTAAAATCAGTGTTTTCATGTAATGTCAATTTTGTAATTGTAATACAATTCCTTTCTTTTGGTCACTTGTTACTAGTGTGTTAAAATGTTTTTCATGATTGTGTATTTTCCTATTACTCCTTTCAGTTCTGTCAATTTGTACTACACTTGGACGCTGTGATACTAATTTCAAATGGACTTGGAATTAGCAGCTGTTTCTAATTGATTAACACTTTCATCAGTGTGTAATGTTTCTCCCTATCTTTGTCCTTGATCAGTTAGCAAATGAGCAGGTGGTTGGAAGTTTAAGGATGGCCTCAGTCACATGACTAATGGTGTCAGGCTATGGACATAGTCATGGCTGATTATTGGATAGGACTTCTTGGATCTCCTCAACATGACCTCTTACTCTTCAGTGATTTAAGAGGTACAAGTGTGACCAGGCAGTAATCCCCAAAGCTCAGCCACATTCAAACCACTAATTGAATCACAACTGCCAGTCATGTGGACAGCCTACTGTCATGATAGTGAAACTTTGCCTCTTGGAGGATCTACAAAGCCATATCACACAGAAGGGACAGAAAGACAGCAATGAGAACAATTCATGAACATTTTTACAATCTACCAAAAAACTTGACCTCAAACAATCCTAGAAACCAATGAATAATCTATAATGCTCTAACTCTTCCTCTCTTCTCTTTTCTTTTCCCTCTTGGCCAAGTAACAAAAGCACTGGTCTTTTATGTTAGGAAGAAATGAGAAATGGCATTAAATTTCTGTGTCTTTTAAAATTTACTTTTGGTGTGTGTATGTGTGCATGCACAAGGAGGTCAGAGGACAACTGAAGTGTCGGTCCTCACCTTCCACCTTGTTTAGAGACAGGGGTCTCATTATTCATGCTATTGCTTCCAACTTTTACATTGGGTCTGGGGATCTGCACTTGGGTACTCAGGCTTGAGCAGAAAGTGCTTTATCCACTGAGCCATCACCCCAGCCCATAAGTATATCTTACTTTGTGAATAAATATTGCTAGATACAAACCAAGAAATTGCTATATTATTAGAAAGTGCTTTGTATTCAAGAACAACTAGAAAATTTCAAGAAGTCATACATATCAAAAGTCAGAATATGAGCTGGAGAGATGGCTTAGAAGTTAAGGCACTTGCCTGTAAATCCTAAAGACCAAAGTTCAATTCCCCAGAATTCACCTAAGCCAGATGCACAAGGAGGCACATGTGTCTGGAGTCTGTTTTCATTGGCTATGGGCCCTGACCCACTCATATTCTCTCTATATATAAAAATTAAAATTAAAAAAAGTCAGAGTATGGGGTTGGAGAGATGGCTTAGTGATTAAAGCACTTGCCTGCAAAGCCCAAGAACCCAGGTCCAATCCCCCAGTACCCACATAAGCCAGATGCACAAGGTGGTGCATGTGTCTGGAGTTCGTTTGCAGTGGCTAGAGACTCTGATGCACCCTGGAGCAACTTACAAATTAAAAACAACAAATGCACAATTTGGGGGGCAGAGGTAAAGGTAATTAATACCTTGTCTTAAATGTGAAAGTTTTAACTATCTACTCACTAGATTTGCATTACAGTTTGCATATGAAATATTCCCCAAAGACTCACAAGTCAAAAGTTGTGGATTTGATTATCTCTCTCCTCTCTTTCTCAACATACCTAAACCCAATCACAGAGGATTCACTTTTATAATGTTGACAATCTAAACATTTCTCATTATCATTATTGCTACTATTCTGACCCAAATCGCCACCATCCTCAGGGACAGTCTCCTGATAAGTCTTCATGCTTCCATCATTACCAATCCCCTTCACTAGTGCATGCATAATGTGTCTCCACCAAGCATTGTATTACTACTCAAAATCTTCTAGTTTTCTCATCTCATTCAGAGTGAACTCCAGAGTTCTTATATAGGCTATAAAAATTCTCACAAACTGGCCTATGATCTTACATTCAGTTGCCCTCTCCTTGCTAGCTTTGCTCCAGGCACACTGGCCTCCTTGGTGCACATATAAAATGTGAAGCATACACCCGATTTAGAGATCCCTTCTGTCATGCTCACATTTCAAATATCCATATGGCTTATTTCTTCCTTCTTGTGTTTATGTTAAATGTGGTCTCTTTATGACACTATCCTCATACACCTAAGACAGAACAGCACCATTCATTGTGTTCTACCCTGGTTATTCTGCTTTATTTTTACTATAACATTTATGAAGAGAAAAGGAACATTATATATTATTTTTATCTTTTCTTTGAGACTGAAAGGTCCTCAGGAGTGAGGACTTCCTGTTATTTAATTTCATATTCCTAGGAGCACAAATAAAGCTTGATAGGTATTCATGAAGTATTTGTTGTCAAATAAAAAAACTCCTACCCAAACTTCAGGAGTTCTTCCCAGGAACCTTCTTAAGACTAACAGAGAACTTTTCTTCCTCCAAACACTTCTGTTTTTAATCCCCCTTGAAAACTGTGAATATCTCTTTTCACTATTTTCTATTACCCTACTTGTGTTCAATACCCTGGCACCTACAATTAACACCCCTTAATAAGTATTTGCTAAATAAATTAATTAATAGCTTAACAGAGGTTCTGTATTATAAGCATAATTATTGGACATGTTGAATAAATCCTTCTATCACGTACTACTTCTACTCTTACTTTTCTTATTCTTCCAACAACCTGCACCTCTTTAACCCCTGAAGCTTACTCTTAGCTCGCCTTTCTGTAATCATAGCTTCTTCTTCTTACCTCTTATTTAATCTAAATAGACAGTATGAGAAACTTATCTCTGAGGTATGAATAGAACATTTAAAACAACACTAGAGTTAAATCTCTAGTGGCTACCCTTCAGCTGCTTTTTTTTTTTTTTTTTTTTTTTTTTTTTTGGGAGGCATGGTCCATAGGGACTATACCACCAATGACATTTAGAAACAGGACAGTGTGTATCATAGGTAAATTATATTTTCAGTGTCAATATTTCTGGAGGAATTCTTAGACAGTGTCATAGACAGCTCCACGCTGCTGGGATGAACCTCCAAACCAGACATACTTTATGGGAGGAATGGTATTTACTTCAGGCTTACAGATCCAGGGGAAGTTCTACTGATGGAAGAAGAAGCTGGTCCCCTTTTACAGATTAATGCATGGAGATAATCCACCATCAGCCAGCCAGCACCACAAACAAGCACAAAACTGTAGGGACCCCAGCAGAGCTCACTACGTATATCTTACACTGGAATTCAGATCTGCCCCCAGTGACACCTTTGCACTGGACCCCAGGATCTGCCTCAGTGTCACTTCTTCCAACTAGGCAGCTGGAAGTTCAAGTTTTAATAAACACACCTAAGTCTACTGGGGGACATAACATTCAAACTACCACAGATGACCTCTTAATAAAAAAGTAGCTTTAAAATACAACAAATATCAAAGCCACCCATGTCAATATCAACTCTATTTTCATCACCAAAAATTATTATTAAGACCTATGAAAGGACTGGAAGAATAGCTCGGTAGTAGAAGAATTGCCTAGCATGTACAAAGCCCTGAGTTCAATCCTTAGCACTGGAGTGAGCAGCTTGTAAGCAGAAGACCGAAAATTTTGGGAACAATGTTTATCAAGATCACAGTTTCAAAGGCAGACATAACAGCTGTCAAGCACAGACAGATACATCTGCAAATTGACACCTGGTTCATTTTTGTTTTTTGAGGCAGGGTTTTACACGAGCCCAAATTGACCTAGAACTCATTATGTAGCCCCAACCTCATGGTGATCCTCTTACCTCAGCCTCACAACTACTGGAATAATAGGCGTGAGTCACTGCACCCAATTTGACACCTGCTTTCTTTTAAGAGAAGAAAGACTGCAGAACCATAGTATATTAATGATAGATTGGATATGATCAATGTATGATAAGTGTATTATGGAAATATCAAAGTAAATATCATCAATTTTTACAATAAATATGTGTTATAATTATAATTTTAAAAAGGCAAACCAAGCTGGGGTGGTGGCACACACCTTTAATCCCAGCACTCGGGAGGCAGAGAGGTGGGTGGATTGCCATGAGTTCGAGGCCACCCTGAGACTACATAGTTAATTCCAGGTCAGCCTGAGCCAGAGTGAGACACTACCTCAAAAAAAACAAAAAATAAAAATAAAAAGAGGCAAACTAACTTGTCTAGGGCAACTAAATAAATGACTAAACCAGAACTTGAAATCAAACTCAGATCTCTCATAACATTTGTCTTCTATTACTTATGGACTCTAGGGAAAATTACCCATGAACACACACATACACAGGCATGCAAATGTAAATTCTATTCATATTAATATTTTAAGCATATTTGCTTCCTTTTTTGCCCATCCATGACAATAATAACAAGAAGTAAGAGCTCTTTCATTATAAACTTCCATTTTTGCTCCTTGATATATTTTCAGATTTTCTTCTAAAAGTATTTAAAAGTAGTACTCAAGTTGTTCTTAGTTGTCTAGAATGGCTTATGGTGCCATTAGCTTCTATAGCTCTGTCATTAGAGAAATGGGCAGTACTTCTTCTTAACCCTCCACATGCAGCCAAAATTGGGTCACTTTAAAGGGCAAGATGTCAAAAGCAGATAAATCCTTTGTACTATAATGAGCATAATGATGAATAATGGCACTTATGTGCAATAAACGATGCCCTGCCCATAAACAGCCTTTCTACCTAGATACTCTATTTAATTCAATAATATATTCCAAGTAATTTGTGAAGCTAGATGAGAAATTACCTTAAACAGGAAGATTGTGGAACTTACTAAAATATACTGTTGAAAATAATTAATGGAAGCAGAGTTTGCAGAAGTAAAATTACAACATTAAAAACCACCATTATGTGAATTCATCTCATTTTCCAAGTGGCCTGCCTCATAGTAGATGTAGGGGTGAGGGCACTGCAGCTTAGGCAATATTGACAATGTGCAAAGGTATTCAGTGTATGTTGTTTGTTTGTCATAGCAACTAAAACAACCACACAGTCTTCAATGTCTCCCATTTGGACCACACCAAAACCCAACTTTTATTTTCTAAACTGTATTCTGTAGAACAATTTTAATAATCTTTGAAGAATATAAATCACATCACTATTCTTTCACTCAAACTACTCTTGATGGTTTTCTACCAAAATTGGAATAAAATCTGGAATGCTTATCATGTTCTATAAAACTGTCACAAGGCCTGCCTCTAACCTAACTCTCAGACAGTTCATTATTCCCTACCCCTTGTCACTTCACACTAGTTACACTTGCCTTACTGATAGTCCTTAAATATCCGTGTCTATTCTTCCTCGAGGGCCTATGCATTTGTTCGTACCTGAAACCCATTTTTGTATGGATTGCTTCCTTAGACATTCAACTATTTGCTCATCTATCACCTCAAATTTCTTTCCAACAAAGCAGCAAACTGTAGACCTAAATAAAACATTTTCCAAGAGTTACTCAAAGCCAAAAGACTAAAAATATGTTAACACATATTTTAACAAAGTTTTTAAACCACAGAAACCAAAACTTAAAACTTAAGCATTAGAGTCTGAAAAATGAAGAATTCAATGAAAGCAAGGCTACCCTAGGGGCAAGGGTCCACTGACAATGGTCTACATCTATCTGCCCAATGCACCCCTCTGCTATATGTCAATGTTTACATTTAAACTTGAAAAAGGTAAGTAAAGTTAAAGATTCAATACTTCAGTTACACAAACCACATTTCAAGTATGTGATAACCATAATGATTAGTGAATACCATATTGGACAATAAAGACTTCTATCACTATAGAAAGTTCCGCTAGAAAGCCTTGCTTCCAATGTTTAAAACAAAAATCCCATTCAATATGAAAGTCATATTGAAACTTTTCTCTTAACTCTGGTGTTCTGGTGTATAAACCACCTAAAAAATAGTAATACTGGACTGTAGAGATGGCGCAGTGGTTAAGGCACTTGCCTGCAAAGCCTAACAACCAGGAGTTGAATTCCCCAACACCCACATAAAGCCAGATGCACACTGTGGCACATGTAAATGGAGTTTGTTTGCAGCAGCTAGAGGTCCTGGTACACCATTCTCTCTCAGCCAGTGCACACCTTTAATCCCAGAATTCAGGAGGCAGAGGTAGGAGAGAATCAATTTAAGTTCAAGGCCAACCTGAGACTACACAGTGAATGCTAGGTCAGCCTGAGCTAGAGCATGACCATACCTCAAAAAAAAAAAAAAAAAAAAAAAAAAAAAAGAAGTAACACCTACCAGGAAGGAAGGGTTAAATGGGCAGAAAGATCTATTTCCTTGCTAATAGAAAGAGTGGGGGAGGGCTGCAGGGATGGCTTGGCAGTTAAGATGTTTGCCTGCAAAGCCAAAGACCCAAGTTCAATTCCCCAGGACCCATGTTAGCCAGATGTACAAGAGGTGCATGTGTCTGGAGTTCATTTGCAGTGGCTGAAGGCCCTGGCACACCCATTCTCTCTCCCTCTCTCTCTTTCATTCCCCTTCTTTCTTTCTGTCAAATAAATAAATAAAATATTTTTAAAAAATAAAGGGGGGAGACCTTATACTTAAATCTTTAATCCATAATAAAACAAATAATTGACATTCATAACTACAATATATCCTGAGTCATGTATAGGACCAGAACTTTTCATATCTCTATGACACAAAATGTGAAGATAAGAAGTCTGTTTAATGTGATCTTGGGTTGGGATTAGTTCCATGTTTCTGGCAGAGCAAATGCAAATCAGACATTGAACAATTCACATTAATCTCAGTCCTCATCAGAAAACAAGCAAAAATACATGTGATTACAAGGAAAACAGTGACAAACACAAGAGTAACTCTCATGCTATGAATAAGAGTCAGTAGAAATTACAGACAGAAAAAAAAAAAACTCTCAGTACAAGGGATACAAAAACTAACATGTATAGTATATAATGCATATAATTAATATTCTTGACCAATAAGTATCAACATGGTAATTAATAAATACAATACCACAAAAATTTCTATGTTTTTTTTCTTTCCCTTTTTCATTATTAGTTAGTTTTGTATTCAGCAAATACAGTCAGTTTGGTACCATTATTAGGCTCATCTGTGACCTACCCCCTCCCCTTGGCCCCTCCTTGTTGAGGTATATGGGTCATGCATTCTGGAGTTAGCCCACAGTTATGGGTAAGATAAATGTCTCTGCATATCATGACCCAACATGTGGCTCTGACATTCTTTCCACCCCTCTTCCGCAAAATTTCCCTGAGCCATGTTGGGTTCATTTTTGGTCTGCTTCAGTGCTGAGGTGTTGGGGGCCTCTGGGTCTCTGGCTCTCTGATTTGGTAGGAGTTGAGTTTTCTCTGTGTTGATCTCCTTCCCCCTTCTGCTGGTATCTGGTTCATCAGGAAAACAGCACCCTTGCTTGTTTCACCAATTTTTCTTAGTTTCAGCCAGGGCCCTTTTGAGGTATGATGGGGTGGCTCTCTCCTTAGGATCTACATCTATCTGAAAAAGAGAAGCAGATTCTCCAATGGAGAGTAAGTTAGCACCAGGAGAAAAGAGATAACCCTGACTTTTTTTTATAGAGAATTTAATAGGTGTAGGCCCTCTTGTAGCCCATGATTGATGGTAGCTTGATATTGGAGAGTCGGCTTATGTTTGGATATGGTTCTGACTTGTTTCCCAGCTCCAGCTATGGGTCCCGTACCACTGAGGAGATCAGTTAGCCAAATTAAGAGCAGTTGGTTCCCCACCATGGCTGTGTGCCACTATTGCCCTTGTGTGGGCATCACAACAAGTTATTTGCTGCTAAGTAGGTTAGACCATGAGTTGCTTGGACAGATATTGGTCATTTTCTCCCAGTCACCCATGTAGCACCTTCTGGCACTAGACGCGCTGACTGTCTGGGGACTGACTCTCTTCCAACTTCCAGGCATGCCATTCTATTTTGCATGTCAACCACATAAGGTGTCTTCAGCAGTACGTTCTTACCACTAACCTTTGGTGTGTCATCAAGTACTCTGACAGAAAGCTGTCTGTCTTTTAGGAAACCTTGTAAGTCTCTCTGATCAAAAGATTGCATTTCTTTATGTCTTCATTTAGCATGGCCAGCTGATTTTTAAGGTCTTCTTTTTTTTCACTCTCCCCTAAATCTCTTAACTCTCTTTGAACTCCTTCCAATTTCATATCTATTAGTTCTAGTTTAGTGATGGCAGCATCCACACGATTATTGGTCCTTTGTTACTTTCCTGCAAGTTCTACCAGTAGGTTGGTGAGGGTTGTATTGCTCATAGCTTCAATTTGGTCTTCTGATCCTAATGGTTCTTGTATGTTTTGGTTAGATATATTCATTGTAGGACTAGGTGATCTAATTGGATTTTCTTGCATTTGATTTTTCATGTTATTTCTTTTGCACTGTGGTCTGCCCATGACAGTGTATTGGCACATAGGTGGGTGGATCAGCCTGGGCTCAAGCACAATGGGAATCTGAGGCAGCCTGGGGCAGTTGCCTAGCAGCCTGGGCTTTGGCGCTCACTTGCCAAAGCCTCCTATCCACTGCCTGGCAGGGGCGCTAAAGTTGCCTGAATTCTCAAGCGGTAATGTGCCCAAGCTGCCTGCGATCGATCCAGGAGTGACACTGAGGCACCAAGCACTGAAGCAGCCCTAACTCTGGCTGGGAACACTGTGACATGGAAACAGTCTGCGCTCCCCCGCCACAGGACAATGGCGGACGTCCAGCGTGGCAGACAAGTAGGGGATGGCACCTGAGCTGGCGCAAGCAAGGGACAGTCTGAGCTGTGTGGCAGTTGCTGTGGGACTGGGCTCGCTCAGTAAGTGAGCGAGTGAACGAGTGTGCGGAGCAGTCTAAGCTTCCTCACGCAGGGATCGATCGGCGTGCAGCGGTGGGGCGGTGCTGTGGACACCGTGGTTATTTGGGGGGAGGGGTGGGCTACCCGCCCACGAGGATATCCGTGATTCCCTGTTTTCCCCGCCTCTGTGCCCTCCCACTGACAATCTATTGGAGATTTCTCTCCCCTAAACGCCCCAATTAACCCTTAATATCTTGCCTTTCTTTCCCGGGGATTTGAAGCACAGCTAGGTGGTCGCCATCTTGGCCAGAAGTCTCGCTATATAGGTTTTTAATGTAATAATAGAAAACAGATTTGAAATACATAAAGACAAAATAATGAGTAAAGGCTCAGGAAATTACACAAATCATAGCACATAAAGAAAGAGAAAAACAATACAAAAGAGATTTTAAAAAACAAGGAGGCTAAAAAATCTAATTGGAGCTCTGAAGAGGGGTGATAGAAATAAGCAATATCTGAAGAGTTAAGGGCCTGAAAATTCTCCCAAATGATGAATGTGATAAGTTCTTACAACCAGCAAGCCCAACCAATTCTAAGAAAGGCAAATAGAAAGAAGTACACACTTGGGCATATTATAATAAACCTTCAAAATACCAAAGAGAGATCCAAAGCTGTCAGAGAGAAAAAGCAAACCAAGGCAGCAATGTCAATCACTGGTGGCTGACTTCTCTAAGCAACAATGGTACTAGTATGGAAGACAATCATAGCTTCCTTTATTAGTCAGAACCTAGACTTGTCTGAAAAGTGAAATCATTTTTCAAGAACCAAGGCTGTTTGCCAGCTTACATCGGGTTCTCAAGAAGCATAGTCTGGAACAGGGATTCCTGTATGTTATTCACTGAGACACATCTCTCCTGAGTGACTTAGAAGGAAGTAAGGGAAGCAGAATAAGGCCAAAGAAGCCAGAGTCTAGCCTCAGCCCAGATCCCAGGGAATTTCTGGAGTGTGAGGAGCAGTACCACATGCATGTGCCACCTTGGAGCAAAAGGCTTAGGGATTGTTTAAGACCTATTTTATATTTACTAATTACCTTAGACATGTTCTCCATCAACAAAATTTTAATTGGTGTTTTGAAACCATGGAAATACAAATAACTTGGATACTATGTTTACAATGTTATCATTATTTTTATATTGATAGCTTTAAGGCGTGGTGGTGCATGCCTTTAATCCCAGCACTCAGGAGGCAGAGGTAGGAGGATCACAATGAGCTTGAGGCCACCCTAAGACTATATAGTGAAATCTAGGTCAGCCTGAACTAGAGTGAGACCTTACCTTAAAAAAAATAATAAATAAAAATAAATAAAAACAACAAAAAAGAGATATATATCAATAGCTTTAGTGTGCACTTTAAAAATATTTATATTTTAAAAATATTATTTATTTATTTATTTGCAAGTGTGTGTATGTTTATTTTTGTTTGTTTGTTTGTTGTTTTAAGGTAAGGTCTCATTCTGACCCAGGCTGACCTGGAATTCACTCTGTTGTCTCAGAGTGGCCTCAAACTCATGGCAACCTTCCTACCTCTGCTTCCCAAATGCTGGATTTAAAGGCACCACACCAGGATTACTTTCTTTTTCACAAAGGTTGCAGTATTATATCCCCTCTCCCTGGTTCACTTTTCCTGAGGGCTCTCTTTGATAGGATTATTGGTGTTCACTGTTGGGTAACTCAGTCAGTCTTTGGCAGGTGAGGGTGGGGATTGTGCCTCAAGCTATTTCTACCCACCTTGTGGATCTTACAATCTTTCCACCCCTCTCTTCCTCAGTGGTCCCTGAGCCTTGGCAGGTCTGTTAGCAGTCTGGTTTTAGTGTTCTCTGAAGCCTCTGGGTTTCTGATTTGATGAGTTTTGATCAACCACAGTGTCTGTTGCCATTCCCTGGAGCTGGCTGTCAGGCTAGCAGTGAGAGTGAAGGGCTGTGCAGACTTTAGTGACTCTATTTTGTTCATGTACTCTTATTGACCTCCAGTTCCAGGAATAACCACAAGGTATTACCCTGTAACTGAGCCAACCGATAAGAAGTCAGATCCCCTCTCAGAATGCCCTCCTAAGCTTGCCAACATCCTGAAACCAAAACAACTAGTTCCTTAACCACAATTACACAGCTACAAAGTATCTCTCCATCTGGAACCCCCCAATCCTGCTAAAGGTCACCCAACTCCTCTCTGAAACTGGTACTTTGTTTGCCCAGCACCTGGTTGTTGTTTTTCTCTTTAAAAAGCCTGTGAGCCACTCCCTCAGGGTCACAGTTCTAGCTCCTGAGTCTGGCTGCAACCCTGATCAATCAGCTTTGTTTTGCCTTGGCATTAATTAACTTCTTTCTCGGTTTTGTTAAGCTTAAGCAGTCTCTGCCTCATTATTTGTGTGACCCCTCACCGAACATTTTGGGGGCTCACCCGGGATCACGCAATTTGGGGAAAGAGACCCCGGGGTCACAGGCCTGTCAGTAAGTGCTTTCAGGTTTCTCTTTGTGTTTTTTTTGGTATCTAGACAATTTGGGACTCAACAGAGAACAGGTGGATGCTCTGTTGGTGTCAGAGCCAGAGGGGACACCTTCACCCCTCCTCTGGCCATTGGATTGTGCATCTATGCCACTTTGGGACTGATTTGGGGTTGCCAGTCACAGGCAGTCCCCAGCGCAGCAATCTTCCCTCAGTTTTGTCTGGTTTGTCTTCTCGTTAGTTTCATTTTGTCGCTGTCATTTTTGTCATCGTCCTTTGTTTTTCTGTCTCCCTCAACCTTATTTTAACCATGGAACATTCTTCCTCTCAGCCCTCAACCCCCCTTGATCTCATTCTCTCCCACTTTCAGGATTTTCAGGAAGCTGCAGCAGTCTTGGCAGCCAAAGTGAAACCTGGAAAACTCTGGACCTGCTGCTCCCTTGAGTGGCCTGCCTTCCAGATTGGCTAGCCACCAGAGGGAACTTTTGACTTGAACCTGATTCTTAAAACCCAGATGGTCATTTTTGGTCACCGTGGCCACCTGGACCAAGTAACCTATATTGTGGCTTGGTGCTACCTCCTCTTTGACCCCCCTTCCTGGTTAAAACCTCCGGTTCCTTCTACTAAGAAGTCCACCATCCTCTCCTCATACCCAGCGGGAATGAGAAGAAGACTCAACCTCCAGAAGTACTCCCTCCTTCAGGATCTCCTGAGGAAGATCGCCCCCCCCCCCTTATAATCTGCACAAGGCCCCTCCAGGGCTGAGCCGAGACTGTCTCCCCAGCCCTCATCATCCATTCCTACAGCCCCAGCTCCCACAGGGGTCCCTCTCCTAGTTCCCACCAAACACATTAAGATAAACCTCATCCCCCCCACTGCAGTGGCCCTTCCCCTGTGAGCTACTGGGCCACCTGATGATGACAGGAATCAGTACCTCACTTATTTTCCCTTTTCCACTAGTGACCTGTATAACTGAAAACTTCAAAACCCTTCTTTTACAGAGAAATCCCAGGCTCTCATGGACCTCCTTGACACTGTCCTCTTTACTCACCAACCCACCTGGGAGGAATGCCAACAGCTCCTCTAGATTTTGTTTACCACAGAGGAAAGGGACTGTATTTGGAGAGAATGCTGAAAACTGGTTCCAGGACAAGATGGACATCTGACCACTGATGAAGCCCACATTAATGCTGCTTTCCCAACCAGTCGCCCAGACCCAAGAGAATGGGACCCCCAACTCACTTGAAGGTAGGGAGTGGCTAAAAGTCTACCGCCAGGTTCTAATGGGTGGTTTCCGGGCTGCTTCTAAGCAGCCCACAAATCTGTCAAAGGTTATTCAGATAATCCAGGGGAATGATGAGTCTCCTGGAGCCTTCCTGGAAAGATTACTAGAGGCCTACATAACCTACACGCCTCTTGATCCGGAAGCACCAGAAAATCAGATGGCTGTCAGTATGGCTTTTGATAGCCAGGCCACCCCAGATAGTAAAAGAAAACTTCGGCGTCTAGATGGATTTGAAGGTAAAAATCTCTCTGAATTAGTTGTAGTGGCTACTAAGATTTACAGCAACAGGGAAACCCCAGAGAAATGACAGACCAAGGGACTAGCTAAAGTCTTCTTGGCAGCAGGGGTAAAACATAAGAGGGGCCTCATAGACTACAAGGGAGGCCAACCATTTAGGGGGACCAACCACAACAACTGTGGAGGCATCACCTCTTGGCCACCCCTTAAAAAGGACCAATGAACCTACTGCAAGAAGACAGGCCGCTGGAAGGGAAAATGCCCCCAAAGAAAACAGAGACAAGTGAGCTCTGGGAACCCACCAAAGGTCCTAGAACTGGGTGGAATGGATGACTGAGGCTGACAGGGCTCTCCTCCCCTCCTTGAGCCTTGGGTAACTTTGAGAGTGGAGGGGCAACGAGTTGACTTTCTGGTGGATACAAGGGCTCATCACTCTGTTCTAAAATAATCCCTGGAACCCCTGTGGGGAAGGAAACCTGGGTCCAAGGAGCAACAGGCACCAGCCTATACTGTGGACCACTAAACACTCAGTGAATCTAGGAAGAGGCAAGGTTTCTCACTCCTTTATGGTTATCCCCAATTGCCCCTACCCACTTCTGGGAAGAGACTTGAGCAAAATGAAGGCCCAAATTCACTTCACTGGGAAGGGAGTGACAATCTCCCCATGACCCAAAGTACTTTGTGTCTTTGTGGTAGTTTGAATAGATGGCCCCCAATATATTCTTTTTTTTATTGTTTGTAGTTTGCATCTGCAGCCACCTGGCTGGAGGCAGTGTCACTGGGTGGATCTTAAGGTGTGGTGGTGGGTTTCAGATTGCAATCTAAAGATATGCAAAGTGTGCCTAGGTGGAGTTCCTGAAGTGTGCTGTGTGGCTTTTG
Organism: Dipus sagitta; assembly: GCA_036346955.1. Classification (NCBI taxonomy): domain Eukaryota; kingdom Metazoa; phylum Chordata; class Mammalia; order Rodentia; family Dipodidae; genus Dipus; species Dipus sagitta. The sequence goes on along the minus strand of CM070775.1, from coordinate 84,966,820 downwards.
GCTTTAGGCTTGTACTTCTCTCTCTCTGCTTGGTCCTGTGAAGGCAAGCCAGCTTCTTCTGCCATTATGGAACTTCCCCTGGATCTGTAAGCTTCAGTAAATATCCCTTCCTCCATAGCTGTGCCTGGTCTGGAAGTTCATCTCAGTGAACCTGACGCTGTCTGCTACAGTCTTGGATGTCAGTATGGAGGAAGAGTATTGCCTCTTCTCCAACACACTGACTGTCAAGCCCCAGGCCTTTTTGTCTGAATTAGAGCAGTAAATTCCTGAATTCCTGAAATTCCTGACTGAATCCAATTCACCTGGGTTGGCAATTCATCAAGCCCCTGTGATTGTGACCCTTAAGCCTTCAGCCTGACCTGTCCAGGTAAAACAATACCCAACGACTCTGGAGGCCTGCCAAGGGATTCACAAGCATATAGATAGACTGAGACTACATGGTATTCTGAAACCCTGCAAGTCCCCTTGGAACACACCTCTCCTCCAAGTCAGGAAACCAGGGACAATGGATTATAGGCCAGTACAAGATTTGAGGGAAATTAATAAAAGGTTTGAAGATATTCACTCTATGGTGTCTAACCCATATACCCTCCTGAGTTTACTCCCTCCAGAATTGAAGGTCTACACTGTCCTAGACCTAAAGGATGCATTTATTTGCCTGCTGTTGGCTAAAGAGAATCAAACACTCTTTAAATTTGAATGGCAAGACCCTGAACAGGGTTTCAGTGGCCAATTGACATAAACCAGTCTCCCTCAAGGATTCAAAAACTCACCTACAACATTTGATGAGGCCCTACACTGGAACCGGAGTGAGTAGCATGCCTCCCACACTGAGGTGAGTCTCCTCCAATATGTTGATGATCTCTCGTTGCCTGGTAAAGACCAAGAAACTTGCTGTCAGGCCACTAAAGACTTACTGCAAATTTTGTCCACCTTAGGCTACAAGGTGTCAGAGATTACCTACCTGGGTTACATATTAAAGGAAGGTAAATGGTAGGTGTTCCCAGCTCATAAACAGACTATCCTTGGGATTCTGATCCCAAGGACATGAAGAGAATTACATGAGTTTCTAGGTTCAGCCGGCTTCTATAGACTTTGGATACCTGGTTTTGCTGAAATGGCCCAACCTCTTTATGAAGCCACTCGGGATAATGAGAACTCTTTTGCTTGGGATGAGGCTCAAGATCAAGCATTCCACGCTATTAGAAAGGCTCTCCTTAAGCCGGACGTGGTGGCGCACGCCTTTAATCCCAGCACTCGGGAGGCAGAGGTAGGAGGATCACCGTGAGTTCGAGGCCACCCTGAGACTCCATAGTGAATTCCAGGTCAGCCTGGGCTAGAGTGAGACCCTACCTCGAAAAACCAAAAAAAAAAAAAAAAAAAGAAAGGCTCTCCTTGAGGCACCTGCCCTTGCCCTTCTAGATGTCCACAGACCCTTCCATCTCTTTGTGGATGAGCGGGCAAGAGTGGGTAAAGGGGTATTGACTCAACAACTTGGCCCCTGGAAATGAACTATGGCCTCGCTAAGAGACTGGACTCAGTGGCCACTGGCTGTCCAGGGTGCTTACGTATCATTGCTGCCACTACCCTTTTGGTAAAGGATGCAGATAAACTGACTCTGGGACAGCCATTGACCATCACCACCACCCCACTCTATCGAAGGGGTTCTCAACCCCCCCCCCCAGACAGGTGGATGACAAATTCCAAACTAACTCACTACCAAGCATTGTTACTCAATCCCCCGAGGATAACCTTTCAGCCTTCATCTGCCCTTAACCCGGCTACCTTGCTGCCCAACCCTGACTTGGAGAAACTGTACGACTGCACAGAAGTAGTTCAACAAGTCCAGAGAACTAGACCAGACCTGACAGATGTTCCCTGGAAAGACCTGGACATGGTTTTCTTCACAGGTGGAAGCAGCTTCATTCAAGATGGAACAAGGTATGCTGGGGCAGCTGTGGTGACTGTAGATGAGACCGTTTGGGCTACTGCTTTGCCTTTGGGAACATCAGCTCAAAGGGCTATTCTTATGGCACTAACAGAGGTGCACAAATTGAGTGATGGACAGGTAGACAACATATATACTGATAGCAGGTATGCCTTTGCAACGGCATATGTTCATGATGCTGTTTACCATGAATGAGGCCTGCTCAAAGCAGAAGGAAAGAGTGTCAAAAACAAAAATGAAATCCTTAACTTGTTATCTTCCCTCTGGCTACCAAAGAGATTGGCTATAATTCAGTGCCCTGGCCACCAGAAAGGAGATTCTCTGGAGTCACAGGATATAGACTGGATGATCAGGCTGCTAAAAAGGCAGCCATGGGAGACTCATACATGTTGGTCATGCTGCCAGCACCGGCCCTGCCAGATGTACGAAAGTACACAGCCCAAGATGACCAGGACTTTGGTACTCTGCAATATTCCTACACCAGAAAAGGATGGAGATATATATACCAAAGAGGGACATTTGGTTCTTCCTGGAGAAATGGCAAAGGACCTAATCCATCAGATCCATAAAGGCACTCATCTGGGCAGATGTAAAATTAGAAAACTCTCCCTTTAAAATTTTCAGGCTCAGCCAAATTATAAAAGACTGTGTCTCTAAATGATTACCTTGTCAAGTCACAAATCCAAGTACTAACAACCAGACTCCCAACAAGAGAGAAAGGGGATTGGCACCAGGAGTAAACTGGGAAGTTGATATTACTGAGGTAAGGCTAGGTAAATATAGTTATGAGTACCTTCTAGTTTTTGTAGATACTTTTTCAGGATGGGCTGAGGCTTTTTCTACAAAGAAAATAACAGCCAAAGTGGTGACTAAAAAATTTTGGCAGAACTCATCCTCAGGTATGGCCTCCCCACCACTATAGGCTCAGACAATGGACCTCCCTTTGTCTCACAGGTAACACAAGGATTAATAAAAATTTTGGGGACTAATTGCAAACTTCATTGTGCTTATCACTCCAAAAGCTCAGGACAAGTAGAAAAAATGAATCAGACATTAAAGGAGACTTTAACTGAATTAACCCTTGAAAATAGTGAGGACTAGAAGGCCCTCCTACCCTTTGCCCTGTTCCGCACCTGGAACACTCCCTACACGATAGTTTGACTCACTATGAGATCCTGTTTGGGAGGCCACCTCCCTTACTTCCCAAACTCCAGACAGAATTGCTAGCTGAGATATCTGAATTTAATTTTCTCAAATCTGTCCAGGCACTACAGACAGCCCAGGATAATATCTTCCCAATCCTGAGGCAAGTCTACCAGTTGCCACCAGCCAAACCCCACAGACGCAAACCTGGAGACTTGATTTGGGTCAAGAAACACCACAAGGAAAACCTTGGCCCACGGTGGAAAGCACCACACACTGTCATCCTCACTATTCCAACAACTGTCAAGGTTGACAGCATCCGGACTTGGATTCCCCACTCCCACATCAAACCCTTGCGGACAGAAGATATGAAGACCCCAACTCCAGATGGTGAGCTCAACTATATCCAACCGGCCCCCTGTAAGTCAAGTTGGCTCGTCAGCCATTGTGATTTTAATTTCTTGTCTCTTCCTAATACCTCCTTTCTCTTCCAGGGTGTCCGGATCTCAAGAGTCCCTATACAGGCCCCCAACTTGTGACTGGAGGTTATCTAATACAAAAACAGAAAAGGTCCTATCTAGCTTCTCTGCCAGAGACCTAAACCAGCAACGTACCCTTCAGGTAGACTTTGTGGATCTCTGGGGGAAGTCCTTCATGTGACAACTGACAACTCTTAGCGAACTGAGAGCCCCTGGAGGATCCAATCCACTCCAAAGCACTTATTACCTGTGTCCCATGAGTCAATACATGAGCAGCTGTCCCTGTACTGAGGGGACTGATTTCTGTGTAAAATGGGGTTGTGAGTCTGAGACAATAGGGCCAGGAAAAAGGAAGATCCCCAACCCTGATCCCGACCTCAAATTGTTTCCCTTTCTCGCACCCAAACCATGTCTGTTGTTACCCCTAAACCTTAACCATAATAAGCTGGAATCCAGCCTACACCAAGCCCTGGCAGACAGGGAAAACCTGGGGGCTCAAAGCTTAGGTGGTTGGTCCAGACCCTGGAATCTCTTTTACCATCCAGCCTGTGCCGCAGAAAGAATCCATCTCCAATCTCCCTATCAGACCCCTCGCCTCTCCACCCAGAGCCACACGGCCAAAGGCCCCCAGGACTCCCCCAGGCCAAACCAAACCTGGGACAAAACCAGGATCTCCTTCAAATCAGACAATCCTCTTGCCCCCTCCCCCAAACTCCCCCCTAAACCTTGTCTCTCCCTCTGTTGCTAGCCTATTGGGCCTAGTTAACGCCACATACTCATTCCTAAGCTATAACATTCACAACACCACTAAAGATTGCTGGCTCTGCCTGGACCTTAGACCCCCTTACTACATAGGGGTGGCCTTTCAGGACCCACTTCCATTTTCCAAACTAAAAATTGTTCCCTCTAACGATTCCCGCTTATGCCCCTGGTCATCCTCCATCACTGTGGGTGACATCCCACGGAATGGTACCTGCTTTCACTCGGGCAACTATCAACTAGAGGATTCCCCTGCTCATCACTATGCCATCCCTCCTTCACCCCTGTTGTTCGAGTCTCCAACTCCTGGGGAGGATTAGGTGAATATACTATATTAGCTGCCCACGATGGGGCATACTTTGCTTGCACCCTAGGACTGACACCTTGCCTCTCAGTATTCTTCTTCACAAAAAAGCCCTGAATTCTGTATTTTAATAACTACTGTACCGAAGATAGTCTATTATAGAGGAGAAACGGACCATCAACATCTAATGCCTTCTCTCAGCCCCTACTGTTTTTCAGAGGGCCACTTCCATCCTAACCCCCACCCCCACCTTACAACAGCCTTATTAGAAGGCCAAGTCGATTCCATGGCTTAAGTAGTCCTTCAAACCAAAAGAGGCTTAGACCTCTTATTCCTTAAGGAAGGGACTGTGTGCAGCATTAGGAAAAACCTGCTGTTTTTATGCTAATCATTCAGGAGTCATCAGGCAGACCCCACTCCTAAAAACAGACATGAAAAGTAGACAACAAGACAATGAATGGCCATGGTCTTGGTTTCACAAAATGTTTTATGTATGTCTCCCCCACCCCTCCTCCACTTTCCTCTATACCCCCTTAGACCTTTTCACCCCTGTATTTTGTCCCTCTACTTGGCTGACTACTATACCCTTCCCTAAGCTCTCCCCACCTTTTCTCTCTCCAAGCCTCACTCAAGCTTCCTGACCACTAGTATTGATGATTACTGCAACTTAAAACAAATCTAACTGTTCAAGACTAGGATCCAATATGGGAGAGAACATGTAGTTTTTTAGGGGCCTGAGTTACCTCACTTAGTAATTATTTTTTCCAGATCCACCCATTTTCCTTCAAATTTCATAATTTCAGTTGTCTTTATAGCTGAATAGAACTACATTGCATATATACCACGTCTTCATCATCCATTCATCAGCTGATGGGCATCTAGTCTGATTCTATTTCCCAGCTATGGTGAGTAGAGCAGCAACAGACATAGCTAAGCAAGTATCTCTACAGTCAAGTGTAGACTATTCAGGGTACATGACCAGGAGTGATACAGCTGGGTCATATTTTTAGGTGAGATATATTTTTAGGCTTTTTTAGAAGCCTCCATAGTGATCTGCTTACTGGCTGTACTAGTTTCCACTTTCGCCAACAGTGAATAAGTGTTCCTCTTTTCCTTTTTTTTATGATCACTATTCTGACTAGAGTAAGATGGGCTCTCAAAGTAGTTTTAATTTGTATTTCCCTGACAGATAAAGATGTTAAACATTTTTTAAGATGTTTATTGACTATTACTATCTCTTCCTTTGAGAACTCTATTCAAACCCTGGCCCATTTGTTTAGTTTTTTGAGTTCTTTGTTCTAAATATTAGACCTCTCTCAGATATATAGCTGGCAAAGATTTTCTCCCATTCTTTAGGTTGTCTATTGACTGTTGATACAATAGCTTTTTAGTTTTATGATATCCCATAGGTTGAATATTTTGTCTTATTCTGGGGGCTATTATAATCTCATTCAGAAAAATCTTTCCCTATGCCTACATGTTAGAGTATTATTCCTACTTTTTCAGTGGCTTCAGGGTATCCAGTCTTAAATTGAGGTCTTTGAATGGTACTGAAATTTTGATTGGAATTGCATTGAATCTGTATATTGCTTTTTGTGGTAGGATGTCCATTTTCACAATAGTAATTTTTCCAATCCACAAGCATTGAAGATCTTTCCATTGTCTCATTTCTTCCACAATTTCTCTTTAAAGTTTTTATTGTGTAGAGCTTTCACTTCCTTGGTTAGCAATATTCTGATATATTTAATTTTGTGGCTATTGCGAATAGAACTCCTTATCTGATTTCTTTCTCAGTATGTTTGTCATTGGTATGTAAGAACCATACTGATGTTCATGTGTTTATTTTGTATCTTACTACTTTGCTAAAAGAGGTTTATCAGCTCTAGGAGATTTTTGGTGGAGCCTTTAGGGTCTCTTAAGTACAGAATCATACCATCTGTAAGTAAGGTGAGTTTGATGTTTTCCTTTCCAATTTTTATCCCATTTCTTTCTTTCTCCTGTCTTATTGCTTGAGCTAAGACTTCAAGTACTATGTTAAATAGCACTGGGGACAGTAGAAACTCCTGCCTTGTTCAAGATCTTAGTGAGGAGACTACAAGTTTTTCCCATAAGTATTATATTAGCTTTAGGTTCTATAGCTTTTATTATGTTGAAATATTATCATTCACCCATAAATTCTAAAATTATTTTATCATGAAGGGATATTATATTTTGTTGAAGGCCATTTCTGTATCTGTTGAGATAACCATGTGTTCTTAAGTCTATTTGTATTATTTATACATATTGAATGTTGAACCATCTAAAGTTTAACTACCTCTGCATCCCTGGGATGAAACCTACTTGATCAAAGTGGATGATACTTTTAATGTGTTCCTAACTTTGATTTACAAGAATTTTATTGAGAATTTTTACATCTAATTCATCAGGAAGATTGGTCTATAATTTTATTTTTTGTTATGTCTCTATCTGGTTTTGCTATTAGTGTAATATTGGCTTCACAGAAGGACTTAGGAAGCATTCCCTCCTTTTCAGTTGTATGAAATAAGTTGAAAAGCCGTGATTTCAGATCTTCTAGCCAATTGCCTTAACCACTCAGCCACAACTACCACATTCATTTCAGATCTTCTATAAAGGTCTGTTAGAACTCAGCAACAAATCTATCTGGACCTGGAATTTTTTTGGTTGGGAGATTTTAATTTTTAATTATAGCTGCAATCTCATTATTTGTTACAGTTCTATTTAAACTACTCATCTCTTCTGGGTTTACTTTTCATAGATCATATGTGTCAAGAAATTCATCCAGGGCAAGGGAGATGGATCAGCTGTAAAAGACACTTGTTTGCAAAGCCTGACAGCCTGGATTTGATTCCCTGGTACACAATGTAAATCCAGATATACAAAGTGGCACATATGCCTGGAGTTCCTTTGCAATGGCAGGAGGCCCTGCCATATCTATTCACACTCTCTCTTTCTCAAATAAATTAATAGCAACAATAACAATATTATTATTATTATTATTAAAGAAATGTATCCATTTCTTACAAGAATTCTAGTTTGGTGGAATATGGATTTTTAAAATATGTCCTTACGATTCTCTCAATTTCATTGGAGTCTGTTGTAACATCTCCTTTTTCATCTCTTCTTGATTAGGGTCTTTTCTCTCTCTCTCTCTCTCTCTCTCTCTCTCTCTTTTTGGTTAATTTGGGTAGAGGTTTATCAATATGGTTTTTTTTCAAAGAACTGACTCTTCATTTTATCAGTTTAAAAATGTTTTCTTCATTTATAATTCATTGACTTCATCCCTGATTCTTTTTCTTTTCCTTTTCTTTTCTTTTATTTTTTTTTTTGAGGCAAGCCCAACATACTTGTCTTTTTTAATGACAGAGAGTAAGAGCGACAGAGAGAGAGAGAGAGAGAGAGAGAGAGAGAGAACTGGCATGCCAGGGCCTCCAGCCATTGTAATCAAACTCCAGACACATGTGTGACATTGGGCATGCTTCACCTTGTAAATCTGGCTTATATGGGATCTGGGGAGTTGAGCATGGATCCTTAGCCTTCCCAGGCAAGCACCTTAACTGCTAAGCCATCTCTCCTGCCCTTGTCCCTACTCTTTTGTCTTGAACCTTTGGGTTTAGATTAATATATACAATTTATATCAGTCATTTAAAAAAGAATTATCAGCTGGGCATGGTGGCACATGCCTTTAATCCCAGCACTCAAGACAGAGGTAGAAGGATTACCATGAGTTCGAGGCCACCCTAACATAGTGAATTCCAGGTCAGCCTGAGTTAGAGTGAGGCTCCACATCAGAAAACAAACAAACAGAATTATCTTCTCTTAGTGTCAGAGAGGTATTTCCCATTTTTTGCTTAATAGTTTTAGAGTATTACTTCTCATTAACAGTACTTTAACCTATCTGGAATATGTGAATAAGTATGAGGACCTAATTTTATCTTTTACAGTTTAACAAGCCTGTTCAACTAGTATTTTTATATTTATCTTATTACTAATGGTCTCATGCATAAAGCTTCTAAATATACATTTGTCTGGTTTAAGTCTCTCTCCTTTGTTGGTTGACTAATCTATGTGAGCATATCTCTTGCAGTTTTAAATAAATATCATTTCATGTTACTGCTTTGCATTTAGTGAAATAATTCAGTGTGTCTGGAGTTTGTTTGCAGTGACTAGAGGCCCTGGCACACCAATTCTCTGTCTCAAATAAATAAATTAAATAAATAAAAAATAATAATTCATTCATTACCATCTGCTCTTTAGTCATTATGGCTATGGATCTTTCTGCCCATTGGCTAGGTGAGCAATGGCTTCAGGATACGCCCATAACAAGAGAGACCAACTTCTCAGGCATTTCTGGGCAGGTGGCTCTCATAAGTCAAAGGCAGTTCTCAAGATAAGTATGCCATTGCACGATATTGATAGTTGACATTCCCAGCAGTGAAAGAAAGATGCACTGGTTTCATAGAAAGATCCCAAGAGAAGTAGATGGCAAATCCAAATTAGGATTATTTAAAGATACTATATTTGTGACTGGAGAGATTGCTTAGTGGTTAAGGTACTTGCCTGCGAAGCCAAGGACCCAGGTTTGACTCGTCAGAACCCATGTAAGCCAGATGCAAAAGGTGGTACATGGGCATGGAATGTGGAATGTGTTTGCAGTGGCTGGAGGCCCTAATGCGCCCATTCTCTCTCTCTTCTCTCTCTCTCTCTCTCTTCTCTCTCTTTCTCTCTCTCAAATAAATAAATAAAATATCAAAAAATTTAAAGATACCATATTTTTAAACAATTATTTATAATGGTATACTTGAAGAGAGGGCTAGTAGATCCAAAAAAGAGAGGGTCATACAGAGAGAGCTAGACTTTCAGAAAAGCAATACCTTTAGTAAATGACCATAATCTGGCTAAAATTTCTTTCTGAGAATTGGTCATGGAAATACATACAATCTTACTCTCCTTGCTGGGTTCTACATTTGCTAAGCCAAAAAGGAGGCCAGATGAGGGTTCTTTTTTTTTTTCTCGAGGTAGGGTTTCACTCTAGCCCAGGCTGACCTGGAATTAACTATATAGTCTCAGGGTGGACCTGAACTCAAGGCAATCCTCCTACCTCTGTGTGGTGGTTTGATTCAGGTGTCCCCCATAAACCTAGGTGTTCTGAATGCTAGGTTCCCAGCTGATGGAGATTTGGGAATAAACACCTCTTGGGAGCAGTGTATTGTTGGGGGAGGTCTTATGGATATTATAGCCAGTTTCCCCTTGCCAGTGTTTGACACACGCTCCTGTTGCTATTGTCCACCTTACGTTGGCCAGGGGGTGATGTCCACCCTCTGCTTATGCCATCCTTTTCCCCATGGAGCTTTCTCTCAAGTCTGTAAGACAAAATGAACCCTTTTTCCCCCAAAAGCTGCTTTTGGTCAGGTGATTTCTGCCAGCAATGTGAACCTGACTGCAACAGTAAAGTTGGTACCAAGGAGTGGTATAATTTTCTACAGGACACCTGACTTGTGGTTTGGGCCTTTTGGAGCTGATTTTCAAGAGGAATGTAGAAAGATTTGAAACCTCGGCCTAAGAGATGCCTTGCAGTGCTGTAAGTGCAGCTTGATGGACTATTCTGGTGAGAGTTGAAAGACCCGAGTGCATTAAGAACTATGGACTGTGGGGTTTGGCTTCTGAGGGTGAGAAAGAGCTTTGCTTGGACTGAGATAGAAGCAGTTTATGTGAGAGGCTTGCTGTTATGCCTCTGTCCTGACAATTTGTGCAGGGTTGCTTTGCATAGAAATGGACTGGTGTGAGTAGAGGGATATGACACAGAAATGAAATCACTGGGCTTAAACTTCTACCCATTCAGCTTCAATTATATGAGAGATTACAAACTTTGAGATTGGGCCAGCTGACCTGCACTGGGGCAACAGGAAGAATATAGACTCTTTTGGAGGGGCCTGAGTGCTCAAGGAGTGTCCTGTTCTTCAAAGTCTGCTTATTCTCCCCTGGATTAACAAATTGACACCCTACCTGGTATTGTGGAGTATAAGAAATGTAGGAAAGAGAGGGTCATTGAGTTTGCAATACAGTCTTTTGTTTGGAAATGGCAATGGGCAGTGTGAAGCAGTTTACTGCATGCCTGCATGGAGACTTGATGAAGTAGTTATGCTGGACCATGGGTTGCAGTGGAGATGCCAGGACCATGAGACTGCTGCTAATGAAAGCTTCCAGCCCTGGATGAAGTTTTCCAGGACTATGAGTAGCCTAGCTGGAGGGGCAGAATTGGATCTCCAGAGACTTGTTGCTGGTAAGAATTATCGGACTTGGAGACTTGTCACTGACTAGAGTTGTTGGACTTGTAGCTACAGAGTTTGATGCTTGTTCTGTTTAAATCTTGTATTGGTTGAATATCTCTTTGTTATGTCCCATGCCATCTATTATAGTGTGTTTATTCTGTGCCATTATGGGCTTGTTTGTTTGTTTGGTATTATGGCTCAATTAAGACCTTGGACTATGGGGATGTTTGAACATCATTGGGATTGATAAAATATATATGGACTTTTAAAGTTGGACTGAATGCATTGCATTTTACATCATGAATAGTTATCAATTTATGGGGGCCAGGGCAGAATGTGGTGGTTTGATTCAGGTATCCCCAAAACCTTAGGTGTTCTAAATGGTAGGTTTCCAGCTGATGGGGATGTGGGAATTAACACCTCCTGGGGGCAGTGTATTGTTGGGTGCAGGCTTATGGGTGTTATAGCCAGCTTCCCCTTGCCAGTGTTTGGCACACTCTCCTGTTCCTTTGGTCTACCTTATGTTGGCCAGGAGGTTATGCCCACCCTCTGCTCATGCCATCATTTTCTTCTGCCATCATGGAGCTTCCCCTTGAGTCTGTAAGCCAAAATAAACCCCCTTTTTCCCAAAAGATGCTCTTGGTCAGGTGATTTCTGCCAGCAATGTGAACCTGACTGCAACACTCTGCCTCCAGAGTGCTAGGATTAAAGGCATGTGCAGCCACGCCCATTTTGGGATGAGGGTTTTTATCTAGTGCATACAGTCCAATCTACTAGTGCATAAGATGAAGGCAAATGTACAATATCTTGGCAAAGGCAAAAAGAAATGTGTCAGATAAACAAATGACACCTTCTCTGAGTAATCTTTTCAACCAAGCTATTAGAATAACATGCCCAACCTGTATTCTTTTGTCACTCTTCTCATCTCTTACACTGATCTTTGCCTTCAAAGCACTATATTCACATGAAAATATATAAAGTATCAGTAAACCCATACACACACACACAAACACACACACACACACACACACACACACACATATATATACTAAGTAGTTTAATAAAGTTTAAATGTTAACTACACTAATAATAAAAACTAAAATGTCTTATAAAATACATCATACACTTTTCACTTGTCAAATTGACAAACATTTTCAGTGATAATATCCAGTATTAGCATTTAAGGAAAATACACTAAGGTTGAAATACAAAACTTGCTCAATATTTCTGGAGAGTAATTTAATAATTTATACAAAAATTTTAAGTGTGCTATATAATTTTTTTTTACTTATTTGCAAACAGAGAGAGAAGAGAGACAGAGAATGCAAATGAACTCCAGGTGCATGTACCACTTTGTGACAGAATCTGGCTTTATGTGAGTACCGGGGAACTGAGCCTTGGTAGTTTGGCTATGCAGGCAAGCACTTCAACCTCTGAGCCATCTCTCCAGCCTAAGCATGCTCTTTTATTCAGACATTCACTTTAAGTATATATTCCAGGAAATGTTTGAGATGTTCTCAGAGATAAAAGTTATTCATAATAACTAAACAGTGCAATTAAAATGTCCAATGACAGGAAATAGTCTATCAGTTTTTTCTCAAGGATTCTCTTAGAGCAATAGTTCTGGTAGATTATGCCTGAAAAAGAGTTCCACTGACAACTAAATGTGAGAATGCCCTTAGTTGAAGGAATAATTTATAAGACCAGTTAAAATTGTATGATTTGATCAATACTAAAGCTAAACTACTACTTAGGTTCACAAGCAGGTCAAAAATTACAAACTCAGGGCTGGAGAGATGGCTTAGCATTAAGACACTTGCCGGCAAAGCCTAAGGACCCCTATCCTACTCTCTAGGTCCCACATAAGCCAGACACACAAGGTGACACAAGTGCACAAGGTGGTGCATGTGTCTAGAGTTTGATTGCAGTAACTAGAGGCCCTGGCATGCCAATTCTCTCTCTCTTTCAGTCTCACTCTCTCTCATTAAAAATTACAAACTTGGAAGCTGGGCGTGGTGGCGCACGCCTTTAATCCCAGCACTCAGGAGGCAGAGGTAGGAGGATCACAGTGAGTTTGAGGCCACCCTGAGACTACATAGTGAATTCCAGGTCAGCCTGGGCTAGAGTGAGACCCTACCTCGAAAAACAAAAAACAAAAAACAAAAAAAAAAATTACAAACTTAGCTTTACTAGTCTTGTGTTTCAACCATCAGAACTCACTTAAATAACTGGTTATCATTTAAATTAAAATTTTATTGTTATAAACTGGGCATGGTGGTGCACGCCTTTAATCCCAGCACTTGGGAGGCAGAGGTAGGAGGATGACTGAGAGTTCGAGGCTACCCTGAGACTACATAGTTAATTCCAGGTCAGCCTGGACCAGAGTGAGATGCTACCTCAAAAAAACAAAAAAAAAAATTATCGTTATATTACAGATAAGTTGATTCACTATTATTCTTTACATAGCAAATAACCCAATACTAGAAGCTTAAAATAATGAACCTGTACTTTTCACAGTCTCTGTTAATCAGGAACCTGGGTACAGCTTATCTGAAAGCCTCTGGCTCAGTCTCTGAAAAGGCTACAAACAGGTCTATCTGCCATAGTGCTGCAAGGTTCAATGCAGATTGCTCATAGAGAAAAGTCATCAACAGTCTTAGGGATAGATCCCAAAAGCTACACAACCAGCCATCCAGGCACAATACACCCACCAGTGCAATAGTGGCATGACTGCTATGAGGCTAACCAATTGCTCTCTGATTTTATTTGAGGTCTCTTTCACAAGAAGGAATTCATGCCTGATACTGAAAATCTAGTCAAAAGCCTATAAATGGGGAGGTTATAGGCCCTTGGAGGGAAGCTACTACTGTTATTTGGCTATATTTGGCTAAATTGATATGTTGTACCCATCAAATTAATCTCTAAATGTTTGTGCTTATGCCCATAGATTATTGTTGCTCTTATTTTTTATTCAGAGAAGCTTCTTTTTACAGTTGGTGGTGTGTACTGGAGATACTCCAAATTCATCAACATTCTGAGAATAAGTGACAGTGGAGTGCTCAGCACTAAATTAGACATCTTTATCACCCCCTCCCAGGCTCAGGAACATGGTAGAAGAGGGGGCTTAAAGAATATAAGAGCCGGAGGCTGGGGAGGGATACTATGGAATGCTGTATTTCAGACATGACATATCATTTGCATTCATGAGCTCATACCAGATGTCATTACCAAGATCTCCACAATAATGGATACATAACATTCTATATTCCTGAGGAATTCTTGGCAGCAAATGGTTTCTTAGGGAGCAGGAAAGATTTTCTGCCATGGTATAGCCACTGATAGGTTACATGTGCTCTGGTAAATAACCCCCCACCCATGGTTATGTAGAAACCCCTTGTCAAACTCAGTGAATCATGCACATTACATTACATACATACATGCATACACACACATGTACACACAAACACCATCAAAGTAGAAAAGGGACTAGTTGGGAAGAAAAAGGGGTTCAGAGGAAGGGGTGCGAAGGGTAACAAGAGAAGATAACGGGAGGGATTTGATCAAAATACATTATATGCAGGTATAAAAATTATCAATGAAAGAAAAAGAAATTGCAGATAAATTGACCTATACTGTCATCAACAGCCTTAACAGGAAGAGAATCAGCTTTCATGCTCACCTATGTCATTAGAAAACTTCAGTTTTGACTTATTTTTGACCAAAGGCCTTGTTGCAGTCAGTTGTGCTTTGCTGGCAGAAAATACCCGACCAAGAGCAGTTTATGAGAAGAAAGGGTTTATTGTGGTTTACAGACTAGAGGGGAAGCTCTATGATGGCAAGGGAAAACGATGGCATGAGCAGAGACTCAACATAATCTCCTGGCCAACATCAGATGAATGATAGCAGCAGGACAGTGTGCAAAACACTGGCAAGGGGAAGCTGGCTATTACACTCATAAGCCCATCCTCAAAGACACATTGCCTCTAGGAGGCTCCAATTCCCAAATTGCCACCAGCTGGGGACCTAACCTTAAGAACACATAACTTTATGGGGGACACTTGAATCAAATGACCATAGGCCTCTTTCTACTACTTCTCATAGGGAAGTTCACAATGTAGTAACCTTTCTTTCAGAAAAAGTCAGTGAGAGCAAGACAGATCCTAAGAAAGAAGCCATAGTCTTTTCGCAACCTAATTCCAGGAATGACAACTCATAATTTTTGCCATATTGTACTTGTAAGAAATGAGTTGCCAGCTTCAGCTCATGCTCAAGGAAATTGCACACAGGAAAGAACACCAGAAAGTTAAGGTCACTGGAGACCCTAACAGCAGCTCTCCTCATAGTCACTAGTATAAAAGCTCCAGACTTGCTAAGTAACCCATTCTCTAATCACAGTGGGGCCTATCAGATGGAAGAGGTAGAGCCATGTTCCAGAAAGAGAAGCTGGATTAGTAATATACACATGGGTTAATATCTAACATGAATTCCTTTCAAGGTAAGTCTGGAGAAGGTTCTAGAGGATGAGAGGGAGATTCTTGGGTCCTTGGGAAGGACAGAAGATTGGGCGGGCAATGACAGGTGAGAGGGCAATGGTAGAAAAAAGAATGGAAATGTCTCCAAAACTAAGAGAGGACAGTAAGAATTGTTTGCCAAGGGTTATTTCTGCTTTACTCCTGTTGTGTCACTACAACTCTTGATGGAGGAGAGGATCATTGCTGGTATGAGTTGTCTAGGCCTCGTGTCTCATCTACTTCTTTCTGACTTAATGTGCACTTTTATTTTTGCTTCTTATAGCCTCTGGGAAATCAGGAGGAATGGAGAGCAGTAAAATTCCAATTGATGCAGTGTCATATTCTATCTTCAATATGAAAGAATGGCATTCTCCTCGTAAGGCTTATGTACTTATTCAGGTAATTGAATAAGTTAACAAGAAGGCCCTATATGATTGCATAAATCATAAATCAGCACAGTCAACTTGTATTTCAAAAAAAAATTTCAAAACAATGAATTTCAAAAAATTCAAGTCCTCAAATGTGGGATCTCAGTCAACAGATTTGCCAATATATTGGTATTCCCCATTCCCTAAACCATTAAGGGTACTGTATTTTGCTTCTGAATTGGCATAAATTATCTTATCCTGCCTCAGCAATCTACTCAGTAAGATATATGAAAAGTGTAATCTATTTTAGTTTCCCTAGAAAAGCTGCTTTAGGGTATAATCTCTTTATCTGTCCTTCCTGGAATGAAATAGGTGACTTGGGAGGTATTTCCTATTTTTAATTTTTATAGCTCCTTTCAGCAAACAGCAGGTAAACAATTTTAATACAAGGCCATTTTCATTATGTATCTCCTAGAGGACACGTCCTTGCATTAAAATAAACAGTAATAATACAAAAAGTTTGTTCATACAGTAATAGCAACCTTCCTAAATTACAGTGATTGTGCCACCCAGCAGTATAATACAAAATGTGGTTTTTATCTCAGAAGATATCAAATTTATTATTTTCCTCCTACCTGGCATTTTAGAGCAATTGGAACAAGGTTTCTGAAAGAACAATTCAACACATTAGCTCTCAAATACAAAGACTATATAAGCTTTAAAATGACTCATTTAAGGTTGTACTTCAACAAAATGTTGTCCACCTTGCTCTAAGAATTATGTCACATTTGGTGTGTATTAGTTTACACAGTGAATGGTTTTCCTGCATAATTAAGGTTAGTACACTGAGCTCAGAAGCTGCAGCATACCTGCAGGCCTTAATCAGTTACATGAGCGTGCAGAGAAGTCACTGACCATGTTAAAACCGTGTCTGCAGTCTCCTGATAGGCAATATACTGAAGAAATCGGTGAGGAAGACTGTCATCAGGTGCTTTTCCTCAGTCACAATTCTCTATTCATAAGAACCAAGGGGATGTAGGACAAAGGAACTTCCCTCAAAGTAGACATTTTAATTCAGATCAGAACAATTTCTTACCAGTGAATAACCCAACATGAAGATATATTTAAAGATAAAAGCATGGGAAGAAATTGATAGCATTTTTTTCAACATTTCATCAAAGTATATTTTCCAATATTCTTTCTTTGAGCTACCTTTTAGATGGTACCATTTTATTGATCATAAACTAGATTGTCATACTCAGATGTTTGCTCTGGAATCTTCACACTCTTCAGAGGCACAAAGAACTCCTTATTTACTCTGCATACTGGAATTACAAATTCTGTGTGTCTGTCACCAGCATTCACAAACACAGAAAACTTCCATGAGTCTGTGTGATGGTTTAGATATGAAAGGTGTTCAGAAGGCTCATTGAGAGATGATGGCTGGTTCATGGGGTCACTAGCTTAATCAACAGATTAATTCACTCAAAAATTCTTAGCTGAATGGGTTGTGGAGGTGGGGCCTACTTGGAGAAAGCAGGTCACTGGGGCTCTATGTCTTTGAAGGGTATAACTGTCCCTGGCCCTTTCCTATCACTGCCATTCTCCTTTCTGGTCACTATGAAATTTTTCCCTTCAGAGTTCTTCCTAGAGTGAACATAAATCCATTTCCTCACTTCATTCCTATTTTCTCAGCCTGATTTTCAGCACCATCTTCTTTCTCTCTTAAAAGTGGCCTAGTCTGGACCACATGCTACCTGATAACTCCACCACACACTCACACCATGATGATATTCTGCCTTGCTTCAGGCCCAAAGCAAAAGATCTATCTGGCCTTGGACTTAGACCTCTGAAACTATGAGACAAAATTAATATCTACTCCTTTTAAGTTTTTTTTACTCAGGTATATATCACAGTGACTAAAAACTGACTAGTATAGTCTAGGCTTCAAGTTTCTTGAAGAACCTAGCATTTGTACTTTGTAATCTCACACAAAATAACCCCATGCATCTGCCTAGAAGCCAGAAGCTTTACCCAGACCCCTAAAGAGCAATGGGATACCTAGGAGTCCTGGTCGTTAATCTCCTTTTTTCCATAGTTATGATGTAGCCTTTTCACATTAATTCTCAAAAACTATAGAAAAAATATATTTAAAATTTCTCTGTTTTTAGAAATAAATGCTAATATATATTGCAAAATAATGATATATTAGATATTTTACAATGGCTTAACTAGAGGCCAATTTCACTTTCTTTTTCATTCCCCTTAGTGATTATCTTGCTGGTAAAATCTATATTTCTGAGCATAACTTCTGTTATGTCAAGAGAAGAAGGGAACCCATGTGTGAAGAATGTAATAAACCAGATAGACACCAGTACATGGTACTATTCGGTGTCTGTTCCTGCAACATAATTAGGAGATAAGTATTTGAAAATTCAGAATTCTTTAATGCACTTAAATCGCTGTCATGGAGCTCTGGATGGCAGATTTGCATGTGAAAGGGCTGTGAGCAGCATGTAGGAAGAATTGTGAAATTACTATAGTATTTATTATTATAACTTGGTGTCATGGTAGTCTCATTTTAGAATGAACTATAAGAATAGATTAAATTAGTGCCATTTTCTTTCCTTGTTAACATCTCTGTCACAAGAGCAAGCTGTCAGAATTTTAGTATCTAAAATAGACCATGGATTATTTCTCATGATAGCCAGCCATTTCGAAATGCTGGGCTTTGGTTGGTTGCTCTCAGCCCTGTCCTTGCAGATATATGGATTGAGCCCAGGGAAATAATAATCTTTGAATCAACTAATCAGGTTGCAAAGGTAGGAAAGACAGTATAGTGCTACAATTTTAAAACAGCATTTGATAGAAAACATTATGTCCTAAGAAAATGCTTTGGACAATTGCTGAAAAAATACTGTTGAACAAATGGCTTAGAATAGGTACTACTCAGAAACATTTGAGTTCATTAGTGTCTTTTTTCAGGGTCTAAGATAATATACAGTGAACTAATTTCTAGCACTAGATTCTGGTCAACCTTGAGACAAATGGTGATGAGATTGTTAGGCTCTGTCAGTTTTTTCATATTCTGTATATAACCCAGTAGTCCTCTGGCTTCTTTTCCTATATCTAACATGGATGCACCTTTCTGCTGGGGTTTCCTCTTACAGTTCTTTAAATCTGAGTGATCATAGGTTCTGGTTTCTCCAGAAATGCCCCACTTGATGTCTGTTGTCTCAGAGTGATTATCAGTGCCATCTTCTTTCACTCAAATGTCCCAGTCTGGACAAGGTGTTATATATTCACTCGACTAACACTGCTTCTGGGAGCCTCTCTAAGACCAATCACTGTTTTGTGACATTTTACTAATTTATGGGTATTTCTAAGCTCCTCTACCAGACTATGACTGGAGTGGAAAACTTAGTGTCAGTGGGCTTTCTGGTTCTTCCAGGAGTTTGAAGAAAGAAGATACTCAGTAAATATTTCCTAAATTAAGGAAAACATATTTAGCTAAATCACTCCAATGTCCAAACTATAGTCATTAACACCTGTTATTTATATTAAATGTTTTATTTATTTATTTAACTGTGAGGGGGGCAAGTATGGAGAAAAAGACCGAGAGAGAATGGGCACACCAAGGCCTCTAGCAACTGCAAATGAGCTCCAGACTCATGCACCACTTTGTGCATCTGGCTTTATGTGAATAGTAGGGAATCAAATCCAGGTCATTAGACTTTGCAGGCAAGCACCTTATCCACCTTTTTGACTGCCCTGGGAATTAAATCCAGAGTCTTTCATATGACAGGCATGTGTTCTACCACTGAGCTATATCCCCAGCCTTCCTTTTACTTATTTTGAGACACAGCCTCACTAAGTTACCTAGGCTAGTCTTAAACTCACTCTGGAACCCTTAAATTGGTGCTCCTCCTTCCTCAGACTCCTAAGTAGCCAGGATTACAGGCTTGTGCCTCTTGCTGTATTCATTTGCACTCTTAAACACTCAAACCAAGCCACTATTATCTAGAAAAAGGTAAGTCTTATTTTATACTGAAAAGATCTAACCCCACTTGAGAAGGTGATAGGACTACTGTGTAGAACTTACAGTATCTACTTCAACAAGGGTACCCAGCAAAGGAAGCAAGTGCTGCTGAAATACAGCCTTATTATACTTGTTCCACAATGTGCCATGTAGGCTGGTTTCCAGAGGCAAAACCAGATTGTGTGGTATGTGAAACATAAATAACTGGTAAAGGAGGAACACTTTAACAAAATAATTATAACAATATAATTATATACACATATGATGAAATATAAAATTAGATATAAAGGTGACTGTTTAAAACAAAATCATATCAGATTTTTAGATGTTACCAAAGTATCGCAAAATCCCTAAAAATTACCCAATATTTATATTAATGAACTGACTAGATACCTTTATCATACTTTGCCCCTCTTTTGGCTACAGAATATTTAAGTGGCTCATCTGCCTGTGGCTATTCTGTTTTCCCAGAGCTACTTGTGAAGAGATTATTCTTTCCAAATAACACATTCTTGGCACCCTTGTTGGTAATCAGTCATCATTCATAAGAGTTTATTGCTAGGTTATTGGTGTTCATGTCCATCCTTATGCTGGTAGTACAGTGTTTAGTTAGTGAAGCTTTGCAGTAAGTCTTGAATTTAGGAGGTGTAAATCTTTAAAATTTTTTGTTTATTTTTATTTATTTATTTGAGAGCGACAGACAGAGAGAAAGAGGCAGAGAGAGAGAGAGAGAGAATGGGCATGCCAGGGCCACCAGCCACTGCAAATGAACTCCAGATGCATGTGCCCCCTTGTGCACCTGGCTAACGTGGGTCCTGGGGAATCAAGCCTCGAACCGTGGTCCTTAGGCTTCACAGGCAAGCGCTTAACCACTAAGCCACCTCTCCAGCCCCAAGGAGGTGTACATCTTTAAACTTTATTCTCTTTCAAGACTATTTGGCTATTTAACTTGTATTTTTTGTTTGCTTTCACATTTGTTTTATTGTGCTTTAATGTGCTAAAGATCAAACCCAGGGCCTAGGACATGCTAGGCAAGTCTCTAACACTGAGTCATACCCCAGCCCCTTATTGACTATGTAGAAACCCTAGAAATTCCATGTTTCATTTCAAATTTCAAATCATATCTATCATAGCTGGAGTCACTGCATTATATGCAAAATAATTGGGAGCCATATAAATGAGTCTCACTGAGTCTAAACAGTATACATATTCGAATAAATGGCCTCCTTGTATCCCAGAAATGTTCTGGGACACTGGGTTGCACTACCCGAGAGCAAGTATGATGAAAGAGAAGTCAAATGTGAAGGAAACAGCAGTGGCTAAAGAAGCAAGCTTACAAAGATATGTACCCCTGTGAGCACACTTTTAAGGTGCTATGTCAATGAGGTGACTGAAATTTAGCCTCACAGCAAACTTGACCATTGTGTATTCATGCATTTGCAAGAATAGAAAGGGTGAAGAGAAAGAACTAGAACACTTTAAAGGGATCTGAGAACATCTTTGGGTTATTCAAATAACATTATTCAGAAACTAGACTAAGATTTAGCTGGATGAGATGACTCTAAAGGTGCTGGATAGATTTGCTTCAAACACTAAGCATGATTGATTTAATCTTTACACTTGGTTCCACACCACATGAAAGCTGCAGCCGTGGGAAGGTAAGAAATAAGGTGCTGGAGTATAGCTCAATGTAGAATGCTTTCCATAGTTCTGATACCACAAGGACTAAAAAAGGAGGCGGGGAGCTGTAGAGATGGCTTAGTAGTTATTGTACTTGCCTGCAAAGCCTAAAATCCCAGGTTTAATTCCCCAGTACCCATATAAAGCCAGATGTACAAGGCAAAGCATGCATCTGGAGTTTGTTTGCAGTGGCTAGAGGCCCTGACATGCCAATGCCAATGCCAATTCTCTCTCTCTCTCTCTCCCCCCCCCTGCATATAAATAAATAAATGAATAAATAAATAAATAAAATATTTAAAAATTGTAAGAGGAGGAGGATAAAAAGAGAAAGAAAGAAAGAAAACAAAAAGAAACCCAGGCTCCAGGCAATCACCCAAATATACTAGCTACACAATCATGGGGAGCTAGAGGAATAGGCAGAGCTACTGGCTCCTTGGTTTAAAAAACTATGAATGGATGCCAGGCATGGTGGTGCACACCTTTAATCCCAGCAGTTGGAAGGCAGAGGTAAGAAGATTGCTGTGAGTTCAAGGCCACCCTGAGACTACAGAGTGAATTACAGTTCAGCCTGGGCTAGAGCAAGACCCTACACCAAAACAACAACAACAAAAACTATGAATGGAATCTGTTATGTATCTGTCTATGTATCTGACTCCCCCTCCCACTATTCTTAATTTTCTTCAGAACAGAATGAAGAAATGTTGAGACTATTCAGCCACGATTTGTATTTAGTGTTTACTATACACCAAGCACTATGTGGAAAAGTTATCTCTTGGCCCCAAGGAATCACGTTTCTTTGAAGGAAAATAAGAATTACAGCAATTGAAAGAAGCTGCCTAATATTAAGTGAAATGGCAGACAATGAGAAGATGCTTGACCTGCATCTTCTGGCCAGTGCCACTTTTGCTAAAGTCAAGCCGGGCATGGTGGCGCAAGCCTTTAATCCCAGCACTCGGAAGGCAGAGGTAGGTGGATTGCCATGAGTTCAAGACTACCCTGAGACTACATAGTGAATTCCATGCCCTGGGCTAGAGTGAGACCCTACCACAAAAACTCAAAAAAAAAAAAATGCTAAAGTTTCACTGAAGTCTGCATAGCACAAATGCTCCCAGCATCTCTTCACTAAGTATTATCCTTTAATAACAACCTGTGTGTGTGTGATGGATGGCAGACACAATACTGTGCCCTTAGTAACACTCTAAGACAGATGTGCCCCCTTCCATGAGAAGCTAACAGTCTAGCAGAACTTTGAAAGATGCACACAATCCCAATCCCAAGGTAACAGGGACATTGGCTGTGTCCAAGAGCATCAAGTGCATTTTCAACCTCAAGTTGCCCAGGTCTTTACCTCACACTGTTTTTTTTTTTTTTTCTTTATTAGTCAGTTCTGTATTCAGCAAATACAGTCAGTTTGGTACCATTATTAGGCTCATCCGTGACCTACCCCCTCCCCTTGGCCCCTCCTTGTTGAGGTATACAGGTCATGCATTGTGGAGTTAGCCCACAGTTATGGGTAAGCTAAATGTCTCTGCATATCATGACCCAACATGTGACTCTGACATTCTTTCCGCCCCCTCTTCCGCAAAATTTCCCTGAGCCATGTTGGGTTCATTTTTGGTCCGCTTCAGTGATGAGGTGTTGGGGGCCTCTGAGGCTCTGGCTCTCTGATTTGGTAGGAGTTGATTTTTCTCTGTGCTGATCTCCTTCCCCCTTGTGCTGGTATCCGGTTCATCAGGAAAACAGCCCCCTTGCTTGTTTCTCCAATTTTTCTTAGTTTCAGCCGGGGCCCTTTTGAGGTATGATGGGGTGGCTCTCTCCTTAGGATCTACATCTATCTGGAAAAGAGAAGCAGATTCTCCAACGGAGAGAAAGTTAGCACCAGGACAAATGAGATAACCCTTACTTTTTTTTTTTTTTAATAGACAATTTAATACGTGTAGGCCCTCTTGTAGCCCACAATTAATGGTAGCTTGATATTGGAGAGTGGGTTTACATTTGGATCTGGTTCTGAGTTGTTTCCCAGCTCCAGCTATGGGTCCCATACCAGTGAGGGGATCAGTTAGCCAAATTGAGAGCAGTTGGTTCCCCACCATGGCTGTGTGCCACCACTGCACTTTTGTGGGCATCACAACAAGTTATTTGCTGCTAAGTAGGTTAGACCATGCGTTGCTTCGACAGATATTGGTCAATTTCCCCCAGTTGCCCATGTAGCACCTTCTGGCACTAGACGCGCTGACTGTCTGGGGACTGACTCTCTTCCAACTGCCAGCCATGCCATTCTAACTTGCATGTCAATCACATAAGGTATCTTCAGCAGTAGGGTCTTACCACTAGCCTTTGGTGGGTCATCAAGTACTCTGACAGAAATCTGTCTGTCTTTTAGGAAACCTTGTAGGTCTCTCTGATCAAAAGCTCATTGTGGATGATAGCCCCATGCTGGATCTTGGAGTTACAGGTCAGTGCCCACTAAGAAAATGAGGAAAAAGATAACTAATATACAAGAGTTAGAGATAAGAGAGAGAGAGACAGGGAGAGGGGAAGTGAGGGAGGGAAGATGTAGGAGATTAAGGTTAGTCTTAATCTTACCCTCTTCAGTGTCTTGTGGTTCAGGTGTTCCCTGTAGGGCCTGGTGAAGGATCAGCCATTTGGTCTGTCTTTCAGTAAGTAGAAGATTATGATACCATTGCCGTTTGGGTCTAGATTGTGTTACCTCACACTGTTTGCAGGTGGCAGCAGCTGCCCAGGTAAGGAGCCTGAGACACCATTCGGGAAAGAGCTCTGCATAGCACCTGGTGTAACTGGTCGGCTGTGCAGCCCCTATGTGTTGACCAGGGGTTAATAAAGCAGACAGAAACAGGAAATTGTTCTTAAAGGGACTTTTAGATGTTTTTAACTTTCTTTAAATTTTACATGAGAAATTCTGTCCTTCAAAGATTCATCATATTAACTCAGTAGCCAATTATGAATGAAGACAAAATATTAAAACAAAAGTGAAATTGGATAAGATAATACCAGACCAAATCTCAGCTATGCTAAGAGTAGGGCTAAAAAAAATTTAACAGGGGATTGAGGGAGGTGATTCAGCAGTTAAAGGCACTTGCTGTAAAGCCTATCAGCCCAGCCCAGGTTAAATTTCCCCAGCATCTGCATAAAGTTTTATGCATGACAGTTTGTTTTCAGTAGCAAGAGACCCTTTCTTAAAGAGTACCACAAGCACCTAAACGTTGTCCTTGGACCTTGGCATGTGCACACATACACACAATAAACAAAATCTTGTTTTCTTAAGAAAACACACCTGAAATAGTAGCACATGCCTATAAGCTTACCACTTGGGAGGTTGAAGCAAGAGGTCATTAGTTCAAGGCTAGTCTGAGCTACAGAGTACATTTAAGGCCAACCCAGGGTTGAGAGAGAGAAAGAAGGGAAGAGAGATAGAGAGAGGAAAATAGAAGTTGATTATTGAGGTTAGGCCGAAAAGAGACAGTAACATTAAATTCCTTAAAATAATTTTGATATGCTCAGTAAAAGAGAAATTTAAGTATCTTAAATGCTAGAAAGTTCAGTATTTTAAAGGCAAAGTTTTAACCTCTTGTATCAGAAAATAAATGTTAACTTTAATGGATAAAAAGAGGAGGGTTTTACTGGAATTTGGAATTAAAAGTACCTCCAGAGACTGTGAAGATGGCTTCATAGTTAAAAGCACTTGCTTGCAAAGCATATCAGACAGGGTTCAATTTCCAAGCAATCCACATAAGTTGGATGCAAAAAGTTCTGCAAGTATCTGGTGCTTGTTTATGCAAATACATATTAATTAATTAACTAATTAATTAATTTAAAGTACCTTCAGTGAGATGTGATATGGCCCAGAAGACATGAGGAGAATTCATAAAATAGTATGACCCCTTTCTAACATTGCATTTGATCATTTTTATTTATTTGTTTATTTGAGAGCAACAGACAGAGAGAGAAAGAGGCAGAGAGAGAGACAGAATGGGCATGCCAGGGCTACCAGTCACTGCAAATGAACTCAAGATGCGTGTGCCCCCTTTTGCATCTGGCTAACATGGGTCCTGGGGAATTGAGCCTCGAACCGGGGTCCTTAGGCTTCACATGCAAGCGCTTAACCACTAAGCCATCTCTCTAGCCCTAACATTGCATTTGATCACACAGCTTAACTTCTCTGTGCCTTGGCTCCTTCATGTGCATTGTAGGGAGGAAAGACCATAATAATAAGTGAAATGGTAGCTGAACTTTACAGTACTGCATACAATCATCTATTTCCACTTTACTTATGATAATATGGCATTGTGAGGGGTGACCTAGTTAAAGTCTTGTTATTTGTCTGACATTGTACCTGGCACTTATTAAGTACTCAATAAACTCTCAAAAGAAAATCTTTCCAGTTTTAATGGCGTTTTCCTTTGGTGTCACCAAGTTTTCTGAAAGGAGCTTTAAATAAACACTATTATCATCATACTTATTGAATGCCTATTCCTATGTCACAAGACAGGTCAGAGCATCCAAGTACATTACACATACATTCATCATTTTATCCACATGGGCAATTTTATCCATTCTTATGATTTTTCCCATATAGTAATTTATTACTAGGTTCATCTCCAGGTGACTTTTGTGAGACCCCCACAAACCAAACCATTAATCAAAATTAATCATGGAAGTATGGAAAAGCACACAGCCAGCCTTGCGTGACAGTATCCCGTTCTGTAATCAGAACATATTAAAAGCCTGGACACTGCATTTTTTGTAAAGGCTCGGGGCGGGAGTAGGGAGGAATAAGCAAACGTGTTTTCAAGATCATAGACAATAAGCTCTTCAAATGAGTCCAACTTAATGCCTCTTGCAAGGTCAGATCAAGGGTGAAGAAAAAAGAATTGGACAAACACTAGAGCAATTTCCAACTAAATAAAAAGCCAGATATTCTTTTCTTCACTGACAACAGAAAACACACCAAGAGACAAGAAAGGTTGATCATTGATGCCAAAAATGTACTTTCCATTCTTCGAGGCTTGTAAAGTCTCTCCTTTTATCCATTTTCTATTTTTTCTCATATTGCCATTCTCCGTTTTTGTCAATGACCTTTCTTCAATCCAACTCAGCCTCCGCCTAATGGCCTGAAGAGGACTTTTTCACATGATGGAGAGCTTTAGATTTAAGATCCCCCTCCTTCATTAGAGGGAAAAGTGAACAGCCTCTATGTGCTGGGTGTTAATGAATGTGAAGAAAGATTTTTTTGTATGTGTTTTACACATTATGTTCTTGACTCCTAGAGGTGCTACAATAAATTGCCGCGCTTCATTTACAAGGAGCCATAACAGAAGCAAAATGAGAATCTGGCGACAAATTGCTTCTCAGTCACCCTGGGTCAGGCTGTTGGGGCTAATGAGAAGAGGGGCTCTAATTTTAAACTCCTCCTCAACCAAGCCATGCCTGCATTAATGTTCACTGTTGTAAATTGTAAAGTCAAATGAAGGAGCACTGTTGAAAATTAACCAGTATTTTTATCCTTCGAGTACCCAATAGAGCATATTTTGGCTTCTGTAGCTGGTGGTTATCAGAGGCAGCTCAGCCTACACCAAGGGTGCCAGCTTCCTCCATAGATTTCCTCCTCCCCAACCCAACACAACTCTAATTCCTTCTCCTTTTACACCTAAGTCTTCCTTGCACCTTCACAAAGAATACTCAGCTGATCAGCGTAAGTAGTGTAGGTTTTCAACAGTCTGGAGTAGTAGTGTTTGAAACCTGCTCCTTTTATGGGTCCATGTAGCAAGAAACTATACACAGACATTAAAAATTAGAGAATTATACTATCAATTTAGTGGTGCTGCATGATTAATGATCTGTGATTGTGCATATGGAGGAAGAGTCCAAAAATCACTGACTGGGTAAGGGGTGGAAGCATGTTGTCATTGCAAGCCTAGAATAGCATTGAACAAATAATAAAGCCCAATGCAGCATGCAGCACATGCCTCTCACAAAATCTTTCGGAATCCCATATTTGCTAGTTTATTAAAGCAAACCGCAAGCAAACAGAGATTCAGGAAGATGTGTTATTAAGTATGCAGGACTCTGATCCCACATGGATAGCCAGTCAACGACTCAAAATTCAAGGTTGGTTTGGAGGTGCTTTCTTTGATAATGTGTTTTAAGTGTGGATTAATGAGACGAAGTTCCTCTTGTGTGTAATGGGTCTGTCCGGGTGCATCTTCCATGGAATCACTACATAAAATACAAATTAACCACACTACCCTAGTCTAATCATTGTAATCAGTTATGTTTTCATGTGTACATTACTGATATATAAGGCTGTTGTAGTTCTTGTGTGTGGTTTAATTGCTTGTTTTTGCATATCTTGTGTGATTGATGATGTTCTAGAAATCTTTTCCCCTAAAGGAGACTTTGTAAATTACTTTGTTTAGATGCTAATGATTGTATTTCATTAGTGGCCCTCTCATCCAGAATCATCTTTAAATGAATGAATATGCCATAATTAAAAATCTGAATTATGAATTACTTTGAAAGGAGACAACATTGTCCCGATTTCCCACTGCGACACAGTGTTATTTCAATTATGTAAATATGTTTAATCATTCCCCTTTTGTTTTTCTAATTATTTAATATTAATGTTGCTTTACCCCTTTATTGCTACAAGAAGGGATATGGCATCTTAAATGAGAGTACTTAGACAAGTGATACACAGATGACTCGATTAAAGCAGACATTTATCAGAATGCATAACCCATTTCAAAAACAAACATGCTATTAACATTCATACTAATATAGCAAGACTGGCTATAATTGCACTTCATGAATGTTTTGTCTGTACAAATATAACGTATTCACAATGAACGATTTCCAATTATTGTCTTTTTCCTTATAGAAAGTCCAAATCCTCTGGTGAAAGTTTCAATGATCATGAGGTGTACATCTGAATCAGCCCTAAGACTATCTTTTTTTTTCCTACAGTGGAAAATTTGCCACTGCTCAAGGACTACTAGACTTGACCTATTCAACCTTCACCTCTCCACTTTCAAATCTTCAAAAAAATGTTTGCAAAAAAATGTATTTTAGAGTCCCTATCTCTTTTTTACTCTTTCCCTGAGTAGGAGAATATTAGGAAATTTACTCTCCTGCTCAACAGCTCTTACATTAGACTTCAAGCATCTATACTTACCACAGAAGCATGAACCTGGCACTGGAGAGCTCCAGAGGGTCACAGTATATGACAGCCAACTTTATACTTCAGGCATCTTATTCAAACCAATTGCAGAAACCTGATTGGTCCTTTAAGAAACATGCCATTGACTTCAATTTAGACATTTCTATTTTTGTGTAGCTAGACTACACAGGAGTGTGTTCCTCTACCATTTAGTAATTTAGATACTTTCAATATTATTGCTAACTGACTCTTGAGATATAAGTGCCTTAATTATGTTGGTTTAATATTTTGTGCTTAAATATTGTTATTTGTAAACTAACAGTGGGAAATACTACAACTTCCCCATGTTTCTTTCTATTTCAATGCTACAATATAAAATGCTATTGTTGTTTGACTGTTAAGTTTTACTAATGATCTTTGTAACATGATTATGATTTTTAAATACTTGGTCTTTATTTGGTAAGTTGAAAGAGTGAATAACCTTAAGAGACCTCCCTTCTTAGCAACTCTTTTCCTAATTTGAACCCTACAACTGGAAACAAGAATAAAGGTTTAATGTATCCGGTTATAACTTGCCACATACATAAAAATTACCTTGTTTCATCATGTACAACACCAACAAAATACTCAATAACATCACTTGCATGTTTAATGTTTATGCATAGATAAAAATAAAGTGATAAGTATTTGCAAGTTATTACTTGAGAGTGAGGCAGAGAAAAAGAGAAAATGGGCATGCCAGGGCCTCCAGCTGCCTCAAACAAACTCCAGATGCATGTGCCACTTTGTGCATCTGGCTTACATGGGTCCTGGGGAATCAAACCATGGTCCTTTGGCTTTGCAGGCAAGCACCTTAATTGCTAAGCCATTTACCTACCCCCATTTCTTACTTTTAACACTATTTTATTTCTACAATCATAGAGCATAACTGATCTTTCCATAGTTAAGGGAGAACTCTCCATTTAGAAAGTGTTTCACTATTAACAGGATAAAGCCACAGGTTGTTAAGAAGAGAGGAAGAAACCCCTCAAGTTTTGTGTAGATGATGAGATATAGCAGTCTTTCTATCAACAACAATGATTTCAACGACTTTTGAGTAGCAATCCCTATTCAACTTTAAAGATATTAATTGTTTTCTAAATACAAACTAATTTTTAGTTATTTTCCACACATCTAACTGGAAATTCTGAAATCTCATGACACCAATACAGAGGAACGTCCTACCAAATAATCCCTTAAAGATTGAAGATAGATTTGCTTTTGATTGGCTCAGTATTCTCTGAATGACCTTGGACTCCACAGGAGGGAAATTTATGGAAAGGGTGGAGGAGATTGAAATTCACAGAAATCTGCATTACTTTTTTAATCAAGATTTTACTCAGTTTTTTAAAGTAGATGATTAGGATTGTATCTCAATGTGTAGAAAGATGGAAGAAAGATGGAGGGTATTGGGAAGTCCATACCTATATTATCACCTAAATCATTTGCCTTTTCATTACAGGCAAGCATGAAGAGTAAAAAAGAACCTGAAAAACAGATTCTCTAGGAGGCCACAATTGCTGCTGTCTAAGACAGAAGATGAGATGAGACACTCTCTGGAACAGAAAAAGAGAAGAACAGAAGGAGGAAGTTAGGCACGGCAGGCTGTCTATGTTGGTTTTTTTTTTTTAATTTTTCTCCATTTTTATTAATATTTTCCATGATAACAAAAAAAATCCCATGGTATTACCCTCCCCCCTTTCCCCTTTGAAATTCCATTCTCCATCATATCCCCTCCCCATCTCAATCTTTCTACTTACATATATACAATAGCAACCTAATAAAAGCCCTCCTCCCTTTCTTTCTCTTCCCTTTCTATCTCCTTTTTTAACTTACTGGCCTCTGCTACTGAGTTTTTTCCTTCTCACACAGAAGCCCAATCATCTCTAGCTAAGATCCACATATGAGGGAGAACATGTGGCGCTTGGCTTTCTGGGCCTGGGTTACCTCACTTAGTATAATTCTTTCCAGATCCATCCACTTTTCTGCAAATTTCATAACTTCATTTCTCTTTACTGCTGAGTAAAACTCCATTGTATAAATGTGCCATATCTTCATTATCCACTCATCAGTTGAGGGACATCTAGGCTGGTTCCATTTCCCAGCTATTATAAATTGAGCAGCAATAAACATGGTTGAGCAAGTATCTCTAAGGTAATGAGATGAGTCCTTAGGATATATGCCTAGGAGAGCTATAGCTGGGTCATATGGTAGATCAATCTTTAGCTGTTTTAGGAACCTCCACACTGATTTCCACAATGGCTGGACCAGATTGCATTCCCACCAACAATGTAGAAGGGTTTCTCTTTTTCCACATCCCCGCCAACATTTATGATCATTTGTTTTCATGATGGTAGCCAATCTGACAGGAGTGAGATGGAATCTCAATGTAGTCTTAATCTGCATTTCCCTGATGACTAGGGATGTAGAACATTTTTTTAGATGAGTATATGCCATTCATATTTCTTCCTTTGAGAATTCTCTATTTAGCTCCATTTCCCATTTTTTGATTGGTTTGTTTGATTCCTTATTATTTAACTTCTTGAGTTCTTTGTATATCTTAGATATTAATCCTCTATCAGATATATAGCTGGTGAAGATTTTTTCCCATTCTGTAGGTTGCCTCTTTGCTTTCTTCACCGTGTCCTTTGCAGTGCAAAATCTTTGTATTTTCATGAGGTCCCAGTGGTTAATCTGTGGTTTTATTGCCTGAGCAATTGGGGTTGTATTCAGAAAGTCTTTGCCAAGACCAATATGTTGAAGGGTTTCCCCTACTTTTTCCTCTAGCAGTTTCAGAGTTTCAGGTCTGATGTTAAGGTCCTTAATCCATTTGGACTTAATTCTTGTGCACGGAGAAAGAGAAGAATCTATTTTCATCCTTCTACAGATATATATCCAGTTTTCCCAACACCATTTGCTGAAGAGGCTGTCTTTTCTCCAATGAGTACTTTTGGCATTTTTATCAAATATCAGGTGGCTATAACTACATGGGGTTACATTTGGGTCCTCTATTCTGTTCCATTGATCTACGAGTCTGCTTTTGTGCCAGTACCATGCTGTTTTTGTTACTATGGCTCTGTAGTATAGGTTAAAATCAGGTATGGTGATACCACCAGCCTTATTTTTGTTGCTCAGTATTATTTTAGATATTCGAGGTTTTTTGTGATTCCAAATGAATTTTTGGATTGTTTTTTCTATTTCCGTGAAGAATGCCTTTGGAATTTTGATGGGGATTGCGTTAAATGTGTAGATTGCTTTTGGTAAGATTGCCATTTTCACAATATTGATTCTTCCAATCCAGGAACAAGGGATGTTTTTCCACTTCCTAGTGTCTTCTGCAATTTCTCGCTTGAGTGTTTTAAAGTTCTCATTGTATAGATTCTTTACTTCCTTAGTAAGGTTTATTCCAAGGTACTTTATTTTTTTTGATGCAATTGTGAATGGGAGTGATTCTCTGATCTCATCCTCTGTGTGTTTGTTGTTAGCATATATGAAGGCTACTGATTTCTGTGTATTTATTTTGTATCCTGCTACATGACTGTAGGTTTT
Source organism: Dipus sagitta (assembly GCA_036346955.1). Taxonomy (NCBI): domain Eukaryota; kingdom Metazoa; phylum Chordata; class Mammalia; order Rodentia; family Dipodidae; genus Dipus; species Dipus sagitta. Next base: position 84,934,534 of record CM070775.1, on the reverse strand, counting down.
TATCAGCTCTAACAGTTTGCTAGTAGAGTCTTTAGGGTCCTTTATATATAGAATCATGTCATCTGCAAATAATGATAACTTGACCTCTTCCTTTCCGATTTGTATCCCTTTTATGCATGTCTCTTGCCTTATTGCTATGGCTAAGACTTCCAGAACTATATTAAATAAAAGTGGGGACAGTGGACACCCTTGTCTTTTTCCTGATTTTAGTGGAAAAGCATCCAGTTTTTCCCCATTTAGTAATATGTTGGCTGTAGGCTTATCATAAATAGCCTTTATTATATTGAGATATGTTCCTTCTATTCCCGGTCTCTGTAGGACTTTTATCATGAAGGGATGTTGGATTTTGTCGAATGCTTTCTCTGCGTCTAATGAGATGATCATGTGATTTTTGTCCTTCAACCCATTTATATAATGTATAACATTTATAGATTTGCGTATGTTGAACCATCCCTGCATCTCTGGGATAAAGCCTACTTGGTCAGGGTGAATGATCTTTCTAATGTATTCTTGTATTCTGTTTGCCAATATTTTGTTGAGAATTTTTGCATCTATGTTCATGAGGGAGATTGGTCTGTAATGTTGGTTTTAAAAACATCTCTGTTTACAACACAAGAGAAAACTATACTGCTTGAAGAAGGCCTCCCAGCTCAAATCCTCACTCCAAACTACCCTCACTGCTAGATTTCAGCAGCTGGAGAGAAACCAGCAGAAAATGTAACAGGCAGAAGTCACACTTGAATCCAAGCCTGGAGTTTCAGGAAGGTGAGACTGGAATGCTCTTGCCATAAATGTTCTGAATATAAAGTAGAGACAGAGAATGGGTCCAAACCTTAAATCTTTAGAAAATACCTCCCTTAGGTGTGCAAAGCCCATGGAAAATGATTTAAGAAGGCCCAAGTTCATGTTTTCCAACCCACTGCTACTGGAAGAGAAGTCATCATGGGGCAGTTATGTCTTGATTAATCATCAGTTATAGAAAAGCGAGGTGAGGATGAGTCATTTCTCTTTAATTACTTTCCTTTTATTAATTTGAAATTTTAAACTGAGTGCTTACAATGACCTAAGACCTTTTCTAGGGACTTTAAAGAGCTACATAAATAAAATAATACTAAAACTGTAATTCTGCTTATTCAACTTACTCTAAAAATATGTAATGTGTGCAAGTAATATAAAATCATTTGGTATAAATCTGCATGCACATTTTATCTAATTACAAAGCAATTTTTTGTTGGTATCACCCTTTGACTTGTATTTATTTTGCTTAGCACTTGGGTGTACTTTTTCTGAATATTAGTGCTTTTCTTCAATTCTGAAAATTATCAACCAATTTCTCTTCAATTATTGCCTCTCTACTATTCATTCCACTTTTTATGACTGAGTTTCCTATTAGTCTTATTTTGGAGTTCAATCTTTACTCTATTTATCTTGACATTTCTTTCATATTTTTAAAATTATTATTCTATTAATTTATTTTGACATTTCATACTTGCATTAGTCAAATAATTCATGTTACTCACTTTAATAAACAACTCAAATTTTAGTTCCTTGACAGAGTAAAAGTTGTTTTGATTAGCCTTGTTCACAAAATAGCCAATGTAGGTTATTTAAAATATTTTGTTTATATATTTGCAATATATATATATATATATACATATATATATATATATATATATATATATATATATATATATATATATATATATATATGTATCATGCACCACTTTGTGTATTCAACTTTACAAGGATACTGGACAATCAAACCAAATATTCTGTGGGATTTGTTTTGAGATTTTAAAGTTTTGATTGTTTTTTAAATTTTAGTTTTCAAATTTATATTGCTAAGGTATAAAAATAAAATTGGCTTTTGTAAATCTTGAATCTTATAACCTTGATTCACTTATAAATTTTGAAAGCTTTTGTGAATTTCTTGATATTTTATAAACAGGAACAGTTTATTTCTTTCTTTCCTATATTCATATGTATCCACCAGACTTTTTATTATCATGACAAATACTTGAGAAAACAATTCAAAGAAGGAATTCAGAGGTTGTGGTCCATGGTTGTCTGGCCCCATTACTCTTAGAACCATGGCAAAGCAGAAACATCATGGAGGAAGGGCAAGATAGAAGGTTGTTCACCTCATAACAGCCAGGAAGCAAGGGAGAGTGAGAAGGGATCAGGGCCAAGGTATACACTCCAAAGACACACTCCAGAGACTCATTTTCTCCAAGTAGGCCAACCTTCCACAGTCCCACAACCTCCAATTACTCAAATTCTAAATCCATCAATGGAGTAAACCACTGATTAGGTTAGCTCTCTCATGAGCTAACTGATCTCAGAACTGCCTTCACGAACATCCAGAAGTGTGCTGTACTAATCTACTACATGTTCCTCAATCCAAGCAAGTTTGACCAATACTGTATGCCTGTGTTTTCCTTTTCACATTGATTAAAACTTCCAGTATTATATTGAGTGCTAATGACGGAGAATGGACATTCTTACCTTGTTCCCAATCTTAGGCAAAAAGCATTAAAACTTAAACTATTATCATCTTATTCATGGAATTTTTAGATTTATTTAAGAGACTAAAGAAGTTTCTTATATTGTTTTCCTTTATGGTTATCCTCAAATTAATACAATCATGTGGGTTTTATTGTGGAATGAATATGGCAAATTATATTGATTTGATCTCTAAATATTTGATCTACAAATATTGCAGCAAATGTGCAGCCTCAAGCTAAACATCTCTTGGCTCTGGTATGTCACCACCACCATCATCATCTTACTGTATTTCCACCTCAATCAAGTAACTTTTATTCAGGAGGTCTATATGTTTGTTAATGAGAGATGTTGTTCTATAGTTTTATTTTCTATTAGTTATTGTCTGATTTGAGCCTCGGGGTAGTTAATCTGACCTCATAAAAATGAGAAATGTCCAGTTTTCTCTTTTTCCAAAAGACACTATATGACTTGGCACTAATTCTTTAAAGAGTTCATAAAATTTTCCAGTGACAGCATTGGGGGCTTTCTTTTACAAGAAGTTTTAAACTATAAATTTATCTTCTTTACTATTAGAGAACTGTTGAGATTATTGATTTATCTGGAGTGAGTTTGTGACTTTCAAGGATGGGTCCATTTTATCTAATTTGATGAATATCTAATGTGAATAGAATTCCTTGTCTCCTTTATTTTCTTTCTAATATTTGCAAGTTTAATGTCTCTTGTCCACTGAGATAAATTTATTTCTTCCCTCTGTTTACTTTGTATTGCTAGAGTCTCAAGGATCACTTGATATTTTCAAAGAATCCATATTTTAATTCACTCACACACTCCACTACTTTTTCTTTTCAGTTTCACTGGTGTCTGTTCTTTATAATTCATTCATTTTGATTGATTTGAATTTAATTTTCTCTTCCTCTAGTGTTTTATGGTAGAAGCTTAGATTCTTGACTTACAGTCATTCTTTCTAATATATACACTTACTGCTATAATTGGCCCCTTAAGCACTTCTTAAATTAATCCCATATTTTGCATTTCCATTTCCATCCACTTCGAAATTCTGACTTATTTCATTTAAACTTTTTCTTTGACCTATTGTCCTTTTCTTTGACCCATTGTTTAAATTTCTGATGAGTAATTTCCAAGTATTTAGATGTTTCCTGCTATATGTCTGTTGTTGTTTTCTAATTCATTCCATCATAGTGTCAGTGAATAGTTTGTACATTTTAGGACTTTTAAATTTGTTGAAGCTTCTCTTTATGATCTATGACATGGATTTTCATGGCAAATTTATACTGTTTACATCAGATCTAGTGGTCACAGTATTCCCCAGTTCTTTATATCTTTGTTCACCTTCTATGTACTCATTAAACCTAAAAACTAAAAGAGGAATGTTGAAATCCTCAACTCTGTCTATTTCTCCTTTCATTTTTGTTATTTTTAAAAATATTTTTATTTATTGAGATAGAGAGAGACAAGAGGCAAACAGAGAGAGCAAGAGAAAGGCCACATCAGGGCCTCTTTCCACTGTGTACAAACTCCAGATGCATGCACCATTTTGTGCATCTGGCTTTACATAGGTACTGGGAATCAAACCCAGGCCATTGGGCTTTACAAGTAAGCACCTTTAACTGCTGAGCTATTTCTCCAGCCCAGTTTTGTCATTTTTTACTTCATGTATCTTAAAGGTCTGTTATCAGTTGTATGTACACTTATTGTATGTACTCATGATGAATTTATTTAGAAGTATATAATATCCCTCTTTATCTCTGATACTTTGATAACTTTTTTCTCCAAAGGCTTCTTTGGTATTAATAGAAGCACTCCAGTTTTCTTTATTACTGCTCTCATGTTATATTTTTCACCCTTTCATTTTTTAATATATGTCATTATATGTGAATTTGAGTTTCTTCTTGAGTATTTACAGTTGGGTTTTTTTTTTTTTAGGTAGAGTCTCACTCCAGTCCAGGCTGACCTGGAATTTACTATGTATTCTCAGGGTGGCCTCAAACTCATAGTGATCCTCCTATATCTCTGCCTCCCAAGTGCTGGGATTAAAGGAGTGTGCCAGGCTTGGGTTGTATTTTTTAATGTATTCTGATTCTATTAATTGGTGCACTTAGATTATTCATATATAATATAATCATTAGTATGTTTGGATTTAGGTCTCCAATTCTTCCATTTATTTTCTATTTTTATTTGCTTCTTCTTCTTAGATTACTTTGTTTTCCATTTCCTGCCTTCTTTCAATTAGACTTTTTTTGAGACAGAACCTTGCTATGTCACCCACGCTAACAGTAAACTTGTAATTATTCTGCCTCAGCCTCTCAAGTGCTGAGATTACAAGCAAGCACCACCACCCATGGCTTGGTTAAACATTTGTAGTACTTAATTTTAATATAGCATTTTGATTTTAATTAGCATTTTAGGTATTTCATTATTAATTATCACATATAAATTTGTATAATTTTTAGTTTATTGTAAAGCCATTTTGGTTGGAATGAATATACCTTACCACTGCATATTCGTTGAGCAACACATTTATACTACAGCTGTCCTACCCATGACACATTTATACTACAGTTGTTCTAGCCACTACACACTTATACTACAATTATCCTAGCTACAACACATTTATACTACAGTTGTCCTAACCACTACACATTTATACTAAAGTTATCCTAGTCACTACTTTAATGTTCACTGAGAATTTCATCGGATAATGTTACAACTTTTGCTTTCAATAGCCAAACATGGTTTTAAGAACTTTGAGAGGCAAACAATGACCTACAATTATAGTTACCAAGAAATTTACCATTTCTATTGTTTTTCCTTTCTTCCCAATGTTCAACTTTTCCTTTTGATTTTATTTCATTTTGATTTGGGCCAAATCTGGCAATTCTTTTAGAACGGGGCTCCTATGTATAAATTGTATTTGCTTTCCTTTAATTCATTTCACCTTTCATTAATCCTAAAGAATATTTTAGGTACACATAAAATTCAAGATTGATAGTTTTCTTTAAATACTTTAAATATATACCTCTTTCTTCTTGTCTCCATTGTTTCTGATAAGAAATCTAGTCATTCAAGTCATCATTCTCCTGTACACAATGCTTCATTTACCCTGGCTAATTTAAAATGTTAGCAGTTTAAATATAATGTGTCTGGACATGGACTTTTTCTTTTTCTTTAATTATTATTATTATTATTATTCACAACACATTTCATACATCATGTGTTGGTACCTTCTTCCCCTCCTCCCTGACCCCTTTCCATTGGGGACCCTCCTCAGTGGGATTGCAGATGTTCCCTAGTTTATGCTGTTGGGGTTCTTCTCTACTTCTTGATTCTGTAAATTTATGTGTTTTGCCAAGCTTGTGAGCTTCCAGCCATTATTTATTCAAATATTTTAGCATTGAATTATTTCTTTCCTTATATGAAACTTTTATTGCAAAAATATATTTTATTGAGCTCCAATCCCTGAAACTCTGTTAATTCTTTGTCTATTTGTTACAACTTTTTGGTTTGATTTCTATTCATCTATCTTCAAGTTCACCACACTCTGTCATTTCTATTTTGCTACTGAATCTCTCCAACAAATATTCACTGGTTATTATTTTCAGTATATAATCTCACTTGGTTTTTCTCTATATCATCAGTTTCCCTATGACTTTTTATTACAGGCATACAATTACTCAAGAATTTTTATAATAGCTTCCACAAAGTCTTTGTCACACAACTCTAATACCTCTCTTCTTACAATATTAACATCCATTGATTAACTTTTACTAGGTAAACTGAAGATTTTGTGGTTCTCTGTATGCCAAATAACTTTGGATTATATCCACAATACTTGCAGTGTTATAATATAGGACTTTATGTTTTGTTTAAATTGTATTGAGAATATTGGTATTTTTCCTTTAGCAGGCAATTGATCTAGTTGGGTGCAGACTAAAATTTTTAATCTACTCTTCATGGACTGAAATTCCAAGGTCAGTTTAATTTTCAAAGCCCTGTCATGTTTTTTGGATTTTTCCTGAGTGTACATCCATAAGTGGTCAGTCTTAGACCTGAACAGTGGTGAATCTGTTTAGTTATCAAAATCTTTGATATGTACATGAGGATCACATCTTCATTTGTGCAGATGAAGGATGAGCTCTGAAATTTCTGTTATTATTGGGCTGATTTCATAAAACCTCTTCCTCTCCACAGTGTCTCCAGTGCCTACTCATTCCTTGGACCTCCCCAACACCATCCTGCAGACAAAAACTTGGGTCTATGCTTTGTTACACTCTGTGGCTCATACTTCCATGACCAGACTGTGTAATGACCAAAGGACAGAGAAAACAGAGGAAAATCAACAGGGATTTACCCCAGCCTTCAAAAAACAATTCTACCAAATGGACAGGAAGTTGCCTTTTCCTCCGAGTTTTGGTTTTTAGGTTTTTCAGTAACTCTTGCCACTTTTCCCTGTAGAATTGCATTAAGGGATAGAAGTGGGTAGGGTATAAGAAAATAAAGACTATAGGGAAGGAGTGGGTAGTTGTAAGAAAAAAGAGAGAGTGATCAGAACACAGGAGTTTGGGTATTTCTGCACTCTCCTTCTACATTAATGGTTTTCTTTCCCAAACCTCAAACCAGTGCTAGAGGCTTCTCCTAGACCACTTCAGCCTTCCCTGATTTGAGATATAGCATATTTCATTTCCATGTTTCCAGGAATATTGAGAACAGTTGTGGTATGCTAGGGAGAAGAAGAATAGCAGCTTTATTATTAACTAGATTATACTACAAATTCTGTATTGTTTCAATTTACCTGCTGCTCTTTATTTTTCAGAATCTTCCAGTAATTGTTTCCATGCATTCTTTCTATCCAAGTTTCATATTGATCAGGAGAAAAAAAAAGGTGAAACATATTTATTTCATCTTACCATAACACCAGCTTTGATCTTTTTATAATTATCCGGTTAAAAGTGGTTTACCTAACTTTTGCCCAAATTCATTAGCTAGATTTCAAGTCTATAGACCCCAACCATTCACAGAATACTCCCAAGTATTATTTACTTTTCTCATTGCTGTGATAAGTGTGCTACACAAACAATTTAAGGAAAGAGGACTTTATTTGGCTCACAGTTTGATGGCATAGTACATCATGGCAAGATGGGGCAAGGTGGAGACAAGAGACACTTTAGCTGTCTTAGCAGGAGCATGGACAGCTGGGCACATTGCAATCTGTAATCAAGAAGCAGAGAGAGTTCAATACTGGTGCTCAAATCACTTTCTCCTTTTTATTTCCTTTTTATTCAGTCCAGGACCCCAACCCATGCAACAATGCCACTCGCATTCAGGATGGATCTTCCCTCCTCAGTTAAACTTAATTCTCTGGAAACACCTTCACAGGCATGCCCAGAAGTGTTTCTCCTAGATAATTTCAAGACTAGTCAAGTATAAAATGAAGATCAACCATCACATCCCTTCTACTGAGAAAATGAAAGCTAGGAAACAGTTTTTGTACGTGTCCAGAAAGAAAAATAATAAGAAGAAAAATCCCAGTATGGTAAATGGATAGAATCTTTCTCTCCATTCTGGTCACTAAAATGTTTCATTCTTCATTCCACATGTAGAGCAGCACCACCCAAGGGAGAAAACTTTTGAGTTCCATCTAATCACTACATCTCCCACACAACATAGAATCTCTAAGCTTTATTCAATCTTCCCCTCAGGGTCTCATAACCTATGAACTAAAAAAGACAGGTTCTTTGCTTCTGTCATTACTGAAATAAGAGAAAAAGGATGATACATCCACAATAATGTTACCATTAAAGTGGGAACTAATAGAATTAACAACATTCTTTGGCCCACAACAATTCTTAAAATCCTATATTAAAACTTGCAAAGTCCATCATACCTCAAAAGGGCCCCGGCTGAAACTAAGAAAAATTGGTGAAATAAGCAAGGGTGTTGTTTTCCTGGTGAGCTGGATACCAGCACAAGTGGGAAGGAGATCAACACAGAGAAAAATCAACTCCTACCAAATCAGAGAGCCAGAGACCCAGAGGCCCCCAACACCTCATCACTGAAGAAGACCAAAAATGAACCCAACATGGCTCAGGGAAATTTTGCGGAAGAGGGGGCAGAAAGAATGTCAGAGCCACAAGTTGGGTCATGATATGCAGAGACATTTATCTTACCCATAACTGTGGGCTAACTCCACAATGCATGACCCATGTACCTCAACAATGAGGGGCCAAGGGGAGGGTGTAGGTCACGGATGAGCCTAATAATGGTACCAAACTGACTGTATATACTGAATACAAAACTAGTTAATAAAAAAATTAAAAAGAATTTAACAGATTTATAAACAACAAAAAAAAAAACTTGCAAAGTCACTACCCATCCATCCCATAGGAAGTGAATTCTTCATTCACAGCATGATTTCTGCACTCCAAAAGGAACTCCCTTAATTATGTTTTCCATGTCTTTCCAAAATGCAACTAAGGCCAAGTACATTGGGTAGCTTCCATGGATGGTTTTGAATTCACTCATATATGCATGCTACAAAGTGTGTGCTAGCATTCTTAATTAATACCAACTAATCTGAAATAAGACTTTCATTTCAGAATAGCAGAGTCTTGCTTCTGACACAATGTTTATCTTCTCAATGACCTCATGGGAGACATGTAGCAGAAATGGAAAAAGTATTCTGCATATAATAAAAACCCTAAAGTGAGTCCATTATTTTTAAGAGAGAGTGTATGTCTGTAAATATATTCAAAATTTAAAATGCCTCTGGCTTTAAAAACCTTTCCACAATGTTGAACTTGCATTTTACAATAGCATTGGATGAGTCTGAGCCTTTAAAAAAAATAAGTGTTCATCTTGAAATTCAGGAGATTAAACATTTCAACTTGAAAACATTTTTAAAATATTTTTTTCTTTATTTATTTGTGAGCACAGAGAGAGACAGAGAAAGAGAGTAGAAGTGTACCATGGCCTCTTGCCACTGCAAACTCCAGACACATGCATCACTTTGTGAATCTGGCTTTACATGGTACTTGTAATCAAACCTGGGTCAGCAGGCTTTGCAAGCAAGCACCTTTTACCACTGAGCAATCTCCCCAACCCTTGACAATCTTTTTAAATAAAAGTTCTTCAAATCATTAATTCACGCATCTTCACTTATTGTTCCATTTGTCTTGCTGAGTACTTTGAGTAAATGTCATGTTCTGTGAAACTTTTTCTTGTATTTCATATCTTTGTCAGTATTTACGATTGCTTCATCATCCAAAGGCTATTAGTGAATGACTGACTTCATTTTCACAAAATCTATACCAAACAAAAAAGCAGCAAACTTTACAGTAATTATGCATATGATGCCTCCTAACTTGTTTTATTTTACTAATTCAATACAAACAACTAGATTTAAGTTCCCCATTTTTTCATATGAGCACACCTTTATTTATGTAGTTTTGAAATACAGGTAAATGTCATTCCTCATCAATAGGGGACTTACTATTGTGGAAAAAAAGTGCTTAGGATATGCCAATAAATCCAGCAATAAACAAGGTTCTCATTTAATGGTAAGGAGTGATTGTATATAAAGACTGGAATGACTGAATACATAGTCTCCTCTTCACATAGTCCTCATGCCTAGCCCCCTCCTCTCAAGCCCCACCAGCCCATCTCTCTTGTTTTATCTTCTTGTTCTATCTACCATCCCTCCGCCAGACTAGAAACTCCTTTACAAGTGTCAGTAAATATATCAATCAGAATAATTAACAACCAACCACAGAAATATCAGTGGCTTAACATAATCACAATTGTTTATTTATTTGCGTGTTTTTTCTAATTCACAGTACAGTCCAGTATGGGCTATGGGCCTCTTAGGTAGCTATCCTCCAATCCCAGGGATTCAAGCTGAGACACAGAATAACCCCACTTTCCCTGAGAGTATCCCACTAAGAGTTAAGCACAGCTAGACACTGTTAAGAATGTAACTGTGAATGTTAGGTCTTTATTGTAAGGACCTTTTTAGATTTACTTTTCTTTCAAATAAGCTAAACTGTTGGGGGCCAGGCTAATTTGACTCTTTGATTGACAGCTGTCAAATCCTTCTCTTGTGCCCAGCTGCTTTGAGTAGGAAGCTGTCAATCAAATAGGCCCTTTGCTGGCAACCTGCTGGACTGCCACTGTGGCAACCCAGCTGCTTTGAACACTTGAAGGGTTCCTTGTGGAAGCTACATTAGAAGGAACACTGCACCCTTGGCTTCTGGAAACATCAACTTGTTCTAGGCCTTGGTAGCAGATAACTGGGAAAAAAAATTCACTTTAGCCATGACAAGCCTCAGTGACCTCAGAACCTTGTAATAGCAGTAGCCAGTTAGGTCAGGAGGAAGTGACTCAGCAAATAGTTTGTGATTGACAGATTAGGTCTGTACCTACACATGGTTTGTAGGTAGGTTTAGGGGTTTTGTTTTGTTTTGATTTGTATTTGCAGTACTAGGGACAGAACCCAGGGGATAATATATGCTAGATAAGCACTCTACCACTGAACTCTATCCCCAGCCCATGTGATTGGTCTTTATGTGAGGGTTGTGATTGCTCTGATAAAACTGGAAGTTCTGCTGTGATTAGTGTAAATTATAATCTCACATTTGCAAGCCTTTCCTCATGCCATATTCCCTTCTGCCTATATCATCAAGGTGATCCTTGTACTTTTGGGATTAGTCTTGGAGGCCTCCCTTATATGTACTATACCCCCCACACATACTGCCACATTAGGCCCCGATAAAACTCCCAAATATTCTTTTGTCCACTTGCAGCTTTTATCAAGGGTAAAGTGAGCTGAGCTGATCACATGAAAAGCAGATGGAGACTAGGAGGAAGCTAAAGAATTGAAACCCTAGGAGGCAGCTGGAGACTTTCAGAAAGCAATGGAGGGTAGGATCTGTAAAATGCTGAGAAAGATGGCAAAAATGCTGAAAAGGCAAGAGATGACTAAGAAACCCAGACTACAAAGGTCAAGAGGCTTTGATAAGGAGAAGGACCTGCAACAGCCACCTGTTACAAAGCTGCTTTTATTTTATTAGTATACCATCTGGGGAAAAGTGGTTTCCAAGATCACCAAAGAATAAGAAGGAAAGCCTAGCAGTAGAATGTTTAAAAGTCTAAAACCTGGAAATAGCACTGATTATTTTGACCTGCATTCCATTTTCCAAATTCAGCTATAATATTCCAAACCTACTATAATGGAGGCTAGACAATATATTCTTTCTATATGGAGAAAACAATAGCTACAAAATCTCACACTGTAATGCACTGAGAGGGTTGTTTGCCAAGAGAGTAAGAAAGTCTTGTCCCTACCCAGGATGTTTTGTACATAACATTTGTCTCTTTACTTATAAAAAGTTTACTGATAGTCAATAAACACTCATACCTATAGATGACTCTTACCATTCTCTCCTAAAGACCAATATTTTATCTTCATTTTTAACATAGGGAAAATTAAGATTCAGATTACAACACCGGTGAGCAGCAGGCATAGATATGTCTGAAAGTCCTTAAGTCTTAAGATGAAAAAGAACTGTAGGTTTCCCCAAGAATGGCCATTATCATCTGTTAGAACTTTTGTTAGACTCTTAATATCAACATGGTATCTTCATTTCATTCCCCCATGTGTTATGGGATGCCAGGTCTAAACCCTCTATTGGCAACAATAGTTACAAAATGAAAACAAAACATGTTGTGTCTGTTATTTTCTTGTTGCTAGGACAAAGTGCCCAAGTAGAAGCAACTGACAGAAAGGAAAGGAGTTATTTCAGCTTACAGTTCCAAAGGACTGAGTCTGTCTGGCAGACGTGGGAGGAGCAGGAAGCCTGGGTCACATTGTCACATCAGCAGAGAGGAAATAGAGAGCGGTGAATGCTGCTGCAGAGCCAGTTCCCTCCTCTCTAAATCAGCCAGGATCCCAGCCCAGAGAACGATGTTGCCCACAATTAAGGTGGGTCTTCCTACCTTAATTAACTTGATCAAGATAATCCTTCACAGATATGCACAGAGAGTTTAACCTAATCTATATAATCTCTCACAAGTGATTCTCGGTTCTGTCAAGTTGACAGCCAATGTAAACCATCATTTATAAATAGATGCTGACCTCAAGAAATTAATTTAGTAACAGTAGAGATAACATTTAAACAACTAAATTGATGAGGTGTGACTTCCGCCAAGATGGCGACTGCCTAGCTGTGCTGCAAATCCCGGGGAAAGAAAGGCAAGATATTAAGGGTATATAGTGGCTTTTAGGGGAGAGAAATCTTGGAGGGCACAGAGGCGGGGGAACAGGGAATCGCCGATCCTCTAGCGGGCGGGTAGGCACCCCTCACCCCAAATAACCGCCGTGTTCACAGCACCTCCGCTGCCGCCGCTGCTGCTCCGGAGCCCACACGGCTGCCACCGCGCACCGATTGTTCCCTGCGTGCGGAAGCTTAGACTGCTCCGCAATCTCGTCCACTCACCCACTTACTGAGTGTGCCCAGTCCCACAGCAGGTGCCATGCAAGCTCAGACTGTGTCTCTCACTTGCGCCAGCTCAGGTGCCATCCCCTACCTGTCTGCCGCGCTGGCCGGCCACCATTGTCCTGTGGTGGGGGAGCGCAGACTGCTTCCAGTTCCCAGCGTTCCCAGCCAGAGTTTGGGTTGCTTCAGTGCTTGATGCCTCAGTGCCACTCATAGCTTGAACGCAGGAAGCTTTGGCACATTACCGCTTGAGAACTCAGGCAACTTTGGTGCCCCTGCCAGGCAGTAGATAGGTGGCTTTGGCAAGTGAGATTGTTCGTTGCTTGCGGAAGCTTAGACTGCTCCGCAATCTCGTCCACTCACCCACTTACTGAGCAAGCCCAGTCCCACAGCAGGTGCCACGCAAGCTCAGACTGTCTCTCGCTTGCATCAGCTCAAGTGCCATCCCCTACCTGTCTGCCATGCCGGCCGGCCGCCACTGTCCTGTGGTGGGGGAGCGCAGACTGCTTCCGGTTCCCAGCCGGAGTTTGGGCTGCTGCAGTGCTTGGTGCCTCAGTGCCACTCCTAGCTCGAATGCAGGCATCTTCGGCACATTACCGCTTGAGAACCCAAGCAACTTCGTCGCCCCTGCCAGGCAGTAGACAGGCGGCTTTGGCAAGTGAGAGCAAAAGCCCAGGCTTCGTGGCAACTGCCCCAGGCTGCATAAGATTCCCAATGGTCTTGAGCACAGGCTGATACGCCCACCTACCTGCCCATACACTGTCATGGGCAGAACACAGCGCAAAAGAAATAACATGAAAAATCAAATGCAAGAAAATCCAGTGAGATCACCGAGTCCCACAATGAATACATCTAACCAAAACATACAAGAACCAATAGGACCAGAACACCAAATTGAAGCTATGAACAATGCAACCCTGAACAACCTACTGGTAGAACTTGCAGGAAAGCAACAAAGGGCCGACAATCGTGTGGATGCTGCCGTCACTAAACTAGAACTAATAGATGAGAAATTGGAAGGATTAGATAAGAAATTGGAAGGATTTGAAAGAGAGTTAAGAGATTTAAGGGAGAGTGAAAAAAAAAGAAGACCTTAAAAATCAGCTGGCCATGATAAATGAAGACATAAAGAAATGCAAGGATGAATTCCAAGAAGCATCAAGAAAATCAGAAAATGATGTGAAATGGGAGCTTGACAGAGGGATGGAAATTATACATACAAAAGTAATAGAAAATGCAAACTTAATTGAACAAGTGCAAAACTCGCTAGAAGCTCTCAAGAACAGAGTCAGCCAAGTGGAGGATAGAAACTCTGATCTGGAAGACAATATGGAAGAAACAGTTAGAGAGTTCAAAAATTTCAGTAAGTTCAAAAGCTCCTGTGAACAGAACATAAGGGAATTGTGGGATACACTTAAACGTCCTAATATCAGGATCATTGGAATACCAGAAGGAGAAGAAATTCAGACCAAAGGCATGGAGAACTTATTTAACAAAATACTTGAAGAAAACTTCCCCAGTCTCTTAAAAGAAAGGCCCATCAAGATACAAGAAGCCAATAGAACTCCAAACAGACTAGACCAAAGGAGAAACTCTCCAAGACATATTATCATTAAGACTCTAAACATTGACACCAAAGAGAAAATCCTAAAAGCAGCTAGGGAAAAACAGCACACCACCTTCAAAGGTAACCCCATCAGAATTACTTCAGACTTCTAAATGGAAAACCTGAAAGCTAGAAGGGCCTGGAATGAAACACTGCAAAGTCTAAGAACCTATGGCTTCCAACCCAAACTACTCTACCCAGCAAAAGTATCCCTTATAATAGATGGTGAAAGAAAAATATTCCACGACAAAAGTCAGCTTTAGAATTATATGAACACAAAACCAAACCTACAGAGAGTATGCCAGGAAATTCTCCACAGAGAAGAAACAAATAATGAAACTCAATTGCCTACAAGAAGCAGATCACAACAACCAAACTCAGAGTAGGCACAAAAAAACTTCAACGTCCATGAAAACACCAACCCACATTTACCATCACAATATGGCAGGGATCAAATCAAATCTCACAGTCATTACCCTAAATATAAATGGCCTTAATTCACCCATCAAGAGACACAAGCTAAGGGGATGGATCAAAAAATTAGACCCCTCAATCTGCTGCCTTCAAGAAACCCACCTCACCACTAAAGACAGACATCTCCTCAGGGTGAAAGGGTGGAAAACAGTATTTCAAGCAAATGGGAATAAGAAACAAGCAGGTGTAGCTATATTAATATTGGATAAAATAGACTTCAAACCAAAAATAATCAAAAAAGACAAGGAAGGCCACTTCCTACTTATCAAGGGAACGAACAATCAAGAGGATATTACAATCATAAATCTGTATGCACCAAACACAGGGGCACCACAGTTCATAAAACAAAACCTACTTGACAATAAAACAGAAATAACCACAAACACCATCATAGCTGGGGACTTCAATACACCATTATCAGTAATAGACAGATCATCCAAACAGAAACTCAACAGGGAAGTAAGAGAGCTCAACCAAACCATACATGACTTAGACCTAATGGACATCTACAGAACCTTCCTTCCCAAATCCACAGACTACACATTCTTCTCAGCAGCCCATGGAACATTCTCTAAAATAGACCATATACTGGGTCACAAAGACTACCTCCACATATTTAGGAAGATTCACATAATTCCCTGCATGATATCAGATCACAATGCTATTATGCTAGAAATCAACAACAAAAGACCCACCAAGAATCCCAACGGCTCCTGGAAACTGAACAGCACACTTTTAAACAATAAATGGATAGTGGATGAAATAAAGAATGAAATTGCAAAATTTCTGGAATTGAACAACAATGAGAACATATCGTACCAAAACTTATGGGACACAATGAAGGCGGTCCTCAGGGGAAAATTCATAGCACTCAATGCCTTCATAAAAAAGACAGAAAAGTCCCAAATCAAGGACCTTACCATCCACCTAAAGGCACTGGAAAAAAAACAAGAAAAATCCACCCAAAGAGCTCCAGAAGGAAAGAAATAATTAAAATCAGAGCAGAAATCAATGAACTGGAAACGAAGGAAACAATTAAGACAATTGACAAAACAAAGAGCTGATTCTTTGAAAAAATAAACAAGATTGACAAACCCCTGGCCAATCTGATCAAGCAAAAAAAGGAGAAGCTTCAAATTAACAAAATTCAAAATGAAAAAGGAGAGATCACAACAGACATAAGTGAAATTGGGAGAATCATCAGGACTTATTTCAAAAACCTCTACTCCACAAAACTGGATAATGTGGAGGAGATGGATAAATTCTTGTATGCATACCATCTACCAAAGCTAAACACAGAGCAGATTAATCAACTCAATCAACCCATCACACTCATGGAGATTGAAAAAGTAATAAAAAACCTCCCAAAAAAGAAAAGTCCAGGACCAGATGGCTTCTCAGCTGAATTCTATCAAACCTTCATGGAAGAACTCAAACCAATCTTCCTCAAACTGTGGCACAGAATTGGTGAACAGGTAAAGCTACCCAACTCCTTTTATGAAGCTAGCATCACCCTAATTCCAAAACCAGGCAGAGATGCCACAAGAAAAGAAAACTACTGGCCTATTTCCCTGATGAATTTAGATGCAAAGATCCTAAACAAAATCCTTGCAAACTGAATCTAACAACACATCAAAAGCATTATCCACCTTGACCAAGTGGGATTCATTCCAGGAACACAGGGGTGGTTCAACATACGGAAATCTGTCAATGTAATACACCACATAAACAAGGTTAAACATAAAAACCACATGATCATTTCGATAGACGCAGAAAAGGCCTTTGACAAGATACAACATCACTTCATGTTCAAAACATTGGAGAGAATTAGCATGGTTGCTTCATATCTCAACCTAATAAAGGCAATATACGAAGCTCCTAGGGCCCAAATAATACTTAATGGAGAGAGACTGAAGGAATTCCCATTAAGATCAGGAACAAGACAGGGTTGTCCACTCTCACCTCTGCTTTTCAATATGGTACTGGAAGTCCTAACTCAAGCAATAAGACAGGAGAAGGAAATAAAAGGGATACAATTTGGAAAGGAAGAAGTTATGTTAGCTTTATTCGCTGATGACATGATTATATATGTAAGAGACCCACGAGACTCCATCCCAAAACTCCTGAAGGTGATTAACTCCTATAAAAAGTAGCAGGATACAAAATCAATGCACAAAAATCAGTAGCCTTTCTTTATGCAAATGACAAAGATACAGAGAAAGAAATAAGGGACATAGTCCCATTTTCAATAGCAAGACAAGAAAAATACCTTGGAATAACGTTAGCCAAGGAAGTGAAAGATCTATACAACGAAAACATAAAAACACTCAAAAAAGAAATTGAGGCCGACTTGAGAAAATGGAAAGACCTCCCATGTTCCTGGATAGGCAGAATTAACATTGTGAAGATAACAATCCTACCAAAGGCAATATACAGATTTAATGCAATTCCAATTAAAATCCCTAAATTGTTCTTCACAGAGATAGAAAAAATGATCTCAAATTTCATATGGAAAGGCAGAAGGCCTCGCATTTCCAAACATATCCTCAGCAAAAGAAATACCTCTGGAGGCATCACCATACCTGATCTAAAGCTATATTACAAAGCCATAGTAATAAAAACAGCATGGTACTGGCATAAAAACAGGAGTATAGATCAATGGAATAGACTTGAAGACCCGGACTTTGGGTCAAGCAACTATAGCTACTTGATATTCGATAAAGGCCCAAACAATATAAGCTGGAAAAAAGACAGCATCTTCAACAAATGGTGCTGGACAAACTGGATAACTATTTGCAGGAAACTGAAACTAGATCCACACATTTCACCATGCACTACACTCAAGTCCAAATGGATCAAAGATCTCAATATAAGACAAGAAACTCGTATACTTCTGGAAGAAAATTTAGGAAGTACTTTCCATGATATAGGAATGGAAAAAGACTTCCTGAACAAAACCCCAGTAGCTCATGAACTTAAACCGTCACTCAACCAATGGGATCACATGAAGCTGAAGAGTTTCTTTACAGACAAGCAAACAATAAGCAAAGCCAATAGATCACTCACAGAATGGGAGAAAATATTTGCGGGTTATCCAACTGATAGAGGCCTAATCTCTAGAAACTACAAAGAACTCAAAAATCTAAACAGTAAGAAGTCAAACACCACACTCACAAAATGGGGCAAAGAGCTGAACAGACAGTTTACAGAGGAAGAAATAGAAAAGGTAAACATACACCTAAGAAAATGTTCATCATCCCTAATCATCAGAGAAATGCAAATTAAAACAACTATGAGATTCCACCTTACCCCAATAAGGACAGCAAACATCAAAAAATCAAATAAAAATAAATGCTGGCGAGGATGTGGAGAAGTAGGAACACTCATCCACTGTTGGTGGGAATGCAGGATGGTACAACCACTTTGGAAAGCAATATGGAGACTTCTGAAAAAGCTGAGTATAGAGATACCGACACACCCAGTTATTCCCTTACTGGGCATCTACCCTAAAACCTTCAAAGCACAGGCTAGAGAGATTTGCTCAACCATGTTTATAGCGGCTCAATTTGTAATAGCTAAGTGCTGGAATCAACCCAGATGTCCATCACTAGAAGAATGGATAACTAAGATGTGGTATATCTACACAATGGAATTCTATACAGCAGTAAGAAAAAATGACACAATGAAATTTGAGGAAAAATGGTTGAACCTGGAACAGATCATTCTCAGTGAACTTACCCAATCACAGAAAAAAAATCGCCACATAGTCTCACTCATCTATGGCACCTAAACTGAATCTACCCAAGATACCTTATATACCCAGCAAGCACCTCCTAGACTTGCCACAAGGATGGAAGGGGAGTGAGGGGAGGGCATCAAAGGGGTGGGAAACACAAATTAGACCCAAATGGCAATGGTACCATAATTTTCTACTTACTAAAAGACAGACCAAATGGCTGATCCTTCACCAGGCCCTTACAGAGAACACCTGAACCACAAGACACTGGAGAGGGTATGATCAAGTCTAACCTTAATCTTCTACATCTTCCCTCCCTCACTTCCCCTCTCCCTCTCTCTCTCTCTTTTATCTCTAACTCTTGTATATTAATTATCTTTTTCCTCATTTTCTTAGTGGGCACTGACATGTAACTCCCAGAACCAGCATGGGGCTATCATCCACAATGAGCTTTTGATCAGAGAGACCTACAAGGTTTCCTAAAAGACAGACAGATTTCTGTCAGAGTACTTGATGACCCACCAAAGGCTAGTGGTAAGACCCTACTGCTGAAGACACCTTATGTGATTGACATGCAAATTAGAATGGCATGGCTGGAAGCTGGAAGAGAGTCAGTCCCCAGACAGCGCGTCCAGTGCCAGAAGGTGCTACATGGGCGACTGGGGGAATATGACTAATATCTGTCGAAGCAACGTGTGGTCTACTTAGCAGCAAGTAACTTGTTGTGATGCCCACACAAGTGCAGTGGTGGCACACAGCCATGGTGGGAAACCAACTGCTCTCAATTCGGTAACTGATCCCCTCTCTGGTATGAGACCCATAGCTGGAGCTGGGAAACAAGTCAGAACCATATGCAAACATAAACCTACTCTCCAATATCAAGTTACCGTCAATTGTGGGCTACAAGAGGGCCTACAGCTATTAAATTCTCTATAAAAAAAAGAAGGGTTATCTCATTTGTCCTGATGCTAACTTACTCTCCATTGGAGAATCTGCTTCTCTTTTTCAGATAGATGTAGATCCTAAGAAGAGAGCCACCCCATCATACCTCAAAAGGGCCCCGGCTGAAACTAAGAAAAATTGGAGAAACAAGCAAGGGCGCTGTTTTCCTGATGAACCGGATACCAGCACAAGGGGGAAGGAGATCAGCATAGAGAAAAATCAACTCCTACCAAATCAGAGAGCCAGAGCCTCAGAGGCCCCCAACACCTCATCACTGAAGCAGACCCAACATGGTCAGGGAAATTTTGCAGAAGAGGGGGCGGAAAGAATGTCAGAGCCACATGTTGGGTCATGATATGCAGAGACATTTAGCTTACCCATAACTGTGGGCTAACTCCACAATGCATGACCCGTATACCTCAACAAGGAGGGGCCAAGAGGAGGGGGTAGGTCATGGATGAGCCTAATAATGATACCAAACTGACTGTAAAAAAAAAAAAAATGAAATAAAAAATAAAAATGAAAAATAAATAAATAAACAACTAAATTTTAAAAGTTGATTATTTCATCATAATTTAACTGAAATGTTTGTTTTTATGTTATAGCCAAAGGTATGAGGAAAAGCTTTCACATTTAATTACTAAATATTCCTCAGGGATGTTGGTAAAAGCTCAATGGAGAAGAAATATCTTGAAAATGGAGTACATTTCTTTAAAAAAGCACTCATCTCTAATTGATACATAGAATGGAAAGTTAAATTTCACATGATTAAGAGAACAAAGGAGAAACTCCAATGACTCTTTAGACATCGCTGAAGAGATGTGAGGGTACAGAGATGAGCACCTGCTGAGCACTGACTTGCGAATACCAGTTTTCTTCCTTTAAGAGAAAGGAGCTCAAGTATGACTAAGTTATAGCCAAAATTTCAAATTTAATTAAAATGCTTCTGCAGTCAATTTCTATTCAAATATATTCTTAGATAAAGCCGGGATCAGAACAGCAGGGGAGCATCCAGCCTGAACTGGTTTGGAGTAGTACATACAGTAAGGCAAACTGTGTTCTCTAAGTGAACTTCTAGGGAGAATCCCTCACATGCATCTTATGTGCATGTATAACTGGACATACATATGATTAAAATCAGATGCATCATGAAAGAGACATATACAATATAGAAAAGATTATAAAACATAAACCTATTAATCAAACCAGAGAACCACCCAAACTACAGTTTTAGTGAGTGAATCCTCCTATCTGTAAAGTCCCATACAGAGGAAACTCAGACTCCATCCTGGGGCCTTTAAGAACTTTTCCACTCAGGTGACCCACTGCCCCTCATGGATGCATACTTTTGCTTTGTTCTTAATAGCTTCTTGCTGCTTTACTTTTGGGGTGTGTGTTTTCTAGTTCTTTGAATAAGGTTCCAAGAACCTAGAAAAACACAGAGACCACCTGTAACATCTAATGGAAATTCTAATACTTCCAAGAACCTACAGAGATTTATAATTCTTAACCACGTATATTTCACTTCAATATATTATTTTGGTTTGAGTGGTTCTCCTCTATTGTGAAACAGAACAAGGATCTCAAACATTAATAGACACTATAATTCAATTTAAGTTGCTGATGTTTAAGCATTTCCTTCCTTAAAACATATTTATTTATTTATTTATTTATTTATTTATTTATTTATTTGCAAGCAGAGAGAGATAGAGAGAACAGAGACAGAGAGAATGGTCATGCCAGGACCTCTAGCCACTCCAAACGAACTCTAGACACATGTGCTACCCTGTACATCTGGCTTTACATGAGTACTGGGAATCAAACCTGGGTCCTTAGGCTTTGTTGGCTAGTGGCTTAACCACTAAGCCATCTCTCCAGTCCTGTTTTTTAAGGTTTAGAGAGATTTTGTTAGACTAAGGAAAGGAAAGAGGAGGAAGTACAGAGAGCTTCTGCCATGAGGAAGGCTAGAGGGGTAAAGCCCTAAATGTTATGCTTTACTTTCATTACTCTATTATTATGAAGGACACAGTTTTCTGTGTAAATGAACAAATGTATACATCTTTTTAAAATATTTTTTATTATTTATTTGCAAGGAGTGAGTATGGGCACACCAGGGCCTCTTGACACTGCAAACAAATTCCAAAAGCTTGTGCCACTTTGAGCATCTGTGCATGGGTACTAGGGAATCAAACTCAGACTATTAGGCTTTGCAAGAAAGCCCCTTTAACCACTGAGCAATCTCTCCAGTCCATAAATGTATAAATCTTAAGTATTCTAGATTCCATAGGAATTTGTGGGTGATAGCTAAAACAGCCTCAAGTTGGTTTAAAACAAAGTGTGCAGGGGTGGGTGTCTTGAAGACTCCCCCCTTTTGCAATCATAAACTCATAGAGGAGGACATAAAGGAAAATGAAAGGAAAATTCTTCCCCCATCTCTGTTCCTGGTAGAGGAGAATGAGATAAGGAGGTGTGCACTGGCCATGGCTTTCCAGTTCTATGTACCAACTCTAAAACAGCAGCTGGTTATGAAGTCAGCACAGCAGATATTTCTATAGAAGCTTTTGACAACTTGTTCCAGCCCTCACATTGCCAATTGAGCTACTCTTGCTAACATGACACATTTTTTTAATTAGAGCAATTTGTTTCATAGGATGAGTGATACCTTTCTCAAGATCCCATTCCGGCTGTTTCTGGGCCTCTTTGCCTGGAGGACCCTTCTGCACCAGTGAGCCTCCAACAAGTCTTGCTTCCAAGAGAAGCGGAGTGTGCATTTCAATGCTACAGACTACTTGAAAATCATGTTTTCATTTCCCAGAAAGAGTTTTCTCAAAATACATTACACTTCAGTGGCTGTATCCTGCCGGAGCCCAGGACCAAGGCGCACCTCAACAAGCTCTGGAAGAGACTCACTTTTCTTCTTTTGCTGAAAGCAAGGGCAGGTCAAGGGGTGGGCTAGAGTGCTCTTGGAGAACACACACAGGACATATCACATCCTGCAGGCGTCGGCTTTGCAAAGATCCCTGTCCTGATTGGATCATGACAGCAGGAAAAGGCCAGCCTGCACCCATTTCCATAGCCAATGGGAGCACAGCCAGCGGGAAGCTGAGCGAACTCCCTTGCACATCCTGCTCCCCACCCACCCACCGTCTTCACCTTTGACCCGTTGGGAAATCCTTAAAAATTTCACTTCAGAAAAGGCTCCTGAAAGAATTAAGCATGACACCTTTAAACAATAAAAGAATGATGAGATAATGCACTTTGCATCTGCAGCATCTCCAGGGCCTTCGACTCTATACTTCCATTGCCCATTGCTGGGGATAGATGTAATTTAACATTTGGTGGTGAGCATCACCTTCAAGGAGAAAATAGTAACCCGGCAGGTCTGCATTTTATATTTTCACTATTTTTAATTTGAGAGGTGGGTGGAAAGAGAGAGGGGGATGCTCCAGGACCTTCAGCCTGCTGCGAACAAACTCCAAACGCATGTGTCCCCTTGTGCACACGTGTGACACTGCATGCTTGTGTCACTGCACGTGAGGTTTTAGGCTTCCCAGGCAAGCGCCCACAGCTAAGCCATCTCTCCACCCCAGATCTTTTTAACATGTTTTTTTTAATTTAAAAAATTTTTAAATGCATTTTAAAGTGGAATTTGCAGATCCCCCTGCAGCTTCCTTGCTTTGTCATTTTAGATTCCACCTTTCTTCTTACTTCAGAGAGAGAGAAATTTGTGGAGCATACAGTAGGCAAGGATTAATTAGTGTTTGTGTTTGCTTATTGCTTGGTTGTTGTATGCGACCAAGATCAGCTATGTGTAAACAACATGTAAAGAAAAGTAGACCTAATAAAACATAAGGAGGAATTTGTTACTCTTATGTACTTGATTAGAAAAAAGTTCTTCAACACCCACAATATGCCAGGTTTACTCAGATACAAATGAAATAAACATTAGTAAAGCCCACATCCTGCCTGTCAAGCATTCATAGTACCCACAAAATTCTAGGACTACAGACCAGTGGAGTTTGTTGTCAGTGTGGGTTGCATTTTTGTTTTTGTTTTGTGTGTGTGTGTGTGTGTGTGTGTGCAGTGCTAGGGTCAAGCAGTGCCTCAAGAATGTTAGATAAGCATTGTACCACTGACCTACATCCCCAACCCTAGATGTAGGCTCAACAAGTAATGCCTCAGTGGCATTCTGAGTTAACTAACTTTCAATTCAACTCTGAGTGGGTCCAGAGACACATCAGAATATTAGTATTGAGTTCAGGGATATATCAAACACGTAGAGGTTATTATGCAAAGAATTTACCTTTTCTTAGTTTAGAACTGATGATATAAGCAGTGTAATCCATTTCTCTTACACTTAGCATTCAAATTACCAAATTACTGCCTTTGGAAAGGTCTTCTGTAACTAATAAATATTTAAAAGACATGTCCTTAAAATAAGAACATTGACTAACCTAAAGCTTTAACTCCAGAAAAAAAAAAAAATCACAGCTAATTTACAGCATGAACTCTTGTGTGTCTGGGCAACACACAGACCCACGGACATTGAGTCATATCATAAGCAAACTCTCCAGGGACATGAGGATGAAAAATGAAGGCACTCTAAGAAGAATCTCATATCTTTTGTTAGGCAGTGTCCTTCTTTAGGATGAATTTAATCAAGACAACACAATCCTTACTTTTTAAATAATATATTTGAAGATGATAAAAATTTCACGGAAGCATCTAAACATTGAGTGGATAGAACAGACTCTCATTTCCCCTGAGTAGCTAGAACAATCTCTCATCTGAGTACCTAAACACTGATTTAGATCATTTAAATGCCATACACGTCAAAACACTCCAACCTAACACTTCCTTTGAAGTCACGACAATCAGTTTTTTCATAGTGTCATTTTTTTATCATTTCTATAGCACTTCACTTTGGACAAGTGCTTTATAATTATTTCTACTCTTGGTTAACTCCTAGTTATTTATTTGAATACAGTTACTTTCTCACTAATGTGTAGACAGGTAGGTGATAGACAAAACTGAATCAACCCAATCTCAAGAGTTTCAAACTTATAACAGTATGGAGAAAAATAAGAAAATTAATGATAGATACATAGTTAGCAGATATATAGATGATAGAGAAAAACAATCCAAACGTCCAGTAACATTCTAGTATTCTTGTCTTGATTATCAGTTACATTCTTATGTTGTCAATCAAAACATGAAAAAGTAAAAAAATAAAAATGGTCAAATGAGATGGAGAAGTAAGTTAATGTGGTAGAAACTGCTAGTCATCAACCAATGCCCACTCTCTTTTCATTTTCCCAGCTATAAACAGCAGTATAACTAAGTTTAGGGCAGTGTAATGGGAACACAAGTGACATGATATGTGTAGATACTAGGTCATCCCTTAATGATAAACCTGCTCACCATGGACTTTCTCTGCCCTTCCCATAGCTTCAAACATAAATAATTGAAGCAACTAGCCTGAATGTCTCACTGGGAAGCCAAGCGTTCAATATGGTAGAGCTGACTCACCGGGCCAGGTCCTCTATGACCTCATAAGACAGGACTGATGCATTTCTGGGAGCTTTTGTTATATGAATTTAGCCTATGTCATAACTAAAAAGCAAATAGAAGGGGAAAATAAATAGAGAAAAAGAGAAACTATGAGAGTGGCTTTACTAGCTCTTAATAACAAAGTCAGTAATGATTATAGGAAAATTTAAAGGGACATATGTAGAAATGCAACAGAAATCATGCTAGACTAAAGAATAAACTACTAACTCCCACTCCAAGTAGAAAATTCTATAAAACTGTATTTTTTAAATGGAGGGCTGATCAGATGACTCATCAGGTAAGAGGGTAGGTTTTCCTCGAGCATGAGGGTCTGAGACCACTTGAGTTTGATTCCCAGAATCCAAATAAATTGCTGGGTATAGTAATTTATGTCAGTAACCCCAGTCCTGTGGGGAGCAGAGGCCAGAGAATCACTGGAGATTTCAAAAGCCACAGCTCCATATGCAGAGAGAGAGACAGGGAAGCTCAGTCTCACAGAAAAGACACTGCTGAGTAACAGAGGAGGAACACCCAACATTCTCCTCAGGCCTCCATATGCACACATAGGTGCATACATCTTGCACATATACTACACACACCACACCACACATATGACAAATGAAAAAACCATGTGGTGTATATGATACATATCACAGTGAAATTTTATTCAACTGCAAAGAAAAAATTATGAAAGCTTGGGGAAGATGAATGGAACTGGAAAAAAAATTACATTCACTGAGGTAATTCAGGCTCAGAAATACAAACACTGCATGATGTCCTCTCTCATACGCAGATCCCGACGTCAAGTCTCCAGACCTTTCAGTATGACTGGAGTGTCTGCAGACACCACAACAATTAAAAAGGGACTGGCAAGGGGAGAAAATGCTTAAAAGGAGGTGATAGCAGAATATAAGTGATAGGAAAGCAGTGGGGTGGGGTGGGGTACTGAAGTTGCAGAGGGTTAAGCAGAGACAAGGTCAAGGAGATGGGTGAGAAAAGGATGTGAGGGAAGATATAACCAAAACTTAAGAGATACGAAAAAGCTATAAAACCCTACTATTTAGTATACTTAATAAATATATAAATAAAAAGTTGGTGAAGAGTCCACATGCTGGAGCTGAGCTGAAAATCTCTTCCATGTAGACCAGCTGACAGAAATCTGGAAAAAGCTACATTGCATATCGCTCCATGGGACAGAAAGAAGTCATCAGTGGAGTTAAACAACAGTAGACACTGAAAACCTTAGGTTTGACCAGCCAAACCAAATGAGCCAACAGGTGCAATCATGGCATGTCGGTTATGGGGGAACCAACTGCTTTCTAATTGAACTAGAGGCCCACTCCACAAGAGGGAATACATGCCTGATACTAAAAACCTATGGCAGGGGCTAGAAAGATGGCTTAGCAGTTAAGGTGCTTGCCTGCAAAGCCAAAGAATCCCCATTTGGCTCTCCAAGACCCACATAAGCCAGATGCACAAGGGGTGCATGCATCTGGAGTTCATCTGCAGTGGCTGGAGGCCCTGGTGCACCCATTCTCTTTCTCTCTCTCTCTCTCTCTCCCTCCCTCCCTCCCTCCTTCCCTCCCTCTCTTCCTCCTCCCTCCCTCTTTCTCAAGTAAATAAATAAAATATATTTTAAAAAAAACCCTATGTCAGGGGAAGTCATGAGCCATAGTGCTGTAACACCTGCTGGTATCTGGCTAAATGCATATATTATGCTACCAAACTGCCCGGTAAGCACTTTTCTTAATGTTCATATCCATATATTAATGTTACTCTCACTTTTGGTTAGGAAAGCTTATTTTTTCAGATGGCAGTGACCTCCAGGATGACTCAAAAGCCACAATAGTGCTGAGAAGTGACAGAGAAGTGTTCATTACTGAAACATCTCTATCACATCTTCCAAGGCTCATGGTCCATTGTAGAAGAGGTGGCAGGAAGAATGTATGTCCAAGGAAGGACAGGACTCTTCTAGACACAAAATGGCCTGGATATCCTTGACCTTGCAGTGCTTGGCACTAACTACACAAAACCAGTATAATAGGAGGAAAAGATGATGACATCAAAATAGAAACTGGTTGAGAGTGGGAAGGGATATGATGGAGAGTGGAGTTCTTAAGGGGAAAGTAAGGGGGAGGTAATTATCATGGTTTGTTGTCTATAATTAGGGAAGTTGCTAATAATAAGAAAAAAGTTGAAAAAATAATAGAATGAACAGATGTACTATTCACAAATGGATAATGCTGTCCCTAGTAGCCATGAGTAATCAAACAATAATATCAGTGTCTAGTATGGAATACCTCCCAATTAATGGTTGGTCAGGGAAGCCTCTGAGGCCTCCCAAACAACATGGGCTTTGCCGTGGCTTTTGGCTGCCCACTAGAACTAAAAGGTGCTATTGATGCTATTGGTGAAGATGCCACACTTGGTGACAGGACATAGAGGAATCAAGTTGGAACTGAGGTGGAAGCTGTCTAGTTTTCAGTGTCAGAAAATGCTACACAGCTTCTGAGAGGTAAAACTCATCACCATTATCACCCATCAGTGAATCCTATATTCCATAATACCTACCCTCCACACAAGTTGTACCCTCTGATACAATAATGGTATGACTGTTAGAAGATGTTGTAGTCAGCTCCAAGTTGCTGGTATGAATATCCAACCAGACACAGTTTATTGGAGGAAAGGATTCATTTCAGCTTACAAATGTAGGTGAGGTTCTATCAGTGGTGAAAGAAGCTGCATACTTTCATATATCCAAGCAGAAAGAGACAGTTGCAGCAAGTAAACACCAACAAACAGCAAGCAAGTACAGCCAGAGCTCAAACTACTCTCTGCACACCCTTGGACTAGGATTCGGATCTGCTCCCCAACACACCTTAGGTCTAGAGTCTGTGATCCTTCCCCAGTGACACATCACCCTGTAGCAGGAATCTTTCTGCTAGGGGCTGAAGTTGCAAACACAATTTTAATAAAATACCTGAGTCTATGGGGCCATACACTTACATTATCACATTCAAACTAGCCACTATACGGTTGGATCTGAGGTTCACATCACAGGAGGGAATTCATGCCTGGCACTAAAAACCAGGACAAAAGCCAAGGCTGGGAAGAGTATAGACACTAAGGAAGAACCCATTACTATATTTCTAAGTGGATGTGTTATCCAACTTCCCCCTAAATATTCATCTAGATACCTACTAATCAGTTCTGCTCCCAGCCCTGGTCAGAAAAGCATTTTCTTTTGTTTTAACACTAGTAGTGAGAAGCAGTTAATACAGAGAATCAACTGGTCAAGTGTTTAAAATAAATGACTGGTAACTACTCTTTCCTGCAAAAAGTCAATACATATATATAGACTTTCAACCCCCTGCAGGGCTCAAAGAACATCACATAAGATAAGACAGAAGGCATGTAAGAATTGGAGAATGGGGAAAAACAGTGGTACTTTGATATCTAGACATGATAAGGCAATTACACTCATGAACTGGCAGCAGCTGGGATTACCTGTGTAAGACTTACTCGTGGTGGAGCCAGAGAATATTCTGCTATAGACATGGAAGGGGCTTGAGAGGCCATCTGCTTTCAGATGAGCTAATGACAGATAATGGTTGCCAGAGGAGGGGAGTTGTTCTCTTTTATGGTGGAGCCACTGGTAACTGACAGGAAGAAGAAAATGATGGGACTGAGAGGAATAAAGGAGAGTACCATGGAGTACATATGATCAAAATGCAATATATATATACATATATATATATTATATATATATATGAAAATGTCAAAAAGAAACAAATAAAAATATACTCTTCAATAACAATAATAAAAACATCTTTAACTGTTACAAATAATAGTTTTGTACTGAAATTAATGTTATGTAGAATAAAATTAATTTATCAATATCATATTGTTATTATATGTATGTTAGACCTGAGACTATGTTCTGAGGAGGCAGAAATAATAATCTTATTCATATTTTTTTCTAAACTTGATTTAGTACTTACAGAGAAGCACAAAGAACAACAGAAGCCTAGGACCTTTGTGAACAGAAAGCCTAAGACCCCTTGAATCTTGAAAAAACTTTCCCAGTGCAGATGAAGTCTCTACTGTATGCATTCCATCTGGACAACAGCCTAGAGCTCCGACAGACAATGCTATGTATCTCATGAGCAAAATAACTCACTAGGTAATCTTTGGCTTGGGGGATCTTGGGATCTGTACATAAGGTTATTTTCATAGAGGATTAACTAAAGGAGGAAGACCCATCCTGAATGTAGATGGCACAATCCCATGGACCCAGAAGGAGTAAAAAGGGTGAAAGAAAGCTAGATAAGTTATGGCACACCTTGAAGTGTGTGTTTTGGCTTTGATTTGACATGGGGGAGACTTGTGATGATTAAATTTGATTGTCAGCTTAATTAGATTAAAAATGCTTATGATATTGCTGAAATACATCTGTAGGTATGTCTATGGAACACTTCCAAGTCTAAAAAACTATGGCTTCCAGCCCAAGCTACTCAACCAGCAAAATTTTCCCTCATAATAGATGGTGAAAGGAAAATTTCCCATGACAAAAGTCAAGACTATGATTATATGAACACAAAGCCAAACCTACAGAGGCTACTTCAGGGAATACTGCACACAGAACAGTCAAACAACCAATCTCAAGAGCCAACAAGAAGAAGATCACAATAACCAAACTAGACCAGGCTCTACATAGTACAAAACACAAGAAAGCACCAAACCTCATAAAACATTTCATCATGGCAGGGATTAATTCAAACCTCACAGTAATACACTTAAATATTAATGGTCTTAACTCAGCCATCAAAAGACACAAGTTATCAGAGTGGATCAAGAAATTGGGACTTCCGGTCAAGATAACATCCACCTAACCACGCCTCACCACGAGGAAGAAAACGCAAGACCCTTAAGGTTCAGGGGATTTTTCTGTTGTTGGTTAGGGGTTTGCTCATTCTGGTAGGCTTCCAGTGGGAATCCGCTGATTCCCACACTCTCGGGTAACCCACCAGTCCCCCAATCCCCTCAAGCACTTGTCCTAGCTGCAGTCCCAGTAGGAGGTCCCTTCATGCACTAACTGCAGGCCCAGTGGACCCAAGCTAACAGGGTAGGTCCTCCACCCTAGGCTTTCCCACCATCAGGCAGAGCTCCACAGGCGCCAGCACCATCCAAGTAGCCGTTCCCACCCAGCCTTGATGACCCTGCATGCAGTCGCCATCCCAGTTGCTGTTCCTGCCCAGCCTTGCTGACCCCCACACATGCTGTCATTGATACCCGCCCAGCCTTGCTGACCCCCATGAAAATGATCACCATCCCAGTCACCTTTCCATCCCAGCCTCTCTGAGCCCCACACGCAATTGCTGTCCCTGTCACCATTCCCACCCAGCCCTCTGAGCCCCATGAGTGATTGCCATTCCACTTGCCGCTGCCCCTTCACACCCCTGAACAGGGAACCAGGCCAGGGTCTCCCTCTAGCCTTTCTGAACTCCACAGACAATCGCCATCCCACTCACTGCCACCCCCAACAACCATGGCCAGCAGGCTAACATCCCACACCCTAGGCTTTCTGAAACATTGTGATGGGCACACCATAGCAAAAAAAGAATACTGCAAAAAATCAGATGCAAGCAAATCCAGATAGATTGCCCAGTCCCGAGAACCTCCATCTCAATAGATGTCTCTAATCAAAACAGAGAAGGGACAATAGGATCAGAACCCCAAAATGAACAAACAAACTATGCAACCCTGGCCAAGCAAATACCAGAACTTGCAGAAACTCAGCAAAGGACCAATAATTACATGAACAGTTTACTCACTAGATTAGACCTACCAGAAAAGAACCACATGATCATTTTGACAGATGCAGAAAAGGTTTTTGACAAAGTATAACATCACTTCATGATCAAAATATTGGAGAGAATAGACAAAGATGGACTATATCTGAACATAATAAAGGCTATATACAAAGACCCTAAGGCTCTTCTAGCTACAAATGTATAGACTTGTGTGTGATCTAGAACCAAAAGTCAGTAGCAGAGGCCCATAAGCTAGAAAAGGCTATAAGGGAGAGAGGAGAGGAATGGTCTTAAGGAGATGGTGCTGTATATATGTAAGTAGAAGAACAGATTACAGGGAGGAGAAAGGCCTAAGACAGGTCAGGGGAAGAGACTGTATAAGAGAAAGGTGAGGGGGAGGGTCAATCAAAATTCAAGATATTCTGAATAAGACATATGAAAATCTACTTTCTTAAATAATGGCACATCCAGAAGCCATAGATTGTTACTAGAAAATTTTCAGTGCCAGGAATGGGATACCTTCCAGTGAGTTGTTGGCCAGGGAGGTCCCTGTTGCCTCCAAAACATTATAGGCTATTGCCAAGGCCCTTGGTTTCCTGTGATGATGACATCAAATTAAAAGAGACACTAATGGAGAGAGGGTAGGGATATGACAGAGAGCAGAGTTACGAAGGAGAAAGTGGAGGAGAGGAGGGAAATACCATGGTTTGTTATCTGTAAGTATGAAAGTTATCTATATATATATATATATATATATATATATATATATATTAAGATCCTAAGGCCCAAATAATAATTAATGGGGAGAGACTGAAGGAATTCCCATTGAGATCAGGAACAAGAAAGGGGTATCTACTCTCACCTCTGCTCTTCAACATAGTACTGGAAGTCCTAGCTCAAGCAATAAGAGAGGAGAAAGAAATAAAAGGGATACAATTTGGAAAGGAAGAAGGTAAGTTAGCCCTATTCACTGATGAAATGATGAAAGTTGGGTTATTATGCACAGAGATTTTGCCTCTCCCCCATAAATGATGGACACCCCCACACTGCACACCCACAATCCTCATGGGGAGGTGACAGAGAGAAGGCTAAGGATGGTACCATCATGGCTGTGTACACACTATATACATAATTGATTTAAAAAAATGTACTCTTCCATCTTCTATATTTAAGAAACCCACCTCACCACTAAAGATAGACACCTCCTCAGGATGAAAGGTTGGAATATGATATTCAAAGCAAATGGAAATAAAAAACAAGTGGGTGTTGCTATATTAATATCTGATAAAATAGTCTTCAAACAAAAAGTAATTGAAAAGGACAAAGAAGGCCACTTCTTACTCATCAAGGGAATAATCCAACATGAACACATCACAATCATAAATATATATGCACCAAACACAGGTGCACCACCGTTTATAAAACAAAATCTACTTTACAACAAAACAGAAATAAACATCAACACCTTCATAGTCGGAGACTTCAATACTCCAATATCATCAATAGACAGATCATCCAAGCAGAAAATCACAGGAAAACAATAGAGCTCAACAACATCATAGATCAACTAGACCTAACAGATATCTACAAAACTTTCCAACCCAACCCTACAGAATACACACTCTTCTCAGCAACCAATGGAACCTTACCCAAAATTGACCATATATTAGGCCATAAAGCATGCCTCCATACAGTCAGGAAAATTGAAGTAACTTCCTGAATCATGTCAGATCACAATTCTGTAAAGCTAGAAATTAACAACAAGAGACACATCAAGAACTCCACCAGCCCTGAAGACTAAACAATATACTTTTAAACAATGAATGGGTCATGGAAGAAATAAAAAAAGAAATTGTAAAATTATGAGAATTTAATGATAATGAAAACCTAATCTACCAAACTTATGGGACATAATGAAGACAGTCCTAAGGGGAAAATTCATAGCCTTAAATGCCTTCATTACAAGGACAGGGAGATTCCAAATTAATAACCTGACTGTCCACCTAAAAGCACTGGAAAATCAAGAAGAATCCAACCAGAAGAGCTCTAGATGGAAAGAAATAATCAAAATTAGAACATAAATTAATGAATTAGAAACTAAGAAAACAATTTTAGAAATTGATGAATCTAAGAGCTGGTTCTTTCAAAAAATAAACAATATTGACAAACCCCTGGCCAATTTGATCAAGCAAAAAAAAGAGAGAGAGAGAGAGAGAGAGAGAGAGAGAGAGAGAGAAGTCTCAAATTAACAAAATCAGAAATGAAAAAGGAGAGATCTCAACAGACATCAATGAAATTGGAAGAATCATCAGGGCATACTTCCAAAACCTCTACTCCACAAAATTGAATAACTTGAAAGAAATGGATGAATTCCTAGACACATGCCACCTACCAAAACTAACCTCAGAGCAGATTAATCTCCCAAACAAACTTATTACATCCATGGAGATTGAAAAGGTAATCAAAAACCTCCCCGAAAAGAAAACAACAGGACCTAATGGCTTCTCAGCCAAATTCTAAGAAACTTCATTGAAGAACTGAAACCAACTTTTCTCAAACCGTTTCACATAATTGGAGACCAGGGAATCCTCCCCAACTCCCTTTATGAATCTAGCATTGCCCTAATACCAAAACCAGACAGAGATGCAACAAGAAAACTATAAGCCTATATCCCTGATTAACTTAGATTCAAAGATCCTCAACAAAATCATTCCAAACTGAATTCAACAACACATCAAAAGCGTTATGCAGCCAGGTGTGGTGGCACACACCTTTAACCCCAGCACTCATAAGGCAGATGTAGGAGGACCATTGTGAGTTCAAGTCCACCCTGAGACTACATAGTGAATTCCAGGTCAGCCTGGACTAGAATGAAACCCTACATTGAAAGAACAAAAAATAAAAATAAATTTAAAAAAAAAGCCTTATCCACCTTTACCAAATAGGGTTCATCCCAGGGATGCAGTGGTGGTTCAGCATACAGAAAATGATCAGTGTAATACACCACATAAATAAACTTAACCATAAGAGCCACATTACCATCTCAACTGATGCACAGAAGGCCTTTGACAAAATACACCACTTCATGATCAAAACACTTGAAAGAATAGGCATGGAGGGTTTATATATCAACACAATAAAGGCTATATATAAAGCATCTAAAGCCCAAATAATACTTAATGGGGAAAGACTCAAGGAGTTCCCTCTGAGATCAGGATCAAGACAGGGGTGTCCACTCTCACCACTGCACTTCAACATATTACTAGCGGTACTAGCCCAAGCAATAAGACAAGAGAAAGAAATAAAAGGGATTCAAATTGTAAAGGAGAACTTAAGTTAGCCCTATTTGTAGATGACATGATCCTGTGCATAAGTGACTCAAAAGTCTCCATCTCAAAACTTATAAAAGTCATTAATTCCTTCAGTAAAGTGGCAGGATACAAAATCAATGCACAAAAATCAGTAGCTTTTCTATATGCAAAAGACAAATATACAGAGAAAGAAATCAGTGAGGCTGTCCCATTTCCAATAGCAACAAAAAATTAAATTCCTTGGAATAACACTAAACAAGGATATAAAAGACCTGTATAATGAAAACATTAAAAAAATTCAAGAAAGAAATTGAAGAGGACTTGAGAAGATGGAAAGACCTCCCATGCTCCTGCATAGGTAGAATTAATATTGTGAAAATGTCAATTCTACCAAAAGCAATGTATGGATTTAATGCAATACCAATAAAAATACCAGTATCATTCTTCACAATGATTGAGAAACTTATCTCAAAATTCATATGTAATGGCAGCAGGTCTTAGATATACAAACATATCTTCACCAAAAAAAAAAAAAACATTTCTGGAGGTATCACCATATCCAATCTAAAGCTATATTACAAATCCATAGTAACAAAAAACAGCATGGTACTGGAATAAAAACAGAAACATAGACCAATGAAATAGAACTGAAGACCCAGACCTTAGGACTAGTAACTACAGCTGCTTAATCTTTGAGAGGTGCAAATAATGCAGACTGGAGAAAAGATAGCATCTTCAATAAATGGTTTTGGACAAATTAGATGACCATATGTAGAAAAATGAAATTAGACCCACTCATTTCTCCATACATAAAAATCAAATCCAAGTGGATTTAAGACCTCAATATAAGACCTGAAACTCTTCAACTACTGGAAGAAAAAATAGGAGGCACTGTTCATGTTATAGGACTGGGGAAAGACTTCCTGAATAAAACCCCAGTAGCCCAGAAAATTAGACAAGCACTCAATCAATGGGATCTCATGAAGCTAAAAAGCTTTTGCACAGGCAAATAAACCACAAGCAGAGCCAATAGATTACCCACTGAATGGGAGAAAATCTTCACTAGCTATAACACTGACAAAAGCCTAATATCTAGAATCTTCAAAGAACTCAAACAACTAAACAATAAAAAAATAATCAAACAACCCACTCCCAAAGTTGGGCAGAGAATTGAATAGGGAATTCTCAGAGGAAGAATTATAAATGGCTAACACGTACTTAAGAAAATGTTCAATATCCCTGACCATTAGGGAAATACAAATTAAAACAACTATGAGGTTCCAGCTCACCCCAGTAAGGATAACAAACACTAAAAATTCAAATGAAAACAAATGTTGGAAAGGATGTGGAGAAATAGGAACCCTCATTCTCTCTTGGTGGGAATGTAAGCTGGCACAACCACTATGGAAATCAATATGAAGACTCCTGAACAGGATCAATTTAGAGTTACAAACAGACCCTGTTATTCCTTTACTAGGCATTTACCCTAAAAGTTCTACACCTCAGTTCGGAGATATTTGCTCAACCATGTTTATGGTTGTTCAATTCATAATAGTTAAGAACTGGAATCAACCTAGGTGCCCATCATTAGACAAATGGATAACCAAGATGTGGTATATCTACACAATGGAAGTCTACTCAGCAGTAAGAAAAACTGAGACAATAAAATTTGTAGAAACATGGTCGAACTTGGAAAAGATCATACTAAGTGAACTCATACAATCACAAAAAGACAATCATCGCATGGTCTCACTCATCTGCAGTTCCTAACCTGGATCAGCCTGAGTTGCTGACATACCTGAATGGCATCATGAGCCTTGGACAATAGGGAGGGAAATGGTGGAAGGGAGGGAACAAAACTAAACCCAAATTGAACTGGTACCATAGAAACCTATATCCTGGAAGTTATACTAAAAGGTTGAATCCTCAACAGGACCTTAGGGAGAGCACCTAAATCAAAGGGTCCTGGAGAGGGTGAGATAAAGCCTAACCTTAAATTTCTCCTGTTTCTCTTTTTTTTTTTTTTTCTGTCTTTTTCTTTTTTTCTTTTCCCTTGACACTGGCCTGGAATTCCCTTTACCAGGACTCAGTTAACATCCACAATGAGCTGTTGATTGGGGAGACCTACAAGGTTTCCCAAAACAAACAGGACAGATTTCTGTCAGAGCACTTGATTACCCACCAGTGGTTAATGGTAAGACCCTACTGCTGAAGACATCATGTGCTGTCTAGCATGGACCATGGAGCAACTTGGTTGGAATCCAGAAGAGAGCCAGACCCCACCTGAAGGGCAGTACATGAGCTACTGGGGGTGACCAACATCTGTCTGAGAAACTCAAAGTCTAAGCTACTCAGAATCAAACAACCTGACTTGATGCTCACACAAGTCCAACAGTGGCACACAGCCATGGTGGGTAACCAACTGCTCTTGGATTGGCTAACGGATCCTCTTAGTGGAAAGAAAACATACCTGGAACTGGAAAACAAGTCAGAATCCTATCCAGATAATGATTCTGCTTTCCAATGTCAAGCTCCCACTAATATTGGGCTATAAGAGGGTTTATACCCTTAAATTCCCTCTAATAATTGTTATCCCATTTAATTGGTGCTGACTTCACTCTCCGTTACAGAATCTGCTTCTCTTTTATAGACCAGAGCAGGACCTGAGGAGATAAATGACCCAGAACACTTCACCCTGGCCCCAGATGAAACCACAGAGGAATTGGGGAAATGAACAAGAGTGTGCTTTATCAGCACAAGTGTGAAGGAGATAGACACTGAGGACACTCAGCTCCTCCCAAAGCAGAGATTCAGAGGCTCCTGAGAGCACAATCTCTGAAGTAGACCTAAAATGCAACCAACATGTCTCAGGGAATTTTGCAGAAGAGGGGACAGAAAGATTGTTAGAGCCACAAGTTGGGACATTATACATATAAACATTGTCTCTCCCCCATAACTGACTGCTGCCCCCCACAATTCATGACCCACAATCCCCATGGGGTTGAACTGCATCCTCAATGAGGAGGGCCTCCTCAGAAAAGGGGCAGTGATGAGGGAAAGGATGGTACCAACTTGTGTTGTTTACATACCAAATATGTCCATATCTAATAAAAATAAATTTTAAAAAAGAATGCTTTTAATACATACTACAGAATTTATTTCCATTATCTTCTTCCTAACAATCATCAACTTCTCCCACTTACTGGTCTTGAGAAGTCTAAGTATATTTTAGCACATTTTTAAATTTTGAAGATATTTTAGAATCTGTGAAAACTTAGACCTA
The DNA here is from genome assembly GCA_036346955.1 of Dipus sagitta. Taxonomy (NCBI): domain Eukaryota; kingdom Metazoa; phylum Chordata; class Mammalia; order Rodentia; family Dipodidae; genus Dipus; species Dipus sagitta. The sequence continues at coordinate 84,896,806 of CM070775.1, read as the reverse complement.
TAGAACATTAATTATTAGATGTAAAATTAATGGCCATATATTTAACATCCAGTCTGTGGTGCCCATTACAATTACTTGCATATAATATCCATTTAAAGTTGACATCAGGAAACTAAGTCACAGTTAAGTGGTCTGCCCAAGATTATACATCTAGGGCAAGGAAGATGGCTCAGCAGTTAAAGGCACTTGCTTAAAAAACATGGTGTCCCAGGTTCAATTCCTCAGTACACAGGTGCACATACTTCTGGAGTTCATTTGCTGCAGCAGGATCCCCTGATGCCTCTCTCTCTCTCTCTCTCTCTTTCTCTCTTCTCTCTCCCCCCCATAGATAAATAAGTAAACACATTTTTTAAAGAAGTTATACATCTAGAAAATAACAGCTTGGATCAGAATCCAGGCTTCCTGACTCATACTGTAGTTCTTTCCCTATAATCAGTATTCTCTAGTTTATTGCCTTGTCATTCTCTGAGAGTGCTACCCCCATTATCTCATCATTTCCTGATATATCTACACATGTCAAACTTCAAGCAAAAAATAAATAAAACTCATAAATAATAAACAGCAAGGTAATTACTACTAGGCATTGATAAAGGTAAAGATTAAGAAGGATCATAAGTAAATATATCAAAGAATTCTTCTTCAAATACTGGAAAACTTTCCAAGATGAAAATGAGCAGTTGGACATAATTAGCATAAACATTTTTGCCCACTTTTGAAAACTTTCACCTAGTTCAACCTAGTTCCTCACATTAGGTCTAAACAGATTCTGTTTGGATTCAAATGTACCAACAAAGATGATGATATTGGGTATATTCAGGTCAGCATTTTCCCAACTATATAAGGCTCTACATAGTTGAATTAGTTACATCTCTTACCATAAAATTTCTACATAAAGAGAGATTTTATATGCTCAGCTTTAGCTATATTGATCAAAAGATGCTCAGGTCGAAGAAAAAAATAATAAGTTTTAAATCTCCACTTTTATGTTGTATCTGCTATTTAAATTAATCTACCTAAATCTAAAAAGAGAAATAAAGAAATGGGAATAAAATCAATTAAATTAGTTATTATTGGTCCTCATAATTAAAATACAATAGTATCTAACAACCTCAGGTAATAAGTAATTATCAACTTTGTTTCACATCTATGAGATTAAACTTCCTACTTTCCTGATAGAAATTTGGTGTGACAGGCCTTTCTAAAATGAAGTTAATATTGAAGATGGATATGTTAAAATTCTTAAATTCATGATTCCAAGAAATGTAATAACTTCACTTATATTAATTTTTATCCTTTCCCAACAAAAAAATAAAAAAGAATGATTCCTGTATTAGTTACTTTCCCATTGCTATGAATTAATACAGAAGCAACTCAGGGAAGGAAAGACTTCATGTTGACTTTCAATTCCAGGGGGCAGAATCCACTGTGCTGGAGAAGGCATGGTAGGACCGGGTAGTTGGTCATCACACTGACAGGCAGGAAGCAGAGGATAAACAATAAGTGGGGCTGGCCTACAAAACCTTAAGGCCCGCTCCAAGTGACCCATGTTCTACAGAAAGGCTCTACCTTCTAAAGGTTATGCAACCTTCCCAAAAAGTACTGCTTTTCTAAGGACCAAGTATTCAAACACATGAGCCTATGGGGACATTTTACATTTAAACTGCCACAATTCTAATCAAGAAGTAATCGGTTTGTTGTGATTGCCTATTGTCCCAGCATTCTGGAGTCTAGGGTGAAGAAATCACTTGAGCTCAGGAGTTCAAGACCAGCCTAGGTCATAGCAAGGCCTCATCTCAAAACAAATAATAGAAGAAATATCCCCATCAACCCTTTGCCAACAGATGTGCTAAAGTTAATTTAGCCTGTTGAAAATGAGGGCTTTTGGAGTTTTAAATAAACATAGTTCTAGTAGTTAAGTCCAGAAATGTTATATATATATATATTATAGGCCTCCTTCCAACTAGTACTAAATAAAGGTGGAAATTATGAGACAAATGCAGGAAATGAGCTGGATCCCATGGAATGTCCTATGTGGGAGGCCCTTATTTTTTGATGGACCAGTGAGCACAATCCCCTCCCATTCAGGGTGTCTGGAGAACACCCTTGATTCTCAGTACTTCTGATGAAGTTTCCGCTTCAATAGGACAACGGCTTTCTATCAAAGAGTGTCATAACATCTTATCAAAGAATGTCATAACACAGAACCCTTCTAATTGGTGTGGAGAGCTCTGCAAGAGGATAGTAGTTGTAAGCCATAGCATCACCTCTCTTTAGGGAAAGGGAACAAAATTTAATACACAGGGAGACAGAAAGATAATTAATTGCCTTCTTGGCAACCCACCATTCTACTGCCAATGGGATCATTGTGACAAGTTATTAAATTCACGTCCAAATATTTAACTGAGCCACTTACTCAAGTAGTAGGCCCAATTTTAGGCACCCCACAGTTAGGGTGCTAATAAAGAAAAGTCTTCTATTCATGTTTCTGCAATAGTCCATATATATGTTGGCATTTATGGATGTTCTATTTCCTCTATGGTGCATATATTTGTCTACAAAGTATATACACATTTACATCAATGTATGGAAAGAAGAATAGATGGAGATAATTATAATAAGCCGGATGGTCCCAGGAAAATACAAGCACTAAACTAAGAATGAGAAATAATTATTTGAGGTAGTAGATATGCTGAATAACCTGATAAGATCATTTTGTAATATATACATGTGACTTCACATTGTATCCCAAAATTAATTACTATGTGTTAATTAAAGAAAAACAAAGCAAAAATAATACATTAGTACTGAAAGTCTTAAAAGAGTGTAAGAAGCCAGGCATGGTGGCACATGCCTTTAATCCCAGCACTGGGGAAGCTGAGGTAGGAGGATCACTGTGAGTTTGAGGCCACTCTGAGACTACATAGTGAATTCCAGGTCAGCCTGGGCTACAGTGAAACCCTACCTCAAAAAAAAAAAAAAGGTAAATTAGCCAACATTCCCAAAAGAAATGCTGGCCATAAAATTGGATCCATAACTACCAAAAACTTAAATCTTTGAATCAACCTAATAAAATTTATTTATACAAATTATACAACTGAGACAGGAAATTCCATAACCCAACATTCAAATATTCAGGGTGGAAGATAAAGGAGACACTAGGGAATTAGTTCACAGTAGGAAAGAGGAGGGGAGGAATAAGAAAATGTATCTGTATTAACTAAGCCTAAGTCTATAGCTGTTCCCTAAGCCATGGCCTTACAGAACTTGCTTAGAGGATTCACAAGAAGCAATGAATACCTAATTAAAATGTAAAGAAAGCATTTCTGCTTTTTAAACTCATACAATAAAAACACATTGCTAAATTACATTTTAATGACTTTAGACAAATGTATATCCATGTAGTCAAGTCACCATAGTCAAGATATAGAACATTTCCATAATTCAGAAAAGTTTCTTCAAGTACTTTATTATAGTCCCATCCTAAACCCCAGGATCACCAGTGTATTTTATGTAATTGTGGACTGCTGTTTTTTCTGAATTTCTATTTAAGTGAACTCATATTATAAGTTCTTTTTGTGTCTATCTTCTTTTGTTGAAAAAAAATTATTTTTATTCATGCTGTTTGTAACAGTAGTTCATGCCTTTGTATTACTTAGTAGAATTTCCCTGAATGAGTACTTGAGAATGTGTTGATATATTCACCTGCTGTTGGTCATCTTAATTGTTCTCAGATTTTGGTTATTGTGAAAAGCTGCTATGAAATATTGTGTACAAGACTCTGTGTGCATACATATGCTTACATTTCTTTGGGGTAAATGCCTAGGAGTAGATTGTTGAATCACAAAGTAATTGCTTAACTGTATAAGAAACTGCCAAGCCATTTACCAGAGTGTACCATTTTGCTTTCCTATCAGCAATATTTGAGTCCCAATTACTGCTTCACATTCTCACCAATACTTAATATACTCCATCTTTAATTTTAGACATTCTAGTGTGCATGTGATAGCACTTCACTGTGGTTTTAATTTACATTGTCTTAACTAAAAATGTTGAGCATCCTTTTACAAGCTTATTGCCCATTCATATATCTTCTTTTTATGAAGTGTCTTTTAAAATCTTTTGTTCATTTTTAAATTGAGTTGGTTCCCACTATGTTGACTTCAACTTTTTGCTAAAAATGACAGCACTTCTGGTCAATTTGATTTAGAGCCAGTAATTGGAGGCCCTCTAATGGTACTACTGGGCTCAAAATTACTAGTCAAAGTTCAAGTGAAAGGGTCAACAATATATGGAATGCGTAAATCAGATCATATCACTCTCTTGCTTCAAATCTTCCCATGGCTTCCCATGGCAATTAAGATAAAATCAAAGCTCTTAATCGTGGTTCCCAAAGCCCCATGCAATTTGACCTCTGTGTCCCTCTCCAACTTCATTTCTTGCCATCTCCCCTCACAAATGATGCTCCTGGCATTCCAATCTTCTGTCCCTTGATCACACCCTCTGTCTAGAGTTCTATTTCTGAAATTCCTGCTCCTCTGCCTTCTTCTCATCAAGCAATCTCAACTTTAACATCAGGGTGTTCCTGTGCAAGTCTGCTGAACAGCACCCCTCAGTTCCTCTCTACCATAGCACTTGCCATCCTCTGAATCATTCTATGTTTTTGTGTCTGTTGTATGTTACTCCTCTGGTAGAATTTATATATCATGAGTACAGGAACTTGGCCTTGCTCACTGAATCATCCTTAGAGTCATAAATCATGCCAGTAATATACTATTAGTTTACTGACTGGTCTTTAGAAAGGCTGGTTCTTGCTTCTTCTCAGCTGTTTCTCACAACAGAAATTTCCAGTCCCTGTAACCAGAGCAACATTTTCTGGAGTTGTGAAGCACTGCCCCTAAGAAAGCATAAAGTACCCAATCTGAGGCACCACACCTCCCCAGACCAATCCCAAGCAAGAGTAATTTGTCAAGTGAGATAGGTAAGGGGATGGCTTTTCAGCAGGGGAGGGAAAAGTGCGTTTCTGATATTCTTAGAGACAGTTTCTTTTTGGATGCTGTTGTAGTCAGCTCCACATTGCTGGGATGAACAAACCAGGTACTGTTTAGGGAAAGAAAGGATTTATTTCAGGTTTATATCCAGAGAGGAAATTTCATCAGTGATGGAAAAAGCTATTTCCATACATGCAAGCTGAGAGAAACCATCCCCAGCCAGCAAACACCAAAAGCAACAAGCATAAAACTTACAGCAAATAGAAGGAGACCAGCCACAGCTCAGAGCTCCAGACCTTTGGGCTGGAAATCAGATCCACCCCTAAACACACTTCAGGGCTGGAACTCAGGATCCACCCCCAGTGACACCTCTTCCAGCCAGGTAGCTGAAGATTCAAGTTACAAGCTCAATAGTTTTATAGACCTGAGTCTATGGGAAACACACATTCAAACTACCACAGATGGCCTGGTGGATGGACATTTTCACTTTTCTCTGAGCCTCATCAGCAGCAGAGGCTTCATTGCTTTCAAGACCATGTTCCCATCTTCTACTTCTTCTAAATTTTATGTTTCTTCCTGCCAGTGTGTGATCTGATCACTTTGTAAAAGACTTTGAACTCCATTTTGTAATCCCACTTGTAAATTCTGGGCAAGAAGTAGTGCTTCCCACCCCATTGTCCCACAGCTTTTTTTTTTTTCTTTTTTTTTTTACCTCTGGTCACTTTCACAAAGGTGATAGACAGATATATTAGACAGATAGATAGATAGGCAAACTGATGATAGAAAAGATAGATAAGATTAGATAGGATAGACAGATGGATGATAGATGATAGATTGGTAGCTAGATGATAGATACAGAGATAGATGATTGTTAGAAGACAGATGGAAGAAAGAGAGAGAGAATAGGTCTCATAGTTTTATTTATTTGTATTGCTGTTTGGGAGTGTCTTTCAAAGAAACACTGCTGATGCTCAAACAGAACTACTTCTGTATTGGATGCATATCATTACCAAAGCCAAATGTGGAAAATTATTCTCTTCCCATATCCTAACTAATGAGCAAAGGCTCCCCTTCCAATTATTAGAAACTCCATAAGCCATATGCTTTCTATTTAAGTATTTAGTAATAAGTCAAGAAGAGAAATCAGGGCTGGGAAGATGCCTCAGCAGTAAAAGAAGCAGTCAGGTTCACATTGCTGGCAGAAATCTTCTTGGGGAGAGCAATCTCCAATAGATTGCCAGTGGGAGGGCACAGAGGGGAAGAAACAGGGAATCACTGATTCCATCACGTGCGGGTAGCCTACCCCGCCCCCCAAGCAGCCACCATATCCACAGTCCCAGGAAACTCCTGCACTTATTGTAGGAACAGGGTCCCAGGCCAACATGGTACCACTTGCCTCACTGCATAGGGGCAATAGCCCTGCTATGCCTGCCCATGAGTGACCTTGGCCAGGCTCTGCCCACAGGCCCATTGGAGCTCAGGCTCCTTTGATCAATTTGCCCACCAAACGCGAGCCGCCAACGATCCCTGCTTGTGCAAGCTTAGCCTGCATGGCCCATTTGCTCACTTACTGCTCCAGCTGCCGCACACTCATGCGCGAGCTCAGGGCCATTGCAACTGCCCACACAAGCTCAGGCTGTCTCTATCTGTGCTTGCACTAGCTCAGGTGCCAGCTCCTCCCTGTCTGCCATGCCACTGACTGCCATTGTCCTGCTGCAAGGGAGCGCAGACTGCTTCCAGGTCCCAGTGTTCCCCCACCCAGAGTTTGGGCTGCTTTGGTGCTTGATGCCTCAGTGTCCCTCCTAGGGCAAATGCAGGAAGCTTTGGAGCACTACCACGTGAGAGCTCAGGCAACTTTGGTACCCCTGCTAGGCAGGAGCTGAGGCAGCTTTGGCAAGTGAGAGTCAAAGCCCAGACTGTTTGGCAACTGCCTCAGGCTGTTTCAGCTTCCCACTGTGCTTGAGCCCAGGCTGATCCACCGACCTACTTGCCCATACTTGGTGATGGACAGACCACAGCACAAAAGAAATAACATGAAAAATCAAATGCAAGAAAATCCAGTTAGATCACCAAGTCCTACAATGAACATCTCTAATCGAAACATTAGGATCAGAACACCAAAATGAAGCTATGAGCAATGCAACCCTGACCAAGCTACTAGTAGAACTTGCAGAAAAGCAACAAAGGACTGATAATCATGTGGATGCTACCATCACTAGATTAGACCTAATAGATAAGAAAATGGAAGGAGTTCAAAGATAGATAAGAGATATGAGACTTTCAGTTAAGATGGCACCATAGGAACCACGCCAAAGCAGCCTAGAGGAGAAAAGGACAAAGGAAACCCAGCAAAATACACACTTTTACTAAAACGTGAGGTGTATAGGAAATTAAAACGGCAGCATAGAAGTAGGAGAGATCCAGGGCATCCAGAGCCCATGCAGGCAGGCCAAAGCGGCTCCGGCAGCGGCAGCTCTGGCAGCAGCAGCGGGAGCCGTGGCTCCAGCACCAGCTCTCGCTACAGCAGTGGCAGCGGCAGCAGCGGCTCCAGCAGCGGCAGCAGGGTGTCCAGCAGCAGCGGATCCAGCAGCGGTAGCAGCAGCACCAGCAGCAGCAGCGGAGGCTACAGCAGCGATGGTGCCAGGTCTGCAGGGCCACAGTTGCCAGGCTCGGCTTGCCCCACAGGAAAACCCAGTGCCCAGCTCCAGAAAACAGAACAGCGGTCCAGTGACCCAGCCAGCCTACTTGAACCCACATGGCACCAAAAAGGGACGCAAGCAGAGCGCAGCATAACTGAAACCAAAATCATCCAAAAAGGTAACTGGGATTGCACCAGGGAAGGGTCTCACTTGGTCACAAGCTGACTTGGGACCCTCAACAGACCAGAAATCTTAACCTCTTTGTGGATAGAGGATATGGTTGTTATAGTACCTACTGTTGCATAAATACTTGGAGCTGTTTTTCATTGAATGCATACATGGTTTAGTTAAATTTTACAATCTATCTGTATTTTGTTCTACTCAGCCTACTTGAATACTCTCACAGCAGGCAAACCCAACCCCTAGGAACACTTTTGTTGATACTCTGAGAGTCTTAAGACCAAACCTAACACCTTAAGCTCCTACCCTGAAGATATATAACATCAGATCAATTGATACAGGTAAGAATACCCAGCTAACTAGAAACTCCAAGCATTAACTTAAGCAAAGATGCAAAAATATATACATTATAACACAAGAAACACAAAAAATCAAAACAATATAAACCCACCAGAAAGTGTTGATGCATCATAAATTACCTCCAGTGAGATTGAGTTAGAGGAAATATGTCAGAAAGATTTCAAAAGAATGATTGTAAATATGTTCAAAGAAGTCACAGAAGAAATCAAATGAATCAAAGAAGACAGAGGACACCAATTTAATGAAATAAAGAAGTCAATACAAGACACAAATAAGGAAATAGAAATAATAAAGAAAAACCAGTCAGAATTACTAGCAATGAAGAACACAGTCAATGAAATTAAAAAACTCAGTAGAAAATCTCACCAGTAGAATGGATGAAGGAGAGGACAGAATATCTAAGCTAGAAAACCAGGTGGCAGATCTAATACAGTCCAACAAAGAGAAAGACAAACTAACAGAAAAGTATGAATGGGAATTTTAAGATATTTGGGACACTGTGAAAATATCAAACACAAGAATCAGGGCACAGTAGAAGGACAAGAATTTCACCCCAAAGAAATAGTAGGCATCTTCAACTAAATCATAGAAGAAAACTTCCGCCAAATTGGGGGAAAGGTGCCAATGCAGATAGAGGAAGCCTTTAGAACACCAGCCAGACAAAACCTGGAAAGAACCTCTCCTTGCCATATTATAATCGAACTACCAAACACACACTCCAAAGAAAAAATATTAAGAGCAATTAGAGAGAAAAATCAAGTTACTTACAAAGGCAAGCCCAAAAGCATTATAGCAGATTACTCAACCCAAACTTTAAAAGCCAGAAGGGCGTGGAGTGATATATTCCAAGTTCTGAAAGATAACAACTATCAACTAAGGTTACTTTATCCTGCAAAGCTATCCATTCAAATACACAGAGAAATAAGGACATTCCATGACAAAAGCAGGCTAAAGGAGTATTTGAAGATAAAACCAGCTCTACAGAAAACACTGGAAAGAATCCTCCATGCCAAAGAGAAGGAAAAGCACACATATAAGGAACCTGGAAAAAAAGAAAAAGAAAAAACAATGCTCAAATACTAGTTAACACAAGAGAGCAAAGGTAGAACTGGAACTACAGAAAAATATGGCAAACATAAATATTAATAGCCTCAATGCCCCAACCAAAAGTCATAGGTTTTCAGACTGGGTTAAAAAGCAGGATCCTACAATTTGTTGTCTCCAAAAAACTCACCTTTCTACAAAGGATGGACATTATCTTAGGGAGAAAGGTTGTAAAATGATGTTTCAAGCAAATAGGCCTAGAAAACAAGCAGGGGTTGCTATCCTAATATCTGACAAGGTAGACTTCAGTCCAACGTCAGTCAGGAAAAATAAGAAAAATCACTTTATATTGATTAAGGGCACACTCCAACGGGAGGACATTACAATCCTAAACATATATGCACCTAATATGGCGGCTCCCAAATTCACCAAGCAAACGCTATTAGAACTAAGGTCACAGATAACACCAAACACAGTGGTAGTGGGTGACTTCAACACCCCACTCTCATCAATTGACAGGTCACCCTGGGAAAAAATAAACAAAGGCATCTGGATTAAATGAGGTCATAGAACAAATGGACCTAACATATATATACAGGACATTTCATCCAAATGCTGCAGAATATACATTCTTTTCAGCAGCACATGGAACATTCTCTAAAATAGACCATATATTAGGACACAAAGCAAATCTTGACAAATACAGGAAAACTGAAATAATTCCTTGCATTCTATCTGACCACAATGTAATCAAACTACAAATCAATAGCAAGAAAAGCTATAGACCATACACAAAATCATGGAAACTAAACAATACACTACTAAATGATGAATGGGTCAATGAAGAAATCAAGAAGGAAATCAAAAAATTCCTAGAGTCAAACGATAATGAGAACACAGCATACCAAAATCTCTGGGACACAATGAAGGTAGTTCTAAGAGGTAAATTTATAGCTTTAAGTGCCTATATTAAGAAATTAGAAAGGTTACAAGTAAATGACCCAATGCTTCACCTTAAAGCCCTGGAAAAAGAAGAACAAGGCAAACCAAATGTAAGTAGATGGGAAGAAATAATAAAGATTAGGGCAGAAATTAATGAATGAGAAACAAAAAAAAAATATCCAAAGAATCAATGAAACAAAGAGTTGGTTCTTTGAAAGGATAAACAAGATTGATAAACCCTTAGCAAATCTAACCAAAAGAAAGAGAGAAGAGAAACAAATTAATAAAATGAGAGATGAAAAAGGCAACATCAAAACAGATACCAGAGAAATTGAAAGAATCATAAGGAAATACTATAAAAACATATACTCCACTAAGTATGAAAATCTGAAAGAGATGGTTGATTTCTTTGATTTGTATGACCTACCTAAATTAAATCAAGATGAGATTAATAACTTAAATAGACCTATACAAGTATGGAAATCCAAGCAGTTATCAAAAACCTCCCAAATAAAAAAGTCCAAGCCCAGATGGATTCACGGCTGAATTTTACCAGATCTTCAGGGAAGAACTAATGCCATTGCTTCTTAAGCTTTTCCATAAAATAGAAAGAGAAGGAATCCTACCAAACTCCTTCTATGAAGCCAGCATCACCCTGATACTAAAACCAGGCAAAGATAGAACAAAAAAGAAAATTACAGACCAATCTCCCTCATGAACATGGATGCAAAAATTGTCAACAAAATATTGGCAAACAGAATACAAGAATATATCAGAAAGATCATTCACCCTGACCAAGTAGGCTTTATCCTAGAGATGCAGGGATGGCTCAACATACACAAATCAATAAATGTAATACATTATATAAATGGACTGAAGGACAAAAATCATATGATCATCTCATTAGATGCAGAAAAAGCATTTGACAAAGTCCAACATCCCTTCATAATAAAAGTCCTACAGAGACTAGGAATAGAAGGATAATATCCCAATATAATAAAGCTAATTAGGACAACCCTACAGCCAGCATATTACTAAATGGGGAAAAGCTGGAAGCTTTAACACTAAAATCAGGAACAAGACAAGGGTGTCCACTGTCCCCACTTTTACTTAATATAGTACTGGAAGCCTTAGCCATAGCAATAAGGCAAGAGATGCACATAAAAGGGGTACACATTGGAAAGGAAGAGATCAATTTATCATTATTTGCAGATGACATGATTCTATACATAAAGGACCCTAAAGACTCTACCTGCCAACTGTTAGATCTGATAAACACCTACAGCCATGTAGCAGGATACAAAATAAACACACAGAAATCAGTAGCATTCCTATATGCTAACAACAAACACACAGAGGATGAAATCAGAGAATCACTCCCATTCACAATTGCATCAAAGAAAATAAAGTACCTTGGAATAAACCTAACCAAGGAAGTAAAGGATCTCTACAATGAAAACTTTAAAACACTCAAGCAAGAAATTGCAGAAGACACTAGGAAATGGAAAAACATCCCCTGTTCATGGATTGGAAGAATCAATATTGTGAAAATGGCAATCTTACCAAAAGCAATCTACATATTTAATGCAATCCCCATCAAAATTCCAATGGCATTTTTCACGGAAATAGAAAAAACAATCCAAAAATTCATTTGGAATGACAAAAAAGTCTTGAATATCTGAAATAACACTGTGCAACAAAAATACGGCTGGTGGTATCACCATACCTGATTTTAAGCTATACTACAGAGACACAGTAAGAAAAACAGCATGGTACTGGCACAAAAGCAGACATGTAGATCAATGGAACAGAATAGAGGACCCAAATGTAACCCCATGTAGCTATAGCCACCTGATATTCGATAAAAATGCCAAAAATACTCATTGGAGAAAAGACAGCCTCTTCAGCAAATGGTGCTGGGAAAACTGGATATTTATCTGTAGAAAGATGAAAATAGATTCTTCTCTCTCTCCATGCACAAGAATTAAGTCCAAATGGATTAAAGACCTTAACATCAGACCTGATGAGAGTAAGAAACAAGCAGGCATAGCTATATTAATATCAGATATAATAGACCTCACAGTCATTACCCTAAATATTAATGGCCTTAATTCACCCATCAAGAGACACAAGCTAAGAGGATAGATCAAAACATTGGACCCCTCAATCTGTTGCCTTCAAGAAACCCATCTCACCACTAAAGACAGACACCTCCTCAGGGTGAAAGGGTGGAAAACAATATTCCAAGCAAATGGGAACAAGAAACAAGCAGGCATAGCTATATTATTATCAAATAAAATAGACTTCAAACAAAAAATAATCAAAAAGGACAAAGAAGGCCACTTCCTACTTATCAAGGGAAGAATCCATCAAGAGGATATTACAATCATAAATCTGTATGCACCAAACACAGGGGCACCACAGTTCATAAAACAATACCTACTTGACAATGACACAGAAATAACTAACAACACCATCATAGCTGGGGACTTCAATATAACAATATCAGTATTAGACAGATCATCCAAACAGGAATTCAACAGGGAAGTAAGAGAGCTCAACAAAACCATAGATCACTTAGACATAATGGACATCTACAGAACTTTCCATCCCAAATCCACAGACTACACATTCTTTTCAGCACCCCATGAAACATTCTCTAAAATAGACAATATACTGGTTCACAAAGACTGCCTCCACATATTTAGGAAGATTCACATAATTCCCTGCATGATATCAGATCACAATGCTGTATTGCTAGAAATCAATAACAAAAGACCCACCAAGAATCCAAACGGCACCTGGAAACTGAACAGTACACTTTTAAACAGTAAATGGATAGTAGATGAAATAAAAAATGACAATGCAAAATTTTTAGAAAAGAGTGTCAATAAGAACACATCATACCAAAACTTATGGGACACAATGAAGGTGGTCCTCAGAGGAAAATTCATACCACTCAATGCCTTCAAAAAAAGACAGAAAGGTCCCAAATCAATAACCTAACCAACCACCTGAAGGCCCTGGAAAACCAAGAAAACTCCAACCGAAAAAGCTCCAGAAGGAAAGAAATAATTAAAATAAGAGCAGAAATTAATGAATGGGAAACTAAAAAAACAATTAAGACAATTGACAAAACAAAGAGCTGGTTCTTTGAAAAACTAAACAAGATTGACAAACCCCTGGCCAATTTGATAAAGCAAAAAAAAAAAAAAAAAAAAAAAAAAGAGATGCTTCAAATTAACAAAATCCAAAATGAAAAAGGAGAGATCACAACAGACTTAAGTGAAATTGGGAAAATCATCAGGACTTATTTCAAAAGCCATACTCCACAAAACTGGCTAATGTGGAGGAGATGGATAAATTCCTGGACACATACTATCTATCAAAGCTAAACTCAGAGCAGATTAATCTCCTAAACAAACCTCATTGAGATTGAAAAAGTAATAAAAAAAAAAACCTCCCCAAAAAGAAGAGTCCAGGACCAGATGGCTTCTCAGCTGAATTCTATCAAACCTTCACGGAAAAACTCAAACCAATGATCCTCAAACTGTGCTACACAATTGGTGAACAGGGAAAGCTACCCAACTCCTTCTATGAAGCTAGTATCATCCTAATTCCAAAACCAGGCAGAGACGCCACAAGAAAAGAAAACTACTGGCCTATTTCCCTGATCAATTTAGATGCAAAGATCCTGAACAAAATCCTCTCAAACCGAATCACAACAACACATCAAAAACATTATCCACCTCGACCAAGTGGGATTCATCCCAGGAACACAGGGGTGGTTCAACATACGGAAATCTGTCAATAGAATACACGACATAAACAAGGTTCAACATAAAAACCACATGATCATTTCGATAGATGCAGAAAAGGCCTTTGACAAGATACAACATCACTTCATGATCAAAACATTGGAGAGAATTGGCATGGTTGGTTCATATCTTAACATAACAAAGGCAATATACAAAGCTCTGAAGGTCCAAATAATACTTAATGGAGAGAGACTGGAGGAATTCCCATTAAGATCAGGAGCAAGACAGGGTTGTCCACTCTCACCTCTGCTCTTCAATATCGTACTGGTAGTCCTAGCTCAAGCAATAAGACAGGAGAAGGAAATAAAAGGGATACAATTTGGAATGGAAGAAAGGTAAGTTAGCCATATTCATTGATGACATGATTGTATACATTACAGACCAGAGAGACTCCATCCCAAAACTCCTGAAGGTGATTAACTCCTATAGCAAAGTAGCAGGATACAAAAATCAATGCACAAAAATCAGTAGCCTTCCTATATTCAAATGACAAAGATACAGAGAAAGAAATAAGGGACATAGTCCCATTTTCAATTGCAACAAAAAAAATAATAAAATACCTTGGAATAATGTTAACAAAGGAAGTGAAAGATCTATACAACGAAAACATAAAAACACTCAAAAAAGAAATTGAGGAGGACTTGAGAAAATGGAAACACCTCCCATGCTCCTGGATAGGCAGAATTAACATTGTGAAGATGACAATCCTACCAAAGGCAATATACAGATTTAATGCAATTCCAATTAAAATCCCTACAGTGTTCTTCACAGAGATAGAAAAAATGATCTCAAATTTCATATGGAAAGGCAAACATATCCTCAGCAGAAGAAATACCTCTGGAGGCATCAGCATACCTGATCTAAAGCTATATTACAAAGCCGTAGTAATAACAACAGCATGGTACTGGCATAAAACCAGGAGTATAGACCAATGGAATAGACTTGAGGACCCGGACTTTGGGTCAAGCAACTATAACTACTTGATATTTGATAAAGGCTGGAACAATATAAACTGGAAAAAAGATAGCATCTTCAACAAATGGTGCTGGACTAACTGGATAACCATATGCAGGAAACTGAAACTTGATCCACACATTTTGCCATGTACTACACTCAAGTCCAAATGGATCAAAGTCCTCAATATAAGACCAGAAACTCAACTACTACTCACAGTAAATATAGGAAGTACTTTCTATGATATAGGAATGGAAAAAGACTTCCTGAACAAAACCCCAGTAGCTCACGAACTTAAACAGTCATTCAGCCAATAGGAACAGATGAAGCTGAAGAGTTTCTTTACAAACAAGCATACAATAAGCAAAGGCAATAGATTACCCACAGAATAGGAAAAAATATTTGCTGGCTATCCAACTGACAGAGGCCTAATCTCTAGAATCTACAAAGAACTCAAAAACCTAAACAGTAAAAATTCAAACAACCCACTTACAAAATGGGGCAAAGAGCTGAACAGGCAGTTCACAGAGCAAGAAATACAAATGGCAAACACACACTTAAGAAAATGCTCATCATCCCTAATCATCAGGGAAATGTAAATTAAAACAACTATGAGATTCCACCTTGCCCCAATAAGGATAGCAAACATCAAAAAATCAAGCGAAAATAAATGCTGGTGAGGATGTAGAGAATTAGGAACACTCATCCACTGTGGGTGGGAATGTTAGATGGTACAACCACTTTGGAAAGCAATATGGAGACTCCTGAAAAAGCTGACTATAGAGATATAAACAGATGCAGTTATTCCCTTACTGGGCATCTACCCTAAAACCTTCAAACCACAGGCCAGAGAGATTTGTTCAGCCATGTTTGTAGCAGCTCAATTTGTAATAGCTAAGAGCTGGAATCAACCCAGATGTCCATCACTAGAAAAATGGATAATTAAGATGAGGTTTATCTACACAATGGAATTCTATACAGCAGTAAGAAAAAATGACACAATGAAATTTGAGGAAAAATGGTTGAACCTGGAACTGATCATTCTCAGTGAACTTACCCAATCACAGAAAGAAAATTGCCACATAGCCTCACTCATCTATGGCACCTAACCTGAATCTCCCCAAGAATCCTTACATACCCAGCAAGCAGCTCATGGACTAGATAATAGGATGGGTGGGGAGGGAGGGGGGGCAAGGGAGGGGGTGGGAAACACAAATCTAGACCCAAACGGCAATAGTACCATAAAATTCTACATCCTAAAAGGCAGACCCAATGGCTGAACCTTCACCAGGCCTTTAGAGGGAACCCCTGAGCCACAACACACTGGAGAGGGTATGGTGAAGACTGACCTTAATCTTCTACAGCTTCTCTCTCTCTCTGTGTATCTTCTCTCTAACTCTTTTATATTAGTTATCTTTTTCTTCCTTTTTTTGGTGGACACTGACCTGTAACTCCCAGTACCAGCATGTGGCTATCATCCACAATGAGCTTTAGATCAGAGAGACCTACAAGGTTTCCTAAAAGAAAGACAGATTTTTGTCCGAGTACTTGGTGACCCACCAAAGTTAGTGGTAAGATCCTACTGCTGAAGACACCTTATGTGGTTGACATGTAAAATGGAATGGCATATCTGGAAGCTGGAAGAGAGCCAGTCCCCAGATAGTCAGTGTGTCTAGTGCCAGAAGGTGCTACATGGGCGACTGGGAGAAAATGACCAATATCTGTCCAAGCAACTCATGGTCTAACCTACTTAGCAGCAAGTAACCTGCAGTGATGCTCGCCCAAGTGCAATAGTGGTGCACAGCCACGGTGGGAAACCAACTGCTCTTGATTTGGCTAACTGATCCCCTCAGTGGTACAGGACCCATAGCTGGAGCTGGGAAACAAGTCAGAACCATATCCAAACATAAGCCCACTCTCCATTATCAAGCTACTACCAATCGTGGGCTACAAGAGGGCCAACACCTATTAAATTCTGTATATAAAAAAAAAAGCAAGGGTTATCTCCATTTGTCCTGGTGCTAACTTACTCTCTGTTGGAGAATTTGCTTCTCTTTTTTAGATAGATGTAGATCCTAAGGAGAGAGCTACACCATCATACCTCAAAAGGGCCCCAGCTGAAACTAAGAACAATTGGCGAAACAAGCATGGGTGCTGTTTTCTTGGTGAACTGGGTACCAGCACAAGGATGAAGGAGATCAACACTGAGAAAAATAAACTCCTACCAAATCAGAGATCCAGAGACCCAGAGGTCCCCAACAACTCATCACTGAAACAGACCAAAAATGAACCCAACATGGCTCAGGGAAATTTTGCGGAAGAGGAGGAGGAAAGAATGTCAGAGCCACCTGTTGGGCCATGATATGCAGAGACATTTATCCTACCCATAACTGTGGGCTAATTGCAGAATGCATGACCCATATACCTCAACAAGGAGGGGCCAGGGGGAGGGGGTAGGACATGGATGAGCCTAACAATGGTACCAAATTGACTGTATTTGCTGAGTATAAAACTAATTAATAATAAAAAGAAACAAAAAAAGGAGACTAATGTAGAGAGAGGGGGGATATGATGTAGAGCAGAGTTGTGAAGTGGAAAGTGGGGGAGGGGTGGGAAATATCATGGTTTATTGTCTGTAAGTATAGATGTTGTCAATAAAAAATAAAAATTGGGGCTGGAGAGATGGATTAGTGGTTTAGCGTTTGCCTGTGAAGCCTAAGGACCCCGGTTTGAGGCTCGATTCCCCAGGACCCACGTTAGCCAGATGCACAAGGGGGCGCATGTGTCTGGAGTTTGTTTGCAGTTGCTGGAGGCCCTGACGCACCCATTCTCCCCCTCTCTCTCTCTCTCTCTCTGCTTCTTTCTCTCTCTATCTGTTGCTCTTAAATAAATAAGGTAACAAAAAATTTTTAAAAATCAAAATTTAAAAAGTTATGTAAATTTAAAAAAAGAAAGAAAAGGAGATGTGTGGCCAGAGCAAGGTCAACTGGGTAACTTCAAAAACCCTCCTCTCTTCAGTGAAGAAACTTGTTCTTTTTCTAACTTATAGTATCATACTTACAAGATTTCACTGACTCTTTATATTTGTACATCATCCCTAAGAACAGAAGTATAGGGCTAGGGATGTAGCTCTGTTGTGGAGTGCTTGCCCAGCATGCACAAGGCTCTGGGTTCAATCCCCAGTATAACACAAAAGGAAGAGAATAAAAATGTGCATATTCATGAACAAGCAAGTACTCATAACTGCATGATAAATAAAGATAAGATTGAACTCTCATTTTAGAATATGTTTCACTGCATTTTAAAACCAGTCATTATGGACAGAAGCAATTGCTAGTGTGTCTTATTTTTTAACATTTTCATACATATATATTACATTTTCACCATATATACTTCACATATTACCCTCCTTTATTTCTTTCAGTCTCACTATACTCTTTCTTCTCATCACTTACCACAGAAGAGAATGACTCTCCCTTCCCCACAACCCTTAACTGTAATTAGCTCAGTATGGAGAAGAATGGCTTCCCAAGCTCCTCCCCTATCTATAACAGAATATTGGCTGGCCTCATCCCATGCAGGTCTTGCACAGGTAACCCCATCTGGTGTGAGTTCATGAGTGCAATGGTCTTATGGTGTCCAGACACCAGAGTTCTCCAGTCTCCTCCCCATCCTTCAGTTCTTACATTCTTTCATCCTCATCTTCCTATCTTTAAGATGTTCCCAGAGCCCTGGAAGGGCTGACATATATGTCTCCTTTAGGTCCAAGTACTCATCAGTAACTTATTGTCAGTACTTGGCCAGTTATAATGACAAAGCAATTTTGTCCTTATTTTCTTTTAAGTTAATTTAATCTTTTCTTTTACTATTATTATTAACAACACATTTCATATGGATATATCATGTGTTGGTACCCTCTTTTCCTTTGTCTCTACCCCCATTCCATTGGGAATGCAACTCAGTAGGGTTGCATATATTCCCTACAGTCTGGTTTATGTGTTATGGGAACAGCAGTCAGTTATTTTTGAGGAGAGGGAATACCTCTGAGTATGATGTCTCAACCTGTGGCTCTTACAATCTTTCCACCTCCTCTTCCACAAAATTCCTTGAGCCATGGTGGGTGAGTTTTAAGTCTACTTCAGTGATGAGCTCTTAGGAGCCTCCAGGTCTCTGCTTTGGTAGGTGGTGAGTATCCTCAATGTCTGGTCTGTCTCCTATACCCTGACACTGATTATCATGTTCAACATGGAAGCAGTACTCATGCTCATCTTCCCAGTTCCTCTGTGATTTCAGCTGTGACTTGGCTGGAGTGTGAGGGGCAGTTTATCTCCTTGGATTTTGCCACCTTCTGAAAAAGAACAGATTCTCCAATGGAGAGTGAAGTCAGCATAGTTTATATGGGACAAGCATTATTAATTTAAGGAGAATTTGGTGTGTGTAACTCCCTCTTAGCCAAACACTAGTGAGAGTTTGACATTGGAGAGCATAATCTTTGTCTCCATAGGATTCTGAAATGGTTCCCAATTCCAGATATGGGTTTCTTTACACTGAGTGGATCTCTTAGGCAATCAGAAAGCTATTGGTTACCCACTGAGGCTGTGTGCCACTATTCTACTGGAATGTACATCAGGCCCCAGGGTGTTTGCTTTGAATAGCTTAGACCTCTGGTTGCTCAGACCTTTGTTGGCCACTTTCCCCTAGTAGCTCATGTAGTACTTTCCAGCATTAGACAGGCTAACTTTCTGGGGACTGGCTTTCTTCTGAATTCCAGGCAGTTCTGTGCTCTGTGTCAGCAGCACATGGTGTCTTCACCAATAGGGTCTTATCTTTTGCCTCAGGCATGTAATCAAGTGCTTTGACAGAAAGCTGTCTGGATTTGGGGACCTTGTAGGCCTCTCTGATCAACAGCTCAATGTGGGTAGCAACCAATTTCTGGTAAAGAGAATTACAGGTCAGAGACAGAAAAAAAAATTCTTTTAAACTTAGGCTTCCTCCCACCCTCTCCAGAGCCCTACTTTTCAGATGCTCTCCCCTTACTCCTATTGAGGGTTATGTCTTCTAGTCTATCTCTAAGGATAAAGGTTTCTGTGGTGCCAGTTCATTTTGGGTTTAGTTTTGTGTTTGTTTTTCCCCCACTTCTCCCCTTCCCCCAAACCCTTCCATCTCTATTTTCTGGGCCTTGAGTTGTCTATCAGGTATGACAGCAACTCGAGCAGGTCCAGGTTAGGAATCGCAGATAGTGACACATGGCGTTTGTCTTTCTGTGATGGTGTGAGTTCACTGAATATGATCTGTTCCAAGTCTGTCCATTTTTCTACAAACTTCATTGTATCGTTTTTTTTTCTTACTGTTGAGTAGAAGTCCATTGTGTAAGTGTACCCCAACTTTGTTATCCATTCATCCAATGATAGGCACTTAGGTTGATTCCAGTTCTTTTTTTTAATTTTTCTATTTTTATTTATTTATTTGAGAGAGAAAGAGAAAGAGGAAGAGGAAGGAGAGAGAGAATGGACATGTCAGGGCCTTCCACCACTGCAAATAAACGCCAGACACATGCACCCCTTTGTGCATCTGGCTTACATGAGTTCTGGGGAATTTAACCTGGGTCCTTTGGCTTTGCAGGCAAGTGCCTTATCTGCTAAGCCATCTCTCCAGCCCTTTTTAAAATTTTTTCTCAATTTTTATTCATTTATTTGAAAGAGATAATGCCAGTTCTTAGCCATAATGAATTGAGCAGCTATACATATGGTTGAGCAAATATCTCTATATTGATGGTTGGCACATTTAGGATAAATGCCCATTAAGGGAATAACTTTAAAAATATTTATTTATTTATTTATTTATTTATTTATTTATTTATTTGAGAGATATAGAGATAATGGGCATGCCAGGGCCTCTAGCCACCACAAGTGAACTCCAGACACATGTGCCACCATGTGCATCTGGCCTACATGGGTTCTGGGGAATCAAACCTGGGTCCTTAGGCTTCATAGGCAAGCACCTTACTTGCTAAGCCATCTCTCCAGCCCAGCTTTTTATTTAGAATACAAAGATTTAGATATCGTTCATTCTGGCATTTTTCAAATATAATTTATTTTAGTTGACTCTCATCCTCCCCTCCTATCTTCTTGCCAAATTCCCCTTCCCACCACAGTATTGATTTTGTGTTTGAACTAACCAAAGGCATATTTTTTAAATATAATTTCTTTTTTTTTTTTCATTTTGTTTTTGTTTGTTTGTTTTGTGAGGCAGGGTCTTACTGTAGCATAAGCTGACCTGGAACTCACTCTAGCTCCAGACTGGCATAAACTCATGGTCATCCTCCTACCTCTGCCTCTCAAATGTTGGGATTAAAGGTGTGTACTACCAAACTAGGTGAATTTCTTAATTGCTTCCAATTTTTAGAAATTATGATAGTGCTTTGAAGTGAACATTGTATATGAATCTTCATACATTGGGTACATTGTACATAAATCTTCAAAGGAAATCATTTCTTATGGCAAACACTTAGAAATGGAAAGATTTCATCAAAATAGCATGCTAGTGTGATTTTAATTTCTTTATGAAGCTAATGGCATTGACTAGTTTAACATGGGTTCATTGGCCATTATGATATCCTTTTTTATGAAGTGCCTATTCAATGTGTTGCCCATTTTTTATGTTGAGCTGTCATTGTTTTATATTTGGATGTGATATATAATTACATATGTATAATTTTTCAAATATCTTTTCACTATCTGGCTTGGTTTTTTCACTATCTTAATATTGCCTTTTTCTGAACAATTGTCTTTAATTTCAACTTAATCATTTCTTTTCATTTAGAGTTAGCACTTTCCTAGTCCTATTTCAAAAATCATTATTCCCTTAAGGACATGAACATATTCTCTGTTTTCTTCTAGAAGTTCCATTTGTATATCCTTCAATATCTCACCATTAAGTATGATTTTACTGCAGGTATTTGAAGCTACATATTTTCAAATTAAAGCACTTTTCTTTATCCTTAGATAGTTTAAATAATACACCTAAGCATTGAATTTCATCAAATGCTTAGCTGCAACTTTTGAGAAAAACCTGTTTTATTATTCTTTAATTTGGTAACTTGCTTCCAGATTTTTTAATATTAAAGTATCATTCCTGGAATAGAGGTAGTAGGACTATGATATATTTTTGTGTATTATTAGTTTGAATTGTAAATATTTTGTTCAGACTTTTTCATCTTAGTTCACTGAATAGTTTTTTTTTTTCTTATACCAATATTGTGTTTGGGGATATCAAAGTTACAAACTTTCCTATTCAAAAAAAAAAAAAAAACTTTCCCATTCTTCTGTTCCTTTAATGGGATCTGAAGTTATGCCCCCTTTTGAAAACCTGAGTTTGATAATTGTGTGCCTTTACTCTTTTCTTTCCCTTATAAGTATTGTGAGAAATTTATCAATTTGATTAATCTTTTCAAATAACCAAATTTGCGAGTTTTGTTTCCTTTATTTTATATTTGTTTTTACATCTTTAATACCTTTTCTGATCTACATTGCTTCCTTCTTTCTCCTTTCCTTGGGCTCAGTTTTCTGTAGCATTTCTAGTTTCTAAAAATGAATACTTGGATCATGGCTTTTTCCATGTAAACACCTTAAAACTCTCAAATTTCTTTTTTGTATAGCTTTATCTTCATTTTACAATAAGTTTTAATATATAATATTTTCATTATTCACCTCTAAATATCTACTAGATTTCATTATGCTATCTTCTTTGACCCTGGAGTAATTAAATAGCATATTCCTAATCATTAGGTTATTTTCTTACATTTCTGTAATTGCTTAGCTTAATTGTACTAAGACCTAAAAACATATTCTGTGCAATTTTTCTTGTTAAATTTTGTTGAGAAATGTGTTGTAGGTCCATATGAGAAATGTGTTGTAGGTCCATATATGCTCAACTTTGGTAATGCTTTGTGTGTACTTGAAAAGAAAGTAAACTCCGCAGTTGTTGATCTCGGTTTTACTGTGGCTCATCATTTGTTCGAGTCCGTGTGTTTCTGCTTAGGATTATTTTGCTTTTGCTTCTCTTTATTATTTTTTTTTTTTACTGAAGTTCTGTAGATGAACAATCTTCTCAGCTTTTTTTTCAGAAATATCTTCAGTTTACATCATCTTTGAATGCTGTGCTCGCTGAGTACAGAATTTTAGGTTGACAGAACTATATGTTATATAGAATTCTTTCACTTGTCACAGAACATTAGAAAACTACTTAATACCTTTATCTCATTTAAACAGAAGGGGATTTATCTAAATGTGTTTTGTCTAGGAGTCTTGATAACTGTAGGGTTGCAAATCACTATTCCAGTTTCTCATTTAATAATAATGATAAATTGCAATTTTCTTTATCATATACTAATATCTTTTTTGCAGTAAGGTTCACATTGATGGTAGAAATCACCCAACCAAGAGCAGCTTTTGTGAAAAAAGGGTTTATTTTGGCTTACAGACTCAAGGGGAAGCTCTATCATAGCAGGGGAAAACGATGGCATGAGCAGAGGGTGGACATCACTCCCTGGACAACATAAGGTGAACAATAGCAACAGGAAAGTGTGTCAAACACTGGCAAGGGAAACTAGCTATAATACCCATAAGCCCACCCCCAACAATGCACTGCCTCCAGGAAGCCTTAATTCCCAAATCTCCATCACAGGGAACCTAGAATTCAGAACACTTAAGTTTATGGGGGACACCTAAATCAAACCACCACAATCTTATTCATATTGAACATTACTTCTAATTTTTGTTTTACTAAGATTGCACTGTCTATTCTTGGCACAAAAACAAGGTGATTAAGTTATGTTTTTATTCACATCACATTAAATATCTCATAGTGCATGTCCCCTCTTACTTCACCACTTTTTCAAAATTTTACTGATATATTCCTATCAATTTATTGTTCCAGATGACTTTTTAATATTTTATTTACCTATGAGAGAGAGAGATGCAGATGGAGAGAGAGAGATAATGGGCATTCCAGAGCCTCTAGCCATGTGCTACCTTGGGCATCTGGCTTACATGGGTCCTGGGGAATCAACCTGGGTCCTTTGGCTTTGCAGGTAAGCACCTTAACCCCTAAGCAATCTCTCCAGCCGTCCTAGGTGATTTTAAGTAATTGAGCTTCTTTCTGTCCCCTCCTTCTCCCACCCTCCTTCCACTGAACCTCCTGTTTTTCTAACTAGTCTTTCTCTTTTGACATCTCTTTCTTTTTGTCCTCTTCCATCATCCATGTCAACAGGTTGATGGGCTCAATATTGTTCAGGTCTTGTAATAACCTATGGCTTCTAGGTTTAGCATTCTCCAACCATTCAGGGAAACTCTCTTATTTTTAAATTATATAGTAATTAGCTAATGAAGAAATAGGTTTCCATATTCTTATTCATAGTATCTTAAGTTTTGTGTAACCTTCCCCCACCTCTCCTCTTCTTCATCCCCTTCCCCTGACCCCACTTAATTTTTTATACCCTCAGCATTCTATTTATATCTTTATTATTCCCTTTCATAAGCCCTACCCCCCCCCCTTGGGGGCCATCTGATTCAAACCATCCACATTTTTTTTATCTCCAATAGATCCTAATGGATAAACATAATAAGGAAGTTTTTTTTCTATTTGAACTTGGTTCGTAGAATAATGAGTGTTAAAACAAATGTCTTTGAATTTGTTAAAGGAATCACTGATTTATTTCTATTTGTATACTGACTAAATGAATATTAAGAAAGTGCCTGGGCTAACTCCACAATTCATGACCCATATACCTCAACAAGAAGGGGCCAAGGGGAGGGGGTAGGTCACGGATGAGCCTAATAATGGTACCAGACTGACTGTATTTGCTGAATACAAAACTAATTAATAAAGAAAAAAAAAGAAAGTGCCTGGGGCTGAGTAGATAGCTCAGAGGGTAAAGTGCCTGTTACACAAGGATCCAGCATCCACAATAAAATGCAAGGCATAGTGGCACATACCTGTAATTTCAGCAACAGGGAGGTGGAAGCATTTTACTTATTCATTCATTTGTTGACAGACATCTAGGCTGATTCCATTGCTTAGCTATTGTGAAGTGCAGCAATCAACATAGATGAACATTTCTGTAACATGTTGACTTAGAGGTCTTTGTGTATAAACCCAGCAATGGTAAGGCTAGGTCATATAGTAGTTAGGGAAATGTAAATTAGCCACTTTGAGATTCAGCCTTACCCAAATCAGAATTTTCATCATCAAGAGAGCAATGATAACAAATGTTGGCAAGGATGTTGGAAACAGGAACTCACTGATATAGCTATTGCATGTAAAACAATACAGCCATGATAGAAATAAGTAGGGAGATGTCTTAAAAATAAAAATTACCTTTAAAACTATAACAAGTGCTTTTCTGAGTGTAGGTCTTTGATAATTTTATACATTTTAAGATGTAACTTCCTTTTGTTTGATTTTAATCACCTTTAGAAACAGTATGGGATCTGTTTTATTTTTTGAAACTGATATAATTGATCAAATGATCAGAGCTCTGCTTTTATAACTCATGTCAAAAGAAATCACAACACAAAATTTTAATCATACTTACTCATCATTCATATCTCATAAACATAGGCATGAATTTTAACTCTGTACATCTTTGCCAAGGAAAAGCATAATAGCAATACTTAGAGATCTCACCAAAAAAAGGCTACAAAGGATTATGGAATGTCTCAGCTTACAGTAGTTACTGAAAAAAAACAACTGAATTCTTCACATTCCACATTTCAGTGATAGCACATCAGAATTCACAGAATATTCTCTCTATGCTAATAAACATAGAAAAATATACCTAAGGAAAGAGATGGCAAAAGTAGAGGTCCTTGAGGCATCAGAAAAAGATGTTTACATCTGGATAAAGTTAATTTTTCCTTGTCACAAAAATATAAATTATTTAAAGATTTTTGCATGAGATGTTTTGACTTTCACTTCAGTGCCAAACCATTTTTCCCTCAGATGATTTACCTAATAGACATGAAGAACTGCTATCAGGCCTTTTCTCATGCAGTTATAGCAGCGAGAAAATTATTTTACATCAGTTGATGACAACTAGTATTCCTCTCAGGGGCTCATAATGAGAGAACTGTCAGGCAGGATGAGTGTCCAGCACAGAAGTGTTTAATTAATGAGCTCTTGTCTTGCCTCTAGGTAGTTCTTCACAGTCCTAAGGACATAGAGAGGGCACCCTCTGATCAGTCTAGGGAAATTTTTTAAAAACCAAAACCACACTTGCTGCTGAAAGAATTTCAGTTTAGATTCCTTTAAACCCAAGTTACCTGCAAAATTCCATGAATTTTTTCACCAGCTTATATTTTTAAAGGTGTAAACTGCCATAAATGTTATTGTATCTTATATTTTAAATAGTATATCTATAGCAAGAATATAGGAGAAAGCTATAATGAATTCATTTCTACTTCTTTTTGCATGTGTGTGTAGAGTTTGTCTTGTGTGCTGTGTAAGGTGTGTATGTTGTGTAGTATATGCACTTGTGTACAGTTGCATGAACCCAATGCACATGCATGTGGAGGCCAGAGAAGAATGTGGAGTGTCCTCTAATCACTCATCTTTATATTATTTCCCCAAGATGGGGTCTCTCCCTGAGCCCAGAGCTGCTGACCAACAGCAAGCTTCTGCAATTCTCCAGTCTTCGCCCCCTGTAGTCTGGGGTTAAAGATGTCTATGGCCACACCTAACTTTTTATATTGGTTCTGGGAAGTTGAACTTGGGGAATTTCCATCCTGAGAGGCCTTCATGCTTAAGCAGCAAGTGCTCTTAGCTGTTGTGTCATCTCTCCAAAACATCTCATTTCTACTTTTAAGAACTATAATTGGTGGGCTGTGGAGATGCCTCAGCAGTTAAAGGTACTTACTTGCAAAGTGCCAGCACAGGTCCAATTTCCAAGCCCATATAAAGCTAGATGAGCATTCATTTGCAGCAACAAAATACCACAGTGCACACACATACACACACACATACACATACACACGCGCACACATTCACGCAGTTAAATAATTTTTAAAAGAACTGTAATTGGTTCATTAAAATAACATGTGCATAGAATATAAACAAACAGCACAATATGTATGCAGTAGTTCGATTTTTTGCAAGGCTTGATGTGTGTTCTCAATTCAAAGGCTCATTTTAATATTTTCATAGTCCCCAGTTTTATAACCATCCCATAATTTGGTCTAGAATAATTATAGATTGCTCTGGAATGCTGCTTTCTCATATCAAGGCAATGTAACCTTTCCTGGTCCCAAGAGCTTGCACATAGTCCCTCTCAGTACAGTGGACAGCAACTGGTTCCCTAGTCAGAACTTGATGGCTAGGAAACAAAAAGCTGCCCTCACAAAAGGATTAGGGCTTGATGGTGGAAATTTATAGAGCTGAATGCAAGGAGGTATTAAACTAATTCCTCTCTGGGATTCTAGTGCAGTGCTCCTACCTTATGAACTGAATCAGCAAAGGAAGCATTAAAAACTCAAAAACCTAAACAATAAAAAGTCAAACAACCCACTCACAAAATGGGGCAGAGAACTGCATAGGGAGTTCTCAGAGGAAGAAATACAAATGATAAACACACACTTAAGAACATGTTCAATATCCCTAGTCATCAGGGAAATGCAAATTAAAACAACTATGAGATTACACCTTACCCCAGTAAGGATAGCAAACATTAAAAAAATCTAATAACAAAAAATGCTGGTGAGATTGTAGAGAAAGAGTAACCCTCATTCACTGTTGGTGGGAATGTAAGCTGGTACAATCACTATGGGAAGCAATTTGGAGACTCCTAAAAAAGATAACTATAGAGGTGCCAACAGACTCAGTTATTCCCTTACTGTGCATTTACCCTAAAAGTTCCAAAACTCAGCTCAGAGATATTTGCTCAACCATGTTTATAGCTGCTCAATTCATAACAGCTAAGAGCTGGAATTAACCCAGATGTCTATCATTAGATAAATAGATAACTTACTTGTGGTATATCTACACAACGGAATTCTACACAGCAGTAAGGAAAAAAGACAGAATGAAACTTGAAGAAAAATGGTCAAACTTGGAACAGATCATTCTCAGTGAATTCATCCAATCACACAAAGATAATTGTCACATGGCCTCACTCATCTGTGACTCCTAACCTGATTCTGCCCATTATGCTGAAATACCCAATAAACATCTCAAGGAGTGGACAATAGGGATGGTGGGGCAGGAGGAAAGGGTAAGAGAGGAGGACAAAAAACTGGACCCAAATGGAAATGGTACAATAAAATCCTACATCCTGAAAGGCATACCAAAAAGTCAAGCCTGCATCAGGTTCTTAGAATACCTGATTTACAGGGGCCTGGAGAGGTTATGATAAAGACTATCCTCAATCTTCTCCTGTTTCTCTCTCTGTCTCACTCGTCTTTCTTTCTCTTTTATATAACCTATATTTTTCTTCCTTCTTCTCCCTTGGCACTGACCTGTAGCTCCCAGTACCAGCATGTGGTTAATATCCACAATGAGCTTTTGATCAAAGAGACCTACAAGTTTTCCCAAAAGGAGACAACTCTGTCAGAGTACTTGATGACCCACCAAAGGTTAATGGTAAGACCCTACTGCCAAAGACACCATATGCTGTTGGGACGGAACATGGAGAGACCTAGCTGGAAACTGGAAGACAGTCAATCCCCAGACAGTTAGCTTGTCTAGTTCCAGAAGGTGTTACATGAGTTACTGGGGGAAAATGGCCAACATCTTTCCAAGCAATTCATGGTCTAAGTTACTCAGCAGCAATCAACCTGACGTAATGCTCTCCCAAGTGTAGTAGTGGCACACAACCATGGTGGGTTACCAATTGCTTTTGATTTGACTAAAGGATCCACTCAGTGGAACAGAACCCATACCTGGAATGGGGAAACAAGTCAAAACCATATCCAAACATCAGCCTGCTCTCTAATAACAAGCTCCCACCAACAGTGCTACAAGAGGCCCTACACCTATTAAATTCTCTCTAAAATAATAATGGGGATCCATGTATCTTGTACTGACCTCACTCTCCATTGGAGAATTTGCTTCTCTTTTTCAGATGGATGCAGAACCTGAAAAGAGAATCAGCCCATTGCACCCCACCAGGGCACCAGATGAAGCCATAGAGTTAGTGGGGTAATGAGCAAGAGATGCACTCTTGATGAACCTGGTATTAGCACAAGGGTGAAAGAGACAGACACAGAGAACATTCAACTCCTACCAAATCAAATAACCAGAGACACACACACTCTCAAGACCTCATCACTGAAATAGACCTAAATGAACCAAACATGGCTCAGGGAAATTTGTGGAAGAGGGGGAGGAAAGATTGTTAGAGCCATAAGTTGGATCATTATTCACAGAGACATTATCTCTCCCCCAAAACTGATGGCCACCCCCACAATGCAACACCCACAATCCTCATGGGAAGACAACAGGGAGAAGGCTAAGGCTGTATATACACTACATATATAACTAATTAAAAAATGCTACTGGACTTAAGTCTCCAGACTTTTCTCATCACCATTGTTCCCCTTGTCCACCAATCCACAGTCTACAAGAATGTCTTCTTTTTCTACCAGGTTAACAATGTATTTAAAGACAAAGTCCACTATAGTTACAACTCCTGGAAATTGACTCATTTTAGACTTCTTTCATATTTTTATCATGTTTTATAAAACCAAATTGTAATGTCATTCTTGACAATTTACGTTCTAAAACTCCTTAAGATTGAAGACTTTCATTTTATAATATAATCAATTATCCACTTACCATGTTCAGAATAATGTACTACAATTTTATTTAAGTGAATACTAGGTATATTGAAGTTAATGTTATAAGAGAAGGCACAAAATATTATTCTAAAACTAAAACATGAAGGCTACCACCTGGCATAACAATATACACATCCTATATAAAAGCACTGAGGGAAAACATTTCAAATTTATAAAACAGTAAGAAAACATTTTATATATCTTCAATAATTGTATTTATTTGTAAGCAGAGAAAGAGAATGGACATGCCAGGGTGTAGTGCCACTGCAAGTGAACTTCAGATACATGTCTCCCTTTGTGCATCTGGCTTTATGTGGGTATTGGGAAATCAAACCCAGGTCTTCAGGCTCTAAAAGCAAGTGTCTTTAACCACTGACCAATCGCTTCAACCCATGTTTTATATTTTAAACATTATTTAAAAATCTATTAAATAGTTGCAACTGGAGATCACCATATTAAGCCAAACAAATTGAACTCAGAAACAAATATCACATGTTTTCTCTCATTTATGGATCATAGATGCTATATAAATACATAAAATCATATGCATATAAGAGCAAATGTACATGCAAAACTGTGTGAGGAAAGAAATGGGATAATGAGGGGGGGGTCCTATGTAAAAGTATGTGATATACTTGTATAAATATGTATTTGTGATACTATGTACAATGAATATATACCAATAGTAATTTTATGTAAAGAACAAATTGCACTTTGTCTGTTGTCAATTTCTCAGTGATATTCCTTGTTTTCTTTAAAATAAAGTTCAATATATTTAAGTAAAAAAAAAAAAGATAAAATCTCCTCTGCAAAACTATAGACTATAGGATTTTGCACACACACACACACACACAAAAAAAAAAAAAAATACTGTGATCTTATACTTACCACAAATGGCATCCACATCATCAAGGTCCATGTTGAGCTATTGTGCCAAAATGTCATGGTTACTGGTATATGATTGGACTGAGCAGCATCCAGATGATTGTTAACCATTTTACTATTACTCTTAAAGCTCTTCCCAACATCCCCTCAGTGTCTCTTCTCTTCCTTACTACCTTCAGTAAGCATTGCAAACCACCCCCGTGCTGCAGTAAAGAATTCTCCTTACATCTAAATCCTTCCTGTATTTGTTACATTGTGTTAGTCAGTTTTGCATAGCAGTGACCAGAAAAAAAAAAAAAAAACACACACACACACACACAATTTAAAGGAAGATTTATGTTGGCTCATGATTTCAGAGAGCTCAGTTCATGGCCACACATCTGGGAAGAACATTTTAGCAGTGGAAGCACGTGGCAGACATTCTTTGCTTCATGATGGACAGAAAGCAAAGAAAGACCTAGGGAGATGACTCAGTAGTTAAAGGCATTTGCTTGCAAAGCCTACTGACCCAGGTTCAGCCCAAGTTCAAATCCCAGTACCCATGAAAAGCCAGATACACAAAGTGGTACATGCATGTGGAGTGGGTCTGTAGTGACAAGAGACTCTAGTGTGCCCTTCTCCCACCCCCAACTCTCTCCTCCCAAATAAATAAAATATTTTTAAATTAAAATAAAACTATCTAAAACAAAAAAGTGAGGAGGGGGGAAGAAACCAAGGACCTTTGAAGGCGTGCCCCCAGTGACCCACTAACTCCAGCAGGCCTCACTCCCAGTTTCCATCACCTCCCAAAATAGTACTGCAGGGCAGGAGTCAAGCATTCAACAAAGAGCCTACGGAGGACATTTTCACATTCAAATCAACTGTAACATTGTTTAAATTGGAAGTAACAGAAACTATCTTAGACATAAAGGAACTTTATTGGCTTGTGTTCTTGATAACAGCTTCTATTCAAGTCTCAAAAAATGTATGCCACAACCTTTCTTGTTTTCTCACTCCCTCGCCTTTCCTCTTCTTTGCTCCATTTCTCAATGGCTAGGCTTCATTGCCTAGGTATGTGTGTGAGTTCATCACAAGGGGAACTTTCTTTGGCCATGTGTGGAATATACCGACAGCCACTCCTGTGCAGAAGGAAGAGCAGAGGGTTGGACAGGATGGAGTACCTCTTCTAAGCAACATGAGGTGGGGAGGAGTCTTGATACCTACAGTAGGCCACAGGCCTACACCAGTAGTAGCAGCAGCGGCTTAGAAACACATTCTTCAGCCCCAGCCCCATCTCCAGACCTTCCACATCAGAACCTATAAGTCAGGCTGCATAACGAATAGTTTAGTAACTCATGACCCCACTTGGCTTGCGCTAGTAAATATGTCCTTTCTGTAACAATGCACTTCACAATCTGTCAGCAACTGGGGACCCCCACCCACATGAAACTGCACACACACCCCACTTTTAAACAATGGATCAAGTCTCCTCCCCTAGTGGCCATTAGTCATTCCTCTTCTGTGGTCAGTTTCTATTCAAATATATTCCAAAATATATCTGGTATTGGGAGACCTGTGAAACCAGCCTGAACTGGTTTGGGTCCACAGTGTATAAGGCAAACTGTGTGCTCTGAGTGAACTTCTAAAAAGAATCCACTGTTTACCATCTTACATGATTGGTATGTCCGTTTGAATCTGAAGTGTCCACATACGGCTGGGGAGATAATGGCTTGAAGTGCCCCCGTGGTCTCATGTGTTTGTGATTAAGCCCCATTCTTAATTCCTAGCTGGCAGAGCCTTGGGGAGGTGCAGCCTTGTTGAAGAGATGTGTCACTGGGGGCAGGCCTTGAGGTTTCTTAGTCCAATCCCCAGGTGTTCATAGCTCATTCTATCTCTTTCCTCCCTGCTGATGAAGAGAAGTGATGGTAGCTGTCTACTCCTACTATGCTTTCCCCGCCTTGAGGACACATCCTCGCTAAACTATAAATACCCTTTCTTTCCATCAGCTGCTCTGACTGAGTATTCTTGTCCCAGCTATAAGAAGGTAACTGCTACAAGTGGACACACATATAATTAAAGTCAGATGCATCATGTAAAGGGACATACAGGCAGAGAAAAGCTTATATAACTCAAGTCTGTCAATCCTAAGAGAACCACCCAAACTACACCCCTAGTAACAGCTTCTTCCTTCTCCTAGACCCCATTAAAAGAACCCACTGTTCATAGGCAATCTAGCTTAAGGATCCCCACTGTTCCCTTGCAGAATAATCCCTCCCCTACACTTCTTTTAAAAAATCTTTTTCAGGTACTTTTGCTTTACTCTCTACTGATTTCTTGCTGCTTCACTTTTTGGGTGTCATTTCCAATTATTTAAATAAGACACCAGTAACACATGTACATTAAAATTAGAGAAGTTTTTCCCCCAGGAAAGTTGCAGTGGAGGGTGATGTTATTACAGGAGGAGATAAAAACAGAAGATGTTCAGTCCAATACAGCTGTAAGATGATGCAACTTTGTTTTGTTTAGTTTTGAGCAAAAAATAAAGAACTAACCATTCCTCTCAATGCCATAAACCATAATGCTCATTAAAAAATATCTGTAGGAGGCCTGGAGAGATGGCTTAGCAGTTAAGAAACTTGCCTGCAAAGCCTGAGAACCTAAGTTCACTTCCCCAAAACCCACATAAGCCAGATGCACAAACTTGCACATGCATCTGGAATTTGTTTGCACGGGCTAGAGTCTCTGACACACCCATTCTATCAGCCTCTTTCTCTCTGTGTAATAAATAATAAATAAAATATTATAAAAAGAAGATATTTGTAGGAAAAATTGAAGCTAGAGAGCTACCATATGATACAGCTGTACTACCCTGGATACAATTAAGATGCCTGCATACCCATGTTTATCTCAGCACCATTTTTTTTAAAAAAACATTTTTTTGTTCATTTATTTATTTATTTGAGAGTGAAAGACACAGAGAGAAAGGCAGAGAGAGAGAATGGGTGCGCTAGGGCCTCCAGCCACTGCAAACGAACTCCAGACACATGCGCCCACTTGTGCACCTAGCTGATGTGGGTCCTGGGGAATCAAGCCTCGAACTGGGGTCCTTAGGCTTCACAGGCAAGCACTCAACTGCTAAGCCATCTCTCCAGCCCAAGTCATAATTCTTGGTGGCATTTTGTTGCCTTAATTTTTCATATTTCTTGTACTTTTTTTTCTTTTTTTTTTCTTTATTAGTCAGTTCTGTATTCAGCAAATACAGTCAGTTTGGTACCATTATTAGGCTCATCCGTGACCTACCCCCTCCCCTTGGCCCCTCCTTGTTGAGGTATACGGGTCATGCATTGTGGAGTTAGCCCACAGTTATGGGTAAGCTAAATGTCTCTGCATATCATGACCCAACATGTGACTCTGACATTCTTTCCGCCCCCTCTTCCGCAAAATTTCCCTGAGCCATGTTGGGTTCATTTTTGGTCTGCTTCAGTGATGAGGTGTTGGGGGCCTCTGAAGCTCTGGTTCTCTGATTTGGTAGGAGTTGATTTTTCTCTGTGCTGATCTCCTTCCCCCTTGTGCTGGTATCGGTTCATCAGGAAAACAGCCCCCTTGCTTGTTTCTCCGATTTTTCTTAGTTTCAGCCGGAGCCCTTTTGAGGTATGGTGGGGTGACTCTCTCCTTAGGATCTACATCTATCTGAAGAAGAGAAGCAGATTCTCCAACGGAGAGTAAGTTAGCATCAGGACAAATGAGATAACCCTTACTTTTTTTTTTTAATAGAGAATTTAATATGTGTAGGCCCTCTTGTAGCCCACAATTAATGGTAGCTTGATATTGGAGAGTGAGTTTACATTTGGATCTGGTTCTGACTTGTTTCCCAGCTCCAGCTATGGGTCCCATACCAGTGAGGGGATCAGTTAGCCAAATTGAGAGCAGTTGGTTTCCCACCATGGCTGTGTGCCACCACTGCACTTGTGTGGGCATCACAAGTTATTTGTCTCAGCACCATTTTTAATAGCCAAGTCATGGAATCAGCCTAGGTAACAATCAATGAGTAGGTGGGTAGAGAAAGTGTGGCATATATGCACAATTGAATATTATTAGGATATCATTAGAAGAATGAAATCATAGAAAGATGGGTGGAACTGGCAACCATCCTGTTAAATGAAATAAGCCAGACTCAGAAAGACACATCACATTTCGCTCATATGTTGAGTATAGAAAAGAAAGAATGGAGAAGAATGAGAGAGGGCAATTAAATGGATGAATAGTAAAAGGCAAAAGATTTATGCGATCTGAAGAGAAACCAGAGTATTATACTAAGTGAGGTAACCCAGGCCCAGAAAGCCAAACATCACATGTTCTCTCTCAAATAAGGATCCTAGCTACAAATGACTGGACTTTTGTGTGAGTAGGAATAAAACTCAGTAATATAGGCCAGTAAGCTAGAAAGGGGATATAGAGGGTATAGAAATGGAGGGAGGGGGGACTTAATAGGATGGTATTGTATATATGTAAGTAGAAGAACAGATTAAGGTGAAAAGGCCTAAGTGAGGTGAGGAGAAGAGAGTGAGTAAAGAAAAGGTGGAGAGACAGCTAATCAAAATCTACGAGGATATAAATAAGTCATATGGAAACCTATTTTGGACAATGGAACACACAGGAGCCATAGATTGTTACTAAAAATTTTCAGTGCCAGGGATGGGATACCTTCCAGTGAGTTATTGGCACATACCTGGGCTGCAAGGCCACTGAGAAATCCTGCTGGAGCTGAGCTGAAAACCTCCTCCATGTATAGCAATTGACAGAAAGCTAGGAAAAGCCACACTGCATGCAGTTCAATGGGAGAGAAAAATCATCAGTGAAGATACTCCACAGTGGATATTGCAAGCCTTACATTTGGCCAGCCAGGCCAAATGAGCCAACGGGTGCAATAGTAGCACATCTGTTATGGGGGAACCAACCGCTCTCTAATTGACTGGAGGCCTGCTCTATGGGAGGGAATACATCCCTTATACTCAAAACCTACAACAGGGGTATCATGAGCCCTAGGGGTGTAACGTCTGCTGGTGTCTGGCTAAGTGTATGTACTATGTTCACCAAAATGCCCACTAAGCACTTCTCTTAATGTTCATAGCCATATATTAATGCAACTCTCACTTTTGGTTAGAGAAGCTTCTCTTTTCAGATGGCAGTGACCTTGGGATGACTAAGAAGGCACCATGGTGCTGAGAAGAAGTGACAGAGGGCACTCAAATATCTCAGCACTGAAATATCTCTATCACACTTTTCAAGGCTCAAGGTCCATTGCAGAAGAGGTGGCAGAAAGAATGTAAGAGCCAAAGGAAGGGTGGGACTCCTTACAACGTGCCCCTCCACACACAAAATGGCCTGAATATCCATGATCTCACAGTGTTTGACACTACCTAAACAAGACCATCATAACAGGAGGAAAAGATCATGACGTCAAAATAAAAGAGAGACTGATTGACAGGGGGAAGGGATATGAAGGAGAGTGGAGTTTCAAAGGGAAAAGTGGGGTGAGGGAGAAAATTACCATGAGATATTGTTTACAATTATGGAAGTTGTCAATAAAAGAAATTTAAATTTAAAAAATAGGTGAATAGGATCACAAAAGGAAACATTTGTAGTTCCCTCCAAAGTTTCTTGTTCTTTGTAGATTCTAGTATCCTTTGTCAAGTTTGATGTCTAAGTTGGCTATTCTTAGTCTCACTTTTTAATTTTAGAAATCATTTCCTAAAGCCAGACGTAGTGGTGCACGCCTTTTATCCCAGCACTTAGGAGGCAGAGGTAAGAGGATCGCTGTGAGTTCTAGGACTACAGAGTGAATTCTAGATCAGACTAGGCTGTGTGAGACCCTACCTCAAAAGAAAAAAAAAAAAAAACTTTAAAAAAATGTGTTTTCTATATAAGGATTTTGTTAGGAAGAAGGAAAATAACTCTAAGTGTTTGTCCCTATCTCTGACCCCAGTTAAACTGCTCTGCATTCTGCTGGCATATTCATGTCTTGATCACAGTA
Organism: Dipus sagitta; assembly: GCA_036346955.1. Lineage (NCBI taxonomy): Eukaryota > Metazoa > Chordata > Mammalia > Rodentia > Dipodidae > Dipus > Dipus sagitta. Next base: position 84,860,155 of record CM070775.1, on the reverse strand, counting down.
GCATGGGTCAGATGTGAGAAACTGGTCAGAAATCCTCATCTGTCACTTTAGTTGTCTTAGCCTTGATTTCTTCATCTGTAACTGGAGCTCAGCATCATTTTAATAAGGATTAAATGAACCCAGCATGCAGTATTCAGTGTCTGCTTTTGAAATAAATAAAGGTTAGAGTGAAGCCTCCAACCCTGGCCTGGTTCTTCTTCACAGCCAATGGCTTCAGTTGGAGACCTTCACTGAGGGAGTGGTGCACGGCCAGACTTCCTCTCTTCATTCCCATCTTTCCATTTCTGCTGAATTATTTCCTCCAAGCATGAGATTGTGGGAAAAATTCTTCTAAACCAACAAAAACAGCACAAGCTAATACAACCAAGCTGACATTATATAACCAATGCTCCCATTAAGATAAAATCAATAATCTATTATCTAAAGAAAAATATCTAGAGCCAAAATAAAGTCTAAGGTCCCTATTGATTTTAGAGTCTAGAAAAATCCAAATATATATTTGTATTCCAAGCAAGTTACTTGCTCTCTGCCTTCTTTACGAGACTACTGGTAGGATTAAATGATTAAAATGTTCAAAATGCATAGAACAACATCTGGTTCAAGGCAAGTAATCAATAAATGTCATCTATTAGTTTCACAGAATGTTCTGCAAATAGGATGTCAGAAGTTAAGGTGATTGAGTTTAGAAGCTATCCACCCTCCATTTCTTATCTCAAAATAGGTACACTCATTCATTCCACTGCACAAGCAAGAGAAATTGGCATTAGAAAAGGGCAGAGTAAGAATAGCACTTCTAAAATATGATCGCAGCATAGGGTCTGCATTACTGGAACTAGTTCTGCTGTGACCTTATCCAATTGACCTCCACCTGAAAATATTATCCCATTTATTAAGGGCATTACCATGCCTAGGTAGAAAGGGCTGTTAGCAAATGCACAAGGTGGCATGTGCATCTGGAGTGCGCTCTCTCTCTCTCTCTCTCTCTCTCTCTCTCTCTCTCTCATAAGTAAATAAAATATAAAATACTTAAGAAGGGGCTGTTAGCACCAGAAAGTATTATAAATTAACCTAATCGTTTTAAATATCATAAAATGTTCCAGTTCACGGGGTACCATGGTGTTGGTGACCTGGGAGATGCTGTAATTTGTTCAAACTGCAGTCTGTTATTTCTGGATACTAATCAGTACCATTTACCTTGGGACCCTGGAAACTGTGTGGGCTGTGCAAGCGCGCCATCTGCTGGCGCCCTGAGGGATGCTTGCGGGTGCAGCTGGGATGTGAGCAAAGGGCGCAACCTAAGGTGTTCCTACCGCCTCCAGAGCTGGTGCAGAACTAGCACAGTGAACACTATTTTCCCAGCGAAGGTATTTCTCTTTGTCTTTAGATATTTTGTGCTCACACTATTATCTAGGGAAAAAGACAATTATTAAATCTTAGAAACAATGACTGTGAGATAGATATCATCTCCTCTAATGCCTTATTTTTACACATGAGAAAAACGAGGTCTCAAGATTCACACATCCTTCACAATTTACTCATCCAGGAGGTCAGGACAGGTTCCCCTGGCTCCAATCTGAATATTTAGTTCTGCCACCCTGAAGATGGTGAAGGAAAGCACAGTTTGTGCAATGGCAAACCAACTTCCCAGCCAGTTTTCTGGGACACCTGCACAACCCTACAAACATAAGTACGTTAGGCATAATTCAGAAAACCATTTAATTTCTCGTCTTTTGGGAGAGATTGAGTCTCACACAGTCCAGGTTGGCCTTGAATTCGCTGTATAGATGAGGATAGCCTTGAACTTCTAATCCTCCTGCATCCTGAGTGCTGGGGTTACAAGCTTGAACCACCAGTCCTGGTTTTATGTGGTACTGGGGATGGAACCCAGGGCTTAATGAATGCCAGGCAAAGACTCTGTGAACTGAGCAACATCCTCAACCCTAGTTTTTCACCTTTTACACAAAAATTTTCACCTCTAGTTATGAAACAAAAGCAAAAGCTCTTTTATGGCTTTGTTTCACTAATGAAAAATAAACAAATAGGGACACGGTCTCTTGTGACTATTTTGACCTACTGAAAGGAATGATCTGACAGTGTAATCATACTTGACAGGCCATTCCACAACAGAGGCCAACCTCTTCCCTAACAGCTGCTAGAATGGAAGAGCAGGGACCTTGCAGGTCAGAACCTTACACTCTATTTCCGTCACAGGACAGAGTCTCTCTTTCAGCTTTTATCACCCATCTAGGTTTTTGTTTTTTTTTTTTAACTGACATCAGTTCAATATTAACTTCTTTTCCTGGGTCACTGAATACCCAAGCAGAAGCACTCCTTCACTTTGAGCACAGACCTGGAGAAACACTAGTGCCATCCAACAGAGGGCAGCTGCGCTCAGACACTTAACCCCCTGCCTCTGCTCTCTCCTATCAGAAGAGGAGAGGGGACACAGGTATATATCCTTGCAGCTCTGAATCTGTTGTGGGGGTGCTGCTGATCATTTGCTAATTAATGGAAAAGGTCAGTGAATCATTAATTTTTATTTCCCCTAGCTCCTAACTCCCAGATCTCTGCCTCCCCCCCCCCCCCACCATTACCCAATGCAAAGTTCTATCACTGCATGACAGAGACAAGCCTTGGATCTATCTGTAAACAAGGCTCACAATTTTCTCACCACCTAGCAAAACAAAAAAGCACTAAACACAATCGAAAGAATCTCCAAGGGAAATAGCTTCAAGAATCTTGAAAATCATACCTATTTTTGTTTGTAACGTGTGAAATTATTACAAGTATGTTCACCAAGAGGACTATTGATGGATGACTCACAATTTAGCTAAATTCAATGAACCACACACTGTGCCTATCCCAGTAGGTGACTCATGCATTTTTTATTTCAAGTATCAAGTGTTTGCCAAAAACAGTATTTAAAAAAAGTAATGAAAATTGTTCTGAAAGAGCTCATGAATAGGGTAGGACTACCCACCGACAGGCTCATTTGTGCTCTGGCCACTTACATGGGATTTGGTGGGTCTGCTTTAGTCGGCACTCGGCAGAGCAGGGCTCACCACAGCAACGCTGGCAGGCGGAGGGCAGACCCTCACCATGCACCACTATCTCCCTGAATGCCCACATCTCAGCAAAAACTAGGGACCTTGGCAGGTGCTCTAATAATGTGTATGTGCTGGGGGAACTTATAGGTCTTGCTAAAACATGTTGAAAATAAATACATATGTTCAATTCTTAGATATCTTCAAATGAGCCTGGCTTTTTGTTTATCCTCCCTACCTTTTTAGTTTAAAAAACCTAATTATCAGAGAAAAATGGAAGGATGAAAGGTCACTGAGAAGAAATAATGAAAGTGATTGCTGGTAAGGCACAGTTAAGGAGTGTACACTTTATTCTGACCATTAGTGTTTTCATATGCACCTGCTACTGGCTGCTCACAAAGCCCTGGGTAAGGTTCTGCTTTCTTCACACTGCTTCGCCAGCCAGCCAAAAGAAGCATTTATAGATACCATGGCCCAATTGATTTTGTCTTTAAAAAAGAAAAAAGAGGAGCCTTAAATTCACTAATCAACTAAGAATATACTTTTAAAACTCAGAAAGACATTATTGCCTATTAGTTTGCCCATTTTAATAATTTATAGCTTTGACATTTTTCAAAAAAAGATTTTATGTTTTTAAAAAAACATTTATAAATGTTTCTTTTCCAAAAGATGTGAGAATGAGAGGAGACAAAGTTTCCAGTACTATTCAAATCTATTCCTAGTGATTGATACTCTTTTAAGTCACAAAAAATGATCATTTGTCAAGTTATATTGTCTGTTTTAGTTGTTTATCATCGCAGGCCAATAAGCATACATCAGCCTTTCAAGGTGCCAGACACTTGCCTCTCCCTACACAGTGCAGACATCTGATAACCAGATTTTTTAAAAGAAGTACAACAAGAACTTAGTAGGGTGACTCAACGCTTTGCATTCTGTGGTCACTTCTTGCAGGTTTTGGATCTCCTGTTGCTTAGCAACATCTACAGAGATATAATTTCCATCTAGTGGTGAAATCAAGTACTTTTGGACTCAGTTAACATCAATGATAAGCTGATCTCTAGCTACTCTGTGCAGCAAAGGTTACCTGGGCACTATTTTATCCTTTAAAGAAGAGGGGGGAAAGAGATAGGCAAAACTTTTTCGTTCTTACATGCCTCTTCTCTTTTCTGGTTATCAATTGCCATGTAACAAACTGCTCCAAAACTCAGTCGCTAAAACAACCCCTTTTATTGTTTCTTCAAGTCTTGATTGACAGGGCTCAGCTGGATGGTTATGGCCTTAATTTTCCATGCATTTGCATTGTGGGCACAGCAGTGGCTAGAGTCTGCTGAAAGAAAGCCATACTGGGCTGGATGTCCCAGATGATTTTTCTTTCACAACCTGGTGGCTGGGCTGGAATGGCTGGCCACGTATCTCTTTTGCCACATGACTATCTTGAACTTCATGGGTTGGTTTGTACGAATAGAGCAGGTGAGAGTGGCAGTGAGAGCAGTCCACTTATTGAAAGGCATGTTCTAGCACATGCTTGTGCATAGTGATAAGAAAAGGAAGACTAGATTTTTTAATTTGAGGGTGGAGTTGAAGCAGGGTCTCACTCTAGCCCAGGCTGACCTGGAACTCATTCTGCAGCCCAGGCTGGCTTTGACCTCACAGTGATTCTCTTACATCTGCCTCCTGAGTGCTGGTATTAAAGACGTGGTTGCTGGCAGAGGGGAGTCAGATTCACCAGTGGTGTAGCCACAGGTCAGTTGCCAGTTCCATGGTAAATAACCTTCCACCCATAATCATGCAAGCAGCCCTAATTTAACTCAGTGACTTTTAAAAGGGACATGAACGTATTATTTATTTATTTATTTATTTATTTATTTATTTGAGGGGGATGGGCATGCCAGGGCCTCTAGCCACTGTAAACAAAAGCCAGACACATACACCACTTGTGCACTTGGCTTATGTGGGTTCTGAAGAGTCAAACCTGGATCCTTAGGCTTTGTAGCCAAGAGCCTTGAACACTAAGCCATCTCTCTAGCCCTTAAATAATTCTCACAATAGCAGTCGTGAGCCATTCATGTGTTGGACACTGTACTATCTGCTTTGCAAACAGAAACTCACTGAAAGATCGTGACAACCCTCAGAGGCAGTAACAACTATTATGTACATATAGGTCAGGGCCCATCTGGGCTAAGAATGTGTCCATCGCCAAGGCAAGCAAGTCGAGGGAACACTCAGCTTCCGGAACTCGAGCTCAAGCTCTCTCAGCCATGCTAGGGTACTCCACAAGATGTGCACTCAGGTAGATATTGCTGACAAGAAAGGATATCTATGAGGTTGCTCCAGTCAACAAACAAAGCAGCAAAATGTGTCAGACATTGTCTTAGTCCATGCAGTATGATTAAGAAAAATACTACAAGCTGGGTTGTTTATAAACAACTGAATCTTTTTCTCATAATTCTAGAAGCCTGGGAAGCAAAAGTTCACGGTACTGGTAGATTCACTGTCCAGTGAAGACCCACTTTCTAGCTCTTAAATGGCCCCTTCTCACTGGCGCCCTCACATGGAGGAAGGGTGAATGCATTTCCTTTTGCCAGTTTTTTTTAAATTATTTTATTTTTACTTATTTGAGAAAGAGAGGGGCAGATTGAGAGAGAATGGGTGCACCAGGGTCTTCAGCCACTGCAAAGGAACTCTAGATGCTTGTGCCACTTTGTGCATCTGGCTTATGTGGGTCCTGGGGAATGGAGCCTGGATTTGTTTTCTAAGGGCACTTAACCAACTCATGAAGACACCACCCTCACAACCTAGTCAACTCACAAAAGGCCCCATGTCCTATCTATCACGTTAGGGGATAAGATCCCAACATTTTGGAAGATGTCTATGGGAGCACTAACATTCAGACTATAGCAGATTTGCTGAGAATACTAATAACTTGCTACCATAGTTCTATATTAAGTGAAGGAGACAAAAGTAATTGAATAGTGTCCAATGGGATTAGATACAAAATAGTTCTGTGTGGAATTTTGACTGAGATCCAGGCAAGCTCAGAGAAGACATTGTTACACTAGACAAAACACTTCCCCGTTCGGCCAAATCTCAAAATAGATTTTCTTTTCACACATGCCAATGATGTATAGCTACATGGTGGAGTATCCCACTGACAATGATGTATAGCTACATGGTGGAGTATCCCACTGACAATGAGACCCTTGGCACTATCAGCAGCCTGCCTTCAGCGGACTTCCCTCAATACAACACGGGGGGGGGGGGGGTGACTATAGATTTGTGCTCTGTACCATAGGTAGGGATGTAGTGAGGCAATAACAAAGGTGAAAGAGTTCTTTAAATATTTGAATAAGGGGCGTGTCTGTCTGAAAGACCAATTTTCACATGGAGAGAAAGCCAAGCCTTTGACTGATTCCTTCCCTAAAGCACAAAGCTTAGTTTGGTTCAAGGAACCAAAGAGTCCAAGCTCCAAATCTGTCTCTGACCTTGGTCTGGGCAGAGAGAACAAAACATGAGAATAAAGAACTCACAGGTGACTGACAACATCTAAACTGCAGTCAGGTAGGCAAAAAGGCAATCTTTTGAAAACAATGTTCTCCCCAAATTTATCTTCTTTAAAAGAAATATTCTGGGACCAAAAGTGAGTGTGCTTGAGATTAAAATCCATACATACTTTTGTTCATGAGACATGAACAACAACAACAAAACAGCAACGAAAAAGAAAAGCCAGATATATAACAGAAAAACAAAACCTGCCTGGGGACGGGGGAGAACATCATGCTGAAGTTAAGTAGATTTGTTCCCATGATATTTAATACAACCACTTGAAGAAAAATCACAAAGTAAAGCATATTCAGTAAATAATGAATCCTAATGTCATAGTAAATAGATATCTGTCACAATGATATTAAATCATTCAAGGCTTCAAGACTAGACTAAGAACATAATAAATTACTGTAGATATTAACTTTTGAGCTCAGAGCATACTTCAAACAAAAATCTTCTTTTTAAGAGTTGCTTTAAGAGTCAATTGTAAAATAAAATAAAAGAAAAAGAAAAAAAGAGTCAATCATATTAAATGAAACATCTTTAAAAACTAATTCAACAAATGTTCTCATTGTTTTCTAAGTATTTTATTAATTAATAAAGACATTTAAGTTCAAAACTCAAAAATTCATCAACAGCTTCTGATATGATAACTATTCTAAAATTAAATCTTTGAACATTAAAACTTTTGATGACTTTCATGAAAATCCCTATTGAAAAATGTATGCCATTTTTCATTAGCAAATTAACTTAAGTAAATTTATCTAAAAATTTCAACACATTGGACTAAAGATGTAGCTCGGTTGGTAGAGTGCTTGCCTAACATGCAGAAAGCCCTGGGTTCCATTCCTCAGCACCACATAAAACCAAATATAGTGGTGTACACCTATAAGCCATGCACTTGGGAGGTGGAGGCAGAAGTTCAAGGTCACCCTCTGCTACATAGAAAATACAAAAGCAGCCTGGGATACATGAGATCCTATCCCCCTACTCCACCTCCAGCAAAATAATAAAAATAATAATTAATACATGTGAATAATAATTAATACATGTGGTGGTTTGATTCAGGTGTCCCCATAAACTTAGGTGTTCTGAATGCTCAGTTCCCAGCTGATAGAGATTTGGGAATTAACACCTCCTGGAGGTGGTGTATTGTTGGTGGTGGGCTTATGGGTGTTATAGTCAGCTCCCCCTTACCAGTGTTTGGCACACCCTCCTGATCCTGTTGTCTGCCTTATATGTGCCAGGGTGTGATGTCCGCCCTCTGCTCATGCCATTGTTTTCCCTGCCATCATAGAGCTTCCCCCTCAAGCCTGTAAGCCAAAATAAACCTCTTTTTCCCACAAACTGCTCTTGGTTGGGTGATTTCTACCAGCAATGCAAACCTGACTGCAATGGTAAAGTGATACCAAGGAGTGGGATTGCTGCTAGATACCTGACTGTGTGGCTTTGGCTTTTTGGAACTGATTTTCAAGAGGAATGTGGAAGGATTAGAAACCTTGGCCTAAGAGACGGCTTGCAGTGCTGTAAGTACAGCTTGATGGACTATTCTGGTCAGAGTTGAAAGACCTGAATGCAGTAAGAACTATGGACTGTGAGGTTTGGCTTATGAGGGTGAGAAAGAGCTTTGCTTCAACTGGACTAACAGTTTATGTGAGAAGATTGCTGTTATACCCATGTCCTGAGAAGTTGTGCAGGGTTGCATTGCATAGAAGTGGGCTGGTGTGAGCAGAGGAATATGGCACAGAAAAAATGAAATCTTTGGGCCTAAACTGCTGCCCATTCACCTGCAAATTGTTTGAGAGATTACAGCTAATGAGATTGGGCCAGTCGACCTGCACTGGGGCAACAGGAAGAATGTAGACTCTTTTGAAGGGGCCTGAGTGCTCAAGGAGTGTCCTGTTCGATAAAGTCTGCTTTATCCCTCCTTGGACTAATAAATTGGCACCCTACCTGGTATTGTGGAGTATAAGAAATGCAGGAGGGCTGGAGAGATGGCTTAACAATTAAGGCACATGCCTGCAAAGCCTAAAGACCCAGGTTAGATTCTCCAGGTCCCACATAAGCCAGATGTGCATGGTGGCACATGTGTCTGGAGTTTGTTTGAAGTGGCTAGAGGCCCTGGCACACCCATTCTCTCTCTCTCTCTCATAAATAAATAAAAATAAATCTTTTTTAAAAAAAGAAATGCAGGAAAGAGAGGGTCATTGAGTTTGCAACATGGTCTTGTGTTTTGGAAATGGCCATGGGCAATGTGAAGCAGGTTTGCTGGATGCCTGCATGGAGACCCCATAGGGTGATGTGGATGAATCATGGATTGCAGTGCAGACCCAGAGGAGATGCCAGGACCAGGAGATGGCTGCCGAGGACAGCTGCTGGCCTGGATGAAGTGTCCCCAGACTGTGAGTAGCCTAGTTGGAAGGGAAGAATTGGAACTCCAGAGACTTGTTACTGGCTAGAGTTGTTGGACTTGGAACTACAGAGTTTGATGTTTGCCCTGATTATTTTAAATCTTGTATTGGCTGAATATTTCTTTGCTATGCCCAATGCCATCTTTTGCAGTGTAAGTGTTTATTCTGTGCCATTATGGGTTTGGGTTTTTTTTTCTATTATGGCTCAGTTAAAAGATATTGGACTATAGGGCTGTATGAACATCATTGGAATTGATAAAAACTATGGGGACTTTGAAAGTTGGATGGATGAATGCATTGCGTTTTACAAGATGTATGGTTATAGATTTATGGGAACCAGGGGCAGAATGTGGTGGTTTGATTCAGGTGTCCCCCATAAACTTAGGGGTTCTGAATGCTAGGTTCCCAGCTGATGGAGATTTGGGAATTAACACCTCCTGGAGGCAGTGTATTGTTCGGGGTGAGCTTATGGGTATTATAGCCAGTGTCCCCTTGCCAGTGTTTGGCACACTCTCCTGTTGTCCACCTTGCATGGGCCAGGGAATGATGTCGACCCTCTGCTCATGCCATTGTTTTCCCTGCCATCGTGGAGTTTCCCCTTGAGTCTGTAAGCCAAAATAAACCTCTTTTTCCCACAATCTGCTCTTGGTTGGGTAATTTCTACCAACAATGTGAACCTGACTTTAACAATACACTAAAAGAATTATCTCACAAAGAAGAAGCTAGGTAAAACCAATGCAAAAAACAGTTTTTAAACATGCTACTCAAAATATACCATACTAAGAAACATTATTTTATATTTCAGCCACTATTCATTATGTTAGCCCCACTAATTAACATTAGATGCTCTAAGGAAAACAACACATTCTTTAAATTTTGTAAATGAACAAAAATTTTTTTATTCAAAATTCTCAATAAGCACCAAGCACTAAATCAAAGAATTTCCATGACCGTCAGGCCCTGGTATTAGTTAAAAAGAAAATTTTTATTTTTGTTCAATTACAGAAAGGCTTATTTAGCTTATTTAGGCTTCTTGGGTGTTTCATGATGTTTCAATTATCTGGTTGTGGAAAGTGGGTGTGGCGGCCATCCCAAGGTCGCCGCCCAGGCTTCCTGCCAAGTCTCCACGGGTATGGCGGCCATTACAAGATGGCGCCTGGGCTGGCTGCCAAGTATCATGACTAAGCATCACTTCCTGCTTCCCCTTCTGAGTAAACACGTACACACTGCAAAGTGCGCATGTACAGCGCTACGTGAGATCAGATCACCATCAGGTGGTTGGCTGCGCCCTGTTGCCTACGCCCACGTGGCAGCTGCTGATTAGGTCAGGCTGGCTATTTATAGGGTGGAGGGTTTGGTATCGGGGCCCCACACCCAGATGTAAAGGATTCCTGAATAAACTGCTTTGAGAAGGGTTCCGATTGTCGTTGCCTTATTCTGCTGGACGGGAAGGGTAGCGACATCTGGTTGCTGATAGTTCAGTTCTCATCATTCTAGGCCAGTCCTACCACCATTTCACAGAGGTCCTATGGTATATTCTGCTTCAGGCTTTAGATTGGTTACTGTTCCTTCCATTCTTTAAAAAGCTGCACTTGGGATTTATCTGTATTATGTTTTTTGAGGGATCCATGTGGCCTACAGATCTGAATAAATATACTCCAGCCTTCTATTGGATACCATGAAGTTGTTTCAACAAGCCCCTGCCTCTGGATTCACCAAATGACTCATTTTGAGACTCTGGGAGTCCTAGAAAACTTAACAGGAGTCTTTCATCTATAACATAAAGGTAAACTCATCTATCTTCTTTCTCACAGCTATGGTTGGAGGAAAAAAAATCTAAATAGTAAGTACTCATGTAAATTCGTGATTTTTTAATGAAAGGAGGTAAAGTTTCCTGGGCAAATAAAGAAGTTTATAAATTAATACAGATTGGACATCCCTAAACCAAGAATCTAAAAGCTTAAATGCTCCAAACTTGGAAAACTTTGAGCATTGTGTGGATGCTCAAAAATTCCAGCTAACTTAGGATTTCAGATAGTTTTAATATTGTATTATTTATTTGCAAGCAGAGAGACAGAGAAAGAGAGAAGAGAGACAGACAGAGAGAATGGGCACACCAGGGCCTCCAGCTGCTTCATGCTCCATCAGAAAGGCTATGCAGGGCCTTTAAGGCCCTTGCTTCTAGAGCCTAACAATCCAGGTTCAATTCCCTCCCCAGTACCCACATAAACCAGATGCACCAAGTGGTGAATGCATCTGGAGTTTGTTTGCAATGACTGGAGGCTCTGGTGCACCCATTCTCCCTACGTTTCTCTCTTCTCTCTACCTCTGTCTGCTTGCAAATAAATAAGTCAAAATAATTTTAAAAGAAGAAAAACAATGAAAGTAAACAACTGATACAAGAGACATAGACAAGTCTCACAAATCTCACTGTAAGTGAAAGAAGATGAAAGGAGCATGTACTACATGATTCCATTTCTTACTATTAAGAAGAAAAATGAAAAGCATTTATTTAAATTGATAAACCTGTACAAGTACTTCAAGCTTCTAACCTTATCCTTAAAATATCCTATATACATATATATATATATATATATGAAAGTTTAAATAGCATTAGAATTAATCCATAGAGACAGAAATGAATGAGATTGTGGTTGTAGAAGCATATATCTTCTTCACTTTGAAAATGGGAGTGGGTGGAAATCTTCTATCATTGTATGGGGTGATAGTTGCATGAGCACAGTTATCAAACTCATCATTGTGGACACTTAAAATCTATGCATTATATGTCAATATTACATGTCAATAAAGGAATTCTATCAGAATAACCACCATGGGAGCTGCAGTTTGCTGAGGGCTCTTTTCCCAGATCATAAGAATTGATTTTGAGCTAATAACAGTATTTACCTCTGTAGAAAAGAAATAAGGACCAAGAGTTAGTGTTATTGGTCAAAGAAGCCTCTAGCACTATCTATAATATTTTTCATCAGTTCAACACCTTGCTCCTTTTACTTATATCTGGGAGATCAATTTATATTGGTCTATGTAGCTGTCTAGTTATTTTTAAAGGCTGCACTGGTGGATCAGCCAGGATTCCCTCAGGAAAAATAAAAAGTATTTAAAGTTACAATGTAAAATAAATGTAGGAACCAGACTTTGTACAAGTATATGAAGAGATAAGGAAGTAAAGATCTGAAAGAAAGAACTGACATTTTAAATGAATCACTAGTCAATCTGAGAAGCCCAGACCATCAGGTAAAAGTGAAACCACAGAGTGAAAGCTGGAAAGGTACGTGGAAAGCAGTTCCTGTGAGGCTGTGGTGAAGCACCAGTCAGGGAAGCTAGAGATGAAGCAAAGATCCATGGAGGACTTGCTGCAAACTACGGTTACCTCCTCAGCCTGTGTGTCACCCATCCAATCCCATGACTTCAAAGAGACCTCTTTTGTCTGAGTTGCCAACGTGCATCCAGACTAAGCAAGACCTGGAATTTTCAGAGCCTCCTGAGCAAACAACCATATCACCAAGAACTGGGAGCTCCCAGGTAATGCTGGGGGCAAGCACCATCACAGGATGGACCCTGGCAAATTCCCCTCAGGGGTACTTCGAGATACTGACTTGAGGCAGTACCCCTTAAAAGGGATGCAGAGCTACTGACCAGCTGTCAACCTTTAAAGATTGTAAACTTGGTCAGTGAGCAGTCATGGTGAATGCCCCCAGAAATAAGCCTGGAACTACTCCCACCTCTAGTGTGCTGCAATCACGCACTATAGAATTCTAAAGAAATGGCCTATCATCATGAAGGTCAAGTTCCTCAGAAGAGCTAAGAGTATTAACAGGGAGGGAAACATTCCTGCTCTAGGAGCTTTCAGCTACATAGAGTGACATTAAGTTCTGACAAATGGTCTTCAAACAAAATTTACAAAAAGAAAAATAAGTACCAGGTACTATTCATACCCAACTTTCCCCACCCACACTCAAGTCTTCCATTCTTCTTTTGGCCAGTTCTAACTCATAATCCTAAAAAGAAGATAATTCTTATACACATGTAGTCCTAGCTTTACCCAGGTGACCTAGTACAAATGCTATGATATTATTTCTTTGTAAATATTTGGCATAATTGATTTACCCAATCATGCATTGATGAATATTTGGAATTACAATGATGCAATGAACAGCCTTGTCACCCCTCATGCAAGCAGAAGTATATCTGTACAATAGATTCCCTAGCAAAGATTGGCCCAGACTGGTTCAGATGTCTGTATCTGTTGGTGTGGCCATAGAGATAAAGCTATAAAACTGGACTCACCCTGGGTTATCAGGTGCTCATCACTTCAATAGGAGAGTAGGTACTATGACTCACTACATAAGTGGTATGACTACTATGTAGTCTTGGATCCTGCCACTATATTGTTAAAGTAAAGGAAAATAATTCCCAAAGCAAGTTGAATATTTATTACTCACCAGATTTTTTCAGCCATGGCATTAACACTCTTGAGATTTGAAGTGGACAATTCTTTATTGTTGCAACAACAACAAATGTCCTTTAGCTCAAAAGTACCCTCCCCCTACTCTCCATTGAGAATTAGGAAAACAACACATGTCCACCATAAAAGATTTTGTGAAGAATAAAGTTTATCAGTCATGAAATGGTGGGATAGGTCTAGAAGTTAGAGGATTTAAAGTTAGAAGGGAAGGAAGATCTGGAGTTTAGGTGTCTCTGTATAGTTTATTTTAAATGGGGTTAAGGATATGGGATAGAAAAGAGTCATTGAGAGAAGGGTCTAATTGAAAATAACCCATAGGACACAAAAGTAACATTGGGATTTGGGATGTGACCAAATAGGCATATCTTAAAATTTTTATAGTATAATTTTCCCTCAGACTCATAGGAAATCATTTTAACAGTTGTGTTAAATTTTTTTCAAATTTGTAATTCTCTCCTTCATTCTTTATCTTCAAGGAAAGTCCTCTATACACAACTGCTTTGTGTTAGCCATATTCCAAGGAAAATAAGGAGGTTAGTAACTCCAACAATAGAATGAAAATATCAAGTGCAGAGACTAGATACAGCAAAGGACTAGGGTTCCAAAAAAGAATGTCCTAGAATACACATGCCAGCAGGAAAATCACAGAAATATTAAGAAGGAGGCATATTGGACTCTCCAATTCCCATGAGTCTTGAGCCATCTTAAGTGACTATTAAAGGAAAAGTTGACTACAGGAGGCAAGTCAAATTGGAAACATACTATGTAAATAACGTCCTGGGCAAGTGCCTAGAAGCCTGGTATAATTAAGAGCAGGTGCTCTGAAGTCAGATGCCTGTGTTTGAATCTCAACACTGCTACTTATGACTTTGTGTCTTTGTTCAGGTTATTAATGCCTTTGAGACTCCATCTCCTCCTCTGTAAAAAGGGGAATAATAATACTTACCTCACAGGGAGATCATGAGGATTGAATGAGGTACAGTTGTAAAGTGTTTGGGTAAGTGCTTAGTATATAGAAATTGCTGTACAAGTGCTTGTTAAATAAAATAAATAAAAATGTATCAAATCATGAGTAGTGAATATTTCTGAAAAATGGGGTTCTTGGAATTTTGATTTATTGTTAAATTTAATACTCATCTCTGGATTGTTTGGTTGTTTTCTTTTTTACAGTGAGACTATGTTACTTTAAAATCAGGAAAAGGTAATAAAGCAATACCCATTTAGGAAAAATGCAAAGTATCTGTGAGAATCTTCATGATGTACATCAGGAGTAAATTATTTTCTGAAACAAATGATAACATAATCTCATTATAACCTCTCTGTTTTAAAGAAGCTTAAATCTGGACCTGTGTCCAGCTAAAATTTGAGTTCCCTATCATCTAAAGACAAGTGCGACGAATGAACATGTTTGCTCAGAGTTGGCTTCTGTTTCTAGCATCTGTTGCCTTCATAAGACTCATTAGTATCTGCTTGTAAAAGATAATGTACTTGAATCATAAAAATCTTGAATTTCTTACATGAGACCTAGATTCGTTTGTTGTTAGGGAATAATTAAAATTGTTATATATGTAGAATACTCTTTATAAAGATAAATTTTGTGGTGACAAACAAAACTCTTCCCTATTATTCTCACAGCATGGATATTAAATGTAAAATGCTCATATCTGAACTCCTTTAAAGTCACAATGTAGCCTCAGTTATGTCCATAACATGTTTACTATACAGGTTAAATTTAAACTCAGATCAATTCTATGGACATTCATTTGCTTTCATGTTAAGAACTGTATTCAGAGATGCTCAAAATCTAAAGATACTTGGGCTATAGTTTCTACCTCCTGGGTGGCTGTCAGTCTGCTTCTATGGACCACACCTATTTTCTTGGCTGTTAAGGAGGAAGAAGAGAGAGGAATAGGAAGGGGTCTTGTCTAAGGACACTCTTGGATCCTCTATCTCTACTACACACAGTATTTGTCAGCCTATTCTTTCTCTTTACTTCTGTAACTCACACGATTCAATCACTGAAACAGACAGGCTGGTACCACTTAGACAAGTGGACAGCCCAGGAAACACTAACAGTTTTATTTGCTAAGGAGCAGAGAGTGAGTGTAATGCCCCCAAAGCGTACAGAATGAAACTTCAGGATATCTATCATGTATTCCCAAACTTTGGAATTATAACCAGTAGTAGGGACAAGGAGTACTAAATTTACAAAGCAAGGACCCAACTACTCCAAACTAGATCATTGACTAACACACTGCAAGCTCTTGCCCAGTAATTTACCTGTGGCTTCTGACAAGTGGATCCTACCCTTATTTGGGCCTTTACATCCTCCTCCTAACTCCCATCATATTGTTACAAATGGATTTTGCATAATCTTTTATGATCATGCCTTTTAACTCATAGCTGATGAGTCCAAAGAAAGTGACCGCCAGGTGCAACCAATACCCCACTAGTTTTAGGAATGAGCCTGGGAGACTGTCTTTCTGATGGAAGAAGCTGTAAGATGGGAAATTCCTGAACATGCTGTCACCAGCCTCATTAACTGCCCAGTGGAGAGGGCAGGTCTGCAGTGGGAGAAAGCAAAGCCAGCACCAAGAGAAGTAGAAACTGGAAAGAGAAAAAAGCTCTAGCAAGCAGAACTTTCTTGCTCAAAGCTCTCAGTGACTGCTCACTGCACCCCCCCCCATCTTTTTGGAAGTTTGTTTGTCCTGCTTTTCCAATCAATATTAGCGATCTAAAAATCTTTCCACGAATTTCCTGCTTTGCCTAAATTCATTAAATATGGAGTTAAGACACCTACCTAAAGTCTAGTGACTCAAATAAGTTTTTCCCAACACAAATAAATTATGAAGTACTCTTTAAATATGGCTTGGGCACACAAAATTTATTTCTTTACAAAACAAATTCAGCATTAGAGAGAGATTTCATTGAAGTAATTGTTGTAATAGACTTCTCTAATAAGCAGGTTTTTCAGAACAACTTGTACAATAGATTTTTCTCACCAGGCTGGAGACTACCTTGATAGAAACACCTTTGCAGCTATTTCCTCTCTTTTCTTCGTTGTCAATAACATTGCCTTACATTAGCCAGCAAGCAGCAAACCTCGTCAGTACTATTTTCCTAGTGTAAATTGTACATTTCTCTTAGTCAGATTGCACTGGGTAGTAGTGTTTTAGAAATAGGAAAGCCAGGGCTGGAGAGATGGATTAGTGGTTAAGGCATTTGCCTGCAAGGCCAAAAGACCCAGGTTCAATTTCCCAGGACCCACATAAGCCAGGTGCACAAGGTGGTGCATATATCTGGAGTTCGTTGGCAGTGGCGGTCTCTCTCTCTCTCTCTCTCTCTCTCTCTCTCTCTCTCTCTCTCTCTCCCTCTTTCTCTCTCTCTCTCTCTCCCTCTTTCTCTCTCTCAAGTAAATAAGAAACAAAGAGTAGGAAATCCAGTTATAAAAATAAAACCTTTTGTTGAAAATCATTTTAATTCCAGTAAAAATCTTGCATTAAATACATGTATATTTAGTCAATCTAACTTTTTTAAGAATACTACTAAATTACTATTTTTGATCCAAAAATATTCTTTTCAATATTTATACTCACATTCAGTTTTAGAACCCTAAAATCTCTTTTTTCTCCATCCTTTAAGACAGACACTAATCTACCTTATGATAAAATGCGTAA
The DNA here is from genome assembly GCA_036346955.1 of Dipus sagitta. Classification (NCBI taxonomy): domain Eukaryota; kingdom Metazoa; phylum Chordata; class Mammalia; order Rodentia; family Dipodidae; genus Dipus; species Dipus sagitta. Next base: position 84,842,994 of record CM070775.1, on the reverse strand, counting down.
TAACTTTAAAACAAATTGGTAGCATAAATAATAAACTATTCCACCTCATTTTCAGCCTAAAATAAGTGATTGTAGTACTGCTGGTTATCTGCAGAGGCAAAGTGTAACCAGTAGCAATTCTGGTAAGTTGCCTAAAATTCCTTGGCATATTTCAAGAGTTTAGAATAACTCTTGGAATGTGTGTTAATACAATGAAGCCCTCCTTCACTCTTTCTACTCAGCACATACAAGTAATTGGTTTTCCATAAAACAGCATGATAAGCGTTTGAACAGTACATTCCTTTCTTTCTTACTAGAAGAAATGGAGTTTTGAGGACAAGGGAGGTAGAAACATACTGAAACTTTTCAAGTGTATTAGATTTGTTGAGCCTGAATTAATGTAAGACTGAACAATCAAAATGACAGCATTTCTAAGCTTAAGCACATGTAATAAACAAATGTTTGTTGAGTCCCTATATAAACTAAACTCAGTGCCAGACTTTCCTCAGTCCTATGAAGAAGAAAAAAATAACTATAGCCAACTATGAAAAAGCACAAACCCGTAATTAAAACTATTTTTGTATAGATTGCTTAGTATTAATATGGTGAATTTAAGCCATCCAACCACCTGCTTTTAAAAGCACTGCAGACCAGCATTACCTGGGAGCTTGTTAGCAATGCAGAATCCCAAGTCTATCACAGCTGCATTATAACAGTATCCCATTAGCACACTGAGATTTAAGAAGCATGTTTTAAACAACTCCTTTGGCTTATAACAAGGAAAATAAGCTCAGGGAGGTTAAGTGATGTGTCATGACCAAACAGCTAGTTAGGAAACCAGCTGGGACTCCCAGGTCTCTTACTCTCAAGCCAATGGAACTCAGGATACTGTAGGATTTCAGACAAGAGGGACTTAAGTGTGTGTCATTCCCTGAAATGACCATTGATTGTTCCCATCACCTCTGTGCAAAGCGCACACAGAGAGCCTGAGTGAGCCCAATCACTCTGCCTCCTCCCAACACCCCCCATGGGCTAGGTTCAAAGCAGCCTCCTCTGGCTGATACTACTGCAGCCTTCCCTGGAGGGACTTTTCCCTTCACCTGCCCTCACTTTACCCATTCCCCTAGCCCTGCTAAAGAGCCAACCATTCTACAAAGCCTTTTCTAACAACTCCATCCATCTCCAATGTCTCCCCTTTTACTCAGACCTGCTTCTACATACATTATAAATAGTTGAACCAAGCTGAAACATTTTCAAATGTACTAAAAATTTAATATATGATGATATAATAATCATATAGCTGTAGTCTATTTCTCTATTGCCCTTTTCAGTGTTATATTTAAATCTCCTTTCCCAGATTGCATGTATTCTAAAGTAGCTCTTAATACAACACCAGAATGAATACTAAGCTCTTCATGGAAAAAGGGACCAACCTCTTTCCCAATGAAAGAGCTTCATTGAAGCAGCCCTAAGACATAATCATTCCTTTTGCTTACATACTTTATGTTTTATGAAGCTCAGTCCCATTTAAAGGCAGTACTTTTGTGATACTGAACGACTTTAGCTACTAGAAAACTAAAATATTTGCCTTTAATTAGTGCTGTGTGTCTTTAGTTCTTGTACTTGTACTATAGAAGGCTGAATCTATTTTACACAGGAAAGCACTATGACAATTTGAACTAATTTGACAAAAGAACTTTAGCAACCCAGGGCAAACCTAGCACTTAGATGCAATGAACCTCCAGCCTGATCTCCTGTATTTCTTTATCACTGTGCTTCTTAATGGGTGCATATTATCAATAATTTGTGAATATCTATTTGTGTAGGCTGTATGGAGGGCATGCCTTTCTGGGAGAGTATAGGACAGACGTAAGATGATAAGATTACATACATCCCTGTCTCTGAAGTACGAAAGCCTAAGGCCACTTTATCCCACATTTCAACCCGGCCTTCTAAATCACCCTTCCTCTTCCACACTTATCCTAGTATGGTATTATTGTGTTCTTTCTAGAGAAGTCATCTTCCCATGGATGCTTTCCCAGTGTTGTCATTACTTTCTCATTGCCAGGAAAAAGCACCTGACCAAAAGCAGCTGATGGGAGGAAAGTATTTATTTTGTCTTATAGACTTGAGGGGAAGCTTCATGATGGCAGGAGAAATCATAGTATAAGCAGAGGCTGGACATCACCTCTGCCACAGTAGGTGGAAAACAGTGGCAGGAAAGTGAGCCAAGCTCTGACAAGGGGGATATGGCTATAACACCCCTAAGCCTGCCCCCAAAACACACCTCCTCTAGAAAGGCTCCACTTCCCAAATGCCACCAGCTGGGGACCAAGCATTCAGCACACCCCAGTTTATGGGGGACATTTGATTTAAACCACCACATTCCACCCTCCCCCCCATAAACCTTCCATGATGTAAAATGAATGCATTCAGGCTGTACCTTCATAAATACAAGGTGAAAAATTAAAAATTGTAATGCTGGAGTGGAGAAATGGCTTAGTGGTTAAGGCACTTGTCTGCAAAGCCTAAGGACCCAGGTTCAATTCTCCAGGTCCCACATAAGCCAGATGCACAAGGTAGCACATGTATTTGGAGTTTGTTTACAGTGGCTAGAGGCCATGGCATGCTCATTCATTCTCTCTCTCTCTCTCTCTCTCTCTCTCTCTCTCTCTCTCCTCTATTTCTCTCTCCCTCTCTCTGTCTCAAATAAAAATATTTTTAAAAAATTATAATGCTAAAGTCCCTTGTTATTTTACAGGAGATAATATTATTTTTAAAGTAAATACTATTTTTTAAATTTTTAAATAAAATAAAAACTTGACTAAAAATTTACATAAGCCCAGCCAGGTGTGGTGGTGCATGCCTTTAATCCCAGCACTCAGGAGGCAGAGGTAGGAGGATCACCATGAGTTTGAGGCCACCCTGAGACTACACAGTGAATTCCAGGTCAGCCTGGGCTACAGTGAAACCCTACCTCAAACAAACAAAAACAAATTTTACATAATCCCTGTCAAAATGGCATCTGCCTAACCATGCCTCACCTCCCAGGGAAGGAAAGGCAAGACCTTTAGGGTTCATTGGGTTTTTTAGAGGTTTGCAGATTCTAGTAGACCTCCAGTGGGAGGGCACAGAGGAGCAAACTAGGGAATCCATTAATTCCCACACTCTCTGGTAGCCCACCAGAACCCCCACCCCCTCAAGCAGCTATCCTAGCAGCAGTCCCAGCTCCAGGTTCCTCCTGCATGAACCACAGGCTAAGTGGACCTAGGCTTCAACCCAGGAACTCAGGGGTGGTTCAACATATGGAAATCTGTCAATGATAAGTTTAAACACAAAAACCACATGATCATTTTGATAGATGCAGAACAGGCCTTTGACAAAATACATCACTTCATGATCAAAATATTGGAGAGAATAGGCATGAACAGTTTATATCTCAACATAATAAAGGCTATATACAAAACTCCTAAAGCCCAAATAATACTTAATGGGGAGAGACTGAAGGAATTCCCAATGAGATCAGGAACAACACAGGGGTGTCCACTGTCACCTCTGCTCTTCAACATAGTACTGGAAGTCCTAGCTCAAGCAATAAGACAGGGGCAAGAAATAAAAGGGACACAAAGGAATAAGTTAAGTTAGCCCTATCCACAGATGACATGATTCTATTCATAAGAGACCCAAGAACATCCATCTCAAAACTCTTATAGGTGATTAACTCCTTCAGCAAAGTAGCAGGTTACAAAATCAATGCTCAAAAATCAGTAGCCTTTCTATATAAAAAGGACAAAGATACAGAGAAAGAAATTAGTGACATTGTCCCATTTTCAATAGCAACAACAAAAGTAAAATAAAATAAAATACCTTGGAATAGCATTAACCAAAGATGTGAAAGACCTATACAATGAAAGCATAAAAACATTCAAGAAAGAAATGAAGGAGGACTTGAGAAAATGAAAAGACCTCCCATGCTCCTAGATAGGCATAATTAACATTGTGAAAGTGGCAATCTTATCAAAGGCAATATACAGATTTAATGCAATACCAATAAAAATCCCAACATTTTTCTTCACAGAGATAGAAAAACATCTCAAAATTCATATGGAATGCCAGAAGGCCTTGGATATCCAAACATAACCTTAGCAAAAGAAACACCTCAGGAGGCATCACCATACCTGATCTAAAAAGCTATCTTACAAAGCCATAATAATAAAAACAACATGATACTGGCATAAAAACAGGGTTATAGACCAATAGAACAGAATCAAGGACCCAACCTTTGGGACAAGTAACTACATCTACTTGATATTTGACAAAGGCACTAACAAGGTAGGCTGGAAAAAGACAGCATCTTCAACAAATGGTGCTGAACAAACTGGATAACCATATGAAGGAAAATGAAACTCGATCCACACATCTCACCATGCACAAAAATCAAGTCCAAATGGGTCAAAGACCTCAATATAAGACCAGAAGCTCTGCTAGTACTGGAAGAAAAAAATAGGAGGAACTTACCATGATATAGGAGTGGGAAAAGACTTCCTGAACAAAACCCCAGTAGCTCAAGACATACCCAATCACTCAACCATTGGGATCTCATGAAACTGAAAAGTTTCTTCACAGACAAACATACAATAAGCAGAACCAATAGATTACCCACAGAATGGGAGAAAAGTTTTGCTGGCTATGCAACTGACAGAGACTTAATTTCTAGAATCTACAAAGAACTCAAAAGTCTAAAAAATAAAACGTCAAACAACCCACTCACAAAATGGGGCAGAGAACTGGACAGGCAGTTCTCAGAGGAAGAAATACAAATGGCAAACACACACTTAAGAAAATGTTCATCATCTCTAATCATCAGGGAAATGAAAATTAAAACAACTATGAGAGTCCACCCTACCCCAGTAAGGATAGCAAACATTAAAAAATTAAGTGAAAACAAATGCTGATGAGAATGTGGAGAAATAGGAACCCTCATTCACTTTTGGTGGGAATGTAAGATGGTAGAACCACTATGGAAAGCAATATGGAGACTCCTAAAAAAGTTGACTATAGAGTTACCAACAGACCTAGTTATTCCCTTACTGAATTCCCAAAACCTCTATGCCTCACTTCAGAGAGATTTGCTCAGCCATGTTTATAGCTGCTCAATTCATAATAGCTAAGAGCTGGAATCAACCCAGATGTCCATCATTAGACGAATGGATAACCAAGATGTGGTATATCTACATGATGGAATTCTGTACAGCAGTAAGTAAAAATGACACAATGAAATTTGAAGCAAAATGGTTGAACTTGGAACAGACCATTCTCAGTTAACTCACTCAATCACAGAAAGATAATTGTTGTATGGTTTCACTCATCTGTGGCTCCTAACCCGAATCTGCCCGAGATGCTGACATACCTAACAAGCATCTCAAGGACCAGACAATAGGGAGGGTGGGGTGGAACGGAAGGGTAAAGGTGTGGGTGGGGACACAAAACTGGACCCAAATGGCAATGGTACCATAAAATTCTATATCCTAAAAGAGAGACTAAATTGAACCTTCATCAGAGCCTTAGAGGAAACAGCTGAATCATAGGGCCCTGGAGAGGGTATGATGAAGACTGACCTTAATCTTCTCCTGTTTCTTTCTTTTTCTCTCTCTCACCTCTTCTCTCTCTTCTCTCTATCTCTTTTATATTACCTACCTTTTCTTCCTTCTTTTCCCTTGGCACTGGCCTGTAACTCCCAATACCAGCATGTGGTTAACATCCACAATAAGCTATTGATCAGAGAGACCTACAAGGTTTCCCAAAAGAAGACAGATTTCTGTCAGAGCACTTGATTGCCCGCCAAAGGTTAATGGTAAGACCCTACTCCAAAGACAACATATGCTGTTGGTATGGAACATGGAGTGACCTGGCTGGAAACTGGAAGAGAGTCATTCCCCAGACAGTTAGCTTGTCTAGTGCCAGAAGGTGCTACATGAGTGACTGGGTGAAAATGACCAACATCTTTCCAAGAAACTCATGGTCTAAGCTACTCAGCATCAAACAACCTGACATGATTCTCACACAAGTGAAATAGTGGTACACAGCCATGGGGGGTAACAAACTGCTCTTGATTTGGCTAATGGATCCATTCAGTGGAATGGAATCCATAGCTGGATCTGGGAAACAAGTCAGAACCATATCCAAGAAACAAGCCCACTCTCCATTATCAAGGTCCCACCAATCCTGTGCTATAAGAGGGCCTACACCTATTAAGTTCTCTCTAAATTAATAATGGTTATCCCATTTATCTGGTGCTGACTTCACTCTCCACTGGAGAATTTGCTTTTCTTTTTCAGATGGACACAGAACCTGAGGAGAGAATCAGCCCATCGCACCTCACCAGGGCCCCTCTGAAACCATACAGTAATTGGAGAAATGAATAACAGTGCTGCTTTCTTAGTGAACCTGGTGCCAGCACAAGGGTGAAGGAGATAGACACAGAGAACACTCAATTCCTCCCAAAGTGGATATCCAGAGACACAGAGGCTCCCAAGACCTCATCACTGAAGTAGACCTAAAATGAACTCAACATGGCTCAGGGAAATGCGGAAGAGTGGACAGAAAAATTGTTAGAGCCACATGTTAGGACATTATGCACAGAAACATTGCCTCCTCCCCTTAAATGATGGCTAACCCCACAATACACGACCCACATTCCCCAACAAGGAGGGTCTTTTAAGAGGGGGGAGGACAGGGAAGAGGTTAACAATGGTACCAACATGGCTGTATACATATTGTGTACGTAACTAATAATAATAAAAAATTTGCATAATCTTCTTTCATCATCTTCCTTTGACCCCCCCATCCACTGAACCCCTATTTTTCCTATTAGTCCCTCTTCTATACTGATTTTTTAACGCTCCTCCATTATCCACAACAATCTGTTGCTGGGCCTAATATTATGCATGTCTTATGCAAATAATGACAGCTTCTTTGAGGTAATGAATACAACCATTTTATGTCTGGTAGACAACATTACAAAGTACTCCTCTCCATCATTTAGCTACTATGTGCTTTCTGCCACATCTTCTGCTATAGTCCCTGAGCCACTGGAGAGTGTGGCATAGATGTCACATTAAGTTCTAAACACTCAACTGTCACTTCTTCTAAGCCTCTTGATGAGTTATGAGTGTCCCCAGCAGTCACTACCATCTGAAAAGAGAAATTTCTCTAATAGAAAATGAGAGCAGCACTAATATTTGTGCATAAGCATAAATATTCACAGAGAGCAATTTAATGGGCATAATATATCTATGTAGCCAAAACAGTAGTAATACTCCTACTGGAGTTTGTGACCTTCCTAGGTATAGGCTTTTGACTAAGTTTTCAGTATCAGGCCTGAATTCCTTCCCATGAAGAGGGCCTCAGATTGACTTGGAGAGCAGTTGGTTACCCCCATAACAGATATGCCACTATTGTACTAGTGGGTGTATCTTGCCTAGGGTACCAGTTGTGTAGCTTACAGGGTCCACTGCTGGTTAAGACCACTTATAACTTTTCTCCTCCAGCAGGCTGCACAGCACTTTTCAGCACTATGATTGTGATTGATAGCCAGCATTAAGAGGCTTCCAGCTCAATTCTAGTTTTATTTCTCAGAGTACTGCAACTGAAGCATGTGATGTCTTTAGCAACAGGGTCTGGTGGGCAACCAAGAGTCTTGGCCTGTATTTTGGTGTCAGTGGGGGAAATTTTAGGGTCTCATTGACCAACACCTCTTTAGGAGGCATCTCAACCCTGGTACTGAATTTTTTCTGTGACAACCCGTGATGTCTGGGCACAGCATTTATACCCATGCAGTGTACTTCTGCCCAACCTCTCTTTTTAAAAATTATATTTATATATGTATATATATATATATTTTCATTATCTAACAAAGAAGTAGTCATCTGAAGACTTAATTAACCCTTCTCCTCCCACCTCTTACTCTCCTCCACCTACCACCTCTAACCTTTCTACTCCCAGTGTTCCTCTCCTCTACTTATTTCTATATTATCCTCTTCCTTTAAGCCCTCCCCTTAAGGAAGAGGACAGAAAGTGCTATTTTAAAGAGCTACAAATGTCTACTCTCTCTCTAGTAGTGTAGCTTGCATTTGTACATTTTTCCTTCATTACTTTGCAACACAGGACATGAAAACTCAGGGACAAGCTAGAGAAAAAGGACTGCGGTGGTGTGAATGTGAAATGTCCCTCATGGCCTCATGGTTTTAGAATAATTGGCCTCCAGCTGGTGGCAGTGTAGGAAGGCTGCAGGGCCTTTCAGAGGTGGAGCCTTGCTAGAGGGAGTGTGTTGCTAGGGAAGGACCTTGAGATTTATCAGTGCAGCCCACTGGGTTGTTCAGTAATAACTCACTCTGAGACTGCTTCTCTTCGGACATTGTGACAAGATATGATGCCCTGGTTGCCTGCTCTGCCATGTTTTCCCTTCCATGATGAAGCTTCCCCTAGAAGCTGCAAGCCAAAATAAAAACTTTTTCCTTGTCGGATGTGGTGGTGCACGCCTTTAATCCCAGCACTTGGGAGGCAGAGGTAGGAGGAACGCCGTGAGTTCAAGGCCACCCTGAGACTCCATAGTGAATTCCAGGTCAGCCTGGGCTAGAGTGAGACCCTACCTTGAAAAAACCGAAAGAAAAAAAAAAAAAAACTTTTTCCTCCCATAAGCTGGTTCTAGTCAAGTGTTTTGTTTCAACAATGAGAAGGAAACTGCTACAAGGACAATTTTTGTGGATGGGTTTTTGCAGATTGTGCAAAGTTATAAGGGCCATCTTCTACAGAGAACCTTCCTAGTTAACACCTACACCATGTCAACCACTCCCTCTAGCTAAGGTTTCATCACCTCAAGGGGTTTTCTAGACTACCAGCTTCACCAGCCATCCTAGGCTTCAAAGTCCTCAGTGCAGTTATGCTATTTACTGCATCCTGTTTTATTTTCATCCCACACTAAGGCTGCCTAAGAGCAGGGGCTGTTCTTCTTACCTTTGTTGTTTACAAAATTAATATGCATTGAATTGAGACCTCTTATACTACCCTCACAATAATATACAGTGGTTTTAAGAGCAGACTGCAAGATTTATTAGTGAAGTGCAACATATTCAAGAGGCCCCATTTTGGTGCCTAAAATAAGGCTATGTTAAAAACAAGCACTTGAAAAATGCATTTTAGTGACAATATACTAAAAATCATTATAGCACTTAATAGCTGCTCGCCACATATACAAACATATAATTTTAAAACAGGAAGTATAAGACATAAAGGTTATACATTTTTAGTAGGTTGACATGTAGCTTTGAAATCACCGCAGCATGCTGGTTGGCATCAAGTGAATTTGAACTTCAGAATAGACACTTCACATTTCTAAATATGTGAATACATAAGTTGTTCTATGGTATTCACTACACACATACACACACACGCTGATCGTTGGCAACTTTCTCTTGGATCACTCAGGCTTGAGTCAAGTGTGTTCACCACTCTGCCTTTCACCAGTGCCATCTCTTCATATCCCCGTAACTATCTGGCACAGGGTGAAATCATGATTTAGCAAAAGGGCAAGTAGGAGGCAAAATGGAGTGCTATCTTTCCTAATTGCTATTTAAAGGAGACAATAAAAAGAATGAAACAAATTAAATTAGCAAAGAAGCAAGAGCATCCCAATGAACTGGCCAAGATAATCAACTTCAAAAATTAGCTATTAAACCTCCACACATGCTCATTTTCATAATTTTTGTGTGTGCTTCTGAAATACAACCCTTTCTGAAATACAACTGCTGGGCCGAAGGTGTTTCCATTTCTCTGTGATAAGTCATTTGCAATTGGTCTGGATGAAGTTCAAAGTGAGGATTTTTTTTAATGTTCTAGTTCATTTTCCATTTCGATGTTGCAGTGTTTTGATTGGAGCAGGGAAGGTATGTGAAAGAGCCAAAAAATGCCTCAGATCAGTCATCCTTGACTTTACTTTATTCTCATTTCTAAATGTGTGTGCTAGAGTATAGGTTTTTCTGATTGTTATGAGTATCCTTCAGATGCAAAATCATTTAGCATGCCTGATTTTTTACTAATTTATAGAATATCTCCCACAAATTTTAAGAAATTTTAATTTTCCTATGTCTACTTTTAATCATTTCTTCACTCCACATCTCTTACTGAGTTTTGATCCTCATAGACACCTAATCCTTTACCATGCATGGCAGTCATTAAAAGGATCATAGTCATTAATAAAATATGAAAAGAATAAATATCTATGCTTCTATCCAATTATCCTAATTTCATAGTGTTTGAGCTGCAACTAAAATACAAAGTAAGTATTCAAATGAATTTGAGAGTCTCCTTTCCCCTTCACTGCTTTGCTAAATCATAACTGTTACCCAGAGCAATATAGGAACTGGAGGTTCTATTTCAACTGTAAAGATTTTAATAGAACAAAAAGGAATGAATAGGGCAGCTCACAATCAAGAAAACCACTGAACCTGAACATTAGGTTTTCAAGTAAGAAGGCTTTACTTGAAGATTAGCGACATACCTTTCCATTTTAAATTACTAATATGGCCAGCTACTCTTTTTCTTGAAGTAAAATCATAATGCTATTTTTAAGTCAAATAGTTGAACAATCCCTAGACAATAGTTTCTATTCTAACCCTTTTCCTCCATATGTTAACAACCTACATCTCTACATTTAGGGAAAGACTGAGTAAAATCTACAACCAGTTCAGAGGAGCCAAATGTGTTATGGGACAGATCAACAGTATGGTTTCTCTGATCCTGGGTCACAAAACAAAGCCTTAGCTTATGCCTGGTACCTAGAAGGTAAAGTTCAAGTTAAGTGGAGTTCATTCTAATTTATTTCTTATCACTTCTGAGAAGAAAATTTCAAATGGAGAAACTCAAAGTCAAAATAAATAGTATTACAAACCAAGTATCTGGTATTAATATCAATTTTAAATAAGTAGAAAATACCTAACATCGAGCCATTAGTTAAGATACATTTTCACTTGAAAAACAAAGATTTTACCTTTTGAAATAGAGATAAGTATCTTTTGATACACATCCTCATAACAGTGCATTAACTTTACACATTTTAAATTCCTTTATCAGAATAGGAAGATACATATCCCTGGTTCACAAATATTTAAAAACTTTAAAGTAGCAATCATGAGGGCTAGAGAGATGGTACAGTGGTTAAGAATGCTTGCTGCTTAAGCACGAGTGCTTCTTGAGCCAGAGAACACCAAATTCAACTCCTCAGAACTCACATAATTATCTGGGGGTAGGCACACATGTCTGTAACTCCAGTCTGTAGGGGACAGAAGCTAGAAAATCTCTGGGACTCACTGATGGACAGCAGCTCTGTGTTAAGGGAGGGGCCTGTCTCAAAGAAAGAAATATGTGGATGAGGGATAAGAGGACACCAACGTTCTCCTCAGGCCTCCATATTGACATGCATGGGGTGCATGCCTCTGCGTGCATGTACACACACACACACACACACACACACACACACATCAATAATAAAATAAACAGCAAACATATACTAAAGTGTCACATGACCAGATGCATTTCTGTTTCACTGGTCATAAGCCCACTACATTCTCAAGAATACAAACATCTATTAGTGTTGCCATCAGTTTTGCATCGCTGGTAGAAATCACCCAGCCAAGAGCAGCTTGTGGGGGAAAAGAGGTTTATCTTAGCTTACAGGCTCAAGGGGGAAGCTCCATGATGGCAGGGAAAATGATGGCTATAACACCCATAAGCCTTCACCCAACAATACACTGCCTCCTGGAGTTCTTAATTCCCAAATCTTCATCAGCTAGGAACCTAGCATTCAGAACACCTAAGTTTATGGGGGCACCTGAATCAAACCACCCCATTCCTCCCGTGGCCCCCATAAAATGATAACCATACATGATGTAAAATGCAATGCATTCATCCAACTTTAAAAGTCCCTATAGTTTTTATCAATTCTAATGATATTCATACATTTCTGTAGTCCAAGATCTTTTAACTGAGCCATAATGTCAAAAAAATCCACCCCCCAAAAATCATAATGGCACAGAAAAAACACACACACACACACTGCAAAAGACAGCATTGGGCATAGCAAAGAAATATTCAACAAATACAAGATTTAAACAGGGCAAACATCAAACTCTGTAGCTCCAAGTCCAATAACTCTAGTTAGTGACAAGTCTCCAAGTCTGATAATTTTAACCATCAACAATTCTCTGGAGTTCCAATTCTGCCCTTCCAGCTAGGCTACTCACAGTCCTGTAAAACATGATCTGAGACCAGCAGCTTTCTTAGCAGCCACCTTGTGGTCCCTGCGTCTCCAACAGGGCTCCACTGCAATCCATGGCTCATCCTCATGGTTCCACTGGGTCACCATGCAGGCATCCAACAAACCTGCTTCATATTGCCTATGGTGGTTTCCAAAACACAAGACCATGTTGCAAACTCAATGACCCTCTCTTTCCTGCATTTCTTATACTCCATAATACCAGGTAGAGTGCCAATTTGTTAATCTAGGGGGAAATAAAGCAGACTTTGAAGAACAGGACACTTCTTCAGCATTCAGGCCCCTTCGAAAGACTGCATTCTTTATGTTTTCCCAATGTGGGTCAGCTGGTCCAAACTCAATGGTTGTAACCTCTCAATTGCAGCTGAACACGCAGCAGTTTCAGCCTAAAGATTTCTTTCTGCACCACAACCCTCTGCTCACACCAGTCCATTTTTATGCAATACAACCCTGCACAAATTCTCAGGACATGGGCATAACAGCAAGCCTCTCATACAAACTGTTTCTAGCCCAGTCCAAGCAAAGCTCTTTCTAACCCTCATAAGCCAAACCTCACAGTCCATAGTTCTTACTACATTCAGTCTTTTAACTCTGACCAGAACAGTCTATCAAGTTGTACTTACAGCAATGCAAGGCATCTCTTAGGCTGTGGTTTCAAATCCTTCCACATTCCTCTTGAAAATCTGCTTGAAAAGGCCAAAGCCACACAGTCAGGTGTCTAGCAGCAACCCCATTCTTGGTACCACTTCACTGTTACAGTCAGGTTTGCATTGCTGTTAGAAATCACCCAACCAAGAGCAGTTTGTGGGGAAAAAAAGAGGTTATTTTGGCTTACAGGCTCAAGGGGGAAGCTTCATGATGGCAAGGAAAATGACGACATGAGAAGAGGGTGGACATCACCCCCTGGTCAACATAAGGTAGACAACAGGAACAGGAGAGTATGCCAAACACTAGCAAGGAGGAGCTGGCTAAAACACCCATAAGCCTGCCCCCAACAATACACTGCCTCCAGAAGGCGTTAATTCCCAAAACTCCATCAGCTGGGAACCTAGCATTCAGAACACATAAGTTTATGGGGACACCTGAATCAAACCACGACAATTAGTAAATGAGACTGCTGGTATTTTAGATACATTCACCTTATTTTTCCATTAAGTTTCATTGCCCAGGTATTTACTCAGTACCTACTATTTCCCAGGGGTTATCAATAAACATATATAGAATGCCCATTCTGTCATAGGCATTTTGCATTTAAAAGTAATTCACCCGCCTCTGAAAGAATCGCAAATACTACAAGGCTATAAAGCACACATTTTAAAAAGTGAAATTGAAATTAACCTGATATAGGAAGAGAGATTAAAGATAAATAGGTCATATATTAGTCTTGTATGGTTTATCCAGAGTGCCTGCAGTAGGTTAAGAAGTAGACTGAATATTCTGACCTCTACCACTGCTCTGAAAAAAGTAGCACAGCAGAAATTGTGCTGGGTTCCTTTTCTGGTTGACACTTTAAGACTTCTAGTTACTTGGCACACTCACCCTTGGAATTCAGCTGCCATTCTGTGAGGAGGCTTAAATAATCCCATGGAGAGCAACTGCAACCTGGCCACAACTCTAGTTGAAGACCAATGGATCCAATACCACATTTCCAGCCTTGAGCCTTGTGTGAAGTTAATCCTTCAGCTCCAGTGGGCACCTCAGAGGACACAGGGGGAACAAAGGCAAGCTGCCCTGACGAGCCCATCTTGAATTGTAAGTAAAGTAAAACTATTTTGGGGTGAGGAGTAAATTGTAATATACTAATAAATCTTCAGAACAGAACCCAATTATAATTAATGTAAGTATATCTGTACATAGGAGTTCAGAATACAGAATTGGGCTAGCAAGATGGCTCATTGGATAAAGGATTTTCTATGTAAGTGTGAGTGCCTGCATTCACTTCCCCACAGCCCACTTTTAGCCAATGCTATGGTGGGCGTCCATGGTGGTTTGAATGAAATGTCCTTCATAGGCACATATATTTGACTACTTGGTCCCCAGTTGGTGGCAATTTGGGGAGAAGGTTGTGGAGCCTTTAGGAGATGAAGCATTGCTGGCAGAGGTGGTCACTAGGGGAGGACCTTGAGATTTATTATTGCAGCCCACTGTGTGTTCAGGTCAGCTCACTCAGACTACTTCCTTCCTATTGATGTGGAAATGTGACCCAAGCTTCGTGCTTAGGCCAGCCATTCTTCTCCTGCCATGATTAAACTTGACCTCAAAGCTGGAAGCAAATATAAACCATTTCCTCCCATCTGCTGCTCTTAGTTGTTTTGTCCCAAAAGTGAAAAGATAACTGTGATAGCACCTATAATCAAAGCACACCCATGGTGAGAGAGGAGATGGAAACAGGAGAGTCCCCAGAAGTGTGTGGGCCAGGTAGCCTGGCAAGCACAGCAAGGCACCACAGGAGACCCTGCCTCAAACAAGGTAAAAGGTGAGGACCAAAACCCAAGGCTGCCCTCTGATCTCCACACACTCACTATGGCATATGTGAACTTGTACACGTGTGCGCACGCGCGCACACACACACACACACGATTCTAGAACTAAACTGTCTGGGATTATCTGTGTAAACTAACAAGTTTCTCTGTGCCTCAGATTCTTCTACAAAATCAGGTCAATTAAAACCTAAATTAGGGACTGGAGAGATGGCTTAACACTTAAGGGCTTGACTGTGAAGCCTAAGGACCCTGGTTCAAGGCCTGATTTCCCAGGCCCCATGTAAGCAGATGCGCAAGGTGGCACATGCATCTGGAGTTCATTTGCAGTGGCTGAAGACCCTGGTGCACCCATTCTCTCTCTATCTATCTGCCTCTTTCTCTGTCTGTCTGTCCCTCTCAAATAAATAAAAAAAAAAACACGAAAATGTATTTAAAAAACAAAATTATAAGATTTTTGGAAGAATTAAATAAGATGATTCACCTAGAGATCTTAGAAAGTGCCTAGCAGGTAGTGAACACTATTGAGAATCCACTAGTACCACTTAGGAAAGTGTACTGAAAAAAAAAAAAAAGGAAACTAGTGATTCTAAACATACAGAACACATGTGTCCACAGTTTGAGAGCTTGTATATCTACATGGCAGATTCTTTAGCTTTACCATCTCAGCTTGCCACAAGAGATCATGAGCATTTGACTCTCTCCCAAGGTTAATTTGGTGTTATCCTAAGCTCTTACATTTCATGCACTGTGAAAATACTGTTTCAAGAAATGATCTTTTCATCAAACTCGTGTTTCTCAATTGTGGTAAGTATATAATGACTTGCCATGTTAGCAAGATGAATCCAAGGTTAATTTAATGTGAGTATTTGAGGTTTGTTTTATTTTTATAGCTCTGTGAATTTTAACATTTCTTCCACTTGATTTTTTTCCCTGTTTTCAGTCAGAAGCAGTATTTCAACACACTGATCCCTGGGATGAATTTGCAAATATGTTTCCAATCATGAGTTATTCAAAATAAGTCAGAGTTCCATCCACGTGAGTATTCTAAAAATTGTTCATCCTGTTCTTATCTGCTATCTGATTCTGCTACTGATAAACCAGAGGATATAGTCTCTGCTTTTTCTTTGAGTATAAGTTAATTTTGAGCAATTCTGCTATCTACTATGAGACAACTTACAGAGAGGAAAATCAAACAAAAGTTTAAAAAGCGAAAACAAAACAACATATTGGGGTCTGAATAACAAACCAGTCTCATTAAATTAATTTTGTTAATCCAAAGACAATTAGTGTTCCTATGTCTGAGTCGTGTGTGTATAACAGCATATTCCAAATACAGTAGATTACTGTTGAGAACTCAGCATAGGCTCACATATCAACTCAGAACAATTTCTCAGCAGTTCATGAATGGTATTAACTGAAATATCTTAATTTGTGCATAAAATTCTTCAAACTGGGAAAATTCCCTAAATATTTGTGAATAATGAAAGCAAAGAACACTATAAATGGAAATGAATGAAGGAGTTTGTTTCCAAGCCACAGCTTAGAATCACTTGTCTTGGATGTTGGTGGCAAACAATGTATTCTTGATTAGGCTTTGTTGATAGGCAAAATGTAGAGCACATTTCCAGTTTCTCAGTCTCTGGGAGTTTAAAAGTTAAATTTTGAGCTATATAAAATAGATCAGCCCAATTTCCCTCTCCACTGCCTAAAATCAATACCCAACCAGAACAGAATTGACACTATACAAGAGACTTGGTAGAGAGGACAGGCTTAGAAGAAGAAAAGAAGAGGGCAAGAATGTAGAAGAGAAGGGGGCAAGAATGTAGGCATCAGAGGGGAGGAGCTCTTTGGGAAACTATCCAGACATGAAGTCACTGTTACATTATGACCTCATAGTGGCTGTCATTACCTCCACAAAAATGTGCACATCAACATTTCAACATACATGATGAAGGGTGAGACACAGTCATTAAAATAAGAAAAGGGTGGGCTAGAGAGATGGCTCAGCAGTTAAAGGTGCTTGCTTACAAAGCCTGACAGCCTGGGTTCTGTTCACCAGTACCCAATAAGGTCAGATACACAAAGTGACACATGTGCCTACAGTTTGTTTTCAGTGGCTGGAGGCCCTGGTGTGACCATTCTCATTCATTCTCTCCCCCTCCCACTTTCTCCCCTTGCAAATAAAAAAAAATATTTTAAAAAATAGAATAATGGGGCTGGAGAGATGGCTTAGCAGTTAAGGCATTTGCCTGCAAAACCAAAGGACCCAGGTTCAATTCCCTAGGACCCACGTAAGCCCGATGCACAAGGTGGCATATGTATCTGCAGTTCATTTGCAGTAGCTGAAGGCCATGGTATGCCCATTCTCTCTCTCTTTCTGTCTGCCTCTTTCTCTCAGTTCCCTCAAATAAATAAATGTAAAATAAAAAAATAGAATAGTAGGGTTTTTTTGAAAGCAGCAGTTCAGTAAAGAAGGATGGACAAGGTGGGAGATAAAACAAGGTATCAGAAGGGGATTATGATCAAATTACATTCATAATCTTCATGTGTGAAAATTTTCAGTAAAAATACACAAAATAATAACAACAACAAAAAGTTCAGGCCAGGCATCAATTCCAATCACACCACTGGCCAATTGTGTGGTCTCAGAAATGCCATTAAATATTCTGTTTTCCCTAGCTATCTAATAAAAGCAATTAACACATGCCCCCTACTTGTTCTACTGAAATCCACAAATGAGAAACCTTTGGAACCTTTGAAAGCCCATGCAATATGTAACACAAATAATACAAATTCCAGGTTATAGTGTTTCTCATTCCCATTTCAAGAGCCATGGGAAACAGCCTTGTTTAAACTGTCACTTCCTCAGCATCTTCCTTCTGCTTCTTACATGGTAGGCAGGCTTCAAAACTCCATGGAACCAGTCAGTAGTGTCTTCTTTTTATTCTTACCACTAACCCCTACCTACAAGTTCCACTCTGGGGCAGCCTCTCTTCTGGGGCTCCATTTCCACCATGAGATTACCTCCAAATACACAATCTCCCAGCAAACATTAAGTCTAATGAAAATATTACCAAAGGGTATTAAGAGGTAAGCCTGAATGTGTTACATTTCCTCTAGAGTCTTATTCTCAGTCATTTACATAACTGCTTCAGAATATTCAACATGCATTTTTAAATGTCACCATTTGCAGGGATTATTTGTATATTCCTCTTAATTAACTTCAACCTCAAAACCGGGTTGGTCAGAATAGACTTTTTTTTCACATTGTATCTTCTGGTCTCATTAGGTTCCCAGCTTGCTTTCGCCTAGATGAAAAGCAGGAAGAGGGGACTTGAGGAGGATTATCATAATAAATAAAATACACTTGCTCGTTCTTTGGCTTCTCATTCTGTATGGGGTTTTTGGTTCATACTGTAGAAATAATAAATGCACAACATGTCTATTCTACATATGATAATACATCCAGGTACTATAGTCACTCAAATATTGATCCATCAACTGTGTTATTTAAAAATTGAACCTAGTTTAACACTTACCATTTTTATCTCAAGAGAATTAAGAACAAATAACTAATGTTATTAATGGTCTTCCACAAACTTTGGCATCAAGAAAAAGAAGTCATCTGAACATTTAGTCATAAAGTCAGTAATATTAATTTTAAAATTTGCAGAATTTGTAATGTAGCATCTAGAGCAAAATAGGCAAAGGAAATGTGAAGTTTTGTGTTCCTCAAAAAAAAATGAGGACAGGTAAAACAGTAGCTAGAAGAAATCTCATTCATATCAAGCAATTTTTTAAAAATATTTTATGTTTTATTTATTTATTTGAGAGAGAGGCAGATACAGAGAGAGAGAATGAGAATGGACGGGCATGCCAGGGTCTCTAGCCACTGCAAAGAAACTCCAGATGCATGTGCCACCTTGTGCGTCTGACTTATGTGGGTACTGGGGAATCAAACCTGGATCTTTAGGCTTTGCAGACAAGTGCCTTAACCACTAAGCAATCTCTCCAGCCCCAATATCACTCAATTTTTGACATACTTTTGAAATTTATTCAAACAATATTAAAATATACAGTATAAAAAAAAGTATTGACTTCCGGTTAAGATGGCGGCATAGGAACCACGCCAAAGCAGCCTAGGGGAGAAAAAGCCAAAGAAAACCCAGCAAAATACACACTTTTACTAAAAAGTGGGGTGTAAAGGAAATTAAAAGGGCAGCAGAGAAGCAGGAGAGATCCATAGCATCCAGAGCACATGCAGGCAGGCCAGAGCAGCTCCAGTGGCAGCAGCTCTGGCAGCGGCAACAGAAGTGGCAGCTCCGGCTCTGGCTCCGGCAGTGGCAGTGCCGGCTCTGACAGCGGCAGCACTGGCTCCAGGCACGGCAGCAGCATGTCCAGCAGCAGCAGTGGCTACAGCTGCAGCAGTGGCGGCTACAGCAGTGACGGTGCCAGGTCTGCGGGGCCACAGCTGCCAGGCTTGGCTTGCCCCACAGGAAAAGCCAGTGCCCAGCTCCAGAAAACAGAACAGCAGTCCAGTGACCCAGCCAGCCTACTTGAACCCACAAGGCACCAAAGAGGGATGCAAGTAGAGTACAGCATAACTGAGACCAAAATCATCCAAAAATGTAACTGGGATTGCACCAGGGAAGAGTCTCACTTGGTCACAAGCTGACTTGGAACCATCAACAGACCAGAAATCTTAACCTCTTTGTTGATAGAGGATCCAGTTATAATACCTACTCTTGCATAAATACTCGGTACTGTTTTTCATTGAATGTGTACATTGCTGAGTTAAATTTTAGAATCTATCTGTATTTTGTTCTACTCAGCCTACTTGAATACTCCCATAGCAGGCAAACCCAACCCCTAGGAACACTTTTGTTGATACTCTGAGAGTCTTAAGAGCCACACCTAACACCTTAAGCTCCTACCCTGAAGATATATAACATCAGATCGATTGACACAGCTAAGAATACCCAGCTAACTAGAAAATCCAAGCATTAACTTAAGCCAAGATGCAAATATATATACATTATAACACAAGAAACACCAATAATCAAGACAATATAAATCCACCAAAAAGTATTAATGCATCAGAAATGACCTCCAGTGAGAACAAATTAGTGGAAATGCCTGAGAAAGATTTCAAAAGAATGATTGTAGATATGTTCAAAGAAGTCAAAGAAGAAATCAAAGGAATCAAAGAGGAAATCAAAGAAGACACAGGACACCAATTTAATGAAATAAAGAAGTCAATTCAAGACAAAAATAAGGAAATAGAAATAATAAAGAAAAACCAGTCAGAATTACTAGCAATGAAGAACAGTTAGTGAAATAAAAAACTCTGTAGAAAATCTACCAGTAGAATGGATGAAGGAGAGGACAGAATATCTAAGCTAGAAGACCAGGTGGCAGATCTAATACAGTCCAACAAAGAGAAAGACAAAGTAATAGAAAAGTATGAATGGGAATTCCAAGATATTCGGACACTATGAAAAGGTCAAACATAAGAATTCAGAGCATAATAGAAGGAGAAGAATTTCACTCCAAAGACATAGTAGGTGTCTTCAACAAAATCATAGAAGAAAACTTCCACCAAATTGGGAAAGAGGTGCCAATGCAGATACAGGAAGCCTTTAGAACACCAGCCAGAAAAAACCTTGAAAGAACCTGTCCTCGCCATAATATAATCAAACAACCAAACACACAATCCAAAGAAAAAATATTGGGAGCAGTTAGAGAGAAAAACCAAGTTACCAACAAAGGCAAGCCCATCAGGATTACAGCAGATTACTCAACACAAACTTTAAAAGCCAGAAGGGCTTGAAGTGATGTATTCCAAGTTCTGAAAGATAACTGCTGTCAACCAAGGTTACTTTATTCTGCAAAGCTATCCATTCAAATAGAGGGAGATATAAAGACATTCCACAACAAAAGCAGACTAAAGGAGTATTTGAAGACAAAACCATCTCTACAGAAAATACTTGAAAGAATCCTCCATGCCAAAGAGAAGGAAAAGCACACATATAAGGAACCTGAAAAAAAACAAACAATACTCAAATACTAGTTAACACAAGATAGCAAAGGTAGAACCAGAACTACAAAAAAAAAATGGCAAACATAAATACACACCTTTCAATAATATCTCTTAATATCAATGGCCGCAATGCTGGAACCAAAAAACATAGGTTTTCAGACTGGGTTGAAAAGCAGGATCCTACAATTTGTTGTCTCCAAGAAACTCACCTTTCTACAAAGGATGGACATTATCTTAGGGAAAAAGGTTGTAAAAGGGTGTTTCAAGAAAATAGGCCTAGAAAAGAAGCAGGGGTTGCTATCCTAATATCTGACAAGGTAGACTTCAGTCCAACGTTAGTCAAGAAAGATAAGAAAAAGCACTTTATATTGATTAAGGTCACACTCCAACAGAAGGACATTACAATCCTAAATATATATGCACCTAACATGGGGGTTCCCAAATTCATCAAGTAAATGCTATTAGAACTAAGGTCACAGATAACACCAAACACAGTGGTAGTAGGTGACTTCAACACCCCATTCTCATCAACTGACAGGTCATCCTGGCAAAAAATAAACAGAGAGGCATCTGGACTAAATGAGATCATAGAAGGAATGGACCTAACAGATGTATACAGGACATTTCATCCAAATGCTGCAGAATACACATTTTTTTCAGCAGCACATGGAACATTCTCTAAAATAGACCATATATTAGGACACAAAGCAAATTTGACAAATACAGGAAAATTGAAACAATTCCTTGCATTCTATCTGACCACAATGGAATCAGACTACAAATCAACAGCAAGAAAAGCTATAGACCATACACAAAATCATGGAAACTAAACAATACACTACTAAGTGATGAATGGGTCGATGAAGAAATCAAGAAGGAAATCAAAAAATTCATGGAGTCAAATGATAATGAGAACACAACATAGCAAAATCTCTGGGACACATTGAAGGCAGTTCTAAGAGGTAAATTTGTAGCTTTAAGGGCCTATATTAAGAAATTAGAAAGGTTGCAAGTAAATGGCCTAATGCTTCAACTTAAGGCCTTGGAAAAAGAAGAACAAGGCAAACCAAAAGTCAGTAGACGGGAAGAAAAAATAAATATTACGGCAGAAATTAATGAAAAAAAAAAAAAAACAATCCAAAGAATCAATGAAACAAAGAGTTGGTTCTTTCAAAGGATAAACAAGACTGATAAACCCTAAGCAAATCTCACCAAAAGAAAGACAGAAGAGACACAAATTAATAAAATCAGAGATGAAAAGGGCAACATCAAAACAGATACCAGAGAAATTCAAAGAATCATAAGGAAATACTATAAAAACATATACTCCACTAAGTATGAAAATCTGAAATAAATGGATGATTTCCTTGATTTGTATGACCTACTTAAATTAAATCAAGATGAGATTAATAACTTAAATAGACCTGTAACAAGTATGGAGATCCAAGCAGTTATCAAAAATCTCCCAAATAAAAAAAGTCCATGCCCAGATGGATTCATGGCTGAATTTTACCAGACCTTCAGGGAAGAACTAATGCTATTGCTTCTTAAGCTTTTCCATAAAATAGGAAAAGAAGGAATCCTACAAAACTCCTTCTATGAAGCCAGCATCACCCTGATACTAAAACCAGGCAAAGATAGAACAAAAAAAGAAAATTACACACCAATCTCCCTCATGAACATAGATGCAAAAATTCTCAACAAAATATTGGCAAACAAAATACAAGAATATATCAGAAAGATCATTCACCCTGACCAAGTAGGCTTTATCCTAGAGATGCAGGGATGGCTCAACATACACAAATCAATAAATGTAATACATTATATAAATGGACTGAAGGACAAAAATCATATGATCATCTCATTAGATACAGAGAAAGCATTTGACAAAGTCCAACATCCCTTCATGTTAAAAGTCCTACAGAGACTAGGAATAGAAGGATCATATCTCAGTATAATAAAGGCTATTTAGGACAACCCTACAGCCAGCATATTACTAAATGGGGAAAAACTGGAAGCTTTTCCACTAAAATCAAGAACAAGACAAGGGTGTCCACTGTCCCCACTTTTATTTAATATAGCACTGGAAGTCTTAGCCATAGCAATAAGGCAAGAGACGCACATAAAAGTGGTACAAATTGGAAAGGAAGAGATCAAGTCATCATTATTTGCAGATGACATGATTCTATATATAAAGGACCCTAAAGACTCTACCAGCAAACTGTTAGAGCTGATAAGCACCTACAGCCATGTAGCAGGATACAAAATAAATACACAGAAATCAGTAGCATTCCTATATGCTAACAACAAACACACAAAGAATTAAATCAGAGAATCACTCCCATTCACAATTGCATCAAAGAAAATAAAGTACCTTGGAATAAACCTACCCAAGGAAGTAAAGGATCTCTACAATGAAAACTTTAAAGCACTGAAGCGAGAAATTGCAGAAGATACTAGGAAATGGAAAAACATCCCCTGTTCCTGGATCAGAAGAATCAATATTGTGAAAATGGCAATCTTACCAAAAGCAATCTACACATTTAATGCAATTGCCATCAAAATTCCAATGGCATTTTTCACGGAAATAGAAAAAACAATCCAAAACTTCATTTGGAATCACAGAAAAGCCTTGAATATCTAAAATAACACTGAGCAACAAAAATATGGCTGGTGGTATCACCATTCCTGATTTTAGCCATAGCAACAAAAACAGCATGGTACTGGCACAAAAGCAGACATGGAGATCAATGGAAGAGAATAGAGGACCCAGATGCAAGTCCAGGTAGCTATAGCCACCTTATATTCGATAAAAATGCCAAAAATACTCATTGCAGAAAAGACAGCCTCTTCAGCAAATGGTGCTGGGAAAACTGGATATTTATCTGTAGAAAGATGAAAATAGATTTTTCTCTCCTCCATGCACAAGAATTAAGTCCAAATGCATTAAAGACCTTAACATCAGACCTGAAACTCTGAAACTGCTAGAGGAAAAATTAGGGGAAACCCTTCAACATATTGGTCTTGGCAAAGACTTTCTGAATATAACTCCAATTGCTCAGGCAATAAAGCCACAGATTAACCGCTGGTACCTTATGAAATTACAGAGATTTTGTACAGCAAAGGACACTGTGAATAAAGCAAAGAGGCAACCTACAGAATAGGAAAAAATCTTAGCCAGCTATACATCTGACACAGGATTAATATCTACAATATACAAAGAACTCAAAAAATTAAATAAGAAATCAAACAAGCCAATTAAAAAATGGGCTATGGAACTAAATAGAGAGTTCTCAAAAGAAGAAATATGAGTGGCATATAAGCATCTACGAAAATGTTCTACATCCCTAGTCATCAAGGAAATGCAGATTAAAACTACATTGAGATTCCATCTCACTCCTGTCAGATTGGCTGCATCATGAAAACAAATGACCATAAATGCTGGCGGGGATGTGGAAAAAGAGGAACCCTTCTACACTGTTGGTGGGAATGCAGTCTGGTCTAGCCATTGTGGAAATCAGTGTGGAGGATCCTAAGACAGCTAAAAATTGATCTACCATATTACCCAGCTATACCACTCCTAGGCATATATCCTAAGGACTCATCTAATTTCCTTAGAAGTACGTGCTCAACCATGTTTATTGCTGCTCAATTCACAATATCTGGGAAATGGAATCAGCTTAGATGTCCCTCAACTGATGAGTGGATAATGAAGATATGGCACATTTATACAATGGAGTTCTACTCAGTGGTAAAGAAAAATGAAGTTATGAAATTTGCAGGAAAATGGATGGATCTGGAAAAGATTATAATAGGTGAGGTAACCCAGGAACAGAAAGCCAAGCATCGCATGTTCTCTCTCATATGTGCATCCTAGCTACAGATGACTGGACTTCTGTGTGAGAAGGAAAAAACTCAGTAGCAGAGGCCAGTAAACTAGAAAAGAGATATAAAGGGAAGAGAAAGGAAGGGAGGGGGGTACTTAATAGGATGGTATTATATATATGTAAGTAGAAGAATAGATTAATGGGGGTGAAAAGGCCCACAGTGGGGTCAGGGGAAGAGATTGAGTAAAGGAAAGGTGGAGGGACAGCTAATTAAAATCTAAGAGAATATAAATAAATCATATGTAATCCTACTGTTTTGGACAATAGAACACTCAGGAGCCATAGATTGTTGCTAGAAAATTTTCAGTGCCAGGGATGGGATATCTTCCAGTGAGTTGTTGGCCAGGGAGGTCCCTGATGCCCCCAAAACATTACAGGCCATTGCCAAGGCCCTTGGTTTCCCACCAGGAATAGATGGTAAAACCCTGTTGCTGAAGACTCCACATACTTGGGCTGCAAGGCCACTGAGAAATCCTGCTGGAACTGAGCTGATAACCTCCTCCATGTAGACCAGCTGACAGAAAGCTGGAAGAAGCCATTCTACATGTAGTTCAGTGGGAGAGAGAGAAATCACCAGTGAAGATACTCAACAGTGGACATTGCAAGCCTTATATTTGGCCAGCCAGGCCAAATGAGCCAACGGGTGCGGTAGTGGCATGTCTGTTATGGGGGAAACCAACTGCCCTCTAATTGGACTGGAGGCCTGCTCCATGGCAGGAATACATTCCTGATACTGAAAACTTAAAACAGGGGTAGTCAGGAGCCCTAGGGGTGTAATGTCTGCTGTTGTCTGGCTAAATGTATATACTATGCTTATCAAACTGCCCAGTAAGCACTTCTGTTAATGTTCACACCCTTATATTAATGCTACTCTCACGTTTGGAAGAGAATCTTCTCTTTTCAGATGGCAGTGACCTTGGGACAACTCAGAAGGTATCATGATGATGGAAAGAGATGCCCGCAGTGCTCAATACTGCAATATCTCTCTCACACCTTCCAAAGCTCAGGGTCTAATGTGGAAGAGGTGGCAGAAAGAATGTAAGAGCCAAAGGAAGGGCAGGACTCCATACAACATGCACCATCCAGATACAAAATGGCCTGGATATCCATGGCCTCACAGTGCCTGACACTACCTGCATAAGACCATCATAAGAGGAGGAAAAGATCATGACATCAAAAGTAAAAGAGAGACTGATTGAGATGGGGAGGGAGTATGATGGAGAATGAAGTTTCAAAGGGGTAAGTGCAGGGAGGGAGGGTATTACCATGGGGTATTTTTTATAATCTTGGAAGTTGTTAATAAAAAAAAATAAGTATCATTTCCTCATGGCACTTCAACTAAGTCTCATTCTTCTTTTATGAGTACACATTGCTCAGGATTTACTATGCAGGCATTCTCAAAACATTCTAGTGCCACATAAATATGTATGTTGAACATGTATAATTATAATTGTGCAACCTGTATCGGTATGGGTGCACATTTCATGCATTCATTTAATGATGTTGCTTTGGGTAAACATTCAGATTGTTGAATTTCCTATCCCATACAACTTTGGATGCATATCTAAATATCTTTGGAGAACATATGCCTAGAAGTGAAATTGCTACTTCAAACGTTATGCACATTTGATTTTAAACTCTACAACCAAACTTCCTTGTACAAAATAACGAAGGCAATTAAACTCTCACTACATATGAAGAAAATAAACATTTGCTCTAAATATCCACACTAAATTGTGTATTCTTTCTCATCACCATAATATGAATTTATGTAATCTCAGCAAAACCCTGGGAAAAAGCACAGGTACAGTATATACTCAGTCCTCTATCTTTTATACAGTTAGACACTAAGTTCAATATCTATAACCAGGAAATATATAAATCTTTATTTCTGACCAAAATCTGATAACGTACACCCACATGGTTATCTTGCAGATATCCTTAAGCAGGTGGTAGAGCGACGAATCTTGAATTCTTTTAAAAATGCAAAAGTGTCATTATGTTGGATGAACCAGAAAACCACAGTTGCTTCTGAAATTTTCTGTAGTTCAAACCATAGTCTCTAGGGTAAATGAAAAGTTAAGTTTGGAAATAATTGAGCACATAAGAGCAACCAAAAACACACTTGCCATCATAGATTTTTGAAATAATAAACATTAGAAGTTTTGTTTATTGCTAAGTCTAAGTAAACATTCAAACAGCTTTATTACTACAACAATGCAACACAGTAGTCATAAGCAACACTAACCATGAACAACCTAGCTGTTGTTTGAATGGAGATAAGAGAGGGAGAAAGGAAACTAACCAACCTCTCTTCTAACTACTTATAAAGAACAAATACTTTTTAAGATATGTTTACAGTTTGACCAAAAATATGAAAAGACTAAAGGTGTATCATCTCAATAGATGCAGAAAAGGCAATCAACAAAATTCAACTTCTTTTCATCAAAATGTGATCACATTAATTTGATTTTTCCATATTTAGCTCCCTAATCTACTTGAATTTATTTCCTTAAAAGATGTAAAATGCAAATCCATAGTTTTACTGAATTCTACTCTAATTACCTTGAAGCTATTTGTTAGATAATCCACTCACTCCCTTTGAAAAAGTGTTATTTTATAATATATATCCATGTTTAAACTGGGTAATTGATATACATATACGTAGTGTATATATAACATATGTAATTTTCTGTTTTGGTTTCTTTTGTATAGTATATGTGGTGTGGCATATGTGTGAGGTATATGCTCGTGTGTGTACAGATGCACATGCCCCAGACACATGTGCACAGAGTACAATGTCAAGTATGTCCCTACATCATTCATTTGCATGTCTCACTGAGCCTGGAGCAGCTGCTTTTTGGTCAGACTCGTGACCAATGATCCGCAATGAATCACCAGTCTTTGCTCTCCACAGAACTGGCATTACAGATGTGCATAGCCATACCCAATTATTTATGTGAGTTCTGGGGTACTGAACTCAGTCTCAATTCCTCACATTGTATAGAAAGAACTCTACCCCACTGAGCCATCTCCCAGACCCATAACTGTCTTTTTAAACTATAACTTAATCAGCATCTTTAAAGAAATGTCCTGTTGAGCAGAGGAACATCAATAAACGTGGGACATAGAAAAGAGGCTCTGATATGGGTGCATGCACACACATACAAGTGCAAATAAATAACTGATTTAAAAATTATCCAATCAGGGACTTCCAGCCAAGGTGGCGACTGCCTAGCTGTGCTGCAAATCCAGGGGAAAGAAAGTCAAGATATTAAGCGTTCACTGGGTCTTTTAGGGGAGAGAAATCTCCAATAGATTCCAGTGGGAGGGCACAGAGGGGGAAAAAAAACAGGGAATCGCTGATCCCCTCCCGGGCAAGTAGCCCACCCCTCCCCCCAAGTAGCCGCCGTACCCAGGGCGCCGACGCGCCAATCTATCCCTGCGTGTGGAAGTGTAGACAGCTCCACCCACTCACCCACTAAATGCTGTGGCCACCACACATCCAGGGAGTCCTGGAAATAACAGGGAATCCCTGATTCCCTCGCAGGCGGGTAGCACACCCCGACCCCAAAGTAGCCGCCCTATCCACAGCACCCCATGCTCCCATCAATCCCTGTGTGTGGAAGCTTAGACTGCTCTGCCCACTTGCTCATTTACCGCTCCTGCCACCATATGTTCAGCAAATCCAGGCCCATAGGAACTGCCAAGCAAGCTAAGACTGTGTCTATCACTTGTGCCAGCTCAGGTGCCATCCCCTACCCTTCCACCATTGTTCTGTGGCAGGCGAGCACAGACTGCTTCCGGGTCCCAGTGTTCCCACACCAGAGTTTGGGCTGCTTCAGTGCTTGGTGCCTCAGTGTCCCTCCTAGCTCGAACACAGGTAGCTTTGGTGCATTACCGCTTGAGAGATCAGGTAACTTTGGCGCCCCAGCCAGGCATTAGAACAGGAGGCTTTGGCAAGTGAGAGCCAAAGCCCAGGCTGCTTGGCAACTGCCCCAGGCTGCCTCAGATTCCCACTGTCCTTGAGCCCAGGATGATCCACCCACCTACGTGCCCATACACTGTCATGGGCAGACCACAGCGCAAAAGAAATAACATGAAAAATCAAATGCAAGAAAATCTAGTTAGATCACCCAGTTCGTACTATGAATATCTCTAATCAAAACATAGAAGAGTCATTAGGATCAGAACACCAAAATGAAGCGATGAGCAATGCAACCCTGACCAAGCTACTGGTAGAACTTGCAGAAAAGCAACAAAGGACCGATAAACATGTGGATGCTGCCATCACTAAACTAGAACCAATAGATAAGAAGATGGAAGGAGTTCAAAGAGAGTTAAGAGATTTGAGGGAGAGTGAAAAAAAAAAGAAGACCTCAAAAATCAGCTGGACATGCTAAATGAAGACATAAAGAAATGCAAGGATGAATTCCAAGAATCATCAAGAGAATCAGAAAATGATGTGAACAGGGAGCTTGACAAAGGGATGGAAATTGTACATAGAAAAGTAGTAGAAAATGTAAACCTAATTGAACAAGTCCAAAACTCTCTAGAAGTTCCCAAGAATAGAGTAAGGCATGTGGATGATAGAAACTCTGATCTGGAAGACAAGATGGAAGAAACAGTTCGAGAGTTCAAAAATTTCAGTAAGTTCAAAAGTTCCTGTGAACAGAACATGAGGGAATTGTGGGATACACTTAAACGTCCTAATATCAGTATCAATGGAATACGAGAAGAAGAAGAAATTCAGACCAAAGGTTTGGAGAACTTATTTAACAAAACAATTGAAGAAAAATTCTCCAGTCTCTTAAAAGAAAGGTCCATCAAGATACAAGAAACCAACAGAACTCCAAACAGACTGGACCAAAGGAGAAACTCTCCAAGACATATTGTCATTAAGACTCTAAACATTGACACCAAAGAGAAAATCCTAAAAGCAGCTAGGGAAAAACAGCACACCACTTTCAAAGGTAACCCCATCAGAATTACTTCAGACTTCTCAATGGAAATCCTGAAAGCTACAAGGGCCTGGAATGAAACACTGCAAAGTCTAAGAACCTATGGCTTCCAACCCAAACTACTCTACCCAGCAAAAGTATCCCTCATAGCCGGGTGTGGTGGTGCACGCCTTTAATCCCAGCACTCGAGAGGCAGAGGAAGGAGGATTGCCATGAGTTCAAGGCCACCATAAGATGACAGAGTTAATTCCAGGTCAGCCTGGACTAGAGTGAGACCCTACCTCGAAAAACAAAACAAAACAAAAAAAGTATCCCTCATAATAGATGGTGAAAGAAAAACTTTCCATGACAAAACTCAGCTTTACAATTTTATGAACACAATACCAAACCTACAGAAAGTATTTCAGGAAATTCTCCACAGAGAAGAAACAAATAATGAAACTCAAATGCCTACAAGAAGCAGATCACATTTGTCCTGATGCTAACTTACTCTCCATTGGAGAATCTGCTTCCCTTTTTCAGATAGATGTAGATCCTAAGGAGAGAGCCACCCCATCATACCTCAAAAGGGCCCCGGCTGAAACTAAGAAAAATTGGAGAAACAAGCAAGGGCGCTGTTTTCCTGAGGAACCAGATACCAGCACAAGAGGGAAGGAGATCAGCACAAAGAAAAATCAACTCCTACCAAATCAGAGAGCCAGAGAGGCAGAGGCCCCCAACACCTCATCACTGAAGCAGACCCAACATGGCTCAGTGAAAATTTACGGAAGAGGGGGCGGAAAGAATATCAGAGCCACATGTTGGGTCATGATATGCAGAGACATTTATCTTACCCATAACTGTGGGCTAACTCCACAATGCATGACCCGTATACCTCAACAAGGAGGGGCCAAGGGGAGGGGGTAGGTCACGGATGAGCCTAATAATGGTACCAAACTGACTGTAAAAATAAAATAAAATAAAAAATAAAAATGAAATAAAAAAGAAGCAGATCACAATAACCAAACTTAGAGTATGCACAAAAAACTTCAAAGTCCATGAAAACACCAACCAACATATACCACCACAATATGGCATAGATCAAATCATATCTCACAGTCATTACCCTAAGTATTAATGGCCTTAATTCACCCATCAAGAGACACAAGCTAACAGGATGGATCAAAATTTAGACCCCTCAATCTGTTGCCTTCAAGAAACCCACCTCACCACTAAAGACAGACACCTCCACAGGGTGAAAGGGTGGAAAACAATATTCCAAGCAAATGGGAATAAGAAACAAGCAGGCGTAACTATACTATTATTGGATAAAATAGACTTCAAACAAAAAATAGTCAAAAAACACAAAGAAGTCCACTTCCTACTTATCAAGGGAACGATCCATCAAGAGGATATTACAATCATAAATCTCTATGCACCAAACACAGGGGCACCACAGTTCATAAAACAATACCTACTTGACAATGAAATAGAAATATCCACCAACACCATCATAGCTGGGGACTTCAATGCACCATTATGAGTAATAGACAGATCATCCAAACAGAAACTCAACAGGGAAGTAAGAGAGCTCAACAAAACCATAGATCACTTAGACCTAATGGACATCTATAGAACTTTCCACCCCAAATCCACAGACTACACATTCTTCTCAGCAGCCCATGCAACATTCTCTAATATAGACCATATACTGGGTCACAAAGACTACCTCCACACTTTTAGGAAGATTGACATAATTCCCTGCATGATATCAGACCACAATGCTATATTGCTAGAAATCAACAGCAAAAGACCCACCAAGAATCCCAATGGCACCTGGAAATTGAACAGCACACTTTTAAACAATAAATGGATAGCGGATGAAATAAAAAATGAAATTGCAAAATTTCTAGAACTGAATGACAATGAGAACACATCGTACCAAAGCTTATGGGACACATGAAGGTGGCCCTCAGGGGAAAATTCATAGCACTCAATGCCTTCACAAAAAAAAAAAAAAAAAAAAAAAAAAAAACCAGACAGATCACAAACCAATAACCTAACCATCAACCTAAAGGCACTGAAAAGCAAGAAAAGTTCAACCCAAAGAGCTCCAGAAGGAAAACAATAATTAAAATCATAGCAGAAATTAATGAATTGGAAACCAAGGAAACAATTAAAGCAACTGACAAAACAAAGAGCTGGTTCTTTGAAAAAATAAACAAGATTGACAAACCCCCGGCCAATTTGATTAAGCAAAAAAAAGAGAAGCTTCAAATTAACAAAATTCAAAATGAAAAAGAGAGATCACAACAGATATAAGTGAAATTGGGAGAATCATCAGGACTTATTTCAAAAACCTCTACTCGACAAAACTGGATAATGTGGAGGAGATGGATAAATTCCTGGACACATACCATCTACCAAAGCTAAACACAGAGCAGATTAATCACCTCAATCAACCCATCACACTCATGGAGATTGAAAAAGTAATAAAAAACCTCCCAAAAAAGAAGAGCCCAGGACCAGATGGATTCTCAGCTGAATTCTATCAAACCTTCATGGAAGAACTCAAACCAATCTTCCACAAACTGTGCCACACAATTGGAGAACAGGGAAAGCTACCCAACTCCTTTCATGAAGCTAGTATCACCCTAATTCCAAAACCTGGCAGAGATGCCACAAGAAAAGAAAACTACTGGCCTATTTCCCTGATGAATTTAGATGCAAAGATCCTGAACAAAATCCTTACAAACCAAATCCAACAACACATCAAAAGCATTATCCACCTCGACCAAGTGGGATTCATCCCAGGAACACAGGGGTGGTTCAACATATGGAAATCTGTCAATGTAATACACCACATAACAACGTTAAACATAAAAACCACATGATCATTTCGATAGATGCAGAAAGGCCTTTGACAAGATACAACATCACTTCATGATCAAAACATTGGAGAGAATTGGCATGGTTGGTTCATATCTTAACATAATAAAGGCAATATACAAAGCTCTGAAGGCCCAAATAATACTTAATGGAGAGAGACTGGAGGAATTCCCATTAAGATCAGGAACAAGACAGGGCTGTCCACTCTCACCTCTGCTTTTCAATATAGTACTGGAAGTCCTACCTCAAGCAATAAGAGGAGGAGGAAATAAAAGGGATACAATTTGGAAAGGAAGAAGTTAAGTTAGCTCTATTCGCCGATGACATGATTGTATATGTAAGAGACCTGAGAGACTCCATCTCAAAACTCCTGAAGGTGATTAGCTCCTATAGCAAAGTAGCAGGATACAAAATCAATGCACAAAAATCAGTAGCCTTTATATATGCAAATGACAAAGATACAGAGAAAGAAATAAGGGACCTAGCCCCATTTTCAAAAGCAACAAAAAAATAAAATAAAATACCTTGGAATAATGTTAACCAAGGAAGTAAAAGATCTATACAATGAAAACATAAAAACACTCAAAAAATAAATTGACAAGGACTTGAGAAAATGGAAAGACCTCCCATGCTCCTGGATAGGCAGAATTAACACTGTGAAGATGGCAATCTTACCAAAGGCAATATACAGATTTAATACAATTCCAATTAAAATACCTACAGTGTTCTTCACAGAGATAGAAAAAAAGATCTCAAATTTCATATGGAAAGGCAGAAGGCCTCGCATATCCAAACATATCCTCAGCAAAAGAAATACCTCTGGAGGCATCACCATACCTGGTCTAGAGCTATATTACAAGACCTCCATAGTAATAAAAACAGCATGGTACTGGCATAAAAACAGGAGTATAGGCCAATGGAATAGACTTGAGGACCCAGGACTTTGGGTCAAGCAACTATAGCTACTTGAGATTTGACAAAGCCCTAACAATATAGGCTGGGAAAAAGACAGCATCTTCAATAAATGGTGCACACCTTTAATCCCAGCACTCAGGAGGCAGAGGTAGGAGGATCACCATGAGTTCGAGGCCACCCTGAGACTACATAGTAAAATCAGGTCAGCCTGGGCTAGAGTAAGACTCTACCTCGAAAAAAATAAATAAATAAAATAGGACAAATGAAAATGAGTCAGGACCTGGAGAGATGACTCAGCAGTTGGCAAAGCCTAACAGCCTGGGTTAGATTCCCCAGTGCCCACATAATGCCAGATGCATAAAGAGGCACATACATCTGGAGTTCATATACAATGGCAAGAGGCCTTAGTGCACTTATTCTCATTCTCTCTCTCTCTCTCTCTGTCTCCTTAATTTTTAAAATTGGGGAGAACTACATGATACTGGGTACTCAACAAACATGTATTAAAGCTTTGTGTGTAAACAAAAATATGAATTGATAAATGAATGAATTAATATCTTGGAGTTAAGTATTTTATCTGTTATTTTCCTTCTCTCTACTTTCAGAAGCAAGTGGGTCCTCTCAGCCCTTTCTTCACTGTGTGACCACTGCTCTTTTCTTCTTTTTCTTATTTCCCACTCTGCTTATCTCCTTTAGTCTCACATGATCTGCCACCTACATCCTATAATAATAAGGAAATTAGTAAAATATAACGGAAGTGGAAAAGTAAGCCATCAAACTATATGAACAGCTCATTCTTAATTATGCATGTTTGCACACATAAAAGGCAAGATAAAGATATACCAGAGAACATTGTCCGTGTCCATGGTGTGTCATTGTGGAGAATTTCTATTTCTTCCTTATGATTTTGCATACATTCTAAGTTTTTTAACATGAGCTTATTATAATTGAAATTTAATTAAATATTCATCCTTCAAGGCTAATTGAAACATGACTCCATGAAAACAGTTTCCTTGATCATCTGTGTGAATGGAAGCTCTTTTCCTCTGGTCTCCTATTGTTCCTTTTTTGTTCTCAAGACATATTTCACAGACTGTCTTATATATGCTATGCTTATTTTTATATGTCTTGAATCACTTGTTATATATAAAACATTTTACAGATATATTCTGATAGTTTGAATGTCCCCTCCAAAACTCATGTTGAAGTTTGCAAACAGAGAGAGATAGACAAGGAAAGAGAGCAAGAGAGAGAGAATGAGTATGTGCCACTTTGTGCATCTGGCTCTACATGTGATATGTGATGGGGGAATTGAACCCAGGCCAACAAGCTTTGCAAGAAAGTGCCTCAAACCACTGGGCCATCTTTTCAGCCCCTCGTGTTGAAATTTAATTGACACAAAGAATTACAATGTAGAGCCTTTAAGAATGGATTAGTTGGGCTGGAGAGATGGCTTAGCGGTTAAGTGCTTGCCTGTGAAGCCTAAGGACCACGGTTTGAGGCTCGATTCACCAGGACCCACGTTAGCCAGATGCACAAGGGGGCGCACACATCTGGAGTTCATCTGCAGTGGCTGGAAGCCCTAGCACGCCCATTCTCTCTCTGCCTCTTTCTCTGTCTGTCACTCTCAAATAAATAAATAAAAATAAACCATAAAAAATTAAAAAGAAAAAGGAATGGATTGGTTCATGGGAACATCACCCTCAAGAATGGGTTAATAGCATTATGGTATTAAAACATTATGAGATTTTTGGAATTTTTTTTCATTTTGTAACTCAATTACTCAGTTCTTGACTATGAACTTTATAGATGAAAATGTTGTGTCACAATGTCATAAATTTAGACATGTTGGAACCAACAAATGAGAAAGGGCTTATTACAATGGGAACCAAATCCTGATTTTTATAATTGTTTGCTGCAACTATCCCAACTATAAGCTCTATAACCACTACCTAGCACAGCGAGGGGTGTACAGAACGTTCAGTAACGTTTTGGGATGAATGAAAGGAGATCACCTTAAAAAATTGAGTTCCATGGGGTTGGAGAGAAGGCTTGGTGATTAAGGCACTTGCTTGCAAAGCCTGGTGGCTCTGGTTTGATTATCCAGTACCTACATAAAGCCAGATGTACAAAGTGGTGCATATGTCTGGAATTTGTTTGCAGTGGCAGGAGGCCTTGGCATGCCCATTCTCATTGTGTGTGTGGGGAAGGGGGTTCTCTGCTTGTGAATATAAAATTTTTTAAAACATATATAGTTCCAATTGGTACTAGAATATAGATACATATTAAAAGGGAAAACTTTACAGATAGATTTGTAGAAAAATTAGCAGTCTATGTGCTACTGCTAAAAGGTCAAAATTCTCCCATATTGTGCTGAGATCAAAGTTCTTGACAGTACACAAGAACTTCCCTTTCCAACTACCAGAGTTCAAAGGTTAAACTCAAATCTTTTGTGTGGTATGTGTGTGTATGTATGGTGTGTAGAGCTTCCAAAGTTATATAAGCTTCCTCAGAACTAAAAGAGGCTACTCAAGCCCTTCATGTTGTGCTTTAAATGTGATAGTTTAAATGTATGGCCCCATACACTCAGGTGTTTTATTAAAACTGAGCTTGCAAATTGAACGCCTAGCAGACAGATTCTTGCTATAGGGAGTATACCACTGGGGGTGGATCTAAGTCCAGCCCTACCAGATATGTTCAGAGCAGTTTGCACTCTGGAGGTTTGTCAGTTGTTTGATGGTGTCTCTCTGCTTGGATCTATAGAACTAAGCCAGCTTCTTCTGCCATTGATGGTGTTCCCCTGGAATTTGTAAGTCTGAAATAAACCCTTTCCTCCTGTAAACTGCATTTGATAGTATGTTTATCCAGTAATGCAAAGGGAACTGTAACAGTTCTCTTACTGGTTCATTGTTTCTTTCAAAACAGTTTTATGATTCTACTTACCTAGACCAATTGTCCCTTAGCATCATAGGGAATGAACTTGCAGTTTGGGATAGCACTAGGAGCGGAAGAGACTCACCAGGCCTGAGAGGCCACAAAGAGAAAGTGCCTTCTCAAATTCAATTTACAATTACCAGTCAGTGGAGGTGAAAGCTTCCCATTGTGAGATGTCTTCACTTTGGTTAACAGATGAGTACTCATTGATTTAATATTATTAACAGAGTCTCCCTACACTCAGTCCATAACATTTAAAGCAAGATTAGCAAGGGGACTCAAAATTAAAGTACAAGTATCATAGATAAAATAATGAAAGCATTAAAAGTAGAATTAACCTAGTGCACACTTGTGTAGGCAGTAACAGAAGAGGCATAAAGCTGCTCACACTTCTTCCAATACCACCACAAAAGTGCCATGTGGGACAGGGGATGAAGCTCACTGGTAGAGTATTTGGCTACCAGGCAACAGGGCCCTAAATTTAATCCAATCACAGCACAACAAAAGAGAGAGAGAAAGGAAGAAAGGAAGAAAGGAAGAAAGGAAGAAAGGAAGAAGAAAGAAAGAAAGAAAGAAAGAAAGAAAGAAAGAAAGAAAGAAAGAAAGAAAGAAGAAGGAAGGAAGGAAGAAGATGGAGGAAGAAAAGGAGGGATAGAAGAAGGAAGGAAGGAAAGAAGGGAGAAAAGAGGAAAGGAGAGAGGGAGAGATGAAGAGAAAAAAGGCATATTAATTCAGGATATGTCTAGGCATAGAGTTAAAGTTAGTGTGCCCTAGAGTTAATCTAAACAACTATGCAATGTATTTGAATTTTCTCCCAGAACACTGGGCGTAACACAAGCTATTTGGTTTAGGCCAGACATGGACCCACCAGGTCAAATATGAGGAGCAGCATATGGAAAACCTGCTTGTTAATAGTATGTCACGGCTAAGAAAATAGAAGACGTCATTCCTAGCAGTGTATATTTGAGCACCCTCCCCACCAATAAAATAATATCTTTTCTTTTTTTTCCAAGACCTACAAGGGTTGGAAAAGAGTCAAGCAATACCCAAATAATTAGCACCATGTATAGGCACTGGAAGTTTCAGAACTGTTGGTTGCAGCTGTGACTCAGCATGGGATGTTGCAACACTTCAAAGTCAGCTTGAGACCTGCCAGCTCTTCCTATCCCTTCACAAATGCTGTTACACATTGTCCCTATGTCACTAAAATGTATCTGCTCAGTCACAAGAGCTCAGTGAAAGCTAGGTCAGTGTTTCTGTGCATCAGAAAATCCAGTTTATCTCCTGTTGAAGTGAGGAGCTTCTCTCTGAAACGTGACCTGTCTGTAACTATAGGATGGAGGTCCGATTATACAGGGCCTTTAAGACAACTGGAAACAGAGGCTGAGGAGATGGCCCCACTGGTAGGGATGCTTATTGTACATGCATTAATTAGGACCTGAGTTTGAGCCCCAGGATCCATGTAAAATGCCAGGCATGGCCATGGATGCCTGTAATCCCCCAGCACTTAGGGGAGCAGACACAGGAGTATTACTGAGGAATCAAGAAGAGGAGACCTCCAGAGTCAAGGAGAGACTATGTCTCAGGGAAATTAGGCAGAAGAGCAATAGAGGAGAACATTGGTATCTTCCTCTGGCCTCCACACATGTAGGCCCAGGACACATGCATGTGTATACACATGCACATGCACAGAAAGCAAAAGGAATAAAATACTAAAAAGCTTACTGCAGAAAGCAGCCTTAAGTGACAGCCTGGGAAATGCAACCTGATGAGTTCTTTCAATGCCCTTAGTTCAGATGTTCCTGCCCGCCTCTTCCAGCTGTGTGGTTGTCAGATTGTGTAGAGTCCTCAGAAGCTAAAGGGGATGGAAGACTATGATCAGACAGACTTGATAGCCTAGATAGAAAGGAAAAGATGGCAGAGGATGCAAATTTGAAGGAAAAGAAAGAGAAGCTTAACCTAAATATTTAAGTCAAAAGGATCAAATAAGAGAAAAATAGAAGCTTTAAAGACATTGGCAAGGAAAACAAGATATGTGGATTGATCTACTTCTTAACTTGGCCTCCTTAAGTCAACATCATAGAAATATCTCCTGATTCCCATTTTCGTCTTGGTAGTGTGTTGAAAATAATGAAAGAGAAGTGGGCATAGTTCCTGTAACCATCACCGTCATCACTACTGCCTGACCAGGTCCTTTAAGGGACACAGGTGATCTGAGGGAAGAAGAATAAGATGCTCACCAACCTCAAAGTGACAATTTGGTGTAAACTCAGGATTATATTTTATAATCTAACACATAGGATCATAAAACATGGGCAAAAAGAGTCATAAAACAAACTTGGATATCTTCCTCCTTTGGAGCAGCTAGACAAAATATTTGACTAGGTAAACTCATACTCAGCAGAGCTGTGTGCTTACAGATCTGGAGGCCAGGATGCCCATGATCAAGGCACCAGCAGAAGTGTAGTTTGGTGAGGGCTGTTCTCTACTCCACGGATGGTGCCTTGTTGCTATGCCCTCATAAGATAGAAGGGACAGGCAGCCTACCTCCAGCCTCTTTTATGAGGACATTAGTCTGCCCACATGACTTAATCACCTTCCAAAGGACCTACCTCCTAATACTATTGCACTGGGGTTCAAGCATCAACATATAAATTTGGGGAGAGGGTACATACATGTTCATACCACAATATTGATCAAGCTCAGCTTAATGAAAGAATGACTGCACTTTATAATTTGATAAGAAAATGGGGGGGGTTGGTGTGTGTCCATGTGCATGTTTGTGCATGTACAGGTGCAGTTGCACATCTGTGCATGTGTGTGTAGAGGACAGAGGACAACACGGGGTGTTATTCCTAAGGCACTGTCCATCTTCTTTGAGACAAGGCTTCTCATTGGCCTGGAGCTGGTCAGTACAGTAGACTGGATGACCAGAGAGCTTAGGGGATTCCCCTGTCACTGCCTCCCCAACACTAGAATTATAAACATCTACCACTATGGCCAGGTTTTGTGAGCAGATGTTCCGGGGATCAAGCCCAGGGCCTCATGCTCGTGCAGCCAGCACTTTACTGAGGGAGCTATCTCCCTAAACCCCTTGGTCTTGTAGTTTCTCTAACTAGGGGAAGAATTAGAGCCTTTGCCACCATTGGATTTTGGAAGCTCTTAGGAAGAAAATAGACTTGGAGGAGGAAAAAGTAAGTAAAAGTGAGGAGACAAACAGAGAATACTGCTCTGGCCCAGGAGAAAATAAACACAGACTAAGGCAACAGAAGTAGCAACCGTCACATGCAATCAGATGGGGCTTATTTGGAAGGTAGGATTACCAGCAGAATTTTCACTGGATTGTAAACTGTGTCCACATAAATCTGAACATCAAGGGAAAGCCAATGGAAACATAAATCCAAAGAACTCATCATAGGATTTGGAAACTTCAAGGTCATTAGTTACTTTAACAATGAAAAAGACAAATTCCACCACAAAATATCCATAACATAAAATTTATAATTTTAACCATTTTTTAAAAATAAATAATTTATTTGAGACAGAGTGAAAGAGAGAAAGAGACAGATATAATGGGCCTTCAGCACTACTAGTCTCTGCAATTGAACTCCAGATGTATGCACCACTTTGTGCATTTGGCTTTATGTGGGTCCTGGGGAATCAAATTTGGGTCCTTAGGCTTTGCAGGCAAGCACCTTAACTGCTGAGTAATCTTTCCAGCCCAATTTTAACCATTTCTAAGGGAACAGTTTTATGGTGTTAAGTGCATTCACATTAACCCCAGCCTTTAGGAGGCTGAGGACAGGGAGAACAATTCCTAGAGATGATAATACTAGGCGTGGATTTGCCAAAAACATTACTTTAAGACAAAATGTCTTGGCTTCTACATGACATGAGGAGAGTTTCTAACGTTAGTTTTTAGAATCTCACCCATGTAACAAATACTTCAATGTTGTTCTAAATACTAGATACTATTCTAGTACACTATACAGCCCTGGAGAAAAATACAGACAAGCCAGGCATGGTGGCGCACGCCTTTAATCCTAGCACTCAGGAGGCAGAGGTAAGAGGATCACCGTGAATTTGAGACCACCCTGAGACTACATAGTTAATTCCAGGCCAGCCTGGACCAGAGTGAGACCCTACCTCGAAAAACCAAACCAAAACAAACAAAAAAAAAAAAAAAAAAACAGACAAAATCTTCAAGTAATTTACACTCAAGTGGGAGGGAAAATATAACTTAAAAGAATTTAAGGGCTGGATAGATTTCTCAGTGGTTAAGGTGCTTGCCTGGAAAGCCTAATCACTGGGCTTTGATTCCCCAGTACCCACATGAGGCCATATGCACAAGGTGGCACATGCATCTGGAGTTTGTTTGCAGCAGCTGGAGGTCCTGGAGCACCCATTCTCTCTGTCTCCTCTCTCTCTCTCTCTCTCTCTCTCTCCTGGCAAATAAATAATTTTTTCAAAAAAGGAATTTAAAGAATTGAGAATATATGTAAGATTCAATAGCTACCAACATCTTCCATTCAAGGACCACTTCAATGAGGTGGAAACAGTACCTCACTGAGTAACGCTACTCTGAAAAATTTCTGCAGAAAAGTAAAGGGAATAGGACACTCCTGCGATAAGATCCCAGCAAGCTCTGCTTTACTTATTACAAATAAATGCTTTATTCCTAATAAATTTAAGATTTTAGCACCATAATAATAGCATTATGAACATTAGTGCTTAAAAATATTCAGCCTATATATCACCATATGACCACACTTGGGAAATGAAAGCTTTAATTGGATATGTTACACAGTACAATTCACCATATCTGTGTCTTCATCATGAGCTCAGTCCTTGCTAAATTCTAACATTGAACACTCTACATAAGTCAAGTCCTATAATTCCCCACCACAACATCAAATTTTAGAAAACCAGAATATGAGGTTCTTGTAACAGGGAAATTGGGGTTCTGGGGTGCTTCCTGGACCTCTAAGCCCTGATTTCATATCTGCAAACCTAACCAAAGAATTGGCAATTCCAGATTCAAGAGAATGATTTTTAAATACCACATTTTATTCAGATTTTACGAAGGAATGGGGAAATGGGGAGGCTGGAAGGTAAGGGGAGATAAAGTGGGGAGAAGAAAACTATACCACGTGGAGCCTAAAAGCCCATGTGGGCCAGGTGTACCTCAGGAGTCCATGTGACCAGATCCTATCTGAGGAAAAATCATGGAAAGAAAAGAGAAAGGAAAGTTTCTTTCTTTCTTTTTTTTTTTTACAGCAGCAAGTTTTTAAAAAACTTATTTTTATTCTGGACAATTTCATATATGTATATTTTGATCATATTCATCCCTTGTTACCCTCTCTTCCCTGTCCCATTCCTGCTAAACTTCTTTTCTCTAACTGATCTACTCTTTTCCTTCCACCTCTCCCTCTCTCCTTCCTTCCTGACTCACTGAGTTTAATTAGGGTTGCTTGGATGAGCATGGATGGAAGGGCTGTTTACTGGACTATGGGCAACTTGGTAGTGGCTATACCACTGAAGAAAATGCTTTCCCTCCCCCAGAAACCACCAACTGCCAGTAGCTCCTCTGGGAGGAGTGGGGTCTCATGACCCCCTCCCCCTTCCATGATCTGATGCTGACTGGCTCAGTCGTGTTCAGGAAACCACAGCTGCTGTGAGTTCAGTGTGTGACCACCACATTAGGTGTAGAGACAGCATTCCTCAGCAGTCCTTCACATCCTCCAACTCTTACATTCTTTCTACCCACCCCAATTCCATGATGGTCCCTGTGGTTAGTTTTATTTATTTTTTAAAATTTATTTATTTTTTTATTAGTTTTGTACTCAGTGAATACAGTCAAGTTGGTACCATTGTTAGGCTCATCCATGTCCTACCCCCTCCCCCTAACCCCTCCTTGTTGAGGTATATGGGTCATGCATTCTGGAGTTAGCCCACAATTATTGGTAGGAGAAATGTCTCTGTGTATCATGACCCAATGTGTGGCTCTGATATTATTTCCGCCCCCTCTTCTGCAATATTTCCCTTAGCCATGTTGGGTTCATTTTGGGTCTGCTTCAGTGATGAGGTGTTGGGAGCCTCTGTGTCTCTGGATATCTGATTTGGCAGGAGTTGATTGTTCTCTGTGTTGATCTCCTTCACCCTTGTACTGGTACCCGGTTCACCAAGAAAACAGCACCCTTGCTTATTTCACCAATTATTCTTAGTTTCAGCTGGGGCCCTTTTGAGGTATGATGGGGTGGGTTCTCTCTTTAGGATCTGCATCTATCTGAAAAAGAGAAGCAGATTCTCCACCGGAGAGTAAAGTTAGCACCAGACAAATGGGATAACCCTTTTTTTCTTTTGTTTTTTTTGTTTTTTTTTGTTTTTCGAGGTAGGGTTTCACTCTAGCCCTGGCTGACCTGGAATGCACTATGGAGTCTCAGGGTGGCCTCGAACTCATGGCGATCCTCCTACCTCTGTCTCCTGAGTGCTGGGATTAAAGGCGTGCGCCACCACGCCCAGTTCCTTATTTTTTTTATACAGAATTTAATAGGTGTAGGCCCTCTTGTAGCCCACAATTGATGGTAGCTTGATAATGGAGAGTGGGGTCATGTTTGGGTATGGCTCTGACTTGTTTCCCAGCTCCAGCTATGGGTT
Source organism: Dipus sagitta (assembly GCA_036346955.1). Lineage (NCBI taxonomy): Eukaryota > Metazoa > Chordata > Mammalia > Rodentia > Dipodidae > Dipus > Dipus sagitta. The sequence goes on along the minus strand of CM070775.1, from coordinate 84,799,939 downwards.
CTGTTCCACTGAGCAGATCAGTTAGCCAAATCAAGAGCAGTTGGTTTCCCACCATGGCTGTGCGCCACTATTGCACTTGTGTGAGCATCACAGCAGGTTATTTGCTGCTAAGTAGGTTAGACCATGAGTTGCTTGGACAGATATTGGTCATTTTACCTCAGTTGCCCATGTAGTACCTTCTGGCACTAGACGCGCTGACTGTCTGGGGACTCACTCTCTTCCAGCTTCCAGCTATGTCATTCCATTTTACATGTCAATCGCAAGTGGTGTCTTCAGCAGTAGGGTCTTACCACTAACCTTTGGTGGGTCATCAAGTACTCTGACAGAAATCTGTCTTTCTTTTAGGAAACCTTGTAGGTCTCTCTGATCAAAAGCTCATTGTGGATGAAAGCCACCTGCTGGTCAAGGAGCTCCTGCCATGTGGGGAGCTAGAGGAGATAAAGAACCCATGCAGAGAGTAAGGGCTAGGGGGGCCTCCCAGCTGGGGCAGGGCCTGGGCCTCAACCAAGCCAGTGCAGGCCCAGCTGAGGGAAAAACTTACCCACAGCTGGAAGTTCCCAAGTGAACAGAGAGACAGAGAGAGTGTCCTCCCCTTGCAAAGGTATTTATAACCTTAGGCTGTCTTCTGGCCCAGGTGAACCAGAGGGCCAGCTGGTTGGTTAGGGCTGGAAGCTGTCTCAGGAAGAGATTAGCACTGACATCAAGTTCCAGGGGCTGAACTTGACCAACCACAATGTTTAAACCTATGAAAGACCTCCTTCTCAGGAGGGGTCCTGATTATTTGTGGAAAAACAGGTCTTTAAGGGACTACGCAAAAGATAAGAAGTCAGCCTGTGCTTTTCACCTTCAGGGGTCTACTCACCCTAATTCTACCCTCCTCTCAGTTCTCACATTAAAAATTACACAATTTGGGGCTGGAGGGATGGCTTAGCAGTTAAGGTGTTTGCCTGCAAAGCCAAAAAACCCAGGTTTGATTCCCCAGGACCCATGTTAACCAGATACACAAGGGGGCACATGCATCTGGAGTTTGTCTGCTGTGGCTGGAGGCCCTGGCGTGCCCATTCTCTCTCTCTCTCTCTCTCTCTCTTTCTCCCTCTTTCTCTGTCAAATAAATAAAAATAAAAAATATCTAAAATATTTTAAAATTACACAATTTGGGCTGGAGAGATGGCTTAGCAGTTAAAGCTCTTGCCTGCAAAGAATAAGTACCCAAATTCAATTCCCCAGTACCCACGTAAAGCCAGATGCACATAGTGGCACATGTGTCTGGAGTTCCTCTGCAGTAGCTAGAGGCCTTGACATGCCCATTCTCTCTCTCTCTCTTTCTGACTGCCTGTTTCTCTTTCTCTCTCAAATAAATAAAATAAAATAAATGTTTAAAAAAATTACACAATTTAATTGAAAGTTTAGAAAAAAATTACTGTACTTCATTTTAGAACTATCCATGTGCACTTTATACACACACATACAATTTGAACTACCATGAGATTTTTCAAAGTAGTTTATTATATTCCACATATAAGCTATTGTCTTATATATTTACCCAGACTTCTCTTTTATATGAATTTCATAACTCAAAATTATAGCCAAGCTATATATAGACAGGTTAAAAATCCCTGACAACATAAATTCAATCTCCCGTTATCAGATTTTCCAGCATTAGAGAGTATTGGTATAATTGACCAACCAATACAAACAAGAGAAAAAATCAGTGCAGATATATAGAGATTATATATACACACTGACAAGGAATTTAAGTACTTAAACAAAACAAGAAGATTGGTAGGGTGATGGGATTGTAAGTGATTTAATTTACTAACAAATTTGCAGATTATTTTATTGTGAATTAATATTTAGAGTAAGTAAATATAGCACTGTGGGATAATAGGTGGGGAGTGTCCTCCCATATACCCCAGTGCCAAGTATAACTCAATCAACTCAGTTGAGCCCTTTCAGCAGCATTCCCACATTGGCCTCCACCACACCCAGCACCAGATCACAGAGGGTTTGTGTGATGGCTATTGGGTAGGGATGGGCTTGTGCTGTGACCATGACCCTGCCTGGGTCCTGGGAGCAGCTGCATATATCTTCATGCCATCACAAAGGGTGCTCCTCCTGTGTGGCATTCTGTCCCTGGGAGCAAGTCTGAAACCTGCTCATGGGCTGGGGAGATGGTTTAGCGGTTAAGCGCTTGCCTGTGAAGCCTAAGGACCCCGGTTCGAGGCTCGATTCCCCAGGACCCACGTTAGCCAGATGCAGAAAGGGCGCACGCGTCTGGAGTTCGTTTGCAGTGGTTGGAGGCCCTGGCACGCCCATTCTCTCTCCCTATCTCTGCCTCTTTCTCTCTCTGTCTGTTGCTCTCAAATAAATAAAATAACAACCAAAAAAATTTAAAAAAAAAAAAAAAAGAAAAAAGAAACCTGCTCATGATGCCACCTGATGCCTTCTTCAAGAGGACTTGTTCTGCCTGTCAGAATTCGCACTATCACAGCCTCAGTTTAGTGCTACAGTTTCACAGCTCAGAGGGTCTAACTTCCTGGGGTGGTTAGTGTATGCTATTCTTAAGGTTATTGATGAGTAACAATGTCTTTTCTCTTTCAAATAAGTAGTATACATCTGCATCTCTGCTACATGAAGCTCACAGGCTTCCTTAGGCACGGTGACTTAAAAGCAATGTACCTCTTCCTTGGCAAGGATATGTTCTGTGGGGTCTTCACCAAAGTTGGTTCTAGCATTAGAATAACAATAACTTTGATAACAGAGTTTCCAACTGATCCTTAATGAATATAAAGTATGAATGAAAAGCACACCTTGAGCTGGGAAGATGGCTCAGTGGTTAAAGATGCTTGCAAAGCCTAAAGGCCTGGGTTTGATTCCCCTGTACCCACATAAAGCCAGATGCACAAAGTTATGCGTGCATCTGAAGTTCATTTGCAGTGGCATGCCCATTTTTACCCTCTCTTTTGCTCTCTCTCTCTCATAAATAAATAAATAATTTCTTTAAAAAAATGAAAAGCACACTTTCTTTACTATGATTTAGGGCTTGTTTGTTACTATACCATTTCCTAGCCTCCTCAACCGATGAAGATAAAAACAAGCTATCCAATGAAGGATATTTGAATACAGAGTGTCAGAGACTTTCCAGCTTACTTAAGTCATCAAAAGGATCAAGGACAAAATTGGAAACAGGTTCCTGGCCTGCAGTCCTTCTAATTTAAGCTTGAGTGGTTTGCTTTCTCAAAAAAGAAATAAAAAATAAAAAACTATATTATTCCAAATAGGAAACATTATTTTAATTCATTGTTCTGAAATAAAAGAATATCATGTGCATGAATAGATATATTAAATTAAAGTGCAAATAAAATTGTTGTCATCTGCAAGTAAAACAAATAATAACTTCTTTTCATACCAATTAAGTTCCCTAAGTATGCCTAAAACTAATGCTCATCCTAACATTTACTCTCTGGACATATGTTTTATATTGTTATATTATTGTTAATAAGCCTTAGAAAAATTATACCTAATTAACAAAAAGATAAAAATGCTTTGTATTTTAAATATTTTATTTTTATTTATTTGACAGAGAGAAAGAGAGAGAATGGATGCACCGGGGCCTCCAGCCACTGCAAATGAACTCCAGACACATGTGCCCCCTTGTGCATCTGGCTTACGTGGGTCCTGGGGAATGGAACCTAGGTCCTTTGGCTTTGTAGGCAAACACCTTAACTGCTAAGCCATCCTTCCAGCCCATGCTTTGTATTTTAGAATGAAAATCCTTTCTAGAAAAACATTACTTCAATCTTTTAAAATAAAAAATTATGTTAAAAGAATAATAATAAAGTATAATGGGAATAAAAACATGTAGGTTTTTCTTTGCTGGATACTTACAAGTCTGTCAAAGAATAACATGAATCCATTTTATAGGCCAGAGTTGTAACAGGAAATATCAATGTTTAAAAATAAGTTTAGACTAGGCATGGATCTACAGAAGAAGTAAATGCATTTGTAAAAGTCTAAAATTCCTTACCCATTATACATTTACAGTCCAAATGAAGGAACATACTTTATTTTGAGATTTCCTTAGAGGTCTTCTAGGATATTTTCTCAACTTACATGTGAAATCCATTAAATAGAGCACGATCTGTACAAAGTGTGCCAAACCAACAGTTAGCAGGCAATGAAATAAAGTGGGAGAGAAAAAGATAGTTTGTTTCATATGCTACAAGGCTATTCATATTTAGGTCAAAAACAAACTGGGCAGGCTGGAGAGACTGCTTAGTGGTTAAGGCTTTTGCCTGTAAAGCCAAAGGACCCAAGTTCGATTCCCCAGGACCCATGTAAGCCAGATGCAAGGGGCCACATGCATCTGGAGTTCATTTGCAGTGGCTGGAGGCCCTGGAGTGCCCATTCTCTCTCTCCCCATCTTTCTCTGTCAAATAAATAAATAAATAAATAAATAAAATATTTTTTTTAAAAACTGGGACTGGTGGCACACACCTTAAGTCCCAGCACTTGGGAGGCAGAAGTAGGAGGATCGCCGTTGAGTTCCTGGTCACTCTGAGACTTCATAGTGAATTCCAAGTCAGCCTGGGCTAGAGTGAGACCCTACCTCAAAGAGAAAAAAAAAAATCTAAACCCAAGCTACTGGAAGGAAACAAGACAGAGAATTTTAACAGGACTTAAATGTAAGAAATTACTTCCAGTTGGATATGCTACCACCTGTAATTCACCACCTCTGTACACTGTATAGTTTACATAAACAGAACATTTCAGTTAATTTTACTTTCTGAAGTCTAATGAGGCTCTGGAACACAAGGTGTGAATACAGCTGTTTATCATTTATCAACGAATTGTAAAGATAAAATCAGAGTCAAACCTAAGGGTCCTATCACACCTAGATAGCAGATCTCATCTTAAATATTCTCTCACCACACATTGACATAAACATGCTGTGGTAACTATAATATACCTGGAAAATATTTTCCAACTCAGTGCCAGGGGCATTGCAAATGGATAATTGGCCACCTTATACATGCACAGCTGTATGCTCTTTACATTAACACAATTTGGAGGAAAAAACCCTAGACAGATGTCTGCTCTGTGGCTTTTAAGTGATACCATCCACACTTTTCACAGCTAAACCCTTAAAAACTGAAAGACAAAAGAACCCAAACGTGAAGAGCATTCACTAACAGATGTAAATAGCCAAGATTGTGCTGTTTTGTTTCAACCTTCTTTACACTGTTGAAACAGGCAAGCCTCCTGTCACACAGACTCCAGGATTCTCAGGGCCCAGGAAAGGTTAGTGACATTTTCAATTCATGTTTGTTTTCATTCTTCTAATCATGAACTCTGTGTCTGCCAAAGAAACTAGCTGAGCACAATCCATAACCTTTCACAAGTGAAACATTAACTCGTGGCTCGTCCTGATGTCTTTTTAATGCAATACAAAAGCAGAAGCAAAAGCATCCATAATCTACATGATAAAACATGGTAGCCAGATGAGAAAGCTGAAGACTTTCACAGCACAGAGCTCCATCTACTTTAAAGATCAAATATCATTTACCAACACTAATAACTGTAGCCTGTGTTGAGGATAAATGCAACTATCCCAACCAGATCAGTATCCAAAACGAATCATGTTAAGTCAAGAAAAAATTACTAAAATCTTCCAAGTTTCCCATAAAAATGGAACCAGCACGTACTACAGAAAACTTTTCATTAACTCATCAGTTGTAAAAACGTATTAGTCCTTGGAAGAAGACAGTCTTCTTAGTAAATGGATGGGTTTCTAAGTTGATCAGAAATACACTGCTATGTAGCATACATATGTTCCTATAAAATCTTAGAAATATCGCTATTCATTAGGTTCAAATCTAATGCAGAATACAATTCCTGATTATTTCACTGATGTCAACAATGCTGGGTCTGCAATGCCATTTCCTGGGGCATATATTCACGACCAGATATCCACTAAGAAACTGACTTTGCCATCCTAGTTATCATATGTGTCAGAGTATTAAGTGCATGAGCATCAGACTTAAGGACACTAAGGACGTGACCAGTGAGCAGAATCCAGTTGAATTGTGCAATAGAGAGGCACAAGCATTAAGCAGTCAACTCTCCATTATGCTGCAAAGATAAGGATCAAGGTTTACACTAAGAAGTGCAAACTTTGTATTCTGGATCAAGAAAAGTAGCAAATAGAGTAAGACATGGTTTCTTTATCGCAGAGAGAGGGGATACTTTTCCAAGAGATATATCAGACCTTGAGGAGTTTCCTGCAGGTAGGAAAGCAAGAACCATGCAGACTGTGCATGCTTGGTCTTCACTGCTGTTTCCCAACACAGATTAAAAAATATTCTGGTAAATACAACGGAACTCAAAGTTTGGAGGAATCAGGAGACAGGCAGAAATGGGCTGGGGATCCTAGCCTTCATTACCATTTATTTCATTAGCTCTAATTGCCTCATTATTATAAACATTATTATATTCATATTTGTTTCATCTCAAACTAATTTAATTGATAGAATTCTGTGTCCTTGCTACTATGTGATACAATTAGCTCTCATTAGCTCACATTTCACTCATTTTCTGCTGACTGATTGCACTCCACACTGGTGCTCACTAATATCAATATGCAATGTAATCAGTCAGGAGTAAAATGTTGTTACAGTATCTCTAAAACTATCATACTTATCATTCTGATTGTCTTCAAAGTACCAATATCCTTTCTATAATTCTGTCTTCATAATGTAAAATTTGGTGTTAATAATAAAGATTTTACTATACTTATTGACACATTGATTAACCATCATTTAAGTAATTAGAGAGAACAAATTATTAATAAATTTAAAAGGCAAACTGTCATTTGCTCATGTAGCCTTTAAATCAGAGAAAATGAAAGCCTGATATTTATGTCTGTGATCGTCTCCTGAGTCAGGTTTGCCTTAGGTCTCCCAAGCTTTTCTTTCTGTTCTTCATTGTTAGGATCCTTCTATAACCGTGTGCAGAGCTCCAGAAAGGCAAGAACCTGCAGCTCATGCTTTCCCGGGGAGGTCAAGAGGTCCCTGGAATTGTGCTACTGTTAATGTGCCCTTTGAGCATCTACAGCAGGGAGTCTAGAATGACAGACACAAAGCATAGAGATTTGTCTATGCGATTCTTACGTCAGAATAGCTAAACATTAAAAGGGAAGAAAAGGGCCAAAGGCTTTTTTTTTGTAAGCGATTTTATAAAATCCACTAGGCTTTCAGTGGGGTCCATTTGAGAATGCCCTGCTAGTTTGCCTAGAAAAAATGCACACAGATACCGTACATTCTCTTCCTGGACTATTTTAATGCTATTACTTAAAAGGTGAATTTATACATTCATACATTTATAAATACATTTATAAATAATGCACTTGCTGTCTTTTTCCCTCCTCACCAAGAATTATACCCTGCAGATCCCACTAAACTACAGATCATTCTGAGAGAAATAATGGCACAACATTCTCACTGCATTATTCCTCTGAGCAGTCCCTTCTTAACAATACATGTATTTAACAGTCTTTTCAATTGGTCTCCAGCAAGATCCTAGGTATAAAACATACACACACAAAAACTGAATGCCAGAAAATTTAAAGCAGCAAATGGCTTAATGGTTTTGATTTTTGAAAAGTTCAAAACAAAAAAATCATTTTGAGTAAATTAAAAAAAATTTTAAAGGAGACAAATCTACATTACTTTTGACAATCTAAATCCTACCTCAAGATAATGACAGAAGACATCTAAATGCCAAAGTTGCTATAATAATCCCTGTTTAAATCATGGTTTCCCTGAACTGGGTTAAGCCTTTAGACAGAAACTAATTGCTACAAACACTAATTTTCAAGTCCCTTTTGTTTCCCTTTGCAGGCACCTCTGGACGCAGAAGGTACCCAATTAGCAGAATTCATGGTCCTGATTGTGTATTGTGGGGCTAGTGTGTAAGCTGTATAAACACTGTTGATTACCATCCCTCTGTAACGGCTGATTTTCTGATTGCTTAATAAGGCCATCTATTCTGCATCAGGGCCTGGCAAAGCAGTTGGTGACATCAGTTAGGTCACTTTTTTTTCTGGTCCGAGTAGCAGGAGGAGCCTGTGATGGTAGCAGTTGACTAAAAACATAATTACAGGCTATTTAATCGCATCTGTTTCCCCACTTAACATTGTTTGTTCAAGTTAGACATAGTTAAGTAAATCAAAAGGACAATAATGGCAAAAACACTAAAAAATTACTACTACATGGTTAAAACTCTAGGGTTTGGTATAATTACAGAAAACATAGCTTACAATTATTTTTAAGGTACTAATTTTTATTAGCTTCTATACACACTTTTGCTTATTTGGTTGATGTTGGGGTTTTTTTTAGAATTTTTTTAAAAAAAGATTTCATGTTATGTAAATAACCATTTATCTGGCAGGACTGATTTCATGTGAAGGGTCCTACAGGGATGATATTGTTTATTATGAAGACTTTAGGTGCTCATCCAGTGTTATAATTAGCGGTCAAGTAACGCCTATCCTATCTTGTGATTAATAACTAATCCCATAAACACACCTCCCACTACATAGGATTTTCTAGATAGATGAGTCCAAGTGAGCCTCATACCCAAAGGTACTACCATTCACTCTGAGCTGCCCCCAACCTCCCTCTGAGTACCATACCTGTAATTTATCAATAACGCAAAACAGCTCAACAATCAAAGGGATAAAACTAAACAGCACCCAGGCAGCAGCCAGAGCTGCCAGCAGGCATGGAGCCCATGTTTCAGTACCACTAGGCAGGACACTGAATCTGGCAAGGATGGTAAATCAAGATGGGGTCAGATGGAAAGAGTGGCATCTGCTCTTTCAGAAGATGGCACTGTGCTCGATACTACATGCAGAGTGTTCATAAAATGAGTCACAACCACGTCAAGCAGGAATTTCATTAAATTGTCCATACACGTTACATATTTCAGAGTAATTGTTCTTTGTTGGTTGATGCAACCAACCGAGAAAGCTGCCTTTTGTGACCACCCCGTAAGACTGTAAGAATCCAGTGCCTGACAGAAGAATTTGTAATAAAGGCCCCCTCCACTCTTAGATTGTCTGAAAGAGATCTTACAGAGGGGCTCTGAGTATGGGGCCCTTAGCGAAGGAGGGTCACCTCCTGAAAACTGCAACTGTCTTTTTCAAAAATGTTTTTGAGAATGAGACTAAAACCCCAGTGTGGTTTTTGGTGGTGATGGTGGTAATGTCTTTGAAGCAGGGTTTCAAGTCACCCAGGAAGGCCCCACTATGTAGCTGAAGGTGACCCTGAATTTGTGATCCACCTCCCCAGCACTGAGATTACTGGCAAGTGCCACCATGCCCAGTTTTAGACAGTGCTGAGATCAAACCCAGGGCCTCATGTATGCTTGGCAGGTAGTCTACCGACTAAGCTATCTCTCCAGTTTCCAATACTTTAAATGAAACAGTATGATGGAGATTATGAATATGACTTAGGGCTGGAGATATTGATCAGTGGTTAAGGCACTTGCCTGCACAGCATAAAGACCAGAGTGCAATTCCCCAGAACACACGTAAACCCAGATGCACAAGGTGGCATATATGTCGGGAGTTTGTTTGCAGTGGATCGAGACACTACTGTGTCCATTATCTCAATCTGCCTCTTTTTCTCTCTCATAAGTAAATAAATATGACTTTTTGAAGTATACCACTTACCTCACTAATCTAATTATATCCAGTATAGAGGAACAGAATTTTACCTAATGATGGAATTATAGATGATTTTAAAGAATCAGATCATTTTTAATTTTGTAAAAGTATTCTGAGAGCAGCTGGCACAGAGAAATCACCACAAATATAATTAATAAAACCTTTCACTTATTCACCACCTTATGCAGACACTCAACACTAACCTATGGAAAATTAGGCTCAGTTGACTATTTGTATTGCTTGTTTAGTGTTAAAATATTTGCTGAGGGCTTACTGCACGTCAGGTAATTCTGGACAGACATTAAAACTGCAAGGGTAGAAAGCACATTGAAGAAGTCACCAAAGAGCTTGCTGTTTAGTGACAGGGACAAACAAGCAAAAAGTTTGCTGTGGTCCATGACAATATCTATGAAGAAGCATACCAAGTCCGGCAGTGAAATAACCAGGAATCTGTTTCCACAAAAGCCTCTAAGGAGTCTCTCTCTCTTTCTCTCTCTCTCTCTCATATATATATATATATATATATATATATATATATATATACATATATATATATATATAATGTATGTGTGTATGTACATGTGTGTGTGTATGTCATATATATGTGTGTGTGTATAACATTTTTAATTATATATATATAATTTTTTAAAACATTTATTAATTAGAGAGAGAATGTGAATGCAAGGGCCTCTAGCCACTGCAAAGGAACTCCAGACACATGCGCCACTCTGTGCATCTGGCTTACATGGGTTCTAGGGAGTCAAACCTGGGTCCTTGGGCTTCACAGGCAAGCACCTTAATCACTAAATCATCTCCCCAGCCTAGGAGTCTCCTTTTTAACTGGGACTTCAGGAATGAGAAGACCAGAGTCTGGGAGATCATGGGACCCCGAGAATTTCTAACAGAACAACAGCCTGTATACAGGCTTGAATTAGAAAGGCAAGAAGTATGTAGGGAGAGAGACATTGAATGTTTACAAGAACAGAAGACTTCTGTGACTGTACTATAGTTGGTAAAGAGAGAAGATCAAACATGAGGGAGGAAAGGTGGGCACACAAGGACCCCAGGAAGGCAGGGTGAAGGACTCAACTGAATTCACCTCGGTCAGGCAGCTTCAAGTAGATGAGCACCAGGAAGAATAGATCAGAAGGGGCAGGAATAGAAATGGTGAAACCAGCTAAGAAACTACAGTAGTGGAAACAAGAGAGGTGGTATTTAAAGGTAGGGTTCAGGGCTAGAGGAATAGCTTAGCAGTTAAGGTGTTTGCCTACAAAGCCAAAGGACCCAGGTTCAATTCCCTAGGACCCACATTAGCCAGATGCACAAGGGAGCACATGTGTCTGAAGTTCATTTGCAGTGGCTGGAGGCCCTGGCATGCCCATTCTCTCTCTCTCTCTCTCTCTCTCTCTCCATTGCAAATAAATACTCCAAATATTTTTTTAAAAGATGTGGTTAGAATACTGTAGTTGCAGGACATAATTGACATGAAATACAGCTAGAAGCTTCCTCCCTACTGGCTAGCTTCCAGTGGCAGAAGGTGCTATGCAGGTTGCTATGGGTGAAGTTTGCATGGGACAATACCAACCTGCTAGGCAAAATGTGCCTACTGGTACAATAGTGGCATGATTGTTATGGGGGTAACCAACCACTTTCCAATTGGATTTGAGGTACACACCATAGGAGAGAATTTGTACTTAGTACTATAAACATGCTCAAAAGCTCATGAATAGTGGGATAGTAGGCCCTAGTAGGAAGGCTACTATTATTATTTTGTTAAATGGACATGACAAACTGCCTTCTAAATATTCATGTTGATACCCATAGACTCTTGCTACTCACAGCTTTAGTCAAAGAAACTTCTTTTAGCACTGGGTGCCAGTTAATGCATAGACATAACTGACCAAAGTGCTGACAATAAATGACTGTTGAATGCTCAGCCCTACACAGGACATCTATGTTACTCTCTCTAAGGCTCAGGGAACATCACAAAAGAATGGGCAGAAAAAAATATTTAAGATCCAGAGGATGGAGAAGTGTGTTATTGAACACTATCTTCCTCATATGACAGTCATTGTACTCATGAACTTATAGCAGCTTTAGTTACCTGCATAAGACCTCACACAAAATTGAGCCCATCAACATTCTGTCATGGATAGGGAAGGGACTCATGAGTCCCCTACCCTTCCCCAAGGAGCTATTGGCAAGTAATGGTTCCTAGGGGAGGAGTCACTTTATAATGCTGTACCCACAGTTATATTGGTCAAGCTTCAGTAAATAACCCTCTACCCATGAATATGCAAGAAACCCCACTAAACCCAATAGGTCCCAAAAATAAAGACATGAAAGTAGGAGGGGAAATTTTTAGGAAACAAAAGGATCCAGCAAGAGTTGGAGGAGGATAAGAGGGGCTAATAGGAGGATATTATCAAAATACATTATATACACATACAAAAAATAAATTTATTAGTTATTTAATTTAAAGCCCAATAAGGTAGTCAGCATGTGAGCCCTCACTGCCCATGGGCACATATACCTTGGACCATGACCAACAGCAAGACAAAACTCTCTGGTAGGCAAGTTCACTGTCACAGAAGACTTGCAGCATCAGGCCAGATTTTAAATCAAGAAGATGATACCATCCTTACATTTCTAATATAATTCCTGCTCCGGTCACAATCATTCAGAAATTGGGGTGGCCCTACAGAATATGTAAATAAGAAGTGTAAAGGCTAGGCAGAGAATTTATTCAACAAAAATGGATTGTGCTTCTTTTGAAGCCAGGCACTAGTCTAAGGACAAGGCATAGCAATGAACAAAAGTCTATGCCTTCAAGGAGCTGTTGTTCTATAGAGAGACAGATGAGAGTCAAAATAAGAGATTAGAAAGACAAAACACCTGCTATGAAGAAAAACAGACTAGAATACAGGGTTTGTGAGCCAGATGTGGTGGCACATGTCTTTAGTCCCAGCACTAGGGAGGCAGAGGCAGGAGGATCACTGTGAGTTCAAGGCCACCCTAAGACTATATAGTGAATTCCAGGTCAGCCTGGACTAGAGCAAGACACATCCTCAAAAACTCAAAAAATAAAAATAAAATATAGGATTTATGATAGAGAAATAAGTAAAAGACTGATGGAAGGCAAGTTTGCCATGAGAACAAATAAGCTATTGGAAAAGAAGTAATTAAAAGTCATGGTAATGGCAGTGAAGAGACTCAGAGTACAATAAAAGAATAGAAGCCTGTATATTAGAGCTAGGCGCTGTCTAAGCCAACATACTAATTTTACCATAGCACAGCTAGCTCTCAGTAGCTTTTATACTCCCAGTACTGTGATTCCAGCATCCTCATGCCACCCTGCCTCCACATGGTATGTGCTAACTCTACACATAAGATCCAGATTTGAGATTTTGGCAGCAGAGCAAATCTGAGTGGCAGATGACACCCGTTCTATGAGTGGCTGAAGTGCTAAGAGGCTAATGAATAACACTATTCAATCATGCTGTGCTGCATGCTCTGCCCTTTACAAACATGATTTAACAGAACTGCCTCAACAACCATGTAATATGGGTATTACTGAAAAGAATGTAAGCCTATGTCTACCTCATTGTAATGCCTACATTGTTTCTATTATGCCACCCAATCTTCTAGCATAGACTCGGTATGAGGAAAAAATAGAAGATTGAAGATGGGGAGGTCAAGAGACATGTGACATAGTCTATTGCAATGAACTCACTGCAGACAGAGTGATGGGGTCAACACTTCCACACTCTGTGTAAAGATCAAGAGTTGGCAGAGATGAACAGGAGAGATTGCTCAGTGGTTAAAGTTGCTTGCTTGCAAAGTCTGACAGCCTGGGTTCAATTCCCCAGTACCCACATAAAGCCAGATACACAAAGTGACTGGAGTTCATTAGCAGTGGCAACCCTCTCTCTCTCCTGGCATAGAAAGAAAGAAAGAAAGAAAGAAAGAAAGAAAGAAAGAAAGAAAGAAAGAAAGAAAGAAAGAAAGAAAGAGAGGAAAAGAGAAGGAGGGAGGGAGGGAAGGAGGGAGGGAGGGAAGAAGGAAGGAAGGAAGGAGGGAAGGAAAAGAGTTGGCAGAGTTAGTGATGTGGATACTGAAGTACTTAGGGATGATGTCATTTGGTAGTATCAATCTAAATTCCTGTAGAGTGTGTGTGTGTGTGTGTGTTTGTGTGTGTGTGTGTAAATGCACACACACACATATTAACATATGTATTCAAATGAGGGAGAAAAGAGATAGACCAAGATCAATACAGGAAGAGTTAAAAAGTGATCTATCAGCCAGGTAGATTCAAGTTTTCTGGGAATGAGTATGTAAAAGTGAATAAAAAGGATTTATTATTTCTTGACCTTGACTTGATTCTTCACTGATGCAAATGCAAAAAAAAATCTAATTAAGTAATAACTCTTCTAAATGGAGAAAGCAAGAATAAAGCCTGTTTGCTACAAAGATAGAAGTAAATGTGTGAGTTAAGCCAGGCATGGTGGTACATGCCTTTAATCCCAGCACTCAGGAGGCAGAGGTAAGAGGATCGCTGTGAGTTCAAAGCCACCCTGAGACTACAGAGGGAAGTCCAGGTCAGCCTGGACTAGAGTGAAACCATACCTCGTAAAACCAAATATATATATGTGTGTGTGTGTGTGTGTGTGTGTGTGTGTTATTAAGACTCCCAAATCAAAGGATAGGAACTTATTAATACATCAGTGCTGCCTCTTTCTTCTCCAATCTGAGAAAAAGTCACTGACCAGAGCTCCCCCGTAGGAGACCCTTTAAACATGGGGGCAGCTCTGAACAACATCCTCTGGCAGCGAGTGCCTAAAGGTCCAAACAGCCTCAAGCCCTCTTGGTCTGTCTTTATGGAGAATAATTTTCTCAGTGACTCTTCAAAGTGTCCAGCAGCAACAAGATCTCCTATCACTTATGTAAAGGGAAAATTCCCAGAGCCCACCCCAGATCTACTGCATGTGAAAGCCAGAGTGGGACCCAGCAATGTGTACGCTAACAAGACTTGAGGACAATCTGATGCATGTGGAAGTTTAAGAACCACTGGCCAGCCCAGCACTCAGGAGGCAAAGGTAGGAGGATCGCCAAGAGTTTGTGGCTACCCTGAGACTGATTACATAGTGAATTCCAGGCCAGCCTGAGACCCTACCTCAGAAAATCAAAAAAAAAAAAAAAAAAGAACCACTGGCCAATTTCAAAATTTCTCCTAATGAAAAGAGACCATCTGGAGGCAGGAGAGCTTCTGACTCAAGACAGGAGTGACTGAGGGCAACAAGACCTCTGTGTATGCTTCATGCCTTCAACAATTAAATCCTTCCGTTAAGGTATCCCATGGTGGGCTGGGAGATAGGTTTCAGTTGGGAAAGTATTTGCCATACAAGCATGAGGACCAGCGTCCAATCCCAAGAACCCACAAATAAAAGCTGTGCATGCAGAGGCATGTGCCAACACAGAGGGGGCAGAGACAGGTGGGTCCAAAAGACTCACTGACTAGCCACTTGAGTCTACTTGGCAAGCTCTAGGTGAGTTCCAAGCTAGTGAGAGACCATCTCAAGGAAAGGTGAATGGCACCTGAGGTTGTCCTCTACACACACACGCACGCACGCACGCACGCACGCACCACATGGCCCATGACACCAGGCTCCCATTCTTTCCTACGAAGCTATTGGCAGTTAATGCTTCCTAGGGGAGCTGGAGACATTTTCTGCAGTGGTATAGCTACTGGTAAGAGGCACATGCTCTGTCAAATAATTCCCTACCCACACACATGTGGGCAACACTAAACTCTGTAGGTCTCTCCTCTTTCTGTATGTCTGTCGCTCTCTCTCTCTCATACACACACACACACACACATACACACACACACACACACACCACAATAAAAAAAACGACATCAAAGAAGAACTAGTTGGGAAGAAAGGGTTCAGTAAAAGAGAATCATGAGGGGGGATAAAAGAAAGAGGAGATCCTAATAAAAAATATAATATATAGATATATACAATAGTTAATAAAATAAAATAGAGATGGAGAGGTGGCTTAGCCGTTAAGGTGCTTGCCTGCAAAACCAAAGGACCCAGGTTCGATTACCCAGGACCCATATAAGTCAAATGCACAAAGTGGTGCATGTGTCTGCAGTTCATTTGCAGAGGCTAGAGGCCCTGGCATACCAATTCTCTCTCCCTCCCTTCCTTCTCCCTCTCTCTCTCTCTCATGGTCTCTCTGCCTGTTTCTCTCAAATAAATAAATAAAAATAAAATATTAAGCCAGGCATGGTGGCACACGTCTTTAATCCCAGCACTAGGGAGGCAGAGGTAGGAGGATCACCATGAGTTCGAGGGCACCCTGAGACTGCATAGTGAATTCCGGGTCAGCCTGAGCTAGAGTGAGACCCTACCTTGGAAAACAAAAATAAATAAATAAATAAATAAATAAATAAATAATAAAATATTGTTTAAAAATAAAATACAGATGGTGAAAACATCAAATTATTTGTTTAAATTACCAGGAAACATCTTTAAAAGACAGCCAAGGTTACAGGTTATAAAGAGTATGTCATTTTAGTGGACTCAGTTTGCAAGCGAAAACAAAGCTAAATTCTAACCACAGAGTAATTGCAAAACTTTGTGTTCTATTCCTCAGGTAAGGCTTCCTTCCATTCACTTCAGCAAGAGGGCGCACCAGCAGCCTTGGAGAGTGCCGCAGCAGGAGGCGGGGAAAGTGCCTACTGGATGGTGAAATGATACCAGGAGACATGGAAATAAGACAGCAGAAGGAGCTGAGTGGGCACTGGATAGCAATGGTCCTTCCACCTCAATTACTCCAGAGGGCAACTTTGGATTTAATGCAATCACAATAAAATAATTACTACATGTAATAGTGACACTACTTCCTCAAGAAAAAGCTAACTGCTTTCTATATACTCTGCAAGATGACTGGTTCCATTAAGCACTTATAAATAATAGTGACAGGGTAAATTTTAGTTATTCAGAAAACTAACACTTAAAACATGTTTCTTAATAATGCCAGATAAACAGTGTCTTTTGTGATTTTTTTTTTTCTAATCCTAGAGAGAAAAATGACAATGGAAAGAATACTGGGAAGGACTCTTAACACCAACAGCCTGTGTGTATTACTAAGTCACTTAGACTTATCTTAGTAGGTCATTCATTTCTCAGAGGAGGGGGATTAGGTAACCACTCACATCACTTACATCTTTAAAATTTTTCATTATATGAATCTACACTTTTGTCTCAGCACCAGCCCCAAAATGTCTTTTCAATCTACCTTTAAGAATCTACAAACTCCCTCAAGAGCCCATCCCTCCCATATCTGCCCTGAGAAGTTAGAGCATTTAACAAATCACCTTAAATGGCTACAATTCTGAACTTCAATATTCTTGGAAAAGACACGCCATGCTACATTGTATTTTTTTCCAAGAAATTGTTTAATCTATATAAGTTATTTGACTTGGTCATTAGCGATCTTTGTGCCAAGATAGCTCCTAATCAAATTCTGGCAGAATATAAGTACCATTGAAAAGAAAGCATACAGATCTTTCTTCTGAGAAGAACGTATTTTTCTTCTGGCCGAGCAATGTTATGCAACAAATGCTTCCAACTGGCTTTCTATCCAGAAAAATCATTAAAGATGAAATGCCCTAAGGGACATGATCGTAGGAGCCTATGCTGCTCCTAAGTAATTACATTCGTGCTGATAATTAGAAGAAATAGTCTGTGTAGTGGATGTAGTACAATCACCTTTCACCACTTGTCTTGGATTTGATTTCTCCAAGGAATGCCAAGGAAAGCCTGTATTTAGCTGCAGTTTAGGCTTTAGTCAATCTACTTATTTTGCAATGTAAAAAGGAGAGTCTGAAAAAAAGAGAATAGGCACCTTGACATTTTAACTGCTTTGTTTTTAATGAAAATTTTGTTCTTTGAAATGAATATAAAGCATGTGTGGGCAACAAGCCAGTGGATACTTATTTATCACCTAATAGCCTTACATGTCCTCAAATGCCTCAGCCAAGCCTTTACATTTTCCCAGGTGTGTTTCTGCTAGCTTATATGCCAGGCATACATGAATAAAAGCATTTCTTAATAGCCAAAACAGCAGTGCAGGCATGTACACAGGAAAGTATATATCCACAACCTTGGAACCAGTTCCAATACTGAAAATTTGAAGAATAAAATTTGCCTCCAAATCTATGGCAAGTCAAAATGCATACATAGATGGAGCAATTTGTCACAATTGGTGTTTCTCCCCCAACAGCACATTGACTGTGGTGAACTCAGAGCAAAATTGACAGTAATTCTCTTTTTATTTTACAGTGAATCTGTTGCCTGTAATCACTGTGGACGAAAATTTGTTCTAATTTCACTTCTTAATCAAATGGACGTTCAAAGAGCAGAGAGGGCACTAAACCAAAGAGACACTTCTAGGTCCTTAGCCATCTAAAATAGTTAATACTGTCGCCCACCCCGCTACTGCTTTAGGCTATCTTTTTCCTTCCTCTCCTTTCTCCTGGCTATCTCACCGCCTCCCGCTGCGGAGCTCCTGCGTGATGCAAGTTGCTCTGCGGTTTTCTATTCAGTCCTTTTCTTGTTCTAGCTAGACTCTCCCCAGGAGGAGGCAACGTCCTCAGTGACATCAAATCAACCTACATACAAATCCAGGGGCATCCATGTAATAAATTCCCTCAGGCCTCTTTCCATTCTCACCTTCCCTCTCTAGGGCCACGTGAGGATTGAGAGATCAGATATTAAAACACTGACCAGAAATCCTTGCTCATAAAGACATTGTAAGGGAAACAAATATTTTTTCTCACCTTCTGAGGCCCTGACGACAACAGATAAATTAACAAGAGACAGGTATGTAAATGTATTTAAAATAGTTTTGTGTGTGTCACAGGAATCTTTCAAAAAAGAAAATCCACAGAAATAGGTAAAGAGTATTTTTGTTAGGTTGGATGAGAAGGTGAAGTCATGCAAAGTATGGCTGGTCAAAGGGGACAAGAGCTAAAGGTAATGAACACAGGGAAATTCAGCAAGAATGCTCAGATTCCTCTGGCCATCCTTGGTGGGCCTGACTCCTTTCTCTAGAGTATAGGGCATGGATTTCTTTCTTGTTTTGTTGTTTGTCTTTAAAAAATAAAACAAACATGGAGTCTTTTTTAAATACTTTATTTATTTATTTATGTATTTGAGAGAGAAAGAGAGGCAGATAGAGAGAATGGGCATGCCAGGGCCTTCAGCCACTGCAAACGAATTCCAGATGCATGTGCCTCCTTGTGCATATGACTTATGTGGGTACTAGGGAATCAAACCTGAGTCATTAGGTTATGTAGGTAAGTGCCTTAACTACTAATCTATCTCTCTAGCCATTGTCTGTCTTTTGAGGCAGGATCTTTCAAACCCAGTTACCTGGAACTCACTATGTAACCCAGGCTTGGAAGTTACTAAATAGCTGACCTCTGACTCATGGCCTTCTCCTAAGTCAACCTCCCCAGTGCTGTGATTAAAAGCACATGCTACCACCCCCAGCTCTTGAATAAGAATCTTAGGGTATTCTCCAGGGGAGAAGGACAAGGAGACTCTAAGAGTGACTTTTTACTGCTACTGTTTTCTCAAACAGCCTGAACTTTATCAATATAATTGCATAAGATGAAAATGTTCAAGAATAGAGAGGAAGGCTGGAGAGATGGCTTAGGGGTTAATGCACTTGCCTGGGAAGCTTAAGGACCCATGTTCAACTCTCCAGATACCACATAAGCCAGACATACAAAGGTGAGGCAAGCACAAGGTCACACATGCCCACTAGGTGGTACAAGCATCTGGAGTTCGATTGCAGTGGCTAAGGCCCTGGAATGCCAATTCTCTCTCTCCCTCTCTCAAAAGAAATTAATTAATTAACTAATTAATTTTTAAAAAGAATAGAAAGGACACCAATACAATATCACCAGTGCCCTTATGAAATAGAAATTTATACATTGAAAAATACCATGTGAAGATCAGAGTTATACAAGCAGTTTCCAGAGGCTAGGAGTCAAGCTGGAAATAGAACCTTGCCTGGACTGTTCAGAAGTATCATGCCAATACTTCGATGATGAGCTTCAAGCCACCAGAAATAGATGGGAAATTTTCTGTTGTTCAAGCCACCCAAATTGTGGTACTTTGTTGCTGCAGCCTACTGTACCCACCTTGAGTCCCACCAGAACAGCTCTGCTCTCATTTGACCTCAGTGATAAACCACAGGGTTATCACCCAGTGATCTGAGCTTGGTCACCACTGACCCATTCTTTTCCCTCCACCATCTCATCCATCATCCCACATCTTTTAAACTCTACTCAGTAAATAATTTTACCTCTTTCTCCTTTCCTGCTAACATGGAATGCTTCTAGTTTGTCGTCTCTCATCTGGCAATGACACACTGGTTTTTATACCTTGTAGCCACTTTAATGCACACTTCACAATGCCACCAGAATAGCTTTACGAAATCATGGATCTGAGACCTTGAAGGACCTTATAATCTTACCTCTACCTATTTTTTGCTTCCATCTTAAAGTGCTCTTTTTCTAACTTCTTTTCTTACCCTGCAATCCCAGAGAATATGTTTAAGAGACTGTCCTTGTATGTAACACTATAGATTAGATAACCATGATAATGTATCTTAGTTCATGCTCAGATGACACCATCAAGTTTGAAGCATCAGGTAGAAGTATCTGCACATCCAATAGAAAAAGAAGAGGGGGCTAGGGAGATGACTCAGCAGTTAAAGGCGATTGCAAACCATTCCAGCCCAGGGTTCAATTCCCCTGCACCTACATAAAGCCAGAAACACAGTAGAGCATGTGCCTGCAATTTGTTTGCAGTACCAAGAGGCCCTGGTATGCCTATACACATATTCTCTCTCTCTCTGTCCCTCTCTCTTCTCTTCTCTCTCTCTCTCTCTCTCTCTCTCTCACACACACACACACACACACACACACACACGCACACTCATACACACACACAAATAAAATTAAAATATTTTTTTAAAAAGGATGGGGAGATCCCGGGATGCCAAGGCATCAGACCTACCCTTTTCCCATACAGCGGTCAGCACAGCACAGCTGATCTGAGGAGCAGGCTGACCTAACCAGCTGAGCAGAGCCCATATTGCACCAAACAGGAAACCAGCTTCACACTCTATGTATATGAGATAGAAAGTCACTCCTAGGGCTGGAGAGATGGGTTAGCAATAAAGGCGTTTGCCTGAAAAGCCTAAGGACTCAAGTTCAATTCCCCAGTACCCACGTAAGCCAGATGCACAAGGTGGCACATGTGTCTGGAGTTTGTTTGCAGAGGCTGGAGGCCCTGGCACACCCATTCTCTCTTTCTTTCTCTTTCTCTCAAATAAATGAATATTTCTAGTCACCCCCCCCCCACCAAGGTAATTGGGCTGTTTTACACTGGGACAAATTATATTCCAAAGCCAGGTATATAGGCTTTCACTGGAAGTGCTGACTGTACCTTCCATATCAGACAGGTTGCTAAGGAAAAAAAAAAATCCCAGGGAGGCAAAGAGTTCACAACCTAGTCCACTAGGACAAAACTGCCGATTTGTTAGAACTGACATACACTCTTTCTACTTTGCAAGTCTTGAATAAGTTATATATTAGGTTAATTTTTGTCACTCAGTATTTCTTAATTTATAGCACCCTATTTTTATTTCTGTTTTGGGGATAGGGTCTTACTCTGGCCCAGGCAGACCAGGAACTCATTGCAGTCCAGAACCTTAGCCTCCCCACTGACTAAGATTAAGATTAAGGGTATGAGCTACTATGCCCACCCAGTTTAGTGCCTTTGGTTTTTGTTAGTTTGTCTGTTTGTTTGGGGGTTTTTATTTGTTTGTTTTCTGTTTTTTGAGGTAGGGTCTCACTGTGGTCCAGGCTGACCTGGAATTCACTATGTAACCTCAGGGCAGCCTCGAACTCACAGTGACCCTCCTACCTCTGCCTCTCCAGTGCTGGGATTAAAGGCGTGCGCCACCATACCCAGCTTTATCTGTTTGTTTTAATGCCCACTCATACATGTATATTCCATGCTAGTTTTCTGTTTATCTAGTGCTCGATTTAATTTTAAGTGTTCTCCGCCCATCTTTCTATTGTGGTCACTCTACTGCTTTTTCCATGCACAACTCATTTATTTTCCCTCTCTCTCCAGCCTCTCCCATGTTCTCTCCTCCTTACCCCCTCTTCTTTATTCTCCATAACTACAACCTGCCACAGCCTCAACAACCTCTCAAATCTGTGGGAAATAACAGCTCCTCAACTTCTCTCTTCCACCTTTCTCAAAATCAGCCCTCACACTAATTCACCTTACACTGTTCCTACTTCTAAGTAACCAAAACCTGACATACTTCATAACAGCTTTGTTCATTTAAACACCAGCTACTAGTAAAGTCAAAAGGAATACTATTAATTCAATACTAGGACATCTATATACAAGACATATCCACCAGCTTGTGTCACTCCTCCCATTATGCTGGGAGTAATATAGAAGCTACATGTGGCACCTTGAACTCCTACCCTGAAAATATAACTTCTACTCTACATGTGCAAGAATACAGCTGAAAAACAGAAAATCTAAGCAACGAAATAAGTCAAGATGCAAAACTCTCAACGCAAAATATAAAACAAAAATGGGGCTAGAGAGATGGTTCAGCAGTTAAGGTGCTTGCCTGCAAAGCCTAACAACCTGGGTTCTATTCCCCAGTATCCACATAAGCCAGATGCACAAAGTAGTGCATACATCTGGAGTTCATTTGCAATGGCTAGAGGCCCTGGTGTACCTGTATTCTCTCTCTGTCTCTCGCTCACCCTCGCTTGCTCTTTCTCTCTCTCTCTCTCTCTCTCTCTCTCTCTCTCTCTCTCTCTCCTCTCTCTCTCCCTCTCTCTCTCTCTCTCATTGTGAATAAATAAAATACTTTTAATGAAGACAATATAACTCCTCCAAAAATTATAAATCCAACTATAATGACCTCCAGTGAGACTGAATTAGATAAAATGCCAGACAGGGAATTAAGAAGAATAATTATAAGTCTGCTCAGTTAAAGAAGAAAACAAACTCCTGAAGGATAAAATAAGAAATTAACTTAATAAAATAAGGAGATTGTAACAAGATATGAGTAAGGAAACAGAAATACTGATGAAATACCAATCAGAAAAGGTGGAAATGAAAAACAAAAAAAGAAATTGGAAATGAAAGTCAAATAAAAAATCTCTGTAGATAGTCTCACCAATAGAAAAGATCAAGGATAGAACAAAATACCTCAGCTTGGAGACAAGGTGGTATCAACCAAAAGAAAATTAATAAGAATGTATAGGTGGAAGGCAGAAGAGATTGCTTAGTGGTTAAGGCACCTGTCTTCAAAGCCTAAGAACCCAGGTTCAATTCCCTAGTACCCATGTAAGTCAGATGCATAAGGTGGCACAAGCATCTGGAGTTCATTTGCAGTGGCTAGAGACCCTAGCACACCCATTCTCTCTATCTGTCTCTCTCTCCCTCTCTCTCTCTCTCTCTCTCTCTCTCTCTCTCTCTCTCAAATAAATATAAATAAATATTTTGAAAAATATACAGGCATGTGCAACCATGACAAAATAACGTGTGAGTGGAAGACATTCAGGACACTATGAAGAGATCAAACTTAAGAATTAAGGATAGGACTAGAGAAAAAGCTCAGTGGCTGAAGGCACTTGCTTGCAAAGCCTGATGACCGCAGATTTGACTCCCCAGTACTCATGTAATGCCAGAGGCACAAAATGGCACATGTATCTAGAGTTCTTTGTAAGGGCAAGAGGCCCCCATATGCCCATTCTCTCTCTCTCTTTCTCTCAAAAAATATTTTTAATACTTTTATTTATTTGAGAGAGACAGACAGAAGAAGAGAGAGGGTATGGGCACACCAGGGCTCTTGCCACTCACTGAAAATGAACTCCAAACACATGTGCCACTTGGTGCATCTGGTTTTATATGAATACTGGGGAATCAAACTCAGATTGCCATGCTTCACTAACAAGCAAGTACCTTTAACTGCTTAGCTATCTCCCAAAATAAATATATTTTAAAACAATTTTTAAAGATATTTCAGGGTAAAGAAGTAGGAGATTTTCAGTCTAAAGCATAGTATTTTCAACAAAGTCATGGAAGAAAATTTCCCAAAAATAGGAAGAGAGAAATCAATACAGGTAAGGTGGCATTTAGAACACCAAACAGACAAGACTAGAAAAGAACCTCTTCTAGCCATATTATAATTAAACTATTAAACACTGAGACTAAAGAAAAAAATACTGAAAACACTAAGAGAGAAGAACCAAGTCACCTATGAAGGTAAGCCATCAGGAAAACAGCAGGTGACTCAACACAACTTTGAAAAACAAAAGAACTTGAGATGATGCATTACAAGTTTTGAAGGATGACAACTGCCAAGCCCAACTAGTATATCCAGAAAACTCTGTCATAACTGAAGCAGAAAGAATGTCCTATAAGAAAAATATATCACCACTAAATCAGCTCTACAAGAAATACTTGAAGGGATCCTTTGGGCTGAAAAGAAGGAAAAGCACATAAATGAGACCACAGGAAAGAATAATCCATGCTTGGATAATAGTTAATGCAAGAGAGTAATAAAAAAAAGCAAGCACTATAAAATCAAGAAGAACGACAGGAATTAATACATACCATTCAATAATAACAATATCAGTGGTCTCAATGCCCCAAACAAAGCACATAGACTTTCAGATTGGATTGAAAGGCAGGGTCTGTTTGTTGCCTCCAAGAAACTCACTAGTTTAGGATGAGAGGATGAAAAATGATATTTCAGATCTTCTCTGAGACTGCTACTTAGAGGCACTCAGAATGGGTCAATGTTTGACATATCACAGGCTTTCCTACAATACAGCCTCTAACAAAACTAAGCCGTTCTAAACTCCTGGTAATAGAATTGTTTACTTGTACATCTGACAGAGGATTAATATCTAGGATATACAAATAACTAAAAAGTCTACATAATAAGAAATCAAACAACCTAATCAAAAATGTGCTGTAGAACTGAATAGAGTTCTCAAAAGAAGAAATACAACCAGGCAGATTCACATACCTTTAATCCCAGCACTCAGAGACAGAGGTAAGAGGATTACTGTGAGTTCGAAGCCAGCCTGGAACTTATAGGGCTAGTTCCAGGTCAGTCTGGGCTACAGTGAGACGCTACCTTGAAAAAAAAAAAAAAAGGAGAAATACAAATGGCCAATAAACATCTTAAAACATGTTCTGTATCCTTAGCCATCAGGGAAATACAAATGGAAACTGCTTTTAGATTCTATCTCACTCCTGTCAGAATAGCTATCATCAAGAAATAAAATGACAAGGATGTGGGGAAAGAGGAACCCCTTTTCATTGTTGGTGGAGATATAAACTGGTACAGCCATTGTGGAGATCAGTGTAAAGTTTCTGAGACAGCTAAAAATAGATTTACCACATGACCCAGCTATACCACTCCTTGGCATATAAATATTACCAGAGAGATACTTGCTCATTTATGTTTATTGTTGCTCTATTCATAATAGCTAGAAAATGGAATCAGCCTAGATGCCCATCAACTAATGAATGTATAATGAAATGTGGTACATTTACACAATGGAGTTTTATTCAACTGTGAACAAAAATGAAATCGGGAAATTTTCAGGAAAATGGATGGATCTGGAGAAAGGTATTCTAAGTGAAGTAACCCAAGCTCAGAAAGCCAAACACCACAAGTTCTCGCTTATATGTGGAACCTAGCTTTAAATGTTTAGAATTTTATATAAATGGCCAGGAAGCTAGAAAGGAGCCATGGTGGAGGAAGGGAGGAGAGGGGAGGGCTTAAGGGAAGGATATAGTAGATATGTAAGTAGAGGGACAGAATACTGGGAGTGGAATGGCTTAAGTGAGGTCAGAAGAGGGGGCAAAAGATAGAAGGGGTGGGAAGTGGGTTAATCAAAATTAAAGATGTTATGAATAAGTCATATGGAAACTTACTTTTTTTGCTAGCTAATAATATATGTGTTTAAATAGAGAGAATCTGTGCAGAAGCACCCTGTGGGATGGATAATGCTGTGCCCGGAAGCCATAGGTTATTGCAAGAAAAATTCAGTGCCAGTGGTGGGATACCCTCCAGTGATTTGTTGGTCAGGGAGATTCCTTATGCCTCCAAAACATTACAAGCTATTCCCAAGGATCTTGGTTTCCCACCAGAAATAGGTGGGTAAGACCCTATTTCTGAAGGCTCCACATGCTTGGGCTTCAGACACTGAGAAATTTAACTGGAGCTGAGTTGAAAATCCCCTCCCTGTTAACTAGTTGTTAGAATGCTGGAAAGACCTATGTAGCCTGTTAGGGTAGAAAAGTCATCAACGGTCTTAACCATCAGTGGACCCTGCAAGCTGTATGCCTGGCCAGCCAGGCCAAATATGGTACACCTGGTATAGTGGTGATAAAGTCTGTCATGGAGAAAACAAACAGCTCTGGGTGGATTTGAGGCCCACTTCTTTGAAGGGAATTCATGCCTGGTATAGAAAACCTAATCAATGGAGAGGTCATAAGCCTTATGGTGGAGGTGGGGGGGAAACTACTATGTTTTCTGGCTAAATGGATATATAATACCCACCAAACTGCCCTCTAAATACTTAAGTTTATGCCAATATATTGATGCTAGTCTCACTTTTGGTTAAAGAAGTTTCTTTTCAGATGGCCATGACCACTGGGGAGATTCAAAACATCGAAGAGCTGAGAAGTGACAGTGGAGTGTTCAGTTCTAAGTGAGACGTCTCTATCACACCCTCCAAGCCTCAGGGACCATTGCAGAAGTAGTGACTGAAAGATGTGAGATCCAAAGGAAAGGGAGGAGTGCTTTGTAATACTGTCTTCCACATATAAAGTGGCCATGGTATTCATGGCATCACAGTGGCTGACACTACTTACACAAGACCCGAATAATAGGAAGGAAAAAATGTGACCTCAAAAGAGAGGAGAGAATAGTTGGAAAGAAGGTGGAGAGACTACAGGGGAGTGGGAAAGGGAGGATGGTGGGAGGGTATTATTATCATGGTATATTGCCTGTAAGTATGGAGGTCATCAACAAAAAGTTTAAAAAAAATGAAAAATGTAGCATGGCTAGAAGTTAACAAATGTCTGGTGTGAAATATGCATTTTAGTTAACAGAGCAGCAGCCTTTTTCCTCATTACATTACAGCAAATTATATTTCAACAACATAAAAATGTAAAATCTTCTTGAGATTTTTCCATGTCCCGTAGGAGACTTGGTGGTTTGAGTATCAAGTAGGCTTTGAACCCTTTGATCTCCAGCTGTTTGGGAAGGCTGTGCAACCTTTAGGAGGTGGAGCCTTGCTGGAAGAAGTGTATCACCGAGGGCAGGCCTTGAGGTGTCACAGACCAGCCCCGCTTGCTGTGCTGCCTCTCGCTCTTCTTCTTCCCTATAAATGTGATGGTATGAGGCCAGCGTCCTGCTCCTGACATGCTTGCTCCTCCATGATGGAACTGTAAACTGAATTCAATCCTTTTCCTTCCGTAAGCTGCTTCTGGTCAGGTATTTTGTCCAGCAGTGAGAAAGGAGCTGATACAGAGGCATTCCATTTTTAGATTTAATATTGATCTATTTTTGTCACTATAATAAAATATCTGAGACTGAGAGCTCTAGGAAGAAAACAGATTTATTTAGCTCGCAGTTTTGGAGGTTGGAAGTGCACATAGCATAGTGCTGGCTCTGGTGAGAAGCACCCTGGATGAATCACACTTTTATGGATAAAGTGATAGCAGCAGCATGTCAGAAGTCACATGGCAAGAAGTCAGACCATGGAAGGGGCTCTTTTATAAAACTTCCTATTATAAGAATTAATTCAAGCTCCCATGAAGATGACCTTAATCCTTTCTGATGGTAGTTCCTCCAACAAATTAACCAACTTTCATGAGGCCCCACACTTAAGGGTTCTACCAAGTCCAAACCTTACCATACTGGGGACCAACTTTCCAACATATGAACTCTTGGGGGACACACCATACCCAAACCACAGCAGGTTTAATCCTCCCCTTTATCTTTTCTCCAAACTTCAGCACATCCTTCTTTAGGGATTTTTTAAAATGTTTTATTTGTTTATTTGCAAAAAGAGAGAGGTAGAGAGAAGAGAAACAGAGGGAGTGGGTGCACCAGGGTCTCCAACCACTGCAAACAAGGTGCATGTGTTACTTTGTACATCTGGCTTCACGTGAGCACTGGGGAATCAAACCCAGCTCATTAAGGTTTGCAGAAAAGAATCTTAACTGTTGAGCCAACTCTGGAGCCCTCTTTAGGGATATCTTAAAGAGATAGTTTTATCCAGGCTTCTTTTGTGTCTACTGTCAGGTCCTACATTCCTCTCTTGAACTTAACAAAAACAATAAAAGTTGCTATATGTAAAAGCCAGACTATTCTTCCAGTTTAAGTCCCCATTTGTGCTGTGGAACCCAACTGGATGTCTTCCTAACTCTGACCCAACCCCATGCCACTGGCGCAAGTTATATTATCTCTGAAGTCCTTCAAAAGAACCTAACATATCCATGTCTTACATGAACACAGAGAAAGAATGTGCTGCTCACATTCCACAAGCAGCCTGGATAAAACCAAGATTCAACCTTTCAAACTGAAATCCAGTCACTTTCCCACTGAAAGAAATGAAACCGCTGATAGTCTTGCTCGTCACTAACCCTTCCCCCAGCGCATGCCCAGTGTGTTCGGTACCCATCCACTTCTGTCATCTCCCCATTCTTCCGTGATTCAACACCAGTAATTCCCTTTTGCCACTCTGATGAGAGAGGGTAAGAACTGGACAAACTGTTTTCAAAAGTAATTTATCAAAGTGGCAAAAGGTAACTATTTATAATAATTATGGTAATAAAGAGCATTATTACACTGTTGACCTTTGAGAAGCATTCAGCCACAAACATGAACTAATGAACAATGAATTTTAAAACCACGTGTTCTTCTCACTCTCCCATTCCTGGACCCCATGCCAACACTCGTTTTCCTCTTATTTGTTAAAGTTCAAGTGGGGGTAGCATTGAAGGCTTAAATTTAGTACAAAATAAAACAACCTATTAATTGCAAAATTAAAAGCTCTTCATTGAAGAAGAGTCCACCATTTTCCTCTCCACCCTCCTCACTCCCCATAGTGCAGAGCCTGCTAATGGTTCTCTTCCTTCATGGAAGTCAGAAGGAATACTCTTTTTTTTTTTTAATTTTTTTATTTTTATTTATTTATTTCAGAGCACCAGACAGAGAAAGAAGCAGAGAGAGAGAGAGAGAGAGAGAGAGAGCGAATGGGCACGCCAGGGCCTCCAGCCACTGCAAACGAACTCCAGATGTGCGCCCCCTTGTGCATCTGGCTAACGTGGGTCTTGGGGAATCAAGCCTCGAACCCAGGTCCTTAGGCTTCACAGGCAAGCGCTTAACCGCTAAGCCATCTCTCCAGCCCCAGAAGGAATACTCTTTAATTCAGTAAATTTCAACTAATGTAGTTATTAACTTAAATGTCTACTTCTTTACAAACTATGCTCCCACTGATGTGTTTTAAAAAATCAGTTTAAAGTTTTTTCCTGAGCTGGAGAGATTGCTTAGTGGTTAAGGCACTTGCCTACAAAGCTAAAGGACACAGGTTTGATTCCCCAGGACCCATGTAAGCCAGATGCACAAGGGGGTGCATGTGTCTGGAGTTCATTTGCAATGGCTAGAGGCCCTGGCATACACTTTCTCTCTCTCTCTCTCTCTCTCTCTCTCTCTCCCTCCCTCCCTTCCTCCCCTCTCCCTCCCTCCCTCTCATAAATAAATAAATATTTTTTTTAAATTATTGTTTTTCCCTAAACATTACATATAGCTTTTCTCAGAATTTTTAAACAAACACTGTCTGCCAAATTATATAGTCCTGAGTCATTTGCATATAGGCCATCACAAAGCCACCAAGAGAACCTTTCATCACCTCACCATGAAGCAGTCTCAATCACTTCCTACCAGGGTGCCACATTCCATGTATACACACACACACACACACACACACACACACACACACTGCCTTGTTTGGATGCCTCAGGATTTTTAGACATTTAGCAAGGACTCAAAATGGTACTAGACTTCAGACGCAACCCTTAATTTTCTAGTGTTGAAGATAGAAATCCAAATATGAAAAATTTTAAATTACTAGTAGGGTTTAAACGTATGCTTACGTCAGACCTCTTATTACCTCAATAGTCTCTGTTGATCTGTAAAGCTATTTCCACTTTCTCACTTCTCCTCCTACCTGCTGATGGGTGGAAATTAAATACAAGTATTCTATTTAAAAAGACAACCATGCCATTGTGCTTGAAGTACTCAAAAATGGTTTATTCCTTTTACTTCAATCTTTCCTTCAAATTTACTTTGTCTAGTATAGTAGGACATAGTTTTATTTTATTTCTCTCAGCCCTACACTGCAGGGACCTAAATTGCAAGAATTAGTTATGAGAGGGCATTTAACAGTACTGAAGTTTGCTTTCATACCACACTCTACATCAAAGCAGCAATCTTCAAGGGCCAGCTGTAGTCCTATTATATAAGTTTGTGAATTGTTCTACATTTTGTTATATCTTCAGTTTTAAATGCAATAATTTCCTCATACAAAAACACTGAGTGGTCTGTGAAAGATGTTGAAATATTCAGAATATGATTCATCATTGCAAAACATAACTTTTAAACCAGCAGTTAAAAAGAGACCACTGAAAAATAACATGGTTTTTATTATCTCTGTTTGCTTGAGTAAAATAGGGCTCAAAGATAGAACTAGGCAACGATTTGAAGGGCTCAGAGCAAAATGAAAACACAGGGCCTCTTGTTAAAATTTAAGAACTTTGGATTCTCTGTTTAACTCTCCTGAACTTCCAGTTTCCTGCTCTGGTAATCCCTCCATGTCTCAGCTCAGCTGGGCTGGGATGAGTGAAGGGGACCCCTACTCCCACATAGGCCCCCTACCCTCTCCTGCCTTTCACATGACAGAAGCTCTCTGCACTTCCTTCTCTTTCCTTCTCTTAATCTAATAAAGTCTCTCTAAGCCTTAAAAAAAAATTTAAGAACTTCAGGCTAGAAAGATGGTTCAGCAGTTAAAGGCACTTGCTTGCAAAGCTTGATGGCCCAAGTTCAATTCCCCAGTACCTATGGAAAGCTAAACGCACAAAGTGGTACATGTGTTGTCTGGAGTCCGTTTGCAGTGGCAGGAGACCCTAGCAGGCCCATACTCACTCTCATTCTCCTCTCTCTCTTTCAAACAAATAAATAAAAATAAGAACTTCAAAATGGTGGCAGCAGAGCCAAGTGTCAAGTGTGGGAGCTATGGGATGTTCCCTCTTTCAGAAGTTAAAGAACCTATGTAAGACCAAAAACTAACAAGCAGCTAGAATTTGAATGTTGGCAGTTTGACCTCAAAATTCAGAATCCTCTTTTTTGCTTGTATTGTTTTATTTTAGGAAAGAATATCTCACTCTATAGTCCAGCGTGGCCTAAAACCCAAAACCCTTCTGCCTCAGCTTCCCAAGTGCTGGGGTTACAAGTCTGTACTAGCAGTTCAGGTCAAAATTCAAAACTCCCACTGTTAGCCATAAATAAGAAACACTTTTTATAGCTGGGCATGGTGGCGCAGGCCTTTAATCCCAGCACTCAGAAGGCAGAGGTAGGAGGATCGCCATAAGGGCACCCTGAGACTACATAGTGCATTCCAGGTCAGCCTGGGCTAGAGCAAGACCTTGCCTTGAAAAACAAATACAAAAAAAAAAGAAAGAAAGAAAGAAAGAAAGAAAGAAAGAAAGAAAGAAAGAAAGAAAGAAAGATACACCCTTTATCATTTGCTATGAGCCAACCATAAAGATTACTTCCTTTAATCCATACAATAATCTTATTAGTCACCATTATCCCCATTTTCAAATGAGGAAACTGAGACTTGGAGATTTTGAATAACTGGTCTACTAGAGTAGAGAGTTCCTATTGCTATTTTTTTTTTTTTTTGGCTACCCAACCTCCACAATTCCTTCTTCAGGACCTCAGTTCCTTTTTGCAGAAGTACTTTTTGCAGTATGCAGGTACCAAAATGTAAACATGGTTTCTTCAATGCTTCCCCAATCCTTAGAGCACAGGCAGTTGTCAGATATAAATGTTTCCTGAATGAGCTAGGTGCAGTTTTCCCACAACAAGGGCCCTAAAGAGTCATGGGCTCTCTCCTCAGATCCTCCCTGTGCCCCCTCCTCCCAGTGCCACAAGGCAGGTACATGCCCTAAGCCAGGAGCTTTGAATCTTAAAGAAGAAAGATACCACAAATTCAGGAAAATTAGAGCCAAATGATGTCAATGATGCTGGCATGACCAAAACTATGCTTGGCCATACTTTTTGTTCAAGTTCTGTCGTGATTCCAGGTTTCACTCTCTAGGCAATTAATCTACATCTGTGATCTCTCTGTGTCCATGCATGCACGTGCGTGCATGTGTCTGTGCACATGCAGAGGGAGAATCAAGGGTTTCCAGAAACACAAAAGTTTGATGATTTACTAAATTTCACAGAACTCAGATAATGTCATAGTTATGGATTATTATAACAAAAAGATGTAGATTAAAATCACCGAGGAAAATGGCCAGATAGAGTAGAGTCCAGTAATGATCTGGCACAGGTTTGAGGCTGTCTTCTCCCAGCAGAGGTACATAGACATCATTTAATTCTCTCGTTAGAGTTTTGTGAAGACATATAAAAGTGTTGTCAATCAGGGAAGCTCACCCAGACCTGGTATTGAGGGTTACACACACGCAGGCTACACGTGTGACCAACATGAGCTACTCAGTCTCTATATACTCAGAGGTCACAGAAATACCAATGGTGAAAGCCCTGGAAATAAAAACCACCCTCTTCATGAAGGATATGTCAAGGGCTAGTTAACTTCTGGAGTCTGTTGAGGGTCGGTCCCCCTAAAAACAGGCCTTTCTTTTTGGACAATTTGAGGGCTTTGGAAACTTGGAGCCTGGTGAATTTGCCCTTTACAATATAACATTCAATAAATATATTTTACTTGAATTAACTATAATTTATTTTTGTTGTTTACATCCAAGGAACATATATAATCATACAGCAAGTAATTGGAGAACTAGAAAGTGAATACAGACCTTTCTAATTCTAAAAATCTATGTTGCTAAGAATTAGTATGAGGTGTCCTTGAAACTAGAAATTCATCAAATAGAACCTCCGTGGCCTGTGACAGTCAAGGCAACATTCAGTGATTCTCTCAGAACTTATCCCTGAAGATGATATGAGTAAACATACCAAGACAAGTTTATAAATATATTCACTGAAGAATTACTTTTCTGTTACAATATTCAAAACAGTCTATATACCCAACCAAAATGAAAGTTAGATAAAAAGTTGGTAAACTTTTTCTATAAAGGGCAATACAGTAAACACTTCCATTGCACAGACTATTATCTATTGCAGCTCCCCACCTATGCCATTGCAGCATTAAAGCAGCCCAGATAATACATAAACAAGTGAGTGTGGTTGTATCCCAATAAAATTTTATTTAACTGAAAGGTGAGGAGAGCAGTCAGAACCTGGCCTACAGACCATTTTCCCCTCTGTGGTTCCAGGAATCAAACACAGTGCCTTGAACATTCTAGGGAAGCACAACCCAGTCCATAATAAATTAATTATACAAAACAGGAAAATCATCAGATATTTATAACTGAATAACACATTTGGAATTATACCATACATATCTATGAAGAAAAGATTTATGTATAAAAGGAAAAAATGGGGCTGGAGAGATGGCTTAGTGGTTAAGGCATTTGCCTGTGAAGCATAAGGACCCATATTCTATTCTCCAGATCACACACACCCTCAGCCAGATACATAGAGGTGAGGCAAGTGCAAGGTCGCACATGCCCACCTGGTGGCTCAAGCATCTGAAGATCGATTTCAATGGCTGAGGCCCTGAAGAGCCAATTATCTCTCTCTCTAAAAAAAAAAAAGAAAAAGAAAAAGAAAAAGAAAAAAATGTTGAAATTATATATATATGAAATTCTCAGTACATCTCATGAGATTATTGATACTAATTAATAATTAATTAATTTAAAAGAATAGTTCTTCCAGCACAGGTATTGATGGCACAACTTAATAACTTTCTTCCAAGCCAAGATTCTAGAGAAGTCTTTTAGAATTTTAAACCTAATCTTTTTCCCTTTATATCACCATAAAGATCCCAGTAGGTGTTTATTTTTAAGGATTAGTTTGATTTGTTTTTTAAGAAAGGGTCTCTGTTGCTCAGGATGGCCTCAAACTCACTATGCAGCTGACACTGGCCTTGAAACCCTGATCCTCCTACCTCCACCTCCCAAGTGCTGGAGTTATAGGCATGCCTCACCACATCTGGCTTCTAAGAAACAGATTTTTCCTTTTTCATTTTTTTGGTGGGGTTGGGTTTTTTTTAGTGTGTGTGTGTGTGTGTGTGTGTGTGTGTGTGTGTGAGTGAGAGAGAGAGAAAGAGAGAGAGAGAGAGAGAGAGAGAGAGAGAGGGAGGGGAGGGAGAGGGTCTCACTCCAGCCTACGATGACCTGGAATTCACTATGTAGTCTTAGGGTAGCTTGAACTCATGGCAATCCTCCTACCTCAGTCCTCTGAGTTGCTGGGATTAAAGGTGTGCTCCAACACACCCAGCTCCAAGAAATAGATCTTTAATCACCTAAAAAATATGTGTACCCTGAAAGGAGAGGCATTTTATTTGGAAGAATAATCTATACTTAAGTTCTATCACACTCCCAGTTCTTGGGATTCTAGTTAAACACTCATATTTCACATCTCAAATATTGCACAAATGCTTAAAACCAGCTTGTTAGAAAGAATTCATTGACAAGCAAGTCTGAAACACTCAAAAGTTCTTAGAAGTTACAAATATCCTTTTTAACAAAATTAAGATGGTGGTGCTGGAGAGATAGCTCAGTGATTAAAGGTGCTTGTTTGCAAAGCCTGATGGCTTGGATTCGATTCCACAGTGCCCACATAAAGCCAGATACACAAAGTGGCACAAGTATCTGGAGTTTGCAGTGGCTAAAGGCCCTGTTGCAACTATATTCGCTCTCTTTCTCTCTTCCTGCCCTTTCTCTCTCTCTCTTTCTCAAATAAATAAAAATATTTTAAAAATTAATATGGTGCATAAATGTAATTCATATACCTTAATAAAGAAAATATCCATTGCTACTGTTCTTGGGATATACAAAAATAGAAACACACCCAACCTGATCTATTTATTACTTTAACTATCACTTTCTTTGGGGGATGACTGCTAACTTGGCTGATAGTGTGCAGAAAAGTCAAAAACAGAAGAACCTGAGCCTTTCAAGGCCCTTATTTATTTCCAAGGGGTCATTTGCATCAGTAGCTATGTTTGTAAAGAGTCTTGCCCATTGGAGCTCACAGAAGCCTGGGCTTTCTAATCACAGTGTCATGTAATTTCATACTAATAAGCCATGATCTAGAATTACCTGCATTTGATCAGGTAATGGTCTTATATTTAAAGGCTTTAAAAAAATATCCCTAACTTTATTATGTGTCAGAAGAGGACAGCTTAGTATCTCATGTTATTAACATAAGAAAACTGATTTGTAGCTGGGTTGCTCAGATCCAATCAAAGGAAAACACCCTTTCTTTTAATTGGATAATTAATGGCATTTTTAAAACTAGTGCTGATCCAAGTACCTTTTATGCTCATTGGCAGATTGATTATCCATGAAGAAGTTCTCTGTTATCTTTATTATACATTTGGATGGGAAGGAAGGCCTTGGGGAAGGGACAAAAGGATTAGCTTTGTTTACTCCCCACTCTACCCTTTCACATTCAGTCTCCTTTGTGACTTGTCTGTGATTTGAGCCTTAGAAAGAAGAGATGAATCTTGATTTAAAAAAAAATCTTTAATAGAATTAAATTCTATTTCAGGCATCAAAAATAGAATTTTGATTCTGTCTGTGCATTCATGCTTTCTTTAGCAGGAGGAGGATATAAAACTCTTTGCCTACTTGCCTATATTTATCTGCAAGCTTTTTTTTTCTATATCCCTATCCCCCACCCTCACTTCCATAGAGCTCATATTTCTAGGATCCAAAGATAAGAAAAGAGAAAGAA
Source organism: Dipus sagitta (assembly GCA_036346955.1). Taxonomy (NCBI): domain Eukaryota; kingdom Metazoa; phylum Chordata; class Mammalia; order Rodentia; family Dipodidae; genus Dipus; species Dipus sagitta. The sequence continues at coordinate 84,763,947 of CM070775.1, read as the reverse complement.
AGAAAGAAAGAAAGAAAGAAAGAAAGAAAGAAAGAAAGAAAGAAAGAAAGGAAAAGCCCATGGGCTGGTGACTGCAACAGTATCATTTATTTGTGTTCGTCAAGCAGCCTGCAACACAGCCAGAAGATAATGGACACCTCATTTATTCAAGCTCTGAATGATCATATTTAATTCCCTGTGACAGCTGTCTTCCCCACATTAGCATTGCAAATAAGTTGGGTTTTGTAATGGCCTTCTATTGAGCATGATTCAATTATGTGCGGTCTGTATGGAAGCCGGATACGGTCTTAGTATCTATAGCAATATTTCTGCAAGCGGCTGCTCTTTACACTGCTCACATTTAATCTGGCTGTTTACCACAATGCTTTCCTTGAACTCTATTGAACTCCCTAACTTTCAAATAAAATAAAGAGGAATGAATGTAATTTGAAGAAGCAGTTACTGGGCATATAGATATTACATACCTCCTCCCCTTTACATATGTAATCAACCTGGAAGCACTTTGGACAAAAATTGCCATTTGTCTCATTTTAAAACCCAGATAATAAAATCATTATGGTAAATTAAGCGATTAGACAGTGCTAGGCACACTGCAGCTCAGTGCTTGGTTTTTGCATATCACTAACAACTCACTGCCGGGCATTAGGGCAATCAGTCTGAATTCAGTCATTTTCATGTAATGGAGGTGAGGAACCTATGCTTGGAAGGAAAGAGCCTCTTCGTGGATAGATGATTCCAGTGTAACCTCATCCCACCAAGCGGTGAAAGGCAGCCCTCTCATCTGAATTGTCTCCTGCCTCTAGAAGTTCATAGGCAGATGTGGCCACCACCTGGGTTTTCATGGGGTTCTCAAAACTTGCAGCTGCAGATATAGCATATTGTGAAAAGATGAAAACAGCTGGTAGGAAAGAGGGACTGCTCATCCAGAGTCCACAAGATGTCATCCCAGATCCTACATTACAGGGAGTCTGAGATCACCTAGCCTGGCTGCAGACAGTTTTGTCCAGCATGACTCTCCCAGGCTTCTTCTGTCTGCTGCCAGGAAGCAGCATTCTTAATCTCCAGCTGGAGCAACTTCTCTAGGGAAAAGTCCTGACTTCCTCATAGCAGTTCAGCTCAGCCCTTTTGCTTCTTGGCTTTGCTTGCTTGCAGAAAAGTATATCTTGGTCTCATGCCCTGGCCATAAAGAGGACTTAAGAGAGCAAGACTGTTTACCAGAGTTAATATGCAAGCACATCACCTGGAGATATTGTCAAAAGTGCAGATTCTGGGCTGGAGTCATGGTTTAGGGGTTAAAGCACTTGTCTGCAAAGCCTTAGGTCTAAGTTTGATTCCTCAGTACCCATATAAACCAGATGCGCAAGGTGGTGAATGCATCCAGAGTTTGCTTGCAGTGGCTAGAGGCCCTGGTGCACCCATTCTCTCCTTCTCCCTCTCTCTGTCTCCATCCCTCTCTCTCAAATAAATATTTTTAATGCATATTCTGACTGGATATATCTGGGATGGGTCCTAGATTCTACAGTTCTAATAAGTGTCCAGGTGACACTAATGTTGCTGGGCCATGGGCCACCCTTCAGTGACGTGATAGTTAATCTTGAAGGCCACCTTGATTCAACTGAAAAATTCTAGGCAAATAGGAAAGCACACCTGGGTATGTCTGTGAGGGTGCTGCCAGAGATAATTAGATCATGAGGACTCTGGCCTACTGCATTCATTGATTTGATTCAAATTTTGAATATACTGTTGGGATGTAGTGAAAACTGAGGAAGGTGAGGCCTGGTTAGAGGCAATAGGTCACTGGGGATATATCATGAAGGGCCTATCTTTCTCTGGTCCTTCTAGTCTTCACTGTGCTTCCTGACCACCTTGAGGTGAACAGCCTCCCCTTCATATACTCTTGTCACCTTGACGTTCTCCCTCACCCTGCTCCCAGAAACATGGATCCAAGAGTACACAGACTAACTGCTCTGATGAGATCATGAGCTAAAACAAATCACTCACCCCTTGGGTTGTTTATGTCTGCTATTTGATCATAGTAACAGGTCCAGCTAACAAAGATAAACTACAACCTCCAGAAACGAAAGGGCACAGCAGGCCTAGGGGCAGCAAGAAGAAGAGCTAGCATCTCTTCCACAGCTGAGACCTTTCAAACCTCAAGCTGGATTAGAGTCATCTAGAAAGTTTGTAAAGCCAGATTACTGTGATTGACTCCCAGGAATTTTCACATAGCAGGTTTGGAGCGGACCTCTAGGCAGCAGGCTCAGGAGATCAAGGCCAGCCTGAGCAATGAGACAGTCTTGGGGAAAAATAAACAAATAAATAAAGATGATGATGACAAAAAGAAGAAGAGAGAGAGAGAGGAAGAAAGCTTTTTAACAGGTTATGCAGTTTAACAGATTGTTGTCATACAGATCCCAGGGCCATTCTGGGAGACTAGCTTAGGAGTCAGAGGATTCTTAGAGAATCTCTCAACAATAGAGCCCCCTTGCTTTTGCATGGCCCTTTATGTTGTGTTCCAGAGTGTTTTCATATCTGACTTGATCCGAACAACAGCAAGTGTGACTGTAACAGATACAGCAGATTTGAAACACTTTTAAGGCCACGTGGCTACTTAGTAAGGTCTACCAGCACAATATAGGGACTCTAGCACTGAAATGTCATGCATTCTAGAAACCTCTGCAGTCCTCACAAATCAGGACTCTTAGTCCCCCTATTTAATTAGCCAAAGGACTTGAAAGTTTTTAAAAACATGGGCTCTTCTCAACTCAATGTGGTCAACCTGCCAAACATAAAAACACAGTGGTAACAGAATCTTCTTGGAAGCACAGTTTACTGAAAAATATTAGATAACTCACAAAGCTACAAAAAGACTAGTAAAACCAAGATCAGAAAGTTAGCAGGCAGGAGAGATGGCTTAGTGGTTAATGCACTTACCTGGGAAGCCTAAGGACCTAGGTTTGATTCCCCAGTACCCAAGTAAGCTGGGTGCACAAGGTGGCACATGTATCTGTTTGTTTGCAGTGGCTAAAGACCCTGATGTGCCTATTCTTTCTCTCTTTCTCTCTCTCTCTCTCTCTCTCTCTCTCTCTCTCTCTCTCTTTCCCTCCCTCCCTATTGCCTTTGTATCTTTCAAAGAAATTAAAATATATATTTTAAAGTCTCTAGCATAATATTTGAAAAAAAACTTGGAGGCAGAGATAAGAGGAACACCATGAGTTCAAGGTCAGCCTGAGACTACATAGTGAATTCCAGGTAAGCTTGGGCTAGAACAAGACCCTACCTTGAAGAAAATGTATAGACTTATATGTGAGATGGAACCAAAAATCAGTAGCAGAGGCCAATATGATAGAAAAAGGCTACAAGGAAGGAGAGGGAAGGACTTAAAGGAATGGTATTGTATATATGTAAGTAGAAGAACAGATTACAGGGAGGGGAAAGGCCTAAGCAAGGCCAGGAGAAGAGATTGTGTAAAAGAAGGGTAGCAGCGGGGGAGTGTAAATCAAAATTCATGATATTCTGAATAAGACATATGAAAACCTCCTTTTTGGAATAATGGCACATCCAGAAGCCATAGATTGTTACTAGAAATTTTTCACTGCCAGGGATTGGATACCTTCCAATGAGTTGTTGGCCAGGGAGGTCCCTATTACCTCCAAAACATTACAGGCTTTTGCCAAGGCCCTTGTTTTCCCTTGAGAAATAGATGGTAACACCCTATTGCAGAAGACTTCACATGCCTGAGCAGCAAAGTCACTGAGAAATCAAGTTGGTGCTGAGCAGGAAACCTTTTCCCTGTAGCCCAGCCAACTGAAAGCTGGACAAGCTGCACTGTATGCAGCCCTATGGGAGACAGAAGTCATCAGCGGTGAAAACAGTGGACACTGGAAGCCTCAAGTTTGGCCAGACAGGCCAAATGACTGAATGAGTGCAATAGTGGCATGTCTTTTCTGGAGGAAACCAACTTCTAATTGGACTGAAGGCCCGCTCTATTGGAGGGAATACATGCCTGGTACTGAAAACCTAATCAAAAGCCTATGTCAGGGGAGGTCATGAGCCTTAGGGGTATAAAGCCTGCTCTTGTCTGGATAAATGTATATATTATTTTCGCCAAACTGCCCTGAAAGCACTACACTTAATGTTCATATTCTTGGGCTTGGTCTCTTGTATTAGAAAGTCAATCTAAGCATGCAAAGGATACTACAACTTTCAAGTTTTCCCTCTAATAGTATCTTTTATAAAGCTAAAGGAAATTATGTCAACATGTCAAAGAAATAGCTGCATGCACATGTTTATTGCACTGCTGTTCACAACAGGAATTAATCTAAATTCATCTAAATGTCTATCAAAGAAAATGTGGTATCATACACAACAGGTCACTACTTGACCTCAAAAAGAAAGGCCAGTCTGTCATTTGTGATGAACCTGGAGGACATTTTTCTATGTAAACTAGTTCAGGCACAGAAAGACAAACAGTGCATGACCTCTCATGTAAAAATCCTAAAAACCCGCTCATAGGAGCATAAAATAAAATAATGATTACAAGATACATGTATACCATATATTAAAACACCACACTGTACACTATAAATATTTATAATTCTTTTATCATTTATACTTTTTTAAAGATTTTTTTATTTATTATAGACAGAGAGAGGGAGGGAGAGAAAGAGAGAGTAAGAATGGGCACACCAGGGCTTGTAGCCACTGCAAACGAACTCCAGATGCATGCGCCATCATGTGCATCTGGCTTACATGGGACTTGGAAAATTGAACCTTGGTCCTTAGGCTTTGCAGACATGTACCTTAACCACTAAGCCATCTCTCCATCTCATCATTTATACTTTAATAAAACTGGCAGCTGATCTTTCAAAAAATAAAGAATAATAAAGAAAATGAAATAAAGCCACCTATTATTTTAAGCCTGAAAATTAGACATTACTAAAAAAAAAAAAAATCTCAAGTTACTTCACACAAAATGTTATCTCCAAAGACACCAGACAAAACTATAGTTATAATATGCCTATGGGGGGCTGGAGGGATAGCTCAGCAGTTAAAAATGCTTGCCTGCAAAGCCAAACAACCTGGGTTTGATTCTCCAGTACCCATGTAGGATCAAATAGATAAAGTGGTGCACGCATCTGGAGTTAGTTTGCAGTGAGTAGAGGCTCTGGTGCACCATTCTCTTTTTCCTCTCTCTCTCTCTCTCCTCCCTCTTTCTCTCTCTCTCTCTCTTTAAATAACTAAACAAAAACTATTTTTAAAAAATTGTAGAGATAGATGCTTCATAAAGCAAAAATTGAGAAGGCGAACCCAATCTCTAATCATGGAATATGGGTAAATAAGAGAAGTGTGCAGTCACTGACATTTTATGAACCATACCACGATAGCTCACTTTGTGCCATACTCACTAAGTGAATTTCTCATCTAAAACACCAAGTCTTTCACAGTAGATGTAATAGATCTCTCTGGGGCCTTGTGGGCTTGGGGGGAATCCTTCAGTAGATGTCTCCCTATTCTATGTCAATTCCTCACTATTCCCCTGTATTGATTTTCTGTCGCCATTGTCTCAGGCACATGAAGGAAATCATTCTACTTGTTCTGTCTAGACATCTGCTGACAGACCTAGCCCTACTTGTTCAGTTCCCAGAGCTGCCCTGCAATCCCTAACACAATCTTTCTTTTCTTTCTTCCTTTTTTCAGCTTGACTCTCTAGTTGTGCTATTGAAATTCTAATTACACTCCCTCTTGCCAGCTTCAGTGATACACCTGGTCACAAACCACAGTGTGCTTTTATCTCAGAATTCTTCACATGCCAGGCTGGCATTGCCCCCAATGCCAGAGTGACCATCCCAAAGTATTTTTGCCCTCTTCTTTACCGGAGTGCCTTGGTCTGAGTGTACTATTATGTAACAAAATACCTGACTCTGGGCTGACTTATAAGCAACATAAATGCATCCCCTGCGGTACTGAAAGCAGGCTGGTGAAGGCTGCTCTCTCTGCTTCCAACGTGGTGCCTTTCTGCTGTGTTCGCACATGGAGGAAGAAGGAAAGGTAAGGGGGTCAAAGACAGGGTGAACTTTTTTAATGGCCCCTATCCTATTCAATGATGCCATTCTCCTTGCGATTAATCATCTCCTGAATCACCTCCCAGCTTGTTCTTCTCTATTCCTCTCACTTCCACACTGTCCCGGCGTGCCGGAACTCAGGGCTCTCTAGTTTGCAATCGTCCTTGACTCCCCTTCTTCTGCCGAGGTCTGAGTGCAGTCTTTGCCAGACTCATCTCGGGCCTCTGCATTTCTGTTAAGACATCACCTCTTTCAGGTCTTGCCCTCCTTTCCATTCCTCTCCGAGCCACAGGAAGGGGAGACAAAGAGCTGAACTGCTTCTTTCCAGCATCCACACACAGGCACGGCGAGTGATGGTGCCCAGCCTGAGCACAAATCTCACTTCAGAACCTTCTGCTGAGACCAAAAGGAAACCCCGAGTCCCCCACACCACCTCACATGCTCCAAAGCAATCTCCCAGGAACCTCTCAGGGGGCTGGCTCCGGTTCAGCAAAGACATCCTTTCCATTAGCACTAGCTCAGCTAATGAGAGCGCTGGGCACGCCGGCGCTATCGAAATTAACCAGAATTCAATTCTGCCAATCTACTGCTTCGGGCTTCATCGTGCTCCACGTGCAGCCCGCGGGGCCTGCTTTAGAACGTGGTTGTGCTTTAAGTCTTTGGAAATCAGACTACACTCGTTCTTGGGCCACAATGAAATGTCTTTGCTCTGCTAAAAGTGGATCCGTTCAGCTCTTAGCATCTCTTCTGCAACGATTCGACACACTGCACACATGCGCGGTGCTGAGGGATACGAGCCGAGCCAGAGGTTCGGCAGCGGCAGCGGCGGTGCTGCGTGCTCACTGCTCTCTTGGGCATTCCAGTTCCACTTCCCAAACCACCGTCTCAGAGCTGCCTGCTAATGCCGTGAAGAGGATTTGATTTCTTTGGGCTTTTCTTCCTTCCTTCCTCTCTTTCTTTCTTTCTTTCTGTTGTTGTTGTTGTTGTTGTTGTTGTTGTTGTGTTTTGAGGTTGTTAGTTTTGTTTTCTGTTTCTGTCCGTCTGTACTGTTTGTTGGGTTTTTATTGTTGCTGTATTTCTTCATTTGGTTCTTGAGACCCAGTCTCTTTGTGTAACCTGAGTTCACCTAGAACTCTCTACATGTAACACAGGATGCTTTCAAATTTGCCATCCTCTTGCTTCCACCTCTCAGTGCTGGGTCGACAAGGTGCCTCAGCATGGCTGACAGCAAGTGTGATACGTCTGGTTTAAAATCAAGTCCTTTTTTTCATAAACAAAGTATTGTTTGTATTTATCACTTGAAAATTCCCTGTATTTCTAATAGCAATTTTCTGATACAGTAAATTTTGTCTAAGCCTTGAATATATACCACAGACAATGTAAAAAGTTGGGAAAATGAATGTACAGAGTTTACATATTTTTAGGTCAAAATATGGGCTGGGGAGATGGCTTGGTGCGTAAAACATTTGCCATGCAACCATGAGAACCTGATTTCAGGTGCCCAGAACCCACATAAATGCTGAGCATGGTGGTGCCTGCCTGTGCAATGTGGAGGCAGAGACAGGGACTTCCCAAGGCTCCCTGCTTAGCTTGTTTAGCTGAATTGGTGAGCTACACATTCAGGTGTATGAAGGTGGTGAGCGAGTGAGGAGGACACCCACTGTCAACCTCTTTCCTCCACATGCACTCTCACACATATACACTACACACACACAGTGTGCATAATGTTTCAATTATTTCACACTCTGCCCCTAGAAATTAATGTGACATCTCTCAGCACTTTACTTTCAACAAAAGTCTTTAGTCACCTCCCTCCTACCAGATGCATCCTAGTCTTTATTTTTAAGAACCCCCACATATAAGGAGAACCCCCATCTAGCTACATGTCGCTACATGTAAGAAGTATTTCCATCCAGGAAACAGTATATACAAGAGTCAATAAAAAATGAAATAAATTATCTCAGTATACCTTCCTATTTTTTTAATATATATTTAATTTATTTTATATTTTATTTTAATATTTTAATATTATTTTAATACATATTTTATTATATTATATTTTATTTATTATATATATTGTATATAATATATTATATATTTTATATATATTTATTTATTTGAGAGACAGAGAAGGAGGGAGAGAGAGAGAGAGAGAGAAAAGGAGAGAGAAAATGGGCACACCAGGTCCTCTAGCCATTGCAAATAAACTCCAGATTCATGCGCCGCCTTATGCATCTGGCTTTCGTGGGTCCTGGAGAGTCAAACAAGGATCCTTTGACTTTGCAGGCAAACACCTTAACACAAAGCCATCTTTCCAGCCCCCTTCCCATTATTTTTAAAAACATAAATATATAAATGAATCTATATAATATTTTATATGCATATACTGCTTTTGGCCTTAGAACTTTGAGAATTATACTGCACGTATTATTTTGTAACTTGCTTTTTCCCTTAAAGACACCTATGAGCACTGTTTCTGTGCATGTTTATTTGCTATAGATAGAAAATAGATGTAATAACAGTTTTATGAACAAAATACATTACTTTAGCCAAAATACCTAAAAACCTAATTCAGTGAATTATTCTATTAAGTTCAAATCTGTTTCTCTCTGTTTAGCAAACAATTAAGATAATCAAACATACATTTTTGTTGAAAGAAAGAAAGACACACAGATAGAAGAAGGAAAGAAGGGAGGGAGAGAGGAATGGAGAAAGAGAGAGAGGGAGAAAGAGAGAGAGGGAGGGAGAGGGAGAGGGAGGGAGAGAGAGAGGGAGGGAGAGAGAGAGGGAGGAAGAATATTCAGAGCTGTGGATGTAGCTGTGTGGTAGAGTGCTTCCCTAGCATGCAAATGGTCCTAAAGGTACCACGGCAGACAGAGAAGACCAGAGTGGAGAGAAGAGAAGAAAGCAAGCCTTCCTTCAGAGAAAGGCAACTATACTGAGAAGGATCAGTTATTTTATTCTTCAAATTAAGGGGGGGGGGGGAAGGCCAAAAATTTACATTAAATTGCTTTAATTTCTTCCTGTCAAAAACATGAAATTAATGTCTTAGCATTGTATTATATTATTTATTCTGATACAAAATTTTATTCTGATATAAATGAGCCTTGTGAAAACATTAAACAATGTTTCTAAAATCAGCCCTTGCTCATTTGCATGACAGTCCAACATATCAACAATTCAGAAATGTCTACTTACAGTCAGTACCAAGTAAAGCTCATTTATCCTATAGAAAGCCAGAAGCTAGAGAAATCAAGAATTGTATGTCCCTGTTTCTTTTTTAGCTGGATAAACAACTCAGCACTGGAAGACAGATCCTGATTCTATTCGAACATGGATGAAAAAAATCTATTCTCCCTACAAAACAAATCCTTTCCTTAAAACAGCTGCCAAAGAGAAGCTACCAGCTGGCTGATGGTTTGGCCAGCAAAGCCCACTAGTGTGGAAATGATTATAAAATGACAGCGTCCCAGTGACCTGAGAACCTTCCTCTAGAGTTTGCTAAGTAGGTAGCAAGGAACTTGAGTCCCTGAGGGCAAGTCTGCATCTTTCCAGGCTTTGTGGCACACAATACACAGAATACACAGAAGTGTTGGGATCAGGTCTGGTCATAGCACTTTCCACACAATGTTCCCCGGGGGGGGGGGGGGGAGAGTGCTCAGCAAGAGTTCAAATGAGTGAAGCTGCCGCAGGCTGCTCTTTTATGCTGTGGTCTCCTCCTCTGGGAGCAGCACAGTGAACATATGACCTCAAGCCCTGGGTCCAGAGGGCAACTTTTGACTGAAGACAGAGAACTGGAAATGAAATCTGAGTATTTCAATATTATGCAGTAATTAAAGATAGGATGTCATTGTCTACATTTTACTCAGAGGAAATTCTCTACCAACCTTTAACATAAAAGGTTCTTCATCAGAAACCATGACTTCGTGCCAGACGAGAGTAGTACTCTAATTTGACCACCTTGTATCCATGAACAAAGCAGAGATATTTAAAGCAACAGAGATTTTCAAACCTCACACACCCTTCCTCCAAAGCTACTTAACCATCTTCTCCCCACTCCACAATTCATATAAGGTCTCAGACTAGTACAAGAAATAGCCCTTTCACTCAGAACAAAACTGCTCTCCTTCTTCAAAGAAGGTGTGAGTCCTCTCAAGCCTAGGCCTACACACAACCAGACTGACCACATCTGTGTCTCCTTCCTTCCTGTCTCACCAAAAAAACTTTCCCTTGCTCCCCTTGCCATGAGTCCCCTCTTCCTTTCTGTGTCGTCTTTACATAGGCACCTTCCCCACAACCACCAACATATCCTGGCTCTTGACTACTGCCAACTGATTATGCTGTTGATTATAACATCACGAAAGCTTTGACATATGAGTCATGAGGGTGTGTTAAATATCATGAAATTATTATACTGTAAAATGCAGTGATTGGTCCTTATGCCTTATGGAACCCCTGGCTCTGGCCACTACATTGTTTTGGTGGGCTTTACAAAATAGGAAACAAAAGTAACAGTATTTTAAATCACACAGGATCTGTTATCTATGGTTGTGCCTATATGGATGTATAAATTTGAGGAGGGTGTCACTAAATCACAGTCACATTATACATTAACTTCTCTCCAAAGTGCAGAAACTATGTTTAAAATATGTCAGGCATGGCAGCATAATAGAGAAGCCTACCACAGGGGATTTCCCATGTATCTGTAATGTTCCACTAATTAGGTTTTAGAGGCATTTCAGATTGTCTTCAATGTGCATACCCACAGTGGAGTCTTAAAGAAGAAATATGTTTCAACGAGGCATGCACCAGCAACAGTAAACAACTGGACAACTGGATTTGAACTGTTGGGGACTAGAATGGCATGCAAAATTTTTTTCTCCATGAAAGATTGCAGTTCTGACTTGCAGCTAGAGAACCCAACTTTAGTGAAATATATAATTTTTGCCTTTGTATCGAATAGTCTAATAATTTGGCTGACTCATTTTTTGATTAGAAAACTCGAGAAGCAAAGTGGGCAAAGTTCTCAACAATGTGCTACAGAGAGAAAACAACTTTGTTTCTAGTAGTAAAAGAATCAACATTAATGAAACAGACTGTAGTGTGATATTTGCTTTCCCACATCTAGACTTCTCTTCAAGCAAATCTCATTAACAAATAACTGAGGAATGAAAACAAGTCACCACTGTGATGTTTTACCACCTATAATTTCTCATTCCAATCAAGATGTATACCCTGTGCTACAGATAAAGGTGACCTATGCCTCAAGGTAGTAAATCCAATACAGGTGCCACTTCATACCCATTCATTAAATTAAAGAACCAATTCTGTAACTCAGACATGACAAGGAAAAAATAAGAACTACAGAGCCTGTCACTCAGTTTAATCCTCATCAATCCCAGTTTTCTCATTAGTAAGAAAAAGTTATAGACTTCAACCCATAAGACTTTTATAAAGCAAAGACAAAAACTGTTGAAAAGTCCCTTTTATTATGAGTGCAGGGAAACACTTCTATTTAACAGTCTGGGGCTTGGCCACCAGCAGGAACCACAGGGTTTCCAAGCCTCAGAGCCTTTCCAAAAAAAATCTGCTTCATTCTACAAACTTCTAGCCTTTTCCTTGATTCTACAATGCTCAACTGACTTTTGAGCCAGCTTCTTGCCATCCCCGTTACAAAACTGATGAGTAGAGATGATCAGATAAGGGTTTTCAGATCATTGAGCATAAATGGTAGTGGCAGAAGGTCCAGAAGTTCTTCAGAGGCTTGGAGAGAGGTAGCTAAACCATTCTCCTACATTTGCACTCAAGCTCAGAGGACCCAGGAAGGTTTTTTTTTTTTTAATTTTATTTATTTATTTGATAGAGAGAGAAAAATAGGCAGATATAAAGACAGAATGGGCACACTAGGACCTCTAGCCACTGCAAATGAACTCCAGACGTGTGTGCCCCCTTGTGCATCTGGCTTATGTGGGTCCTGGGGAATTGAACGGGGGACCTTAGGCTTCACAGGCAAGTGCCTTAACCACTAAGCCATTTCCCCAGCCAAGGATCCAGGAAGTTTTTTTTTTTTTCTCTAATGTCTTATTTTTATTTAGTTGAGAGACAGAAAGAGGCAGATAGAGAGAGACAATAGGTGTGCCAGGGCCTTCAGCTGCTGCAAACTCCAGATACATGTGCCACCTTGTGCAGCTGGCTTACATGGATCCTGGGGAATCGAACCTGGGTCCTGTGGCTTTGCAGTCAAGTGCCTTAATCACTAAGCCATCTCTCCATCCCAACCCAGGAAGTTTTTCACCAGCTATAAAAACATTCTACCATCCCTCCATCTCACTATGTACTCAGTGTCTCTTCCTCACAGACTGACCAGAGACTTGTAAAAGCAGAGACCGTATCTGCCTCGGCATTCAAACTTATGGCAACATGTTTATTATGCAGTTTGAATTTACAAATGTTTGTCTTATCTATGATTTAACCATTTCATATACCTGTTCAATAATTCTATACCTAATGTGCATGTCCCAACATATGGAATTTTCCTAATTGAGTCATCAAAATACTAACAAACCCAATTCATTTCATAAGTTAGCATTACAAGATTCTTCAGTTACTTCTGTGTGTGTGTATGTATGTGTCTGCATGCACATGACAATGAACTTGTGAAGCTTAGAGGACAACTTTAAGGCAACTGTGCTCTACCTTCTTTGAAACAGGGTCTCTTGCTCCTGCAAACAAGCAGCCAAGCAGAAAGGAATGTCGGACTACCTGGCCTCACAAGCTTTGGATTCTCCTATCTCTGCCTCTCATTGTTGTAGGCAGTTGTGAGCACAGATGTACGTAACACTTTGCATCCAGCTTTGTGTGTGTTGCAGTTACCATCTCATTGCTGGCACAAAGCAGCAGACCAAAAGCAGCTGACGGGGAAGAAAGTTATTTACAATCATGTAGGGAAACTCTATGGTGGCAGAGGAAGACATGACATGAGCAGAGACTGGAAATCACCTCTGCCACAGCAGGTGGAAAACAACTGCAAGAGAGTGAGTGAACATTGGGGGGGGGGCTCCCTATAACACCCATAAGCCTGCCTGCAACAATGCACCTCCCAACAAGGCTCCAATTCCCAAATTGCCATTCAGAACACATGAGTTTATGGGGGACCCCCAATTCAAACCACCACAGTGTCAGTGCTGGGGAATTGTAGGGTTTGCAATCAACTGCTAAGCTACTTCCCCAGTCCCCTCTTCCATCTTTGCTATCCCATTTTGTTTAATTTTCATGAAATTTGTCTTGGTAAAAGCATTGTGAATGTATTTGAGTGAATGAAATCTATTTTCTTCATTCAGTAAAATTGGGGTGCTTTTGTCTCCCCACCTCCAAGTGAAATAGCCTACCAATCAGAAGTTTTTAATTTTAAATTGTATCAGACATGAATATGAGTTTTTTCAAAGGCCATCTTGCAATGAAACATGTTAATGTACCCAAAACCATATCCAAAGGGGGCTAAATAAATCACAATGTTTGCTAGCACTTATATATTTAGAAAAACATTTTTTTGTTTCTTATTTTTCATTTTTTGTTTGTTTGTTTTGAGGCAGGGTCTCACTCTAGCCCAGGCAGACCTGGAACTCACTCTGTAGCCCCAAGATGTCCTCTCGCTCACAGTAATCCTCCTACCTCAGCTTCTTGAGTACTGTGACAAAAGGTGTGTACCACCACAGCCAGCCTTCAAATCTAATCTGCTTCCAAATCTAACAATTTTCCTCCTCATTGGACAATAGTCCTTTCTAAAATGAAGTAATAGGGCTGGAGAGATGGTTTGGCAGTTAAGGCATTTGCCCACAAAGCCAAAGGACCCAGATTCAATTTCCTAGTATGCACATAAAGCCAGATACACAAGGTGGCAAGTTTATTTACAGTGGCTAGAGGTTCTGGCATCCCTATCTATCTATCTATCTATCTATCTATCTATCTATCATCTATGTATCATCTATCTGCTTCTCTCTCTCTCTCCTCCCAAATAAATAAATAAAATAATAAACTTCTTAGCAGCTCTCTTTTGGCCTTGTGATCACATCCTCCCCTGGTCCTTGCTCACCCTCTGGCTGCATGTTTCACCATTCCTCACTCAGTCTGTATTACAGCTAGACTAGAACATTCTTTTATACAAATATGCCATGTCATTCTCTCTCTTTCCTGAGTTTTCATGTGCACTGGCCTCTGCTCCCAACCTTTCTCTCCCCCCTTACCACCTTTATCTTATTAAAGTCTCCATATCTTTTATATCTCAGCTGAGGGATCACCTCCTGCAAAAGGCCTTTTATGACCAACATGAAGTTGGGAGCGTCTCCTGAGCCTCTTATATCCAGATCATTCCTTTGCACATTCATATTCTTTCCAACATAAGTGGTTGACTGTTATGCATACTGCAGGTACTAGCTGTTCCACAAGCATATCTGAATGAATGTGTTCATTCTTGCTGGAAGATGTGAGAGAGATGACAGTTTGTGTGTTTTTTATAACTTAAATCATGTTTATTTCTATAACTAGCTATCTTTAAGTAAAAGGTAATGTTAATCTTTCTACCAATCTTTACTTCCATTATTTCTTCTTCTCATTGTATAATTCAACTCAATTTTATTATTTTGATTTTTTTATTGACAGCCTCCATACTTATAGACAATAAACCATGGTAATTCCCTCCCTGCCCCACACTTAGCCTTTGTAATTCCATTCTCCATATCCAGGCCATTTTGTGTCTAAAAGGGTGCATTGAAAGCAATCCTACTCTTCCTTTGGCTCTTACATTCTTTCTGCCACCTCTTCTGCAATGGACCCTGAGCCTTGGAAGATGTGATAGAGATGTTTCAGTGTCACTTCATCTCAGCACAACAGTGCCTTCTGGATCATTTCAAGGTCAACACCATCTGAAAAGAAAAGCTTCTCCAACCAAAAGTAATAGTAGCATTATTAATACGTGGGTATGAGCATTAAGAAAAGTGTTCACCAGGCAGTTTGGTGAGCATAGTATATACATTTCGTCAGGCATCAGCAGACGTTACACCCCTAGGGCTCATGACTTCCTGTCATAGGTTTTCAGTACCAGGCATGTATTCCCTCCTGTGCAGCAGGCCTCCAGTCCAATTAGAGAGTGCTTGGTTTCCCTAATAACAGATATGCCATTATTGCACCCATTGGCTCATTTGGCCTTGCTGGCCAAATTTAAGACTTGCAGTGTCCACTGTTGTTTATCTTTACTGGTGATTTCTCTCTCTCCCATGGAAATGCATGCAGCATAGCTTTCTGTCAGTTGGTTTACACAGAGAAGGTTTTCAGCTCAGCTGCAGCAAGATACCTCAGTGACCTTGCAGCACAAGTATGTGGAGTCTTCAGCAATAGGCCCTTACCATCTATTTCTGGTGGGAAACCAAGAGCCTCAGCAATGGCCTTTAATGTTTTGGAGGCATCAGGAAGCCTCGCTGGCCAATAACTCACTGGAACATATCCCATCCCTGGCACTGAAAATTTTCTTGTAACAATCTATGGCTTCTGGGTGTGCCATTGTCCAAAAAAGCAGGCTTTCATATGACTTATTCATACCCTCTTAGATTTTTTTTGATTTTTTTTTGTTATTTTTTATTTATTTGAGAGTGACAGACACAGAGAGAAAGAGGCAGATAGAGAGAGGGGGAGAGAATGGGCGCGCCAGGGCCTCCAGCCACTGCAAACGAACTCCAGACGCATGCGCCCTCTTGTGCATCTGGCTAACGTGGGTCCTGGGGAGTCAAGCCTCGAACCGGGGTCCTTAGGCTTCATAGGCAAGCGCTTAACCACTAAGGCATCTCTCCAGCTCCCCCTCTTAGATTTTGATTAGCATTCTCTCTACCTTTCCTTTACTCAGTCTCTTCCCCTGACCTCACTTAGGCCTTTCCACCCTCACTAATCTGTTCTTCTGTTTACATATATACAATACCATCCCCGTAAGTCCCCCTCCCTCCATTTATATTCCCTTTATATCCTCTTTATAGCTTATTGACCTACTGAGGTTTATTCCTACTCAAATAGAAGTCCAATCATTGCTAGGTAGGATCCACATATAAGAGAGAACATGTGACATTTGGCTTTTTGGGCCTGGGTTACCTCACTAAATATAATCCTTTAAAGATCTATCCATTTCCCTGCAAATTTCAAAATTTCAGTTTTCTTTACCATTGAGTAGAACTCTATTGTATAAATGTGCAATATCTTCATTATCCACTGATCAATTGAGGGACATCTAGGCTGGTTCCATTTCCTAGCTATTGTGAATAAAGCAGCAATAAACATGATTGAGTAAGTATCTCTAAGGTACTGAGACAAGTCCTTAGGATATATGCCTAGGAGTGCTATAGCTGGGTCATATGGTAGATCTATTTTTAGCTGTCTGAGGAACTGCCACTCTGATTTCCACAATGGTTGGACCAGATTGCATTCCACCAGCAGTGTAGATGGGTTCCTCTTTTTCCGCATCCTCGACAGTATTTATTGTCATTTGTTTTCATGATGGTAGCCATTCTGACAGGAGTAAGATGGAATCTCAATGTACTTTTAATCTGCATTTCCCTGATGGCTATGGATGTAGAACGGTTTTTTTTAGATGCTTATATGCCATCTGTATTTCTTCTTTTGGAGAACTCTCTATTTAGTTCCATAACCTATTTTTTAAATGGGCTGTTGGATTTCTTATTATTTAGTTTTTTGTGTTCTTCATATATCCTGGATATTAATCCTCTGACAGATGTATACCTGACAAAGATTTTCTCCAATTCTATGGGTTGTGTCTTTGCTCTATTCATAGTGTCTTTGCTGTACAAAAGCTTTGAAATTTCATGAGGTCCCAACGGATGATCCATGATTTTATTTTCTAAACAACTAGGATTATATTCAGAAAGTCTTTGCCTATACCAATATGTTGAAGGGTTTCCTCTACTTTTTCCTCTAGCAGTTTCAGAGTTTCATGTCTGATATTAAGGTCTTTGACCCATTTGGGCTTAATTCTTATGCATGGAGAGAGATAAGGATCTATTTTAATCCTTCTACAGATACATATTCAATTTTCCCAGCACCATTTGTTGAAGAGGCTGTCCTTTCTCCAATGGGTATTTTTGGCATTTTTGTCAAAGATCAGGTGGCTACAGATACCCAGACTTATATTGGGGTCCTCTATTCTGTTCCATTGACCTACGTGTCTATTTTTGTGCCAGTACCATGCTGTTTGTATTACTGTGGCTCCGTAATATAGGTCAAAATCAGATATGGTGATACCACCAACCTTATTTTTGTTGTTCAAAATTGTTTTAGATATTTGAGGGTTTTTGTGCTTCCAAATGAATTTTAGCATTATTTTTTCTGTTTCCATGAAGAATGCCATTGGAATTTTGATGGGGATTGCATTAAATGTGTAGATTGCTTTTGGTAAGATTGACATTTTCACAATATTAGTTCTTCTAATGCAAGAACGTGGAATGTCTTTCCATTTCCTAGTGTCTTCTGAAATTTCTGTCTTCAGTGTTTTAAAGTTTTCATTGTAGAGATCCTTCATTTCCTTGGTTAGATATATTCCAAGATACTTTATTTATTTTTTTATGCAATTGTGAATGGGAGTGATTCTCTGATTTCATCCTCTGTGTATTTTTTGTTAGCATATAGGAAAGCTACTGATTTCTGTGTGTTTATTTTGTATCCTGCTACATGCCTATAAGTGTTTATCAGCTCTACCAGTTTGCTGGTAGAGTCTTTAGGGTCTTTCATATATAGAATCCTATTATCTGCAAATAATGATAATTTGATGTCTTCCTTTCCAATTTGTATACCTTTTATGTGTGTCTCTTGCCTTATTGCTATGGCTAGGACTTCCAGTACTATATGAAATAAAAGTGGGGACAGTAGATACCCTTGTATTGTTCCTGATTTTAGTAGAAAAGCTTCAAGTATTAATATAAGCACTTAAAGGTATAAATTTCCCTCTTAGGACTGCCTTCATTGTGTCCCAAAGGTTTTGGTATGTTGTGTTCTCATTATCATTTGATTCTATGAATTTTTTTGATTTTCTTCTAGATTTCTTCATTGACCCATTAATGATTTAGTAGTGTATTGTTTAGTTTCCATGATTTTGTGTTTGCACTATAGCTGTTCTTGCTATTTATTTATAGTTTAATCCCATTGTGACCAGATAGAGTGCAAGAGTTATTTCAATTTTCTTGTATTTGTTAAGATTTCCTTCATGTCCTAATATATGGTCTGTTTTAGAGAATTTTCTATGTGATGCTGAAAATAATGTGTATTCTGCAGCATTTGGGTGAAATGTTCTGTAGATATCTGTTAGATCCATTTGTTCTATGACCTCATTTAGTCCAGATGTATCTCTGTTTATTTTTTGTTGGGATGACCAGTTGATGAGAGTGGGGTGTTGAAGTTACCCACTACAGCTGTGTTTGGTGGTATCTGTGACTTTAGTTCTAGTAGTGTTTGTTTGATAAAATTGGGGGCCCCCATGTTAGGTGCATGTATGTTTAGGATGGTAATGTCCTTCTGTTGGAGTGTTTCTTTAATCAATATAAAGCAACCTTTCTTATCTTTCCTAACTAATGTTGGTCTGAAGTTCACCCTGTCAGATATTAGGATAGTGACACTTGCATGTTTTCTAGGCACATTTGCTTAAAACACAGTTTTCCAACCTTTCACCCTAAGATAGTGTTCATCTTTTTGTAGAACACGAATTTCCTGGAAGCAAAAAAATCAAAAGATCCTGCTTTTTAACCCAGTCTGAAAACCTGTGTCTTTTAGTTGGGGCATTGAGGCTGTTGATATTAAGAGTTATTATTGAAAGGTATATATTTATTTGCCATTTTTCTTGCTTTTTAGTTTTTCCAGTTTTACCTTTGCTCTCTTATACTAACTGGGTGCTGAGCATGGTTTATTTTTCCCAGGTTTCTTTCTTCTCTGTGTGTATATGCTTTTGTTTCTCTTCAGCACAGAGAATTCTTTCTAGTATTTTCTGTAGAACTGGTTTAGACTTCATATATTCCTTTAAACTGTTTTTGTTGTGGAATGTTCTTATTTCTCTGTCTATTTAAATGGGAAGCTTTTCTGGATAGAGTAATCTTGTTTGACAGTTGTTACTTTTCAGAACTTGAAATACATCTATCATTCCAAGCCCTTCTTGATTTTTTCTTTTTGAGTTACCTTCCATTTTTTATCTTTTTAAAATTTTTTTATTTTTTTATTAATTAGTTTTATATTCAGCAAATACAGTCAGTCCGGTACCATTATTAGGCTCATCCATGACCTACCCCGTCCCCTTGGCCCCTCCTTGTTGAGGTATATGGGTCATGCATTCTGGATACAGCCCACAGTTATTGGTAGGATAAATGTCTCTGCATATCATGACGCAACATGTGGCTCTGACATTCTTTCTGCCCCCTCTTCCACAAAATTTCCCTGAGCCATGTTGGGTTCATTTTTGGTCTGCTTCAGTGATGAGGTGTTGGGGGCCTCTGGGTCTCTGGCTCTCTGATTTGGTAGGAGTTGAGTTTTCTCTGTGTTGATCTCCTTCACCCTTGTGCCGAGTTCACCAGGAAAGCAGCACCCTTGCTTGTTTCGCCAATTTTTTTTAGTTTCAGCCGGGGCCCTTTTGAGGTATGATGGGGTGGCTCTCTCCTTAGGATCTACATCTATCTGAAGAACAGAAGCAGATTCTCCAA
Organism: Dipus sagitta; assembly: GCA_036346955.1. Taxonomy (NCBI): domain Eukaryota; kingdom Metazoa; phylum Chordata; class Mammalia; order Rodentia; family Dipodidae; genus Dipus; species Dipus sagitta. The sequence continues at coordinate 84,744,146 of CM070775.1, read as the reverse complement.
TGGAGAGTAAGTTAGCACCAGGACAAATGACATAACCCTTACTTCTTTATAGAGAATTTAATAGGTGTAGGCCCTCTTGTAGCCCACGATTGATGGTAGCTTGATAATGGAGAGTGGGCTTATGTTTGGATATGGTTCTGACTTGTTTACCAGCTCCAGCTATGGGTCCTGTACCACTGAGGGGATCAGTTAGCCAAATCAAGAGCAGTTGGTTCCCCACCATGGCTGTGTGCCACTATTGCACTTGTGTGGGCATCACAACAGGTTATTTGCTGCTAAGTAGGTTAGACCATGAATGGCTTGGACAGATATTGGTCATTTTCCCCCAGTCGCCCATGTAGCACCTTCTAGTACTAGACACACGCTGACTGTCTGGGGACTGATTCTCTTCCAGCTTCCAGTCATGCCATTCCATATTACGTGACAACCACATAAGGTGTCTTCAGCAGTAGGGTCTTACCACTAACCTTTGGTGGGTCATCAAGTATTCTGACAGAAGTCTGTCTTTCTTTTAGGAAACCTTGTAGGTCTCTCTGATCAAAAGCTCATTGTGGATGATAGCCACATGCTGGTACTGGGAGTTACAGGTCAGTGCCCACTAAGAAAAGGAAGAAAAAGATAACTAATATAAATGAGTTAGAGAGAAGAGAGAGAGAGAGGGAGGGAACGTATAGAAGATTAAGGTCAGTCTTCATCATACCCTCTCCAGTATCTTGTGGTTCAGGTGTTCCCTCTAAGGGCCTGGAGAAGGTTCAGCCATTTGGTCTCCCTTTAGGAAGTAGAATTTTATGGTACCATTGCCGTTTGGGTCTAGATTTGTGTTTCACACCCCCTCTGTTGCCCTCCCCTCCATCACCACCCATCCTATTGTCTAGTCCACAAGATGCTTGCTGGGTATCTAAGGCATCTTGGGTAGATTCAGGTTAGGTGCCGTAGATGAGTGAGACTATGTGGCGATTTTCTTTCTGTGATTGGGTAAGTTCACTGAGAATGATCTGTTCCAGGTTCAACCATTTTTCCTCAAATTTCATTGTGTCATTTTTTCTTACTGCTGTATAGAATTCCATTGTGTTGATATGCCACATCTTAGTTATCCATTTTTCTAGTGATGGACATCTGGGTTGATTCCAGCCCATAGCTATTGTGAATTGAGCTGCTACAAACATGGTTGAGCAAATTTTTCTGGCCTGTGGTTTGAAGGTTTTAGGGTAGATGCCCAGTAAGGGAAAAACTGGGTCTGTTGGTATCTCTATAGTCAGCTTTTTCAGGAGTCTCCATATTGCTTTTCAAAGTGGTTGTACCATCTTACATTCCCACCAACAGTGGATGAGTGTTCCTACTTCTCCACATCCTCGCCAGCATTTATTTTCATTTGATTTTTTGATGATTGCTATCCTTATTGGGGTAAGGTGGAATCTCATAGTTGTTTTAATTTGCATTTCTCTGATGATTAGGGATGATGAACATTTTCTTAAGTGTATGTTTGCCATTTTATTTCTTCCTCTGTGAACTGCCTGTGCAGCTCTTTGCCCCATGTTATGAGTGGGCTGCTTGACTTTTTACTGTTTAGATTTTTGAGTTCTTCGGAGATTCTAGAGATTAGGCCTCTGTCAATTGGATAACCCACAAATATTTTCTCCCATTCTGTGGGTAATCTATTGGCTTTGCTTATTGTATGCTTGTCTCTAAAGAAACTCTTCAGATTCATATGATCCCATTGGTTGAGTGACTGTTTAAGATCATGAGCTACTGGGGTTTTGTTCAGGAAGTCTTTTCCATTCCTCTATCATGGAGAGTACCTCCTAATTTTCTTCCAGTAGTATTCGAGTTTCTGGTCTTATATTGAGGTCTTTGATCCATTTGGACTTGAGTGTAGTGCATGGCGAAATGTGTGGATCTAGTTTCAGTTTCCTGCATATGATTATCCAGTTTGTCCAGCACCATTTGTTGAAAATGCTGTCTCTTTTTCCAGCCTATATTGTTCGGGCCTTTGTCGAATATCAAGTAGCTATAGTTGCTTGACCCAAAGTCTGGGTCCTCAAGTCTATTCCATTGGTCTATACTCCTGTTTTTATGCCAGTACCATTCTGTTTTTATTACTATGGCTTTGTAATATAGCTTTAGATCAGGTATGGTGATGCCTCCAGAGGTATTTCTTTTGCTGAGGATATGTTTGGATATGTGAGGCCTTCTGCCTTTCCATATGAAATTGGAGATCATTTTTTCTATCTCTGTGAAGAACACTGTAGGGATTTTAATTGGAATGACATCAAATCTATATAATGCCTTTGGTAGGATTGCCGTCTTCACAATGTTAATTCTGCCTATCCAGGAGCATGGAAGGTCTTTCCATTTTCTCAAGTCCTCCTCAATTTCTTTTTTGAGTGTTTTTATGTTTTCGTTGTATAAGTCTTTCACTTCCTCAGTTAATGTCATTCTAAGGTATTTTTGTTGTTGTTGTTGTTGCTATTGAAAATGGGACCATGTCCATTATCTCTTTCTCTGTATCTTTGTCATTTGCACATAGAAAGGCTACTGATTTTTGTGGATTGATTTTGTATCCTGCTACTTTGCTATAGGAGTTAGTCACCTTCAGGAGTTTGAGGATGGAGTCTCTCGGGTCTTTTAGATATACAATCATGTCATCAGCGAATAAAGCTAACTTAACTTCTTCCTTTCCAAATTGTATCCCTTTTATTTCCTTCTCCTGTCTTATTGCTTGAGGTAGGACTTCCAGTACTATATTGAAAAGCAGAGGTGAGAGTGGACAGCCCTGTCTTGTTCCTGATCTTAATGGGAATTCCTCCAGTCTCTCTCCATTAAGTATTATTTGGGCCTTAGGAGCTTTGTATATTGCCTTTATTATGTTAAGATATGAACCAACCATGACAATTTTCTCCAATGTTTTGATCATGAAGTGATGTTGTATCTTGTCAAAGGCCTTTTCTGCATCTATCGAAATGATCATGTGGTTTGTATGTTGAACCTTGTTTATGTGGTGTATTACACTGACAGATTCCCGTATGTTGAACCACCCCTGTGTTCCTGGGATGAATACCACTTGGTCGAGGTGGATAATGCTTTTGATGTGATGTTGGATTCGGTTTGCAAGGATTTTGTTCAGGATCTTTGCATCTAAGTTCATCAGGGAAATAGGCCAGTAGTTTTACTTTCTTGTGGCATCTCTGCCTGGTTTTGGAATTACGGTGATACTAGCTTCATAAAAGGAGTTGGGTAGCTTTCCCTGTTCTCCAATTGTGTGGCACAGTTTGGGGAAGATTGGTTTGAGTTCTTCCATGAAGGTTTGATATAATTCAGCTGAGAAGCCATCTGGTCCTGGACTCTTCTTTTGGGGGAGGTTTTTTTTATTTTATTACTTTTTCAATCTCAATGAGTGTGATCGGTTTGTTTAGGAGATTAATCTGCACTGAGTTTAGCTTTGATAGATGGTATGCATCCAGGAATTTATCCATCTCCTCCACATTATCCAGTTATGTAGAGTAGAGGTTTTTGAAATAAGTCCTGATGATTCTCCCAATTTCACTTATGTCTGTTGTGATCTCTCCTTTTTCATTTTGAATTTTGTTAATTTGAAGCATCTTTTTTTTTTTTTTTTTTTTTTGCTTGATCAAATTTGCCAGAGGTTTGTCAATCTTGTTTATTTTTTCAAAGAACCAGCTCTTTGTTTTGTCAATTGTCTTAATTGTTTCCTTGGTTTCCAATTCATTAATTTCTGCTCTGATTTTAATTAGTTCTTTCCTTCTGGAGCTCTTTGGATTGGATTTTTCTTGCTTTTCAGTGCCTTTAGGTGGATGGTTAGGTTATTGATTTGGGATCTCTCTGTCTTTTTTATGAAGGCATTGAGTGCTATGAATTTTCCCCTGAGGACCGCCTTCATTGTGTCCCATAAGTTTTGGTACGATATGTTCTCATTGTCGTTCAATTCCAGAAATTTTGCAATTTCATCCTTTATTTCATCCACTATCCATTTATTGTTTAAAAGTGTGCTGTTCAGTTTCCAGGAGCCGTTGGGATTCTTGGTGGGTCTTTTGTTGTTGATTTCTAGCAATATAGCATTGTGATCTGATATCATGCAGGGAATTATGTGAATCTTCCTAAATATGTGGAGGCAGTCTTTGTGACCCAGTATATGGTCTATTTTAGAGAATGTTCCATGGGCTGCTGAGAAGAATGTGTAATCTGTGGATTTGGGATGGAAGGTTCTGTAGATGTCCGTTAGGTCTAAGTGATCTATGGTTTGGTTGAGCTCTCTCACTTCCCTGTTGAGTTTCTGTTTGGATGATCTGTCTATTACTGATAATGGTGTATTGAAGTCCCCAGCTATGATGGTGTTTGTGGTTATTTCTGTTTTATTATCAAGTAGGTTTTGTTTTATGAACTGTGATGCCCCTGTGTTTGGTGCATACAGATTTATGATTGTAATATCCTCTTGATGGATCGTTCCCTTGATAAGTAGGAAGTGGCCTTCTTTGTCTTTTTTGATTATTTTTGGTTGGAAGTCTATTTTATCCAATATTAATATAGCTATGCCTGCTTGTTTCTTATTCCTGTTTTCTTGGAATATTGTTTTCCACCCTTTCACCCTGAGGAGGTGTCTGTCTTTAGTGGTGAGGTGGGTTTCTTGAAGACAACAGATTGAGGGGTCCAATTTTTTGATCCATCCTCTTAGCTTGTGTCTCTTGATGGGTTAATTAAGGCCATTAATATTTGGGGTAATGACTGTGAGATTTGATTTGATCCCTGCCATATTGTGATGGTATATGTTGGTTGGTGCTTTCATGGGCTTTGAAGTTTTTTGTGCCTACTCTGAGTTTGGTTATTGTGATCTGCTTCTTGTAGGCATTTGAGTTTCATTATTTGTTTCTTCTCTGTGGAGAATTTCCTGAAATACTCTCTGTAGGTTTGGTTTTGTGTTCATATAATTGTAAAGCTGAGTTTTGTCATGGAAAGTTTTTCTTTCACCATCTATTATGAGGGATACTTTTGCTGGGTAGAGTAGTTTGGGTTGGAAGCCATAGGTTCTTAGACTTTGCAGTGTTTCATTCCAGGCCCTTCTAGCTTTCAGGGTTTCCATTGAGAAGTCTGGAGTAATTCTGATGGGGTTACCTTTGAAAGTGGTGTGCTGTTTTTCCCTAGCTGCTTTTAGGATTTTCACTTTGGTGTCAGTGTTTAGAGTCTTAATGACAATATGTCTTGGAGAGTTTCTCCTTCGGTCCAGTCTGCTTGGAATTCTGTTGACTTCTTGTATTTGATGGGCCTTTCTTTTAAGAGACTGGGGAAGTTGTCTTCAATTATTTTGTTGAATAAATTCTCCATGCCTTTGGTCTGAATTTCTTCTTCTGGCATTCCAATGATCCTCATATTAGGACGTTTAAGTGTATCCCACAATTCCCTCATGTTCTGTTCATAGAAACTTTTGAACTTACTGAAGTTTTTTAACTTTCGAACAGTTTCTTCCATCTTGTCTTCCAGATCAGGGTTTCTACCCTCTACATGGCTGACTCTATTCTTGAGAGCTTCTAGAGAGTTTTGGACTTGTTGAATTAGGTTTGTATTTTCTACTACTTTTCTATGTATAATTTCCATGCCTCTGTCAAGCTCCCTTTTCACATCATTTTCTGATTTTCTTGATGCTTCTTGGAATTCATCCTTGCATTTCTTTATGTCTTCATGTAGCATGGCCAGCTGATTTTTGAGGTCTTTTTTTTTTTTTTTCACTCTCCTTCAAATCTCTTAACTGTCTTTGAATTCCTTCCATTTTCTTATCTGTTAGGTCTAGTCTAGTGATGACAGTATGCACATGATTATCAGTCCTTTGTTTTTTTTTGTTTTTTTTTTTGTTTGTGTTTTTTTTGCAAGTTCTACCAGTAGCTTCGTCAGGGTGGCATGCTCATAGCTTCATTTTGGTGTTCTGATCCTAATGACTCGTCTGTATTTTGATTACAGATGTTCATTGTAGGACTGGGTGATGTAACTGGATTTTCTTGCATTTGATTTTTCATGTTATTTCTTTTGTGCTGTGGTCTGCCCTTCACAGTGTATGGGCATGTAGGTAGGTGGATCAGCCTGGGCTCAAGCACAATGGGAATCTGAGGCAGTCTGAGGCAGTTGCCAAGCAGCCTGGGCTTTGGCTCTCACTTGCCAAAGCCACCTGATCCACTGCCTGGCCAGGGCACCAAAGTTGCCTGAGCTCTCATACGGTAATGTGCCAAAGCTGCCTGAACTCAGGATAGGAGGGACACTGAGGCACCAAGCACTGAAGCAGCCCAAACTCTGGTGGGGGAACACTGTTACCCAGAAACAGTCTGTGCTCCCCTGCCACAGAACAATGGGGGAAGGGTAGGGGATGGCACTGGAGCTGGCACAAGCTACAGACACAGTCTGAGCTTGCGTGGCAGTTGCTGTGGGCCTGGGCTCACGTGACAGAGGTGGCAGCTGGAGCAGTAGTGAGCGAGTGGGCACAGCAGTCTAAGCTTCCACATGCAGTGAATGATCAGCGCAGTGGCGCCATGGGTACGGCGGCTACTTGTGGGGAGGGATGGGCTACCTGCCTACAAGGGAGTCAGTGATTCCATGTTTTACCCCCTCTGTGCCTTCCCACTGGCAATCTACTGGAGATTTATCTCCCCTAAAAGACCCAGCGAACCCTTAATGTCTTGCCTTTCTTTCCCCGGGATCTGTGGCACAGCTAGGCAGTCGCCATCTTGGCCGGAAGTCCTCTTGCTTTTAAAGTTTGTGTTGAATAATCTGCTGTTATCCTGATGGGCTTGCCTTTGTATGTGACTTGATTTTTCTCTCTAACTGTTTTCAATATATTTTCTTTGGTTTCTGTGTTTTGTTGTTTCATTATAATATAACAGTGAGAAGTTGTTTCCTGATTTTGTCTGTTTGGCATTCTATATGCTTCCCATTTGTGTATTGGCATTACTTTCCCTACTTGGGGGAAGTTTTCTTCAATGGTTTTGTTGAAAATATCTGTTATGCATTTGGAGTGAAATTCTTCTTCTACTATGCCCTGAATTCTTGTTTGATCTCTTCATAGTGTCCCGAATGTCTTGAAATTCTCACTCATGCCTTCTATCAGTTTGTTTTCCTCTTTGTTAGGCTGTATTAGATCTGCCATCTGCTCTAGTTTATTTTTTCTTCTCCTTGATCCATTGTACTGGTGAGACTTTCTACAGAGTTTTCTATTTGGCTTACTTAGTTTTTCATTTCTAGTATTTCTGATTAGCATTTTTCCATTATTTCTATTTCCTTACTCATGTTTTGTAATGACCTCCTTATTCCATTAAGTTAGTTTCCTGTGCTCTCCTTCAGGAGTTTGTTTTCTTCTTTGATTCCTTTGTTTCCTTATTTGATTCCTTTGTTTTCTTATTTGATTTCTTTGAGTATAGATAAAATCAGTTTTTTGAAATCTATGTCAGACATTTCATCTAAAAAAGTCTCTCTGGGGGTCATTTCTGATAGATTTATAATTTTTGGTGGGATTGTATAGTCTTGATTCTTTGCATTTCTTGTATTATACTGTAGAGGTTTTTGCATCTTGAATTAATTTGATGCTTGGGTTTTCTAATTGTCTGCGGTGTTCTTAGCTGTGTAAATCCAACTTTAGATATCTTCAGTGTAGGAGTTTAAGGTACCAGGTGTAGCTCTTATACTCCAAAAGAAACAGCAGGAGTGACCCTAGGTGTTGAGTTTGCCTGCTATTCAAGTGTTGTAGTAGACTGGGTGAAGCAAATTACTGGCAAATTCTAGAATTCAACTGAGCAATATAGACATTCAATCAAAACCAGCACAGAGTATTTATACAAGCATGGGGGTTAAACTAAACAGATAATCTCGTAAAGCTAAAGTCCTTAAGGGTATGTGTTGCTCCACACCATTAATCCTTTGAACTAGAGGTTGAGATTTCTAATCTGAAATGGGTCCCAAATCACCCTGAGGCCAGTCAGTCCCTGCCCCCAGTAGTGACTTAAGAAAATGACAGAGGCCCTATAAACCTGGAAATGTCAAAGGCAATAATAGTCAATGCCAAAATACAGCTCATTTGAGAAGAGTAAAGACAACCAAGAATATATCATTCAAGTTTAATACATTAACCTTTTCTAACATGGAAGGAGAGATTAGCACTTCCAGAGCAGGCATATGTATCTGGCTTTGTATAAGTAGGCCCTGTTACCTTTGGGGATGGCTTCCAATCTCACCAATGCTGAGTGCCCACCTTGATCCCTCTCGGCACTGGGTGGCTGGAGGTGAATGAGTTCTCCAGATGTTCATGGCCCTGATGGTTGGGGTGAGGAAGCTATGTAGAGTGCCTGGAGTCATACTGAAGCTGCTCACCTGGTGCCATTTGTATCTCTTTCATCAACTGCTCAGCTTACCCCTGTATTCTTCTCCTTCAGGTTTCTTGACTTTGTGAGGAAGCTGATGTGAGTGGAAAACCCCTTCACCTTCTGCTCCTGCAGCTCAGCACCACTGGGTGGGCAGGCTTGCGAATTGGGCCACTGGCACCTTGGCTGAATCCTGGCCAGTTTTCCCCTTTCTGAATGATCTTGGTCTCACCTGCCTCTCTGCCATGGTTGATAACATATACATGTTCACTTTTTGGTAGATGAGTGTATTTTGTTGTGTTTCTGTTTATTTCCCTCCCTAGGCTGCTTTGGTGTAGCTAGTATGTCACCATCTTATCCAGAAGTCCCAGTTTGTGTTTTTTATTTCAGTCATGTGTGTGAATTAGAGCACTACCTACCATCATGGTATTTCCTTGATAACAATTGGCTTCTGTGAAACTCAAGCCCATTTGAAGAGCTTCTATAGTCCTTTTGCCCACTTTATATAACATAGGTGGGAAGATTCTAGAAGCATTGATTTTAACCTAAAATGCATAGTCATCATACATTAATTTTACCTTTGCAAAACTAATTTTTAGAAAGTTTCTGTGGCTTGTGTGGGAATTGCAGATATTTCATCACATATAGCCTGGTCACATGATTAAATCAAACTACATAAAGGGAGCCTTTAATTTTCACATTGTTCTAAGTGCACAGTTCATGTGATTTTTTAAATCCATGAGCACTGCAATCAGTAAATCTTTAATGATGGCACTGATGCTTTTGATAACAGTGATAGAAATAATAGAATAACACATTACTAAGATCTCTGAGTTGTCCTCTAAAGGCTTGAAACATGTTTTATGTGGGGCTCGTTTTCATAGCTAGACAACATCATGAAAGAAATTCCCAGTTTAAAAAGAAAACCAATTTTGAATGATGCTGTTGACACTTGTGACCCCATGGAAATTATTTCAATCTGTGGGCAATTTGTTTTCAGTCTTTGTATATAGCACAGAAAATTCAGTGGGCTCACTGTCATGCAACACAGATCTCTGCAGTCACTCTCTTTTCTTAGTTCATCAAAATATAAAATAATCCAAATGAAATGGCTACACTGACATTTTCTTCAAATGACATAATAATTACTAAATTGTACTGACCAGAGACAAAAGGAAATTTTGTTTTCTGTTGATCACATATACATCTTCCATACATGAAAACCCACAAGAGAATCATCCTCCAGCAGGCCACCTCTCCCAACAACTGTGACTGATTGGGATTCACAGAAAGCTCTCCTGAGTCTTCTAAGAGCACGACAAGAGTCAAATTAGGTGGGATAGAAGCAACACAAAGAGCTGGAGAAATGGAATCATCTCAAAGTCTACATTTTGACAGTGACTACTTCATGCCAGGAGGCATGCTGCCTCATTAAATGATACAAAAAGGTCAGAGGTTAATCAACTTCAATTTGGCATGCATATTGAATAGTGTCTAGTTGTCATTTTATATTTCCAAGTGAAAAGAAGCAAGAAAAAAAACACTTCTAAATTAGTGGAGCACTTTCTAATGAAAACTTTTAACTCTTCAGACATACTATTTCTCTTTTAACTTTGAGGGGTTTTCTCCCATAAAAATCACTAAAAGATATTTAAAAATTTAAGTCATCATTTAAGTTTTGTTTAGTTTTATTGACAGTGAATGAATTTCCCTTATCAAAGTGTACCATTTGGTAAGTTGTAATACATGTATATGTGGATGGAAAAAAATGGGCACAATCAAAACAGTTAACACCACACACCACTGCCACTCCCTCCCAAAGGGGTCTTCTACACCACCAAAATACCTCACCATACCCCGGCAACCACCAACCTGCTTTATTTCATTATAGATAAGTTTGCATTTTCTAGAATTTTATATGAATTGATCATGTTATTTCTAGTCTGGCTCTATCCTTCATCATAATTATTTTTGGATTTATTCATGTTGCTCAGATATCAGTACTTAATATCTGCTAATTGTTAAGTACTATGACTTTTTTTGGTTATATAATGATTGGTTTGTTTATTCAGCCATTAATAGACATTTGGACTATACACTAATGACAACCGTTTTGTATGGGCCATGCTTTTATATTTTTAAATATTTTATTTTATTTTATTTGACAGAGAAAGAGGGAAAGAGAGAGAGAGAGAATGGGCACACCAGGGCCTCTAGCCACTGCAAACGAACTCCAGACATGCGCACTCCCTTGTGCATCTGGCTAATGTGGGTCCTGGGGACGAGAACCTGGGTCCTTTGGCTTTGCAGGCAAATGCCTTACTGCTAAGCGATCCCTCCAGTCCATGCTTTTATTTTGTCTTGAGTAAATGCCTAGGAGTAAAACAACTGCATGATAGAATAGAATTAGGTCTGTTTTTTAGTATCTGGGGCCATTTTGCTTTCCTCTCAGCAATGTAGGCAAGTTCCATAGCCTCACCAACACTTGATCTGGTCAATCCTTTCAATGTTAAACATTCTGAAAAGGATGTACTAGGCTCCTAATGTACTTGTATTTGCATTTCTATAATTAATAATGCCAAGCATCCTTGTCACATACTTATTTTTAATCATCTATCTTCTTTCATGATATCTATTAAAAATATTTTTAGGACTTCTGGCCAAGATGGCAACCACCTAGCTATGCTGCAGATCCCGGGGAAAGAAAGGCAGACCAAATGGCTGAACCTTCACCAGGCCCTTAGAGGGAACACCTGAACCACAAAACACTGGAGAGGGTATGATGAAGACTAACCTTAATCTTCTACAGCTTCCCTCCCTCCCTATCTCTCTCTCTCTCTCTCTCTCTCTCTCTCTCTCTTCTCTTCTCTTCTCTTCTCTTCTCTCTAACTCTTATATATTAGTTATCTTTTTCTTCCTTTTCTTAGTGGGCACTGACCTGTAACTCCCAGTACCAGCATGTGGCTATCATCCACAATGAGCTTTTGATCAGAGAGACCTACAAGGTTTCCTAAAAGAAAGACAGATTTCTGTCAGAGTACTTGATGACCCACCAAAGGTTAGTGGTAAGACCCTACTGCTGAAGACACCTTAAATGGTTGACACGTAAAATGGAATGGCATGGCTGGAAGCTGGAAGAGAATCAGTCCCCAGATAGTCAGTGCATCTAATGCCAGAAGGTGCTACATGGGTGGCTGGGGGAAATGACCAATATCTGTCCAAGCAACTCATGGTCTAACCTACTTAGCAGCAAATAACCTGTTGTGATGCCCACACAAGTGCAATAGTGGCACACAGCCATGGTGGGGAACCAACTGCTCTTGATTTGGCTAACTGATCCCCTCAGTGGTACAGGACCCATAGCTGGAGCTGGTAAACAAGTCAGAACCATATCCAAACAGAAGCCCACTCTCCATTATCAAGCTACCATCAATTGTGGGCTACAAGAGGGCCTACACCTATTAAATTCTCTATTAAAAAAAAAAAAGTAAGGGTTATGTCATTTGTCCTGGTGCTAACTTACTCTCCATTGGAGAATCTGCTTCTCTTTTTCAGATAGATGTAGATCCTAAGGAGAGAGCCACCCCATCATACCTCAAAAGGGCCCTGGCTGAAACTAAGAAAAATTGGTGAAACAAGGAAGGGTGCTGTTTTCCTGGTGAACTGGGTACCAGCACAAGGGTGAAGGAGATCAACACAGAGAAAACTCAACTCCTACCAAATCAGAGAGCCAGAGACCCAGTGGCCCCCAACACCTCATCACTGAAGCAGACCAAAAATGAACCCAACATGGCTCAGGGAAATTTTGTGGAAGAGGGGGCGGAAAGAATGTCAGAACCACATGATATGCAAAGACATTTATCCTACCCATAACTGTGGGCTAACTCCAGAATGCATGACCCATATACCTCAACAAGGAGGGCCCAAGGGGACAGGGTAGGTCACAGATGAGCCTAATAATGGTACCAAACTGACTGTATTTGCTGAATACAAAACTAATTAATAAAAAAATAATAGAAAAATATTTTTAAATGAATTTATAAAAATTAACTCTTTGGATTTTTATTGTTGTGTTTTGAAATTTCTTTGTATATTCTGACAATGTGGTTTGTAAATATTTTGCCTCAGCCAATGGCTTATTTTTTCATTCTAGTTACAGTGATATTTGAAGTACCGAAGTGTTTTTATTGTTGTTTTTGGTTTTGGTTTTGGTTTTCTTTTTTTTTTTTTTTTTTTTTTTTTTTTTTTTTTGGTTTTTCAAAGTAAGATTTTGTTCTAGCCCAGCTGACCTTGAATTCACTATGTAGTCTCAGGCTGGCCTTGAATTCACAGCAATCCTCCTACCTCAGCCTCCCAGGTGCTGTGATTAAAGATATGCACCACCACACTTGGGAGAGAGAGAGAGAAAGAAAGAGAAAGAATAGGAATGCCAGGGCCACTAGCCACTGCAAACAAATTCCAGAAACCTGTGCCACTTTGTGCATCTGGCTTTATATCAGTCCTGGGGAACTGAAACTGGGTCCTTAGGCTTTGCAGGCACATGCCTTAACTGCTAAGCCATCTCTCTAGCGCCCTAATTGTTATGAAGACCGACTTATCCAACTTTTGGTTGTGTCTGACTGAGATTCACATAGGCCTTTGCTTATTTATTTTTATTTGTATTTAGGTCTATGATACATTTTGAGTTCATATCCACGTAGGATATGGATTTGGATTAAATTTAGGACTTGGAATCTGTCTTCCCTCTGGTATTGGGAATTAAACACAGGCCCTTTCACATAAATCAGTGAGCTACATCCCCAGCCCAGAAGTTTACTTTTCTGCATACAAGCAGCCAACTGTTCCAATGATATTTCTTTTTTTGAAGATGATATTTTTCCTTCACTGCATTACCTTCAATCTCCGTAAAAGAAAAATCAATGGCTCTGATATTACTGTGGCCTTGGATTCCTCTGCATACAGGCACTCATTGGCACCTTTATTGAACAGAAAAAAGACCAACAATATGTGAACAAGTAGTATATTGCATGAGCAAAGGGTAAAGAACTTTCAACTTTGGATAATCCCAAACCATCGGTTAAAGGAAGGGATTTAGGGGTTTGACCTGCTAGACTCTGCTGATCCAGAACACACACACACACACACACACACTATCACAAGAGCAATCACATTAAGCCCACCTGTTGCCTTCAACAGATCCTGTTGGCCCACAGTTACTGACCTTGTTGTCCTCAACACTACGATCAGCACTTCTTATATATGGATGTTTGCTCTCAGTCAAGAGTCCATTCAGGCCTAGCATAGCTTAATATCACTTAGCATCTCTAAACATTGCTTGTCAATATTGATCATCTGTGCTGTTCAGGCCAACAGTACAGAAAGACAGAGGAAATGCAGTCACATTGATTTAAGCAGGTGGATTATACAGTTGTAGGAATAAATTAAAGCAAGTTACAAGTAAAGAATTTAGCATCTCTTGGCAATAATATTAAAAAAGCTATTTAGTCCATAAGAAGTATTCCCAGTCATTCCCATGGTTTCCATTCCCACAGTTTATTATTATAGCCCATCCCCATATATGATAATTAATCGACTAGATTAGGGAAGGTCAAAAACTAAATTTCTGTAGTAAAGAAAGCCAACACAAAGTAAGCCATTTTACAGAAGGACCTAGGAAGTTAGAAGTTCCATTTACTTCTGAAGGCAGGATACAAGACAAAGCTGGGAAAGTTTAAACAGTTCCCTTCATATGGGTCTGTTCTTTCTCCATCTCTGTATGGGCTAATTTGGACTTCTTCATGGTGGTGTCACTGGACTCCAAAAGCAATTGTCCCAAATAAGAAAGAATAAAATGGAAATTGTATCACTCTGTGATCTAGTTCACAGATAATATAGCATCACTTCTGCTGTAGTAGTAGAAGCAGTTACAAGTTCCTATTCAGATTAAGTGAAGGAAATGTTGCCTCCCAGTTCTGAGAGCAGTGTCAGTGAGTCACAGTGTAAGAATATGTGAGAGCAGGTGTGATTTTTTGGTATAGCCATCTTTGAAATCAGTTACAATGACTACTTTAATGGCTTTATTTTATAGGTAAGGAAAGAGTGGTCCAAAGAAATCTGTGTGGTCCAAATCACATAATCAGTAGCAGAACAAGTCTAAACTCAATGGATCTATACTCCTAATCCATGTTTAATCATTAAATTTTGGGCTGGAGAGAAGGATTCGTGGTTAAGTGCTTGCCTGAAAAGCCTAAGGACCCTGGTTCAAGGCTCGATTCTCCAATACCCGCGTAAGCCAGATGCACAAGGTGGCACATGCATCTGGAATTCATTTGCAGTGGCTGGAGGCCCTGGTGCACCCATTCTCTCTCTCTTTTCTCTGTCTGTTGCTCTCAAATAAATAAACAAAAATTTTAAATTATAAAATTTACACTGATGTGGCTAGATCCAATGGATGGAGAGAACTTTGTGTAGAAAAAATTTTGACCTGAATCCTGAATAATGTGTTCTTGATTCAGTGAGGTCAGGCCATGAAGAAACAGAGCAGCAAAAGCTTGGGAATCTTAGAAGGGAATTTTCAATAATACCCAGACCAAAGGAGAGTTAATGAAGTCAATGGAGGAAAGTTTGACAAGTTACTCTTCCTCACTGCTAAGCTTTAATGACTATAAAAATGTATGTATGGGGGCTGCAGAGATGGCTTAGCAGTTAAGCCATTTGCCTATGAAGCCTAAGGACCCAGGTTCTATACCCCAGTGCCCACATAAGTCAGATGCACAAGGTGACACATGCATCCGGAGTTTGTTTACAGTGACTGGAGGCCCTGGCTTGCTCGTGCTCACTCTCGCTCGCTCTAGCTCTCTCTGTCTTTCTAATAAAAATATATATATATATGTATGTGTGATGGTTAAGTTTTGTGTCAACTTGATCTGTTTAGGAATACACAGACATTCCTCATAAGTGAGCCTCTGAGGTTTCTTCCAGGAAGAATTAACTAAAGGAGGAATTTTTTCCCCAGGGTGAGCCCTTAGCCCAGAGTGGGAGATCCCTCTCAGAGGGGGCTTTATCTAAAGAAGCTCTGGGAAAGACAGTATCCCCTCCTCAAACCTGGCTGCTGGTGCTGCTTGCTGCTTTCCAGTGTGGACTGAAGAGCAGCTGTTCTCCAGGAAGCCTCCACGCCTTCAGTGCTGGGTTGGGACTGTTGAAGCATCCAGCCTTATGGACTGAGCAGCTACCAGGTTCCTTGACTCTGCTGCAAGCTAATCCAATAAATTCCCTTTTAATACAATTCATTCATTAGTTCTGTTCCTCTAGAGAACCCTGACTAATACAGTATGGGACAGGAATATGGCTCAAGGACAGAGCACTTGCTCAATATATATATATATAAATATTGTGTGTGTATTTCTCTTTTCCTGCAGATAGCTTCAGCCTCTTGTTAGAGAAGAATACAAAAAAAAAAAAAAAAAAATTTAAGGGTTGGAGAGATGGCTTAGCGGTTAAGGTGCTTGCCTGAAAAGCCAAAGGACCCAGACTCAATTCCCCACTGTCCACATAAATCCAGATGTACAAGGTGGCACAAGCATCTGGAATTTGTTTGTAGTGGCTAGAGGCTTAGTGGACCCATCCCCCCCCCCTTTCTCTCAAATAAATAAATAAATATTAGATTTTTTAATTTTAATGTGAATAAACTCTTACTGCAGGAATTGGGTATAATCCTCTGACCATGATAAATTCCAACCATCTTACTTATTATGCTATGCTAATGTCCTATAAATAGTGCTGGATCAGTTAGAGGCTAGCTAGTATAATTTCTCTTCTACATAGGCCCCACCCCCCTGCCAAAAATAACTCTAAAATCTCAATAAGTTAAAGCACTGGAGACTGACCAAGCCTGCCAGAACTTTCGAGGCCTAGTCCTTGAAAGAAGGGAAATACATTAAGGTGATCATGACACTTCCTTTCACCTTTCTTTCCAAGGCACTTATCAATTCCTAAAAGGTTCAAGAATAAGAGGTCAAGGAGATAAGAGTGGTATTGTCAGTCATCCAGAACAAGAAGGTCAAAAATGGGATTAGGATTACCAGCAACCAGAGTATCCTGGATCAAGGGGACACAGAGAAGTGAGATGAATGTGCCTGGTCATGTCTCCCTTTGAGAGACTGACCCGTCTCTAAACCAGGAACGACGAGAAACCAAAGAGGAGAGTGAAAATCAATGACTAAGACATTACCTCTAGATCAACATGTAGGTTATCTTCCATTGGCAAAGGTATAGTTTGGAGTTTAGAGTCCACTGAGGAGGAGACAGGCTATGTGATAAACACCTCAGGTTTTCATATCAGGCCCATCAAAAACTATGCTTTGGCAGAAAGGCAAGACAAAAATGAACTTTCCCCAGGGCTCCCTTGTCTCTGCCTGCCTAGCACTGCCACCATTGATACTTGAGATCTGAACTCAGATCCTCATGCTTGCATTATAAGAATTTTTCTGACTGAGCCATCTCCCTGGCCCTGTTTTGTTTTGTGAGGCAGTGTTATTCTGTAGCACAGATTGACCTGGAACTCAGTAGATATCTCAGGCTGGCCTCAAACTGGAGATGATCCTCCTGCCTCAGCTCCCAAGTGAATGAGCCACCACACCAGGCTAAGACATTTTTAAAATTGTTTTGTTTGTTTGTTTTCAAGGGAGGGTCTTGCCCTAGTCCAAGCTGACCTGTAATTCACTATATAATCTCAGCGTGGCCTCAAACTCATGGTGATCCTCCTACCTCTGCCTCCCAAGTGCTGGGACTAAAGGCATGTGCCACCAAAAAATCTATTTTTTTCTTTGTAATCAGAGAAAGACAGACAGAGAGAGAGAGAGAATATCAGGGCCTCCTAGCAACTGCAAATGAACTCTAGACACATGTACCACCTTGTGCTTCTGGCTTTACATGGGTACTGGGGAGTCAAACCTGGGTCCTTAGGGTTCATGGGCAAGCACCTTAACCACTAAGCCATCTCTCCAGTCATTTTTTAAAACTTTTATTTTTATTTTTTTGAGAGATAGAGAGAGTAAGAGGCAGATAGAGACAGAGAATGGGCATGCCAGGGCCTTTAGCCACTGCAAACGAACTTCAGACACATGCACCACCTTGTGCATCTGGCTTATGTGGGTACTAGGGAATCAAACCTGGGTCCATAGGCTTCACAGGCAAGTGCCTTAACTGCTAAGCTATCTCTCCAGCCCAGGCTAAGACTTTTTTATGAATATGAGAAAATGAAGAATTTCATTAAACAGTTAAAATCTATAAGAATCAATAGCTAAAAAGAAGAAAGTAAATAAACAGAACACATTAGACACAAAAAGAGAAGAAAAGAAAAAATTCGTAACTGAAAGATAAGAAAATACCAAGTAGACACTGAGTTTGGAGATATGTATCTGTAACTCCAGCATGTGGGAAATAGAGGCAAGATAATCAGGAGTTCAAGGTCATCCTGGGCTACATAATGAATGTGAAACCAGCCTGGGCTACATGGGACCCTATTTCAAAAGCATATATAATCAGGAGCTGGAGAGCAGTTAAAAGCACTTGCTTGCAAAGCTTGACAGCCTGGGTTCAATTCCCCAGTACCCACATAAAGCCAGACACAAAGTGAAGCATGCATCTGGAGTTCATTTGCAGTGGCAGGAGGCCCTGATGTGCCCATTCTCTCTCTCTCTCTCTCTCTGTCTCATAAATAAATATTTTTAAATGTCAAATAAAACATGGAAGAAAAAATAAGAAAAGAGCACAAGAGGGGAGATGGAGAGATGGCTTAGTGGTTAAGCGCTTACCTGTGAAGGCTAAGGACCACGGTTCGAGGCTCGATTCTCCAGGACCCACGTTAGCCAGATGCACAAAGGGGCACACGCGTCTGGAGTTCGTTTGCAGTGGCTGGAAACCCTGGTGCGCCCATTCTCTCTCTCTCTCTCTCTCTCTCTCTCTCTCTCTCTCTCTCTCTCTTTCTGCCTCTTTCTCTCTCTTTCAATCTCAAATAAATGAATAAATAAAATGTTAAAAAAAAAAAAAAAGAGCACAAGAGCCAGAACACACTGATATTTGTAAACTCGGGTCTCAGACATGAAGTACTAAAAAGAGAGGTGCAGAAGCTAAATGGGAAATTTAACATGGTGACCGATTCCAAATGACAAATTCCAGAAGCCTTGGAACACAAACATTAAATACCAAGAAAACCACACAGAAATGCATCATGCATAACTGTTAAAAACTAAAGTCAAAGGGGCAACTTAAAAGCAGAGAGAAAAGACACATTAGCTTTAAAAAAAAAAAAAAAGCAAGAAGACAGTTGGTTGACTTTTCAACAGAAAACAACAAAACCCAAGAAAATGAATTGATTTCTCTAAAGTATAGAAAGAAAATAACTTTCAACTTGACATACACTTAGCAAAAACATACTTCAAAAGTAAAAGAAAAATAAAGATCTGTTCAGGAAAATAAAACCTGAAAACTTACTACCAAAGATGTACTGTAAAATAGAAATTCAGCTGGGAATGATGGCATTCTTGGTCCTAGAGTCCCAGCTACTGGGAGGCTAAATCAGGAACACAGTCTGAGCCTAGGTGTTTGAAAATAAATATTCAAGGCAATTCTTCAGGCAAAAGTAAAGTGATCCCTGGTCCTTTTACAGAAAACAAGACAGAATGAAAAGCAAGGAATAGTAAATGTGTTGTCATATTCAAATGACTGCTGACTTTATAAAGTGATGATAATATATTATAGGTTTAGAATATATGTAGAAATAGAGAAACAATAGCACAAAAGAAAAGGCAGTTAAATAGGAATAAAGTGTTTTAGAGATTTTGTGTTCACTGGGAAAAGGTAAAAGTATTAATTTATAGACTTAATTAAGTCAAGGATACATGTCATAATCTAAAGATAATCATGAAAAAATAGCACAAAAAAGCAGTGGGGGAGGGGATGAAATCATAAAAAGACAAAAAAGATGGGCTAAAGACATAGCCTAGTGGTTAAGGCATTTGCCCACAAAGCTTAATGACCCAGGTTCAATTCCCCTGTACCCACATAAAGCCAGATGCGCAAAGTGGTGCATGCATCTGGAGTTTGTTTTCAGTGGCTGGAGGTCCAGGCACATCCATTCTCTCAGTCTGTTTCTCTTCTCTCTAACTCTTTATGCTTGCAAATAAATAAACAAAAGAGTCAAAAAGACAGAGAAATAAGGGGACAAAGTACATGGGGTGAATATAAAATAAAATATAAGACTAACTGTAACCCAAGTATGTTAGTAATTAAATTAAATATGTAAATATAAAATAAGGCATCTCCAGACCACTTTTCAAGGACATTTCAGATGTAACAAGTTCTGGCTCTTGCAAAAGTACACTGACAATGTGCTGGAGGATGGCTTAGTAGCTAAGACACTTGCCAGCAAAGCAAAAGGACCCAGGTTCAATTCCTCAGGACCCATATAAGCCAGATGCACAAGGTAGTGCATGTGTCTGGAGTTCATTTGCAGTGGCCCTAAAATACCCATTCTCACTTTGTATCTGCCTTTTTATCTCTCTCACTCTCTCTCTCTCTCTCTCTCATAAATCTATACAATCTAAAAAGTAAAAAGTACACTAATAAAAATTTTTATATAATCTGTGAGAATTTGCCTAGGGTGTGATAGAAAAGCAGAACCACTAACTAAAGAGTATGTACATTGTCTATTCTAACAGGTCTTGCCAAGTGCTCTCCAGAATCAAGCCTTCTCTTTCATATGGTTTCACCAATGCTTCATGCTACTGGACATATAATAAATTGAACAATCCAATGGCCATTAATTCCTTATAGTTTCAACTTGTGTTTACATTATCAATGAAGACATTTTTCATATATTAACTGTTAGGGCTTCTTATATGATTTGACATTTAATGTCATCTGACTTTTTATGGAATTGTTTTTAATTTTCACGTTTACTTGGCCCCTAATCTACTGCACATATTAGCCACTGATTTAAGGAACAGAGTAGAAGATACACATGGAGCTGCAGGGTCTTGTATCTTCCCTGCTGGGTTTCAGGCTTGCTTTGGCTCCATCTTTCCTTGTGATGCTCCAATTCTGTCCTTTGGGACTGGGAATTTTTATTCTACACCATTGTATATTTGAAGTATGTAACTTGTCTTTTGATTCTATAGCAACCCAGAGTTAAGAAATTGCTTTAAATCTCAAAAGAGACTTTGAACTTTAGATTTTTAAACTATGTTGAGACTATTAGAGGCTGTGGGAACTTTTGAAGTTGGACTGAATGAATTTTGTATTATAAGTAGTCTGTAAGCCTACAGAGACCAGGGGCAGAATGTGATATGTTTGGGTGTCAAGTTGACAAGTGGTGGACTTGTGATGCTTAATCTTCATCATCAACTTGACTGATTTAAGAAGTGCCTAGGAAATTAAGAGAGGTTTGCATGAGAAGGGACAACCCAGGCTGAATGTAGGGACCATCATCCCATGGGCTAGGGTTCCAAAGTAAATAAAAAGAGGCAAAGGAGAAAGGTAAGAGAATGCTAGCATCCCTTCCTGTGTGTCCTGGCCAACACCAAAGAGCAAGCTTCTCCAACTGCGGTGCCTTCCACCATGACAGACTGCGTCCCTCTGGCCTGTGGGATGAAATAAGCCCTTCCTCTTTTAATTCTCTCTCTCTCTCTCTCTCTCTCTCTCTCTCTCTCTCTTTTTTTTGGTCAAGTATTTTCTCACAGTAGTGAGGAAAGTAATACACACAGTAGTTGTCTTTCTCTGTCTGGTTAATTTCACTTAAGTTCCAGTTTGTTTTTATACCAGGCATGGTGTTGCATACCTGTAATTCTACCACACAGGAGGCACAGGCAAGAGGATGACCATAAGTTAGAGGCCAGCATGGTCTACAGAGCAAGCTTTTAGGGCAACCTAGGGCTACATAATAAGACTCCACCTCCAAAACCAAACAAATACATTCAAAAGAATTTGAATTTTTTTAAAGTTTTCTTCTTTAGGTCTTTAATCTTTCTGGATCTAGTTTTGTGTGTGAAATAAATATCCAGATTGTTGCCATATAGATAGGCAAATGTCCCAGTATTTATTAAATGGCCTATAATTTTCTTATTGATATATGTGCTATGTCATATGCCATTACCTCACATATATGTACACTCTAATCACCTTTCCTTCTGCCAGTGTTCCGCTTTTGCTTTCATTTTTGGTCTAAGTTTCCTGTTTGGGGTTTATACTCTGTGTGTGTATGTGTGTGTGTGTGTGTGTGTGTGTGTGTGCACATGTATGTACATGCACTAGAGATTGAACCCAGGCTTCACACATTCTAACCAAATATTCTACCACTGAGCCCCACCCCATCCCCACACTTGTTTAATTGCCATCATTCCATATTAAGCATTGTCACACAATAGGATGTCCCTCCCACAATTTATTCTTCTAATTACACAGGTTCTTCATGGCACTTTATTATTCCATGCGAATTTTAATTTCAACTTGTCAAGTTTCAAGGAAAAAAAAAACTTGGTAGAATTAAAAAATAACTCTAATTTATGGATTAATTTGAAGAGAAATGATATTAATAATGAGACTTATCACATAAATTCACAGGATGTGAACACCTTGGAATCATTGTGGACAAAAAAAATGGTCAGGATGGATGGTAACTGAGCAGAAAGGACTCAGGCTAGGAAAATGGTTCAATGGTTAAGGGTACTTGCTTGCAAAGCCTGACAGCCTGGGTTCAATTCCGCAGTACATACATAAAGCCAGATGCATAAAGTTGTTCATTTTCAGGGACAGGAGGTCTTGGTACACCCATTCTCTCTCTCTCCGTCTCTCTCTCTCTCTCCGTCTCTCTCTCTCTCTCCGTCTCTCTCTCTCCCTCTCTCCGTCTCTCTCTCTCCCTCTCTCCGTCTCTCTCTCTCCCTCTCTCCGTCTCTCTCTCTCCCTCTCTCCGTCTCTCTCTCTCCCTCCCTCTTTCTGTCTCTCTCCCCGTCTCTCCCTCTCCCTCCCTCTTTCTGTCTCTCTCCCCGTCTCTCCCTCTCCCTCTTTCTGTCTCTCTCCCCGTCTCTCTCTCTCCCTCTCCCTCTTTCTGTCTCTCTCTCCCTCTTTCTGTCTCTCTCCCCGTCTCTCTCTCTCTCCCTCTCCCTCTCTCTCTGTCTCTCTCTCCGTCTCTCTCCCCGTCTCTCTCTCTCCCTCTCCGTCTCTCTCTCCGTCTCTCTCTCTGTCTCTCTCTCCCTCTCCGTCTCTCTCTCCGTCTCTCTCTCCGTCTCTATCTCTGTCTCTCTGTCTGTCTCTATCTCTGTCTCTCTGTCTGTCTCTATCTCTCTCCCTCTGTCTGTCTCTCTCTCCCTCTCTCTGTCTCTCTCTCCCTCTCTCTGTCTCTCTCTCCCTCTCTCTGTCTCTCTCTCCCTCTCTCTGTCTCTCTCTCCCTCTCTCTGTCTCTCTCTCCCTCTCTCTGTCTCTCTCTCCCTCTCTCTGTCTCTCTCTCCCTCTCTCTGTCTCTCTCTCTGTCTCTCTGTCTCTCTCTGTCTCTCTCTCTCTCAAATAAATAAATAAAATAAAATAGCACTTCTCCATTCACTCGTTGAACCCACATGGGATCCTACCTACCAACCACCAAGCTTGAAAGAAAGTGACCACCTTTAAGCTCTTGTTCATCATTTGTCAAATATATTCTCAATACCTTAACTTTCTTTTGTTTCTATTACAAATGACTTTTTTATAGTTCTAATCTCTTTATTATATATGGACCTTATATCCAGTAACACTGCTGAAAAAAATCTCTTGTAAGTCTGTATTAGTTACTTTCATGTCATTGAAACCAAAATACCTAGCAGAAACAACTTAGAGGAGGAAAGGCTATTTTAGCTTGTGGTTCCAGAGTCTAACACAGTGGGAAAGTCATAGCAGAATGACTCAGTCCATGGAGGTGAAAATATGTGGTAAGGACTCCTTCATATGGCAGAAAGGCTGGAATCAGGACTAGACATAACCTCCAAAGGCCCACCCTTGCTGACTTATTTCCACCAACTACACGCTATCTCCTTGTTGGTTGTACAGCCTCCCAAATATAGCCACCCACTGGGGAACAAGATTGCATACCAAACTCCTAATAATTTATACTTAAATCCTCCTTTAGTTTGAAGAGTACATTTTATAAAATGCAGGGAGTTTCTAAATCAAATATTTGAATCTCTTATTTTCTGCACAAAGGAATGAAATATAAAAATTATAATTAGACAGAAATTTATGGACACTAAAGAGTACATTATTGAATGATGAATGGGTCATTGAAGAAATCAAAAAGGAAATCAACAAATTCATAGAATCAAATAATGATGAGAATACAACATACCAAAACCTTTTGGGACACGATGAAAGCAGTCCTAAGATGGAAATTTATAGCTCTAAGTGCCTATATTAAGAAATTAAAGAGGGCTGGAGAGATGGCTTAGCAGCTAAGGTGCATATCCACAAAGCCTAAGGACCCAGGTTTGATTCTCCAGGTCCCGCGTAAGCCAGATGCACATGGTGGCAAATGCATCTGGAGTTCATTTTCAGTGGCTAGAGGCCCTGGCATGCCCATTCCCCCCCCCCATCTCTCTCTTTCTCCCTCCCTCTCTCTTTGTCTAATAATAAATAAATAAAATAAACCTTTAAAAAGATTTTTAAAAAGAAATTAGAGTTCACAAGTAAGCAATTTAATGCTTCACCTTAAGGTCTTGGAAAAAGAAGAACAAGGCAAACCAAAAATCAGTAGATGGGAAGAAATAATAAAGATTAGAGCAGAAATTAATGAAATAGGACCAAAAAAATCCAAAGAATCAATGAAACAAAGAGTTGGTTCTTTGAAAGGATAAACAAGATTGATAAACCCTTAGCAAATCTGACTAGAAGAGAGAAGACACAAAAATTAATAAAATTAGAGAAGAAAAAGCACCATTACAACAGATGCCAAAGAAATTAAAAAATCATAAGGACATACTTTAAGAATATATACACCTCTAAGCTTGAAAATCTGAAAGAAATGGATGATTTCCTTGATTCATATGACTGACCTAAATTAAATCAAGATGAGATAAACCATTTAAATAGACCTACAACAAGTACAAAGATACAAGCAGTTATAAAAAGTCTCCCAAATAAAAATGTGCAGGACCAGATGAATTCACTGGTGAATTTACCAGACCTTCATGGAAGAACTAGCACCACTGCTTCTCAAACTTTTCCATAAAACAGAAAAGGAAGGAATTCTACTGAACTTCTTTTATGACCAGCATGACCCTGATACCAAAACCAGACCAAGACAGAACAAAAAAAGAAAATTACAGACCAATCTCCCTCATGAACATAGGTGCAAAAATTCTGAACAACAGATTGGCAAACAGAATAAAAGAACATATCAGAAAGATCATTCACCCCGACCAAGTAGGCTTTAACCCACAGATGCAGGGATGGTTCAACATACGCAAATTGATAAATGTAATATACTATATAAATGGACTGAAGGACAAAAATCACATGATCATCTCAATAGATGCAGAAAAGGCATTTGAAAAAATCCAACATCCCTTTATGGTAAAATTCCTACAGAATAAGGAACATATCTCAACATAATAAAGGCTATTTATGACAAACCTACAGCCAACATAATACTAAATGGGGAAAAACTTGAAGCTTTTCCACTAAATTCAGGAACAAGCCAAGGGTGTCCACTGTCCCAGCTTTCATTAAATATAGAACTGGGAGTCCTAGCTATAGAAATAAGGCAAGAGACACTCATACAAGGGATAGAAATTAGAAAGGAAGAGATCAAATTGTCATTATTTGCAGATGATATGATTCTATACATAAAGGACCCCAAAGACTATCAGCAAACTTTAGAGCTGATAAACACTTTTAGCAACGTAGCTGGATACAAAATAAACACACAGAAATCAGTAGCTTTCCCATAAACTAACAACAAACATGTGAAGGGTGAAATCAGGGAATCTCCCCCATTCGCAATTGCCTCAAAAAAAAAACCAGTGCCTTGGAATAAACCTAACCAAGAAAGTAAAGGATCTCTACAATGGAAACTTTAAAACACTCAAGCGAGAAATTGCAGAAGACATTAGGAAATGGAAAGACATCCCTTGTTCTTGGATTGGAAGAATCAATATTGTGAAAATGGCAATCTTACCAAAAGCAATCTACACATTTAATGCAATCCCCATCAAAATTCTAATGCATTCTTCACACAAATAGAAAAAAACAATCCAAAAATTTATTTGGAAGCCCAAAAAAACCTCAAATAGCCAAAGCAATTTTGAGCAACAAAAATAAGGCTGGTGGTATCACAGTACCCAATTTCAAGCTATATTACAAAGCCATAATAACAAAAACAGCATGGTATTGGCACAGAGGCAGACATGTAGAACAGTGGAACAGAACAGAGGACCCAGATGTTAATCCAGGCAGCTACAGCCATCTGATTTTTGACAAAAAAATATATATATATATTCATTGGAGAAAACACAGCCTCTTCAACAAGTGGTGCTGGGAAAACTGGATATCTATATGTAAAAGGATGAAAATAGATCCTTGTCTTTCTCCATACACAATAATCAAGTCCAAATGAATCAGGGACCTTAATATCAGACCTGAAACTCTGAAACTGCTAAAGGAAAAGGTAGGGGAAACCCTTGAACATATTGGCATAGGCAATGACTTCCTGAATATCCCAATTGCTCAGGAAATAAAAGCACTGATCACCCACTGAGATCTCATGCAATTACAAAGCTTTTGTACAGCAAAGGACACTGTCAATAGAGCAAAGATACAGCCTACAGAACAGGAGAAAATATTTGCCAGCTATGCATCTGTCAGAGGATTAATACCCAGAATATATAAAGAACTCAAAAAACAAAACAATAAGAAATCAAACAACCCAATTAAAAAATGCTCTATGAAAAGCTGGAAACAACCCAGATGTCCATCATTAGACAAATGGATAACTAAGATGTGGTATATCTGCACGATGGAATTCTACACAGCAGTAATGGTGATATAGATAGACACAGAGAACAATCAACTCCTACCAAACCAGATATCCAGAGACACAGAGGCTCCCAAGACCTCAACACTGAAGCAGACCTAATATGAACCCAACATTGGGTCAGGGAAATTTGCAGAAGAGTGTGCAGAAAGAATGTCAGAGCCACACATTGGGTCATGACACGCATAGACATTTCCTCCTACCCAAAACTAAAGGCTAACCTCACAATGCACAACCCATATACCCCAACAAAGAGGGTCCTTGTAGAGGGGGGAGGACAAGGAGGAGGCTAACAATGGTACCAACTTGACTGTATTCACTGACTACAAAAATAATAAAAAATAATAATAATCTAAAAAATGGGCTATGGAACTAAATAGAGAGTTCTCAAATGAAGAAATGCAGATGGCACATAAATATCTAAAAAGGTGTTCTGCATACATCCTTAGCCATCAGGGAAATGCAAATTAAGACTACATTGTGATTCCATCTCACTCCTGTCAGAATGGCTACCATCAAGAAAACAAATGACAATAAATGTTGGTGAGGATGTGGTAAAAGGGGAACCCATCTACACTGTTGGTGGGAATGTTATCTAGTATAGCCATTGTGGAAATCAGTGTGGAGGTTCTTGAGACAGATAAAAATAGATTTACCATATCATCCAGCTACAGCACTCCTAAGCATATATCCTAATGACTCTTCTCGCTACGTTAGAGATACTTGTTTATTGCTAGATACATGTTTATTGCTGCTCTATTCACAATAGCTAGGAAATGGAACCAGCTGAGATGTCCTTCCACAGGAGAGTGGATAATAAAGGTGTGGTACATTTACACAATGGAGTTCTATTCAGTGGTAAAGAAAAATGACGTTATGAAATTTGCAGGGAAATGAATGGATCTGGAAAGGATTATACTAATGAGGTAACCCAGGCCCAGAAAGCCAAACGTCACATGTTCTCTCTCATATGTGGATCCTAGCTACAAATGTTTAGACTTGTGTGTGAGCTGAAACCAAAAACCAATAGCAGAGGCCAGTAAGCTAGAAAATGGCTATAAGGGAGGGAGGAAAGGGAAGAACTTTAGGGGATGGTATTGCATATATGTAAGTAGAAAAACAGATTACAGGGAGTAGCATGTCCTAAGTGAGACAAGAGGAAGAGATTGTGTAAGAGAAGGGTGGAAGGAGAGTCAATCAAAATTTAAGATATTCTGGGCTGGAGAGATAGCTTAGTGGTTAAGTGCTTGCCTGTGAAGCCTAAGGACCCTGGTTCAAGGCTCAATTCCCCAGGACCCACGTTAGCCAGATGCACAAGGGGGCACACACATCTGGAGTTCGTTTACCGAGGCTGGAAGCTCTGGGGTGCCCATTCTCTCTTCCTCTCTCTCTCTCTCTCCCTCTCTCTCTGCCTTCTTCTCTCTGTTGCTCTCAAATAAATAAATAAACAAAAAAATTTAAATAAAATAAAAATTTAAGATATTCTGAATAAGACATATGAAAGCCTACTTTTTTTGGATTACAGCACATCCAGAAGCCATAGATTGCTACTAGAAGACTTTTTGTGCCAGAGATGGGATACCTTCCAGTGAGTTGTTGGCCAGGGAGGTCTCTGTTGCCTCCAAAACATTACAGGCTATTGCCAAGGCCCTTGGTTTCCCACAAGTAACTGATGGTAAGACCCTATTGCTGAAGACTTCACATGCCTGGGCAACAAGGTCACTGAGAAATCAAGCTGGTGCTGAGCAGAAAACCTTCTCTCTGTGCTGGAAAAAGCTGTACTGCATTCAACCCTATGGGAGACAGAAGTCATCCACAGTGAAAACAGTAGACACAGGAAGCCTCAAGTTTGGCCAGACAGGTCAAATGACCAAATGGGTGCAATAGTGGTATGTCTGCTCTGGGGGAAACTAATTGCTCTCTAATTGGACTGGAGACCTGCTCTATAGGAGGGAATACATGCCTGGTACTGAAAACCTAATCAAAAGCCTATGGCAGGGGCTGGAGAGATGGCTTAGCAGTTAAAGCATTTGCCTGCAAAGCCAAAGGATCTCGGTTCAGTTCTCCAGGACCCACGTAAGCCAGATACACAAGGGGGCACATGCATCTGGAGTTCGTTTGCAGTGGCTGGAGGCCCTGACACACCCATTCCCCCCTTCTCTCTCTCTTTCTCTCCATCTTCCTCCCTCCCTCCCTCTTTCTCTCTCTCAAATAAATAAATAAATAATTTTTTTAAAAAAAGCCTATGGCAGGGGGGGTCATGAGCCTTACAGGTATAAAGCCGGTTCTTGTCTGGCTAAATGCATATATTACTCTCACCAAACTGCCCTGAAAACACTACATTTTATGTTCATATTCATATATTAATGCTACTTTCACTTTGGGTTAGAGAAGCTTCTATTTTCAGATGGCAGTGACCACTGGGAGTGTACAAAGGACACAGGAGTGTACAGCACTAAAACATCTCTATCACACCCTCCAAGGATCAGAGGTAGAGGATCAGTGGAAAGAGGTGGCAGAAAGAATGTAAGAGCCAAAGGAGGGGTACCACTCCTTACAATGCAACTGTCCAGACAGAAATTAGCCTTGATATCCATGACCTTGCCGTGCATAGCAATACGTTCACAAGTCCCTCATAATAGGAAAGACGACAGCAAAGTAAAAGAAAGACTAACAGAGAGAGGGAGGGGATATGATGGAGAGTGGAGTTGTGAAGGGGAAAGTGGGGGAGGGGAGGAATTATCATGGTTTATTGTATGTAAGTAAAGAAGTTGTCAATAAAAAATTTTTTTAATTGTAATTAGGACTAGGGAGATAGCTCAGCTGGTAAAGTGAGTTCTGTGTTAGAAAAATCAGTATTGTAAAAATAGTTGTATTTCTTTTTGATTTTTGTTTTGCTTTGTTTGTTTTCAAGGTAGAGCCTTACTCTAGCCCACGCTGACCTGTAACTCATTCTGTAGCCCAGAGATCCTCCTACCTCTGTCTCCTAAGTGCTGGGATTAAAGACATGTGCTACCACACCCAGAAAAAAAAAAACTTACAATATTTCTAAAAGTAGTTGACAGAATCAGTGCAATCTACCTCAAAACTCTAATAACATTCTTCACAGAACTCAAATAAAACAATACTGAAATTCATATGGAAGGACATTTTTAAAAATAGTCAATGTGATCCTTAGCAGAAAGAGGTGTGCTGAAATTATCACAATACCTAATTTCAAATCATATTACCCAGCCATAATAACAAAAGCAGACATGTACACCAATGTAAAATAAGAGAAAGAACAGAAAAATGAACCCTCACAGCTACAGCTGTCTAATTTTTTAAAAAGGTACCAAAAACATACATTGAAGAAAACAGCCTTTTAAACAAAAAGTGCTGGGAAAACTAGAATTCCATGTGTAAAAGAATAAAATAGATTCCTATCTCTCACCCTGCACAAAAATCTACTCAAGTTGGATGAAAGATCTTTTCGTTTTTTGTTTTTTGTTTTCTTTTTCAAGGTAGGGTCTCAGTTTTCAAGGTAGGGTCTCATTCTAGCCCAGGCTGACCTGGAATTCACTATGTAGTTTCAAGGTGGCCTCAAACTCATAGCGAGCCTCCCAAGTGCTGGGATTAAAGGCACGCACTACCACGCCTGGCAAGGATCAAAGATCTTAATGTAAGACCTGAAACCTTGAGACTGCTAAAGGAAAATGTATGTTAACACTTCAAGACATAGGCATGGGCAAGGATTTTCTGAGAAAGGCTCCAATAGCACATTTTCTCATGGCAAATTTCAATTGCTATTCTTTCTATTGGTGTTTTCATTATAAAAGTAAGTTTCCCATGTCCATCCTCCTTGCAGAGCTCACAATTCTAGCCTCCAGAGGTAGTCAAAGTAGTCAGGGCTCCTATATAAATGACATACCTGTAAAGAAAGTTAAATGCAGGAGAGGAATTGGAATGCTAGTAGGGAAGGATAGGGCCACTACAGAAACCAGAGCAGTCCCCAGCGACCCAAGGGATAGAACCTAAGGTGAATTTCTTGTCTATTTCTGCATACAGGTTTAAGCAACTCTTATTTTTCTTAAGTTGTAGGGAAAGGGCATGCAGTGGCTGAGATCACATCTTTTTTTTTTATAGAAATGCACCAAAAAAATTTAATGCAAAATGAACAGAGCTGTTTTGTTCCTGCTAGTGGTGCAATATTTTCTCATGGTATGTTCTCCAAACATGAATTTTTGATAGTTTAAGAGATGAATACATAATTTAATACTGCCCAAGGCCAGCATTAGCTAAAGCAGATGTTTGTGAGAAATTTATGTCTTTTTTTTATTAGTTGTGGACATACTCAGTATGTGAATAGCACATGTTGTTACCATCCTTATGCTCATCCCTGTCCCCCCCCCCAGAAAAAGGACCCTCCTCGTTGGGGATGCTGGTTATACCCATGGAGACTGTGGGTTGTGCATTGTGGGGATAGCCATCAGTTATGGGGAAGAGACAATGTGAGATCACATCTTTGCGTCGCTGTCATCCAAGGGAAGAGGTCTTTTCCCCACAGGGATATGCTCTGAGTCCAGGAATATGCTGGTTGACTTGGCTTTGGTCAAGGATGAACTATAGTTGCCAGGGCCCACAAATTCCTAACCAATACAGGAGAAGTAGTTCCATTGAGGAAGGGGGGATGGGTGTCAAAATAAAGGAATATTTCTGCCATGCAGAAAAAAGTGATGATTTTATGTTTCTATCAATAAAGCAGACATTTTTCTCTGCATCTAAAAGCACATAAGATACTCTTTTAATAGATATGCATTTTTAAAAATAAATTAAAACAGTACTTAAAAAACAGTGCTATTGTCAGGCATGGTGGCATATGCCTTTAATCCTAGCACTCGGGAGGCAGAGGTAGGAGGATCACCGTGAGTTGGAGGCCACCCTGAGATTACATAGTGAATTCCAGGTCAGCCTGAGCTAGAGTGAAACCCTACCTTGAAAACCAAAAAAAAAAAAAAACAGAACTATAGATTGGAAGACTTAAACAGCAAAAATATTTTTCCCTCACCGTTTTAGAGGCCTGAAGTCAGAGAACAGGGTGCCCATTTGGTCAGTTTCTAACAAGCGCTCCCCTAGCTTGTATGTATTCTGCATGTACTCTCACATTTCCATCAGCACATGTGGGCCAACCACAAGAAACCAGGATGGCTTGGACAAGGAAGGCCAGGCAAACACTGTGGTGGGGGAAGGAGAACCACTTGTGCTTGGTGGAACTCATGATTAAACTGAGGAACAGCCACTAAACCCCAGTGTCAAACTACACTTGCATCTCTAACCAGTGCTTGGGATCAGCTTGAGCACCAACAGAAGCTCTTTGTATGAGGACACACTAATCTTATTAGATCATGGCTCTATCTTATGATGCTTTTTAACTTATACAGGACTTTTGCACAAGTACAGTCACATTGGGGGTTAAGGCTTCAATAATATATGAATTTTGAGCAGAGCAATCTTTGTTCTTACAATCATGTCTTCTGACAATAAGTTAATTCAGGCATGAATATTTTGTAAATAAATATTTTAAAAAAGTGTTTCACCTCTTCCTTGAAAAACAGTTTACCAATAGCTTCACAAAACAACCATCTCCTTAAGAGCTAAATTTTATGTAAAGATATATAGGGTGTGTGTGTGTGTGTGCGTGTGTGTGTGCGCGCACGCATGCATGCGCACACATGCACACTAGAAAGATACTAACTTCCATATCAACTGAAACCTCCAGTTATGACCATATATGGTTTGGATCCTAAAATATCCAGGATTATAAAATATAACCAGATTAGCAATTAGATAGGTAGCTGTGATGAAGCCAGAAGACAGAGAACTCAATGACCAAAGTCATGAATTAACTGGATTCAGGTTAGACAATGCTAGCTGAAATTAGAACACTCTGTTTTATCCAACCTTTTATGTAGTGTTTGCCTATGTCTAAATATGGAACCGGCAGTATATTTTTCGGTCAAAATTTAAAATAATCCTATCACTTATATGTTAGATTAACACATTTGTCTTTAGTTTTTTCATCAGAAGTATAAAACTAAATAGAAAAATACATAAATCAAATATTTGAGCCCTTCTCTAGACTTCCTAACGTGGGCTAAGTCTGCTCAAAAAGCATGTATTTTTCCCCAGGACATCTGAAGGACCATATAGAAATTCATCCTTTCAGTGAACTGTGCCTTTTCCCAAGATTTTTATTTTGCATTTAACAAAATAACAGCAAATTTCAGGTATTAGAAGGATCGAAACAACCTCTTCTATTCTGTTGTCCCTAGAACACCATCTTTTATTCATAGCTTCTCTTGTGGTGCTGGGAGGCAGATTCTGTTGCTATAGCAACGCCCTGCATATCCTTGGCGATAGCTTACAGTTTCACTTTTTTTTTTTAACAACAAAGAGCCATTGATAGTACATGTTGCCAAAGGTTATAAAAGTTGAATTCTAAAATGAAAATATTTCTTCTA
Source organism: Dipus sagitta (assembly GCA_036346955.1). Lineage (NCBI taxonomy): Eukaryota > Metazoa > Chordata > Mammalia > Rodentia > Dipodidae > Dipus > Dipus sagitta. The sequence continues at coordinate 84,711,243 of CM070775.1, read as the reverse complement.
TAGAAGTGGTAGACCATATGCGTCCTACAAATTCAAAGAGATATGTAAGGATATGACCTTCCTGTGAACACTGATGAATCCAATATAATATTGTTTGGCTTCAATGGATTATTCACAGCAGAAGTAGTTGAAGTGCAGGCCTCATTTCCTAAGACCACTGTGGCAGATAAGGATTTATTCCCACTATCTGTGAAGATCCAGGAGTAAGAAAAGGAGAAAAAAAAATTAAAGGTCCCATCCCTTACATTTTGTTTGTTATTTTGTAATCACTTTCCTGTCCCCACCCCCACAAAAGTGAACTGCTGTATCAAATCCAATTACACTTTGACAGTAAATAGATCCTCAATGAGTGGTTGTGACTGAATCTTTCTTCCTCAGAATAGATATTAAATGTACAAGATTCTCAAGAGCCCTGAAATCTGTATTTCTAGCTTCATTTTAACTGGATTCTCTTTCTCTATAAGAAAAAAAATTCCTTAGCTAGCTACTTTGCAAAAGTAGGAAAAGAATCTATTTTCAAGCATTCCTTTCATGGTAAGTTATCACAACCCTCTGAAATTCAAAGCAATGCACCAAGAAACCTGGAGGAGAAATTGGAGGACCCATAGAGTCATTTCCTAGGAAAACAGTCAGAAGAGCTCTCAGGGCTCAGGAGATGGGAATCTGCATTCTTTCACTAACAGGAGAAAGAGTTACACACTGAAAATGCAGAGGAAATGTAAAGACCAAGCCCAGGCTCCTTCACCTACAACAACCAGAGAAGATTCACCTGGTTTATGGAGATCCTCTTAACACACCAAGCAAACCCCATCATTGAAGGCCATTAGTTCATCAGAATCTACTAAGTACATGTCATACCCCAAGCCACTCAGATGCTTGCTAAATACATGATTGTACTTTTAAAGGGCTGCTCCCTAACTCCATAAACTTCACTGATACAGGTTCTATAGATATAACATGAAGAACATGATTAATAATAACTGGTCCCAAAAGTCATCAAAGCTACTGACAATACACAGAATATGTTCTAAATACAAATTCCCATTTAGAAGAACCAGGATGATCCCAGAAATAGTTTGGATAGAAAAAAATACAAGAAAACCTAAATATATTATTCAAGAAAGCAAGGAAGTGCATAAACACTACTAGAGTCAAGTCAAAAGGACCTTGATTTGAGGTGTTCACATCAAGCACATCTTGTACAATTTCATCAGCAAAATTAATTGTGACAGAAATAAGTTGTACTATATTACGTAAAAGATACATGAAATCCCAGTACTTAAGAGACTGAGGCAAGATTGCCATAGGTTTGTGGACAGCCTGGCCTACATTATGAATTTCAGGCCAACCTGAGCTACACTGTGAGACCCTGTCTCAAAAATAAATAGATAAATAAATAAGTCCATAGGATTCTCAAAAGAAGGAAGGAAATGGAAAAAGTTAATGTGGAAAGTTCTACATTAATAGAATACCAATTATTAGGTAGTGAATTATGTGCCCACCAAATTTCATATGTTGAAGTGCTAATCAACATCTCTGTATTTGTAGGTCTCACTTACAAATTAAGGAAATCATTATAACTAAAATGAAGTCCTAAGGATTGGGCCTAAAATGGATAGGACTGATGTCCTTATAAGAGGAAAAAACACTGGTGTTTCTCTGTATCTCTGTCTCCCCTCTCCATCCTTCCCCTCCATGCCCCATCTGTCTCTTTCTCTGTAACTCAATTTCCTCTCTTTCCCTTATTCTCTTTATTTTTCCCAATGAAGCAAACCAGGAAGAGAGGATTCAACAGAACAATGAGAAAATAAAGTCCTGTTTAAACCTCCTAATCTGTTTTGTTATGTAACTTAAGTCTATTAATGTACTCTGTCACCATTTGCCAACTCCATGTAAAAATCACCAGTAGAGCTGGAGAAATGGTTTAGTGGTTAAGGTGCTTGCCTGAGAAGCTTAAGGACCCATGTTCTATCTCTCCAGATCCCACGTTAGCCAGATGCACAAAGGTGATGCAAGCACAAGGTTGCATATGCCCACTAGGTGGCGCAAGCGTCTGGCGTTTAATTGCAGGAGTTGATTGCAGCAGCTGAGGCTCTGGTGTGCCAATTCTCTCTCTCTCTCTTTCATAAATAAATTAAAGATTAAAAAAAAAAAAAAAACACCAACAGCCAGGCATGATGGCTCACACCTTTAATCCCAGAACAGGAGTCCAAGGTAGGAGGATTGCTGTGATTTCCATGCCAGCCTGAGACTACATAGTGAATTCCATCCAGGACAGCCTGGGCTAGAAAAAAAAAAAAAAAATCATGAACCGATGTTAAAATAATTAGGTAAAAGATTATTTTTAGACATAGTTTTGGAGCTTAGCAGTTAAGGTGCTTGCTGGCAAAGCCAAAGGACCCAAGTTCCATTCCCCAGTATCCACATAAAGTCAGATACACAAGGTTGTGCATGTATCTGGAGTTCATTTGCAGTGGCTAGAAGCCTTGGCACATCCATTCTCTCTCTATCTGCCTCTCTCTTTCAAACAAATAATAAATAAAATATTAAAGATAATTTTGGTTTATTTGGTTTAGTTTTTATTTTCTTATGGTCCTGGAGTTAGAACCCAGTGCTTCACATATACTGACAAGCACTCTACAACTGAATTATGTCCCTAGCTCAAGACACTGGTTTTAAAATACCACCATACAGATTAATTTTGCAGTGGTGGAATTAGGCATGTCATCATCATCTTAACCAACTAATCAAACTCAGTATATTTACAATAATTCAAAAATGATTACACACATCCAGACAGAAGATGCACTAAAGCAAATTTATCACCTGGGCTGGGGACATGGCTCAGCAGGTAAGAGTGCTTGCCATTCATGCATGAGGACCTGATCATTCACCATGAGTTCGATTTCCAAATACCCACATAAACAGCGGGTATGGCCATGCATGACTGTAGCCACAGTCCTGGAGGGAGCATCAATCAGAAAATCACTGGAAATCCCAAAATGGCAGCTCTTGTACTCAGGGACAGACTCCATGTCAAGGAATACACAGGTGAGTGATAGAGGAGGACAGCCAACGCTCTCCTCTGGCCTCATGTGCATGCAGGGGTGAACATATCTGTACATACATGTGCATACACCATACACACCAAACCAAACATGCATGCCACACACTTGCACTCAAAAAATATCCACAATCTATCCAGTATTCTGGCCAAAATACTTACCCTGAACTTATGGGAAACAGATAAATCTTCACCAGGGAGACTTTTTTACAAGGCAACTGACCTATATCCTCAAAACAGAGTTAATGTCATAAGCAAATTAGCAAGCTTTGATTGGATTTTTGTCAACGAAAACAACTAAATAAGCTGGGCACATGCCTTTAATCCTAGCCCTCGGGAGGCAGAGGTAGGATTGAGTTCAAGGCCACCCTGAGAATACAGAGTGAATTCCAAGGTCAGCCTGAGCCAGTATTTTATAAACTTTAAATTAAAGAAATCAAATTGTAAAAAATTCAGGATTAGACATTGATTGTGATATACCCTTTACCCATATTCATCAATTATTAACATTTACCACCTCTCTTTTATTTTTTTAAATTTTAATTCATATATTTACAAGGAGAGAGAGAGAGAGAGAAAGAGAGAATATGAGTGAGTGAATATGAATGGGCATGCCAGGGCTCTTGCTGCTATAAATGAACTCCAGATGCATGCCTGCATCATTTCATGCATCTGGTTTTACATGGGTCATGAGGATTTGCAAAGAAGTCACTTAAGCACCCAGTAATCTCTCCAGCAACCTCTCTTTTATTTTACTCCCACATATGTATAGATTCTTCTTGTTGCCATTTTGAATCACTTGACAAGAAGTTCAGACATTATGATTACTCACCTGTGAACACTTTAATGTATACACTTGTTCAGTATGACAATCTCTTTTTTTTTCTCCATTTTTATTAATATTTTCCATGATAACAAAAAAAATCCCATGGTATTACCCTCCCCCTTTCCCCATAATCTTCTACTTACTAAAAGATAGACCAAATGGCTGATCCTTCACCAGGCCCTTACAGGGAACACCTGAACCACAAGACACTGGAGAGGGTAAGATTAAGACTAACCTTAGTCTCCTACATCTTCCCTCCCTCACTTCCCCTCTCCCTGTCTCTCTCTCTCTCTTATCTCTAACTCTTGTATATTAGTTATCTTTTTCCTCATTTTCTTAGTGGGCACTGACTGTAACTCCCAGAGCCAGCATGGGGCTATCATCCACAATGAGCTTTTGATCAGAGAGACCTACAAGGTTTCCTAAAAGACAGACAGATTTCTGTCAGAGTACTTGATGACCCACCAAAGGTTAGTGGTAAGACCCTACTGCTGAAGATACCTTATGTGATTGACATGCAAATTAGAATGGCATGGCTGGAAGTTGGATGAGAGTCAGTCCCCAGACAGTCAGCACATCTAGTGCCAGAAGGTGCTACATGGGCGACTGGGGGAAATTGACCAATATCTATCGAAGCAACGCATGGTCTAACCTACTTAGCAGCAAATAACTTATTGTGATGCCCACACAAGTGCAGTGGTGGCACACAGCCATGGTGGGGAACCAACTGCTCTCAATTTGGCTAACTGATCCCCTCACTGGTATGGGACCCATAGTTGGAGCTGGGAAACAAGTCAGAACCATATCCAAACATAAGCCCACTCTCCAGTATCAAGCTACTATCAATTGTGGGCTACAAGAGGGCCTACACCTATTAAATTCTCTATAAAAAAAAAAAAAAAGTAAGGGTTATCTCATTTGTCCTGGTGCTAACTTACTCTCCGTTGGAGAATCTGCTTCTCTTTTTCAGATAGATGTAGACCCTAAGGAGAGAGCCACCCCATCATACCTCAAAAGGGCTCCGGCTGAAACTAAGAAAACTTCGAGAAACAAGCAAGGGGGCTGTTTTTCCTGATGAACCGGACACCAGCACAAGGGGGAAGGAGATCAGCATAGAGAAAAATCAACTCCTACCAAATCAGAGAGCCAGAGCCTCAGAGGCCCTCAACACCTCATCACTGAAGCAGACCAAAAATGAACCCAACATGGCTCAGGGAAATTTTGCGGAAGAGGGGGCGGAAAGAATGTCAGAGTCACATGTTGGGTCATGATATGCAGAGACATTTAGCTTACCCATAACTGTGGGCTAACTCCACAATGCATGACCCGTATACCTCAACAAGGAGGGGCCAAGGGGAGGGGGTAGGTCACGGATGAGCCTAATAATGGTACCAAACTGACTGTACTTGCTGAATACAGAACTGACTAATAAAAAAAAAAAAAAGAAGCAGCAAGAAATTAAAAAATAAAAATAAAAACAAAGATCACGTTTAACTAAAAAAAAAAAAAAAAAAAAAAGGTGGGAAGCCTCATAACAAAGATATGTATATAACATGTTAATCAATTTTATATTGATCAAATCCAACCTGCAGCAGAATACCACCCAAATGTAATGATTCTAGTCCTTAACAACTGAAAAACATATCACTACTCTAAAGGAACAATTCTCATAGTAAGATTTAAGGGTTACTGTTGAGTCTAGATACTGAGTGGGTCACTGACAACCTGCTAAGATTCCATATGCTTCAGCCACATGGTGGATACAATGGAAGACTAAACTAATGGGACCCTGAAGTCCACTCCTTTGGGAAATGCTGTTTCATTAGAAATTGATATGATTCTGCTAAGATGTCTCTCTTCCTTTGCCCTCAGCCATACTTTTTAAATTGAATTTCTTCCTCATAAGAATAGATACATTATTTATGATGTCATAACAAATACACAATCTCTTCTCTGCTACTTTTATAAAAGAATAGGATCACGGGTATTTTTAAGGTCCTTAAATCTTATAAAACCAAAATTCAGAATGTTTTAAAAACATTTCTATCTCAAGAAGTTGTAAATTCTTTAATAAAATTTTAATAAATAGTTTGGAATGAATTATTTGTATCATTATTAAAATACCATTTTGAAAATCTGCCAAAGAATTTTGAAACTTCATATGCATCTGAGTTTTAGTTCTCTACACATTTTCATAGATCACATGTTCAAATATTAAGGAACCAATATATACCCCACAAAGTTTACACAGTAGGAAAAACCAGTGTGAAATTAATGAGAATCAAACATGCTATTGGTGTGTGGGCTGGAGAGATGGATCAATGGTTAAGGTGCTTGCTTGCAAAGTGGGTTTGATGCATCAGCACCCACGTAATATGCTAAGCATGCTTGCCCTGACACTAGGGCTTTTCCACCTTCTTCTCAATAAATCTCCCTTGCCTAAAAAAAATAAATAAATAAACCATACTATTTGCTCCTAGCCAGGATAGATCCATAGTGATTCTGTAATCTTTTCCAGTTATTCTTCTCTTTCTCTTATGTTTGCAAAATTTCATATCTGCAGTGTTATCATACTCTTTAGAGTAAATGTTTTAATTATGCTAATATATTAAAGTTACAATTCTTCATGTGCAACAGTTCTGGTTCTCAAAACCCATTCTCTAGTCCCTAAGAGCTTGAAAACATCTCAGCATTCCAGCAGCATGGGGATGGTTGCCCACGATCACCTCTGACGGTGAAGCATGCTTTCTCCAGTTCAATTCTGTGACCCTTTCTTTTCAGTCTAGTTAGCCAGGACCTTCTATGAGTACTGCCAAATAGGAAATTACCACAAAGACAAGTGGAAGGAAGAAAAACATTTTTAAAATAAATTCACACACCACCTGCAATTCGGATAAATACCTTGCTTTCAGAGTGTGCAGGCATTTTGAGGTTTGCTTCAAATCAATCGTCCTGCAACTACCATCCCCCCAGCCCCAGGGATTGGTGCTCCCTTTACAGCTCAGTAATCAAATAGCTTTGACTGGCCCATGTCTGCTTTTGTCCACTTCTGACCTCCATGTTTCTGTGAGGGACATCTTTGTCTCAATTTTCTTTGGTCACTGAGTTCATGTACCTCAATAGGCCAAGTCTTGCAGTCCATTAACGAGAATTCTCAGCTCAGCCCTGGGCCACCCAGAAACCCTGGTTGCATGTTCTTGCTGAAAGGCTTCACTGGTGGCCCATTCAAATGTGCTAATGTCAGAAAAAGGGTTGAATGGGCCGCCAATGTACACCATTGCAGAGGCAAAGTGACTGCGGCTTCCAACAAAGCTTCCCCTGTGGCGATGTTAAGCAGAGTTATCAATGGTGCAGAGGCCGAGCAGGGACTAATGCTCCAATCATGCCATCAATAGGTGGCATAGATGCAACCACTTCGACACGAAATCACAGCTCACTGAAATTCCATCCCCTTCAGCTTCCCTCCTCCAGAAGAATGTGGAGCCAAGCCTGCTCTCTAGATCTGGGCAGGCCCCTTTGAATGGGCATGTGCAAGACAGAGCAGGTGGGAGAGGAAGTGGATGTTATTTTTTTCCAATTTTTTCTAAATTTACATCTCCACTTGAGAAGCTTTCTTAAAGTCCTTTTGTTTCCTCATGGATGAGCAGAAGCCAAGAAAACATTTTCTCAGAGCTCACCCTCAAAGCACTAAAAAGGCCATTTAGCTCAGCAAAGCATATTGTGACCATGACAATCAAATGTCACATTATGGTCCCAAGTTGCTAATTTAAAAAAAAAAGAACATCTCAAGTTGCAACTAAATTGTGAAGGAATGCTGACTGTGAAGTAGAATTCCCAAAAAGTGCTGCAGCTGCTTCCAACAAGGCTGAAAGGACTGACAGAACTCCTGTGATCATGGGAGGTGGGATGCTGTAGGATCAGAGCCTGCTTACCTTGGGAAACCTTTAGCTCCTTTTTTTTTTTTTTTTTTTTTTAATTTTTTTTTTGTTTATTTTTATTTATTTGAAAGTGACAGACAGAGAAAGAGGCAGACAGAGAGAGAGAGAGAAAGAGAGAGAGAGAATGGGCGTGCCAGGGCCTCCAGCCACTGTAAACGAACTCCAGATGCGTGCGCCCCCTTGTGCATCTGGCTAACGTGGGTCCTGGGGAATCGAGCCTCGAACCGGGGTCCTTAGGCTTCACAGGCAAGCGCTTAACCGCTAAGCCATCTCTCCAGCCCACCTTTAGCTCCTTAATAGCCATTTATTGTCCACCTCTGTGGTCTGACCTAACATCCTAGTGACTTTGAGGAGATCAGGTGAAGTCTTTTTGGAATGTACTGTGGTGGTTTGAATAGAATAGATGACCCCCAATATATTCAGTTGTGTGTTTGTAGTTTGCATCTGCAGCCACCTGGCTGGAGTCAGTACCATTGTGTGGATCTTAAGGTGTGGTGGTGGGTTTCAGATTTCAATCTAAAGATATGCAAAGTGTGCCTAGCTGGAGTTCCTGTAGTGTGCTGTGGCTTTTGACCTTTAGGCTTGTGCTTCTCTTTCTCTGCTTGGTCCTGTGAAAGCAGGCCAGCTTCTTCTGCTATTATGGTACTTCCCCCTGGATCTGTAAGCTTCAATAAATCCCTTCCTCCATAACTGTGTCTGGTCTGGAAGTTCATCTCAGTGAACCCGAAGTTGTCTGCTACATATACTAACAGACCACCAGCTTCCACCCACCCAAAAGCTAAGAATGTCATCAGGTAATATCTAACGCCCATAACAGAGATTTCCCCACTATGCTGTTACCTGCCTACCAGATGATTCATTCTACCACTGTGTTTAAAAAGTGCCTTGGGACCAAAGAGATGGCTTAGCAGTTAAGGAACTTGCCTGCAAAGCTAAAGGATTCAGGTTTGATTCCCCAGGACCCACATAAGCCAGATGCACAAGGTGGCACATGCATCTGGAGTTCATTTGCAGTGGGTGGAGGCCTTGGCATGCCCATTATCTCTCTCTCTCTTCCCCCCCTCTCTTAAATAAATAACAATATAAAAATAATTTTTTAAGTGCCTTGGAGTCGGATATGGTGGCACACGCCTTTAATCCCAACACTCAGGAGGCAGAGATAGGAGGATCACTGAAAGTTCAAGGGTACCCTGAGACTACATAGTAAATTCCAGCTCAGCTTTAGTTAGAGTAAGACTCTACCTTGAAGAAAAAAAAAAGTACCTTGGTTTATGACTCTTGTTCTACTACTATAAGACCTTCATGAAATTGTTCACATATTGGAACACAGAATTTAGGAATCTATGTTCCTGGACCTTGGTCACTCATAACTTGCTTCCAGAATAAACTATCCCTTGTCCCCTTTGAGGTGAGAGCTGTGTGTTTTGTGTCAATTTGACCAAAGCAATTCCTCAGCCTCTCTCCACCCAAGCAGAGTAAATAAAGAGGATGCAACAGGCCTCAACTTTTCCTTCTAAACTGCTATTTTTAGAAAGGATAAAGGGGAACCAACAAGTCAAGATTTTCAAAAATACCTTTAAATTTACCTTAAGACCCTTAGATTTCTGAGTAATCTATAAATACTTAGTATTTCCATATAGAATACCCCAAAATTATAGTAACACTATCATCATCTGTTTCCTGTTGCCACTGTTGAATGCCAGAGACTGGACAATTTATAAGTATTACTTTAGCTGAGCATAATAATTCCAACCTTTGGGAAAGGGAGGCAGGATGATCCACAGTTCAAGTTTATCCTCTGCATAGCAAGTTCAAGGCCAGCCTAAGCTACATGAGGCCCTGTCTCAAAAGAAAAATATCAAATAGATACCATACACACACACATATATGTGTGTATATACATGTACATATGTATATATATACACATGTACATATATATATATATATATATATATATATATATATATATACACACTAGGAATTCCAAAAGCATGATCTGTGGTAGTTTGAATGAGATGCCCCATAGGTTCATTATATTTTGATTACTTAGTTCTCAGCTGGTGGCAATTCAGGAAAGTAGTGGAACTTTGGGGAAGTCGAAACTTGCTAGAGGAAGTGTGTTTCTAGGCGTGACCTGTGTGTTAATCTAGCACAGCCCCAAGCCCAGTACTTAGACTACTTTCTCCCAGCTGCTGTGACAAGATGTGATGCCCTGCTGTGTTGCTCGTACCATACTTGCCCCTCCATGGTGACGTTTCCCTTGAAACTGTAAACTGAAATAAAACGTCTTCCCATAAGCTGCTTATGGCTAGGTGTTTTGTCCCAGCAATGAGGAGGTGACTGCTACAATAGCACTGGCTTCGATTCAGCAGCACCTCAGGACCTTCTTGTAGCACCATTTCAAGACAAAAGAAAGGCATCACATGGGGAGACACCATGCATGCTGACTTAGGTTTCTCTTAAAAAACCACTAAAGGGCTGGGGAAATGGCTTAGTGGTTAAGGTGTTTGTCTGCAAAGCCTAAGGACCCCAGTTCAATTTTCCCAGGACCCATATAAGCCAGATGCACAAGGCGGCACATGTGTCTGTAGTTTGTTTGCAGTGGCTGGAGGCCCTGGCACACCCATTCTCTCTCTCAGCCTCCTCTTATCTCTCTCAAATAAATAAAATATTTTTTAAAACCACTAAAGCATTGTAAAATTGGCTAAGGTCTATAAAAAGGCAGACATAAACAGTAAAAGTCTGGAGTTCATTTTCAGTGGCTAAAGGCCCTGGTGCACCCATTCTCTCTCTCTCTCTCTCTCTCCCTCCCTGCCTCTTTCTCTCTCAAATAAATAAAATTTTAAGAATTTAAATTTAAATTTAAAAAAAGAAAGCACAGAAGCAGAAGCAGCCAGCTCTACCACTCAATGACCTTTGATGTCACACACTCAGTATCCCCAGTGGAGAACATGACACCTCACTTAGTAAAGAAACGTGCTGCTCATGGAGAGGAATGAATGACGACCATCAATGCCTGCCCCAAAGAACCCCGAAACTTTCCCTTCTTGCCATCCAATCAACAAGTAGCCCCTCACTTCCTATGACTTGCACCTCTACACTGAACTGGGAAACAAAATTGGAGCTGTGTTTAGTTCCTGACTTCCTGGCCTTGACCACAGTAAAGCTTTCTGGTTCTCCAAAAGCCTAGTACCAGGACTGGGAAGATTGTTCAGTGGTTAAAGACACTTGCTTGCAAAGATGTTCATTTGCAGCAGCAAGAGGCCCTGGTGAACCTACACAAGCATATACACACACACACACACACACACAAATAAATAAATGATTTTTTAATTCCAGTGCCATAGTAGTAACTTCTATGTATGTTAGGCTTTGGGTTATTGCTCAGTATCAATGTGGGTCCCACCTTGTAATCTCATTTAATCCTAATTACTTCCTGAAGGCCCACCTCGAAACCACTAATATTAGATTTTAGAAATTAAGTTTTCAGCACATGAATACTGAATGACATGCTCAAACCATAGCACTATTCCTCACTATTCCTCAAACTTGATTCCAATATAAAAAAGAAAAACAAAAAAGTACTACTGCCTCTTGATTCCTAATCCTTTAAGTGACAGTGATGGGTCACGGTGCCAGACCTTGTTCTTGAAAACCTGTCTGGCTACTCACTACAAGCCCCTGTACACAGAAGGTAGTTCTTCAGCTCCCTCAAAACTATTCTCCATGAAAAAACAGTAGAAGATCCCACAAACTCAGCTAATGTTTAAAGCTGAAATGTTGTTGAAGGACAAAAACCAAAGCACACAGTATGTGCACACACAGCAGAGCTCTAACCATTCAGACACTATTTTTAAATATTCTAAAATTCTAAAACTGGGAAATTCCAGACTAAAGTGTACAGCCTAAGAACGTTTTTTAGGTGTAGTTTCTGTGGAAGGAACTTCCTAGGTCCTACGATGTCTCTGATCCCTGTAGAGGGGCTTGCCTGGGGCCTTCTGACATCTAGTCATCCAGGCAGCTGTGGCACAGAGCAGCTTGCTCCAAAATCATCCTTTGAGCATTCCAGGTGACACGTGACTCCCTTCACTCTTGTTGCTCATGCATGCTAAAAGCTTGTGGCGAATAATAATAAAACCAGCAGTTCTCAGGTCCCAGAGAGAAGGTCGCAAGTGTCCCAGAGCTGGTAACCAGCCCTAAGACTCCTCACCTGTCTCTGCAGCTGCCCCTTCACTGTGCCCCACCTGCTGGTTTCAGTAAGTTTTTGCTTTTTGCCTCAAGCCAGGTCAATTATAAATCAAATAAAGAAAGCCTTGTGAATTACTTATGATTCTTATTTAGTTTAAAATATATGTCTTCTCTTTGTTGTGTTTTTGCCACTTGTCTGTTTGCTCATTTGACTGCTTGTTTGTTAACATTGTCTCACTGTGTAGGCCAGGCTGGCCTCGAACTCACAATCTTCCTGCCTCAGCCTAACAAGGGCTAGGATTATAGGCATATGTGGCTTCAAATTCGTCTCTTATTCCTAATCTTCCATAATGGACATGGATTATTCTTATATCCAAGAAAGAGTTATATTAAAAAATAACAGTTAATCCTCAATATCCTGTTACTCAGGTATAACAATGTGTCTCCAATATCCTAAGAAAAGTAAATATTTGCATGATATGCTAGAAAAATAACTGGCTCAGGCTGGAGAGGGGTCTCAGTGGTTAAAGATGCTTGCTTGAAAAGTCTAACAGCCCAGGTTTGATTCCCCAATCCCCATATAAAACCAGATACACAAAGTGGAGCATGTGTCTGGAGTTTGTTTGCCGTGGCAAGAGGCTCTGGCATTCCCTCTCTCTCTCATTCTCTCTCTAATACACACACACACACACACACACACACACACACAAACACACACACACAAATTATTTTTACTTTACTGCAAGTAGAGAGAGGTAGAAGAGAGACAGACAGAGAGAATGGAAGCACCAGGGCCTCTAGCCACTGCAGATAGATGCTAGATGCATGTGACACTTTGAGCATCTGGCTTTTCATGGGCACTGGGGAATCAAACTCAGGTCATTAGGCTTTGCAGGCAAGTGCCTTAACTGCTGAGCCATCTCTCCAGCCCTTAAGTATATTTTTTTTGTTGTTCATTTTTTTTTATTTATTTGAGAGCAACAGACAGAGAGAGAAAGAGGCAGAGAGAGAGAGAGAGAGAGAGAGAGGGAGGGAGAGAATGGGCGCGCCAGGGCTTCCAGCCACTGAAAATGAACTCCAGACGTGTGTGCCCCCTTGTGCATCTGGCTAATGTGGGTCCTGGGGAATTGAGCCTCGAACCAGGGTCCTTAGGCTTCATAGGCAAGCGCTTAACTGCTAAGCCATCTCTCCAGCCCAAGTATATTTTTTTAAAAACAAAAAAATAACTGCTGTTGCAATTAGCTTTTTGTTGCTGGGACAGCCAACCAGAAACAGTTTATAGGAGGAAACGGTTTAATTCAGGCTTACAAATTCCAGGGGAACACCATCAGTGACAGAAGCTGGTTCCCTTCCATAGATCCAAACAGAAAGACCAACAAACAGCCAATAAACACCAATAAGCATGAACAACCTGAACTCCAAATTGCTTTCCACACACCTTAGGGCTGAACTCAGATTTGCCCAGGGTGACACACCCCCTGTAGCAGGGATCCGCATGCTAGGGGCTCAAGTTGCCAGCTCAATTTTAATAGAACACCTGAGTCTACAGGGTCATACATTCAAATTATCACATTCAAACTACCACAACTGGCCAATTATTAAAAACAAAATTCAGTGCTGGAGAGATGGCTTAGCAGTTAAGGCATTTGCCTGCAAAGCTAAAGGATCCTGGTTTGATTCTCCAGGACTCACGTAAGCCAGATGAACAAAGGGGCATGTGCATCTGGAGTTCACTTGCAGTGTCTGGATGCCCTGGTGTTCCCATTCTCTCTCTCTCTCTCTCTCTCTCTCTCTCTCTCTTTCTCTCTTTCAAAAAAAAAGTAGATAAATAAAATATATTTTTAAAAATTCAAGTTAGTCAATCAGAAAAAATCTTTTTCCTCTTTCCATAATTTCTTTCTCATTATCACACTTCACCCAAAGCTACTTAAGATGTAACTTAAATTTTTTAATTCTGTGGTTTTTCATAGGAACTGATATCAGTAGAGTCCTTGCTCCTTTAACTGGATAATATTTGTGGGTACTTTTTTAGGTCTTGGATCAGGAAACTAACACCAGGTGGGACCATAGGTAGCCCATCTGGATTCTTATATATTTCTGTAGGTGAAGAGATAATTTTTCCTCACATATCTCATGTTCATGACTGAGTTCCCCATAAAAATTCAAGAGAAAATCATACAAATTTATTCACCAAAAATTTTACATGACAGGGGAAATGAAAACTCAAAGCATCAAGTCAACCTGTCTATTTTAATATAGATTTTTGAAGATATAGATACTCATGGAGAAATACAACTCGATTAAAAGGCATGGTCTGATATATTGAAGATGGTGTTTAGGGTTAGAGAGATGGCTTAGCAGTTAAGGAGTTTGCGTACAAAGCCAAAGGACCTCAGTTTGATTCCCCAGTACCCACGTAAGGCAAGATGCACAAAGTGGCACATGCATCTGAAGTTCATTTGCAGTGGCTGGAGTACTTGAAATGTGCTCTCTCTCACTCTCTCTCTCGCTCTCTCTCTCTCTCTCTCTCTCTCTCGCTCTCTCTCTAATAAATAAATAAATAAGTTTAAGAAAAAAAGATGGTGTTTAGCACCTCCTATTCGTTCAGATTCTTCTCTGACCTTGTGTCTTCCAAAGCAGGACAGTCTTTTCCTCAGGCATGGGAGAGCCCCTCAACTAAGGGGCTTACAATCTGCTCCACAGTGAGGTCAGAGAATCCTTCCAGGATTTTTGTTGTTGTTGTTGTTGTTGTTTGAGGTTAGGTCTCACTCTAGCCCAGGCTGACCTGGAATTCACTATGTAACCTCAGGCTGGCCTCGAATTCACAGCAATCCTCCTACCTCTTCCTCCCAAGTGCTGGGATTAAAGGCATGCGTACCCCCGCCCAGCTTCTTCTGGGTTTTATGATCTGTTCCAGGGGAGAAACGCCAGGAGAATGTGAGGACAAACTCTCCTATCTCTGGTGGAATCGCAGACACTAAGATGCCATAGTTTGGGGTATACTGACTACATTAATGGTAAATAAAGAAGGAGTGGTCCCTTTTTTAAAAATAAACATAGCTAGGGGCTGGGGACACAGCTCAGCCAGCAAAGGACTTCTCTCACAAGCATGAGGACCAGAGCTCTTTCTCACAGTTCCCACGTAAAAATCCCACACCTAGTCATGTTCGCAGATCTCAACATGGGAAAGTGAAGACGTGACACTCCCTGGGATCACTGGCCATCCAGTCTAGCTTAACTGCCAGTGAAAAACCCCGGGTCACAAAAAGAAAAAGAAAAAAAAAGGTGGACTGCGTTCCTGAAGATAACTCTAGAGGTTGTCCTGTGACCTCCACACAATATGCAAAAAAAAAAAAAAAAAAAAAAAAAAACCAAGTAAATCATAAATAGTAAGTGATAAAAATCAGGCCAGGTTAGCACCCAGTCACCAAGCTTGTATTATTACTCGTCTATTTTTTTTGTGTGTGTGTGCAGTAGAGGACCTTAAACTGCGTTATTAAATGATGCTATAGATTTTACTTTCTTCACTGGATTCTGAAGAAACTCCCCCAAAATGCCAAGGAAGAGTGAGCAAAGCCTACAGCGGTCTCTGTTTACAATCCCATCCCTCTCCTGCTGTCCCTCCCCCAACTGTCCCAACTTTGCTTTGGATAGCATCCTTGACTTCAGAAAAGTTAGGCCGTGCCACAAATGTCTTTTCTTTCTCTAAGGCAGGCTAATAGAGATAATGGGACCTGTGAGAGAGAAGAAGTCAAAGAAAGGATGAGATAGATGCCTTTGGATACTCAAAGGAATTATTGACAAGGCTTACCAGACTCAAGCTAACAAAAAGAAAAAGAAAAATGAAAAGCCAGTGAGGTCGGTCTACTAGATCCTTTGTGCAATCAAGTGAAGTAAACTGACAGCTTTGGGGGGACTTCAGAAGGTGGTATTGGAAAAGGAGGTAATTTTTTAAATCCTCCTTAGGACATTAATTGAAGACTCTACAGAAGTTTTTCAGATACTTACTTGAAAGTATTACTTGAGACTACACCCAAGAAAAACTGTTAATGTTCTCTCACTGAACAGAAATGGAACAAGAAATGAATTACAGTTAAGTGAGGGAAAACCAATACCAATCACTTCATGGTGGTTAGAAAGCCAAGCATGTAAATGCAGCTGTGTAAGAAATCAGAAAGGACTTAGCAGAAATCCCTTTTTTTCACCAACTTATATTTTTCACTAGATATAGAAAAAAGACAAAGTTAATCTCCAATTTCCCTAACTTCAGGAACAATTCTTTACAAGATTCTTTTGAAGTTTTCAGACACTTTCTGTGCATGAATTATCACACACAGGGATGTGAGGCTGAGAGCATATTGACTGCCCATCATCAAGAAACAATCTCCTCAGAGCAAAAATCTGCTTCAGTAGGAAATGGAGAGATGGCCCAGTGGTTAAGACACATGCCTGTGAAGCATAAGGACCTAGGTTTGATTCTCCAGGACCCATGTAAGCCAGATTGCACAAGGTGGTGCATGCATCTGGAATTTGTTTGCAGTAGCTAGAGGCACTGGCATACCCATTCTCTCTCTCTCTCTCTCTCTCTCTCTCTCTCTCTCATAAAAAAAAAAAAAAAAAGACCAGTCTGTTGGGCTTGCCTCAAAAAGAAAATGCTCTAGTAATCATATGACTTAATGCTCAGTGACTCTTACTCTTGTTGGTTCTAACTAAAAAAAAAAAAAAAATCATTCAAGCTAGGTGATACATGCCCAACTACTCAGGATGCTGAAACAGGAGGATTGGACATTCAAGATTGACTTGAGCAACACAGTGAGATTCCAGTTTTAAATAAAAAATAAAAATTCACTCAAACTTAACATCTTCTTTCTATAAAATGACTGAACTGGGAAGTTAGAACACAGAAAGTTTCCAACTATGAATTAACTATAACCTTGGTTCTAATTCCTCTTCTTTCACTACAGTGCTTGGTGATGGTGGTGAAGGCTGTTTGATCATCCTTCACATAAGCAGCCCTGTTCAGAAAGCAAAAATGGATTAATATTGATTCCAAAACATAAAACTAGCTGAGATACATCTGAGGCATCAATACAAGACACATGGTGAACATTCACCTGTGCGTGAGGTCATTATGGAGCTATTATTACCCAAAAAAGTGTTCTATGCATGAGAAAGACTGCATTATACTTTTTACCTTTCCTCCTTTCAACTCTAGGCTGGAATTAGCTTGTCTTTCTATAAATCTACTCTTAAGAGGAAAATCCTTTCATTGACAGAAAATCTTGCTCCAAGTATCCCACACTCAGCTGCTGGATAAAAAGAAGTAGCTAGAAAAAGATGCAAAGACAGTATTTTAGTTCAATACAGCTAATTCCAGATATGCACATGGGTGGATTTGTATCACAAAACAGCAGCATTCTATAGAAGATAAGGGTTCGTTCCCCCCTCCCCCCCATGGAATAACTTCCCTTCTGCCTCCCAAGCTTCCCAACAAGCATCTAGCTTTGTTTTCTTCTCCAACAAATGGCATTTACATAGGAGAATCACTTTTAGCAAGACATACAGAGTGTGGTTTTTAAAAGCAAGCATCAGGTAAAGTAATTTATTGAACACAGATTTTTGTCTTTAAGAAAGAAAAAGTCAATTATGCCAAGATCCCTAGCAAACCTGCCATCTGGTGACATGCTGCATGTCTCTCTGTACCTCTAGAGCTTTTGATAAGCTATAGTTGCCATCTTCTTGGGCTTCCTTTGAAGTTGTAATGTTTTTGCACTTCAAAGAGGTGCCAAGACAATAGTAGGGATGAAGAGAGTGGTCCTCTTCCCCAATCCAGAAAATGTTAGATATATGTTATGAGTCTAAATGGTTTTCTATTCCATTGTCAAAATCTTCTGTCACCAAAGAATTAAAAACAGCTAGAGCACAGTCGGTTGCATTTACATACTCTATTAGTGAAAGGCATAAAACAATGAGCAATGAAATCATTATGCCAATTGGTTAGTCTATACCTGTATCATGAACATGACAGAAATATATAGCAGGTCCTCTAATGAAATTGCTTCATATCTAATACTGCCTTCCTTTCCTGTGTCATTCTAAAGAATCTTTACCATCATCAAATGAGCCTCCTGTTCTTTACAGTTCTATAGACAGGAGTTGCATAGTTCCTGGCTAACTATGTAATAAATCAAAATTTCTAAAAAAGATTTATACAGACCCCCCCCAAAATCAATAAATTGGTTTCACTCTTTAGTACATTTTTTCTACATAAAAAAGGCCTGATAAAGTTTTCAGTCTTTTAAAGGCTTAAAAGGCAAGCAGCAGCCTAAAAGAAAGCCAACAGGCAGGTCTTAACAAAACCATGCAGACCCCAGCAGACAGTAAGCAAATACTTTGCTTCTGTCCTCTAGTCCCTTTTTGTTTGGTTACCATGGTGACCTGTTTTGTGGGGGTAACTGGGAATGTATAAGAATTTGCTGCAATTAGATGCTGGTGTCCTATTGGCCAGTATGATAGAGAGTAGTAAAACCAAAAAGAAGTGAAAGAGAAGGGAAAACACTAGTGAATGTGGACAAATCCAACATGTTCTTTGGGAACTAAAGAAAAGAAAAAATTTAAGCCTCATTATCTTTCTAAACTATTTGCAAATGTTTCCATATCTTCCAGGCTGAGATTACATTCCATATCCTATAGCCTATGATTTCTCATCTTCTTGACCTTCTAAACTACTCCTTAGCTACAGCACATATGCTATACTTCACCTCACTTTTCTGCTCTATAAGTTTTTAGGATAAATTTTATCACCTTAGGAGACTGCAAAAATCTTTCATAATAGGAACAGCATCTTCTATTGTGGAGACAGCATGGTAAAATGGAGAAACCCTGGAGGTGGAATTAAATGCAATTAAATGTGGTCTTGATCCTGAAACCAATGAGATGTGTAGCATTTAGATAAATCTTGTTAACCTCACCGAGCCTTGGGTTCCATATTATAAGACTCATGCCCAGGGCTGGAGGGATGGATGAGTGGTTAAGGCACTTGCCTGCAAAGCCAAAAGACCCAGGTTCACACATCACCCCAGGACCCACATTAGCCAGATGCACAAGATGGCACATGCATCTGGAGTTTGTTTGCAGCAGCTGAAGGCCCTGGCACCCCATTCTCTCTCTCTCGCTCTCTCTTATAAATAAATAAATAAGTTTTTTATTTTAAAATATATATATAAAGATTCATGCCCATTTATAGATGTTATAATTAAGCCAGATGCCCAAACTGTAATACTCAAGAGGATCATTGAGGCAGGAGGATCACAAGTTCAAGGCCAGCCTCGACTGCATTGTGAAAGTCTATCTAAAACAAAAAACAAGTGTTCTCATTATTTTATACTGTCTGACATGTTTGCTATTTGTACCCTCAACTAAGTTCAATTGATATTTTTCAATTTTTATGTGAGGCAATGCTACATATATGGAAGAGTAAGGGAATTCTTATACCCAGGAGATAGTGTCACTTTTTTCTGGGTTTTTCGGGCTCTCAGTGTTAAATTCATGCTTAGGCAAGTTGAAGACTGACTGTTCCTAAGCTAAACAGAGGCAAGTTAGATGCCTGTAGTTGTACTCATAAAGAAAAGGAAGTAATAGCATCAGTACTTGCTTAAAAACCTGCTTAGTTTCAGTACTACATAACTCATGAGAAAGCAAAGTGGTGCTACTCTTCTGTGTCTACTAGATTCAAAGACTCAGAAGGACAGAGAAGTTGTTTACTTCAAGCAGCTTCATCACTTTTCTTTCAAACAATATCTACTAAAGTTTAGGCTGTATCACTAGACATATTAAATGGATTCAAATCTGAGTTCCACAATTTACAATCCAAAGATTATCTAAATTCTCATCCACTCACCATAATCATTCCTTATGCTTTAAGCCATGTCAGCCTATTACTTTATCTTAACAACTAAGGCTCTTCCAATACCTCCAGGAGCAAGGAACTTACCATATTCCAAAGCCATACATCCCACGTTGAGGCAGCTCTACTTGTTAGATAATTCTTGCCTATATTAAAACCAAATCCCTCTTGCTAGTTATTCTACACATTGGCCCCAGGCTGGAATTGCTCTGCTAGCAGTGTTTAGAATTATTTTTCTCGAATACATGTCAGTTCTCTAAGTCCTTCAAATGACACAAGCCTTTTCTCTGACTGACCAATGTAATGTTACCTTGCTAATTATTCAAACAGCACAATTACTTTCCTGATTGAGGCTAAATGCGGGAGACACAGTGATAAATCAGACATCTTTGCTTATAAGGAGTCAGTGTTCTACAGGAGGAGCTGAAAATGCTAGTAGATATATTCAATGAAATGGTGAATAGAGGGCTGGAGAGATGGCTCAGCAGTTAAGGCACTTGTCTGCAAAGCCAAAGGACCCAGACTCAATTCCCCAGTATCTATGTAAAGCCAGATGCACAACATGACATATGCATCTGGAGTTTGTTTGCAGTGGCTGAAGGCCTTGGTACACCCATTCTGTCTTTCTCTCTTCTCTCTCTTTCTCCTTGCAAATGAATAAAAATATTTTTTCAGGGCTGGAGAGACAGCTTAGCGGTTAAGTGCTTGCCTATGAAGCCTAAGGACCCCAGTTCGAGCCTCGATTCCCCAGGACCCACGTTAGCCAGATGCACAAGAGGGCACACGCATCTGGAGTTGGTTTGCAGTGGCTGGAGGCCCTGATGTGCGCTCTCTCTCTCTCTCTCTCTCTCTCTCTCCCTCTGACTCCTTCTCTCTCTATCACTCTCAACTAAATAAATAAAAATGAACAAAATGTTTTAAAAAATATTTTTTTTCAGAGCTGGAGAGATGGCTTAGTGGTTAAGGCAGCTGCCTGCAAAGCCTAAGGACCCAGGTTCGACTCCCCAGCACCCATGTAAGCCAGATGCATGAGGTGCTGCATGTGTCTATAGTTTGTTGGCAGTGGCTATAGGTCCTGGTATGCCCATTCTCTCTCTATCCCACCCCCAATAAATAAATTAAGTTAAATATTTTAAAAATATTTTTTAAAAAGTGAATGGACAAGGCTAAGATTAAAGAATATAGTGCTGATACAAAAAGTGTCTTCAGTTCTCCCTAGAGAGTGGAAAAGGAGCACCCAGCATTGTTAGAGGTGTCACCAGGCACTGGCAAAGAATATTCTGGGCTGGAGATAGTGATACAATACTATGCTAGCACTCAGGAGGCTGACAGGAAGATCATGAATTTAAAGCTAGAATGAGCTATGTAATAAGACCCTCTCTCAAAATAAATAATAATGATAATAAATAATTGTGATGATAATGAAAGAAAAGGAAAAGAAAGCATATTAAAAAGTATATAAAAGAACAATAGTATAAGTAAAAACTCAACCTGGTAAATCCAAACAAATTCAGAAGATTCATTATGGGCCAGGGAGATGGCCCTGTGGGTAAAATGCTTTCTGTGCAAGCATGAGGACCTGAGTTCAGATCCCAGAGTCAACATAAGGCTGGACACAGTCGTGTAAGCATGTAATCCCAGCATTCCTAGGGCAAGATGGGAGACAGAGACAGGAGAATGCCAGAAGCTCGTCTAGCCTGGCTTGCACGGCAGTGAACAACAAGAGACCCTGCCTCACTCAAGTGCAAGGCAAGGATCAACAAACAAGACCGATGTCAGACCTCCACACACACACACTGTGGCACATGGATACACACAACGGAGAGAGAGAGATTCATTAAAACTGAAATGTTCAACCAGGCAAACTGAGGTGGGAGAAGTAGACAAGGACCATACAATAGAGGTCTGTGTTTGCCATACTAAGGCAATTGAATCTTTTCCTGTTGTCTACTGGTCTCCAAACCGAGGTGCACAAACCTCAGGGGTTGTACAAGCAATTCACTGGGGGTAAACTATTAGAACTGCTATCATATGTTATCTTACTTTATTTTAAAAATTTAAGCTTCACAAGCCAGGCATGGTGGCAAACGCCTTTAATCCCAGCACTTGGGAGGCAGAGGTAAGTGGATCGCCATGAGTTCGAGGCCACCCTGAGATTACATACTGAATTCCAGGTCAGCCTGGACTAGAGTCAAATCCTTACTCGAAAAACCAAAAAAAAAAAAAATTAAGCTTCACTAACATTCTGTTTTCATTGGCACTGGAAACCTCAGTAGGTGTGAATGTCAAACTATTATATGTCACATACAGTACAGAAACAATCCTACTAGAAAAATGGGACTTCCACAAAGTGGAAGGCAAGGCCATTGTCATCACCCTGCTGGTCATTTATCATCAGCATACTATGCTGCATTTGATTGTATTCGGGCATATGGATTATGTGACATAGTTTTAACTAAACACTCTTCCAAATTAAAAAAAGGGCTTCCAAAGAACTCTTCAAAGAAATGTCAAGCAGAATAAAAATGAAATAGGGTAAGCACAATGGGAACTACAAGAAAGGGCACAGTTAATCCTCTGCTCATTGTATCATCTCCATACCAGATACAGTTAAGAGCTGTTAAATAATTGACCACAATTATTCATATGAATAAGAATAAAATGTGGGCTTACATCACAAAATTTACTGAATTTAATAAAGATTAAAAAGTAGGGCTGGAGGGATGGCTTAGCAGTTAAGATGCTTGCCTGAGAAGCCTAAGGATCCAGATTCAATTTCCCGGTACCCACGTAAGCCAGATGCACAAGGGGGCACAGGCATCTGGAGTTCATTTGCAGTGGCTGGAGGCCCTAGCATGCCTATTCTCTCTTTCTCTAGCTGCCTCTTCTTCTCTCACTCTCTGTCAAATAAATAATAAAATATCTGGGCTGGAGAGATGGCTTAGCGGTTAAGCGCTTGCCTGTGAAGCCTAAGGACCCCTGTTCAAGGCTCATTCGTTTGCAGTGGCCAGAGGCCCTGGTATGCCCATTCTCTCTCTCTCTCTCTCTCTCTCTCTCTCTCTCTCTCTTTCTCTCTGCCTCTTTCTCTGTCACTTTCAAATAAAATAATTTTAAAAAATCTTTAAAGTATTTTTATAGGGTTGTTATTTAATAGTAAAACAACATCCATGACATCTGTTGAAAGTACTTGTCCTGCACTGGAGGGTGTAACTCAACATACAGAACATGCCTAGTATTCATGAAACCCTGGTTTTAATCCCCAGCACCAGAAATTTCTCGTCTGCCTTAGGAAATGTGAACAAAAATGTTCTTGCTGAAGAGTGTCATAGCATATGGTAAGTGGCCCCTCCCACATTCTCTGTGCATAGCTTCCCTGTGCTGTACAGGTGTTATAAAGGGACAAACAACAGACCAAGTTAAACACTCTCCCGTGCAACCCTTGCCTTCAGGGCACACACAATGGGAATGATTACCCAAGCTGATTCTCTTGCCAGATAAGAAAGTTCCCAGGATCATGACCACAAGCCTTACTTGTACACAGGTGCTTCCTGTTATCTACACCAAATGATGGCTCTGATACAATGTACTATGACTCTTTAGTTTAAAACTATCTTTGTGGTTTTGCTTTTGTCTTGCTTTTGTAACTAATAATTTATGGTTTTCTACAATAAAAGCTGACTCTGGGAGCAGTTCGGGGCTTCACTCAGAGATCCTGACCTCAGGGGTGCAGTCCTGATGCATCAGCCCATGCCCAATAAAATTTTACCTTGTATTCCATGAGTCAGTGGTCTTACTTGTGTGACACCAGACCCCATAATATCTTGGGGGCTCAACTGGGATCTACATTTCAAGAAAACTCCCCCCAACTCCAGGGCAACTGAACCGGGGAAAGACACTTAATCTTGGCACAAGAACTGGATCTCTGTCCATCTGCATGCTCCTGGTTTTGGAGTGAGTGGCAAGCCATTGAAAGGGAACTTTTGCTGAGGATGGCCAGCCCCTTCCTTTATTGGGTAAAGAACCTCCAGAGGTGCTTTTACACTTTTCCTTTTTGTTTTTCATTTTTTCTGATTTTGCATGATTTTTCTGAGCCCAAGAAGGAAGCTGGATGCTGCATTAATTCCCCTGGATGAGGGACCAAGGGGCTGCCCTCAACACTCTCTGGCTCCATTCAGAGATTCCGAAGGGAGATCTGTTTCTGGTTCAGTTTCCGACTGGCAGCCACATGGCAGAAAGACCACTGTTGCCAATATAATCGTGTTCAGTGTCATGTTTGTCTGTCTCATTCTCATCTTTGAAAATATGGGTCAGACATCATACCTCAAAACGGCCCCGGCTGAAACTAAGAAAAATTGGAGAAACAAGCAAGGGCGCTGTTTTCCTCATGAACCGGATACCAGCACAAGGGGGAAGGAGATCAGCATAGAGAAAAATCAACTCCTACCAAATCAGAGAGCCAGAGCCTCAGAGCCCCCCAACACCTCATCACTGAAGCAGACCCAACATGGCTCAGGGAAATTTTGTGGAAGAGGGGGCGGAAAGAATGTCAAAGCCACATGTTGGGTCATGATATGCAGAGACATTTAGCTTACCCATAACTGTGGGCTAACTCCACAATGCATGACCCGTATACCTCAACAAAGAGGGGCCAAGGGGAGGGGGTAGGTCATGGATGAGCCTAATAATGGTACCAAACTGACTGTAAAAAAATAAAATAAAATAATAAAAATAAAAGAAAATATGGGTCAGAGCCAGACATGGTAGCACACAACTTTAATACCAGCACTCAGGATGCAGAAGTAGGAGAATTGCCATAAGTTCAAGGCTACCCTGAGACTACAGAGTGAATTCCAGGTCAGCCTGAGCTAGAGTGAGACCCTACCTCAAAAAAAAAAAAAAAAAGAAAAGAAAAAGAAAAGAAAAGAAAATATGGGTCAGAGCCATTCTGTTGAAAAATCCCCTTTAGAGTTGATCAAAAATCATTCAAAGATTTTCAGAAAAAAGCAGCAGAATCCGGCAACCCAAGTCTTTCCTGGTAACTTAGATACTTTCTGTTCAATTGATTGGCTGGCCTTCAGTATGGGATGGCCACCAGAGGGCACCTATAACTTATCTCTAATTTACTCTGTACAGAGAAGGATTTTTTTCCTCTCCAGGTCACCCAGACCAAGTTCCTTACATTGTTGCATGGAGATATCTTGTGGAGGAACCCCCTTCTTGGCTAAAGTAAATACTACCCACCTCCAACCACACCCCTGTTCTTATCACTAAACCCAAATCTGATCCAAAGCACGTTCTCTCTCAAAATGAGGGAGGAATCCCTCCACCCTACAGGTCTCCAGCACCACAGCCATCTTCTAACCTGTGTCCACCCCTGCCCATACCACAGAGCAACCTTCTCAACCCTCCCCATACTCACAGCAGCTCTCAATACCAACCCCTTTCTCAGCCTGCCCATTCTGGCCCTCCTGAAACACTCAGGGCCTCTGCCCCATTCTGCCACTCTGACAGGCTTCCCCAGTGGTTAATCCACCACCGGTTTATAGTTTACAGTCCCTTTTCCACCAACAACCTGATAATTGGAAGGATTAGAATCCTTTTTTTTTTTTTTTTTTTTCAGAAAAACCCCAGAATCTGATATCTCTTCTAAGACAGTCTTCTATACCCATCAGCCCACTTGGGAGGACTGTCAGAAACTCTTGCAAACGCTCCCCACCACAGAGGAATGTAAAAGAATCAGAAGGGAAGCAAAGAAATGAGTACTGGGGACCAATTGCTGTCCCATGGGGAATCCTCATACTATAGACAAGTTTTCCCTTCCACATGACCAAACTGGGATCCCAACACCAATAAAGGTAGGGCATCCCTTAACCTCTTTCACCAGACTTTGATGGGTGGTCTCCAGGCAGCAGCTCAGCACCCCACAAGTTTGTCTAAGGTGAGTGAAGTGACCCAATGACCCACTGAGTCCCCTGCTGCCTTCCTAGAAAAGCTTCAGGAAGCATATAGGACATACTCCCACATAGATCCTGAGATATAGGTGAGCTATTAACATTGCTTTTCTAAATCAGTCTGCTCTGGATATTAGAAAGAAGATTCAGAAAATAGAAAGTTTTGAGGGTAAACTTCTTTCAGAATTGGTAGAGATGGCTGCCAGGGTATATAATAATAGAGACACTCCAGAAGATAGACAGGCTACCTTCCAGAAGGCACAAGACCCCATGAGACAGCCCTTTCTGAACCAAAAAGGAAATACTTGGGGACCCTGGGAAGGCATAACAAAACCCCACTTAAGAAGGATCAATATGCTTGTTGCAAGGAAATGGGCCATTGGAAAAATGAATGTCCCAAATGAAGTCAGAAGACTACACCTCACTGTGCCCAACCCTTATACTTTGTTCAATATTATTCTACCTTAAAGGCAAATATATACTGTGCTGGACCTAAAAGATGCTTTCTTTAGTATCCCATTGTCAAAGGGAAGTCAACCAACCCATTTTTGCCTGTGAATGGACAGACCTGGAACAAGGCACCAGTGGGCAACTAACCTGAACTAAGCTTCCACAGGGATTTAAAAATTCCCCACCCTCTTTGGTGGGGCTCTTCATAGAGACTTGCAGGCCTTTTGCAAGGAAACATCTGAGGCAACTCTCCTACAGTACATGGACGACCTCCTCCTAGCTGCAGAAATGGAGGAGGAATGCCTGTCTGCCCCGGAGCATCTCCTGGACAACTTACAACATCTGGGCTATCGCATATCAGCCAGGAAGGCTCAACTGTGTGTGTGCAAGGCAACCTACCTGGGCTATATGAACTCCAAGAAGGTAAGAGAATGCTGTCAGCCTCTCACATTCAGGCCATCACCCAAATCCCCATGCCACAAACTAAGAGGCAAGTCCAAGAATTCCTCAGAACTGTGCAATATCGCAGAATTTGGATCTCAAGGTTTGCTAAATTGGCCAAGCCTCTATATGAGATCACAAGAGGGTGAGAAAAAGATTTTAATTGGACTGAAAATGAGGAATGAGCATTCCACAAACTAAACTTGGCCCTGACATCAACCCTTGCCTTGGCACTCTCAGACCTAACCAAACCCTTTCACCTGTACATGGATGAAAAGAAGGGGACAAGCCAGGCGTGGTGATGCACGCCTTTAATCCCAGCACTCGGAGGCAGAGGTAGGAGGATCGCCATGAGTTCAAGGCCACCCTGAGACTACATAGTGAATTCCAGGTCAGCCTGGGCTAGATTGAGAACCTACCTCAAAAACAAAACAAAAACAAAATACCCAAGCGGGCGGGGAGGGGGCACAGAGAGACAGCCAGAGGAGTCCTGACCCAAAACTGGGACCATGGCATCACTCAGTGGCCTACTTGCCTAAGAAGCTAGACCCGGTAGCCACTGGTTAGACCCCTTGTCTATGGGCCATAGCAACCACTGCTATTCTGACCAAGGATGCTGACAAATTAATCTTGGGCCAGACTTCACTAATTAAGACCCCACATGTGATAGAGACTCTTAAAAATTTCCCCAGACCGATGGCTCTCCAACTCTCACATAACCCACTACCAGGCCTTGCTCTTAGATCAACCGAGGACGCAATTTCACCAGACTGATACTTTGAACCCAGCTACTCTGCTGTCAGAAACTGATGAAGCTTCTGCTCCTCTACATGACTGCCTAAGGGACTCATTTGGGAAGCAACAAGTTATCTGAACTAGTAAGAATAGAGTTTTTTGGCCGGGCATGGTGGCGCTTGCCTTTAATCCCAGCACTCAGGAGGCAGAGGTAGGAGAATCACCATGAGTTTGAGTCCATCCTGAGACTACACAGTGAGTTCCAGGTCAGCCTGGGCTAGTGTGAAACCCTCCCTCAAAAAAACAAAAATAAAAAGAATAGAGTTTTTCTTCCCAGGTATGGATTCAATCATCAAAGACACCACCACCTGCTGTCAGGCCTGTCAATATTGGGAAGCTTATTTCACAGAGGTGAAGCCAGATAAATATTTACTTGTTTATGTTGATACCTTTTCAGGATGGGTAGAAGCTTTCCCAACCAAGTCTGAGACAGCCCAAGTAGTAGCTAAGAAATTGTTAGAGGAGATAACCCCCACTATGGGTTACCCCTCAAGATAGGATCAGATAATGGATCTGCCTTTATGTCAGAAGTCACTAAGAAATTGACTAGGATGCTGGGGGTTAATTGGAAATTACATTGTGCCTATCATCCCTAAAGTTCAGGACAGGTAGAAAGGATGAATCAGACCTTAAAAGGAGACTCTAACTAAATTAACTCTAGAGACTGGCAAAGGTTAGGTGAGATTCCTTCCCTTCACCCTGTTAAGGGCCAGATGTGCCCCCTTATGTAAAAGGGATTACTCCATTTGAGATTATGTATGGAAAACCCCCTCCCATCCTGCCCCAGATGGGTCTTGAACAGATAACTGACTTTACTAATGAAAGGCTTCTTCATTCTATCCAAGCCTTACAAAGAGTCCAGGAGTCCATTGTTCTGGCAGTCAAGGCTGCTTTTCAGACACACCCTGTTTGCCCCATCCCTTTCAGCCTGGAAACAGAGTTTGAATCAAGAGACACCATACTGGGAGGCTGGACCCCCGCTGGAAGGGCCCCTACCAGGTCATCCTAACCACTCCAACAGCCATGAAAGTAGACAGGATAAGTACCAGGATTTACCACTTTCAAGTAAAAAAGGCAACAACTCCTGAGGACCCTTTGGAAGGACTAAAGAAAGACAAGAGATGGCGGGTCCAACATCCAGAGGATCCACTGAAGTTAAGACTTTCTTATTTATAGACTTACTATTGTTACACTATGTAAAGCCTATCTAATGACTGTTGGTTCTGTTTAAACCCAAAGCCTCCCTACTATGTAGGAATAAGTGCCAGAAGTACAATACAGGAAGGAGAACTACAGATAAGGAAAATCAATTATACCAGGGCAGAAAACCAAGGCCCTTGGGGGACCTAAGCTGGCAATAATCCTGGGGGACATTAGGGAAAGAGGACTATGTCTCAAGTACTCAACCTATCCTCTGAAGTCCTCCTCTTTTCAACAATATTGTGAAATGATCCTGGAAATAAAGCCAGAAGAAAATGAATAGGCCCTTTTTAAAAGTCCACCCACTACCTGCTTTGCCTGAAGTTGGCCTCACACCTTGTATAAGTATGGAATTTTTTTAAAGACCAGGAAGAATTATGTATACTAACTCATGTTATTCCCCAGGTATGATGGTTTGATTCAGGTGTCCCCCATAAACTTAGGTGTCCTGAATGCTAGTTCCCAGCTGATGGAGATATGGGAATTAATGCCTCCTGGAGGGAGTGTATTGTTGGGGGTGGGCTTGTGGGTGTTATAACCAGTTTCCACTTGCCAGTGTTTGGCACACTCCCCTGTTGATATTGTCCACCTGATGTTAGCCAGGGGGTGATGTCCACTCTCTACTCATGCCATCATTTTCCCTGCCATCACGGAGCTTCCCCTTGAGTGTATAAGTCAAAATAAACCTCTTTTTCTCCCACAAGCTTCTCTTGGTTGGGTGATTTCTACCAGCAATGTGAGCCTGTCTGCAGCAGTAAAGTGGTACCGAGGAGTGGGACTGCTGCTAGAATCCTGACTGTGGCTTTGGCCTTTTAGCGTTGATTTTCAAGAGGAATGTGAAAGGATTTGAAACCTTGGCCTAAGAGATGCCTTGCAGTGCTGAAAGTACAGCTTGATGGACTATTCTGGTCAGAGTCAAAAGACCTGAGTGCAATAAGAACTATGGACTGTGAAGTGTGGCTATGAAAGAGCTTTGGCTGGACTGGGCTAGAAGCAGTTTGTGTGAGAGGCTTCCTGTTATGCCTGTGTCCTGAGAATTTGTGCAGTGTTGCATTGTGTAGAAATGGACTGGTTTGAGCAGAGGAATATGGCACAGGAAAAATGAAATCTTTGGGCCCCTTCAAAAGAGTCTACATTCTTCCTGTTGACCCATTGCAGGTCAGCTAGCCCAATTTTAAAGGTTGTAATCTCTCAATTGAAGCTGAATGCACTGCAGTTCACCCAAGGATTTTTCTTTCTGTACCATATCCCTCTGCTCACACCAGTTCATTTCTATACAATGCAACACTGCACAGTTGAGGGGAAGTGCCATGATAGCAGGGGAAAACAATGGCATGAGCAGAGGGTGGACATCACCTCCTCATCAACATCAGGTAGACAACAGGAACAGGAGAATATGCCAAACACTGGCAAGGGGGAGCTGGCTAAAACACCCATAAGCCTGCCCCCAAAAATACACTGCCTCCAGGAGGCTTTAATTCCCAATCTCTATCAGCTGGGAACCTAGCATTGAAAATACCTAAGTTTATGGGACACACCTAAATCAAACCACCACACCTGTGTTTAACCACTGAAGCAATCAAAAACATCAAAATAAACTGAAATTTGAATCACTACGTAAAAAGTATTAATAAATCAAGTTTTTATTAAATATAACATTTTAAAGTACATTAAAGCTGGGGATATGGCCAAGCAAACATGAACACCCAAGTTTGGGTTCCAAGGACCCATGTAACACACCAGGCATGGTGGTTAGGAAGACCAGGGAATCACTGGAACAAACTGGCTAGCTGAATCTGTGAAGTCATAGGTTTAGCAAGAGACTCTATTACAAAGTGAATGGGGCTCAGGCATCTTGCCATGTAAGCATGATTGTCTATGAAGGCCTGAGACAGCCTGAGTCAGATCCGCAGTACCCACGTAAAAAGCAGGGTATTGTGACAGTCACCTACAACCCCAGTGCTGTGAGGAACAGAGAAGAATCACTGGGCTCACTGGTCAGGCAGTCTGGCAACACCAGTAAGAGACTCATTCTCAAGGAAACATGTGGGAGAGCAAGCAATAGACAAAGATGCCCAACATGTGCATGGGGAACGTGTGCCTACATCACATATACCACGCCACACATACTACATACATATACACATGCCAAAAAAGAAATAAGATGGAGAGCAACTGAAGAAGACACCCTCAACCTCTGGCCTCCATACACACATGTACACACCCACACAAACGCACGCATGAACACCCACATGTTAAAAATAAATAAATAAAAATAGGGCTGGAGAGATGGTGCAGAGGTTAAGGTGCTTCCCTGGAAAGCCTAATGACCTGAGTTCTATTTCCCAGTACCCAGGTAAAGCCAGATGCACAAAGTGGCGCATCTAGAGTTCATTTGCAGCAGCTGGAGGCCCTGTTGTGCCTGTTCTGTCTCTCTTCTCTTTATCTCTCTCTGCTTGCAAATAAATAACTAAAAAATATTTTTTAAAACTTAGACAAAGGAGCTTCTCAAACCCCTTCTGGCCTCCCTGGGCAAGAGCTCCATCCTGCTTCCTTCTCTTATATTCTAGGATTAAGACCCCTTCTCTTCGTCCTCCTAAAGCTCTAAGCTATACTACAATCTTTCTGAACCTTAAAAATAACTAAGGAAGTGGAACTTTATAAACATATGGGCAGTTATTTAATTAAACTATATAAAAGGCAAAAAATAACTTAGGAAAAGAATTAAAATAGAATTTTTTTTTAAAAAAAAAAGGGGGGCTTGCCTGCAAAGCCTAAGGACCCAGATTCAGTTCCCCAGTATGTACGTAAAGCCAGATACCCAAGGTGGCACATGCATCTGGAGTTCCTTTGCAGTGCCCAGAGGCCCTAGCTCACCCATTTCTCTTTCTATCTGCCTCTTCTCTCTCTTGCCCTCTGTCTCTGAAATAAATAAAATACTTAAAAAAGAAATGAAAATGGAATATGTGAAGACAGAAAAAAAATTAAATAAATAAAAAATAAAAATAAAGTGCATTACAAAAATAGACCAGCACTTTCAATTTGTTGTGTTACTAAGGGATATTTTAAGTTAATTTAGTTCTTCCTCTACTTTGGTGATGAGGATTGAACCCTGGCCTTTGAACAAGCTAGGTACTGAACTACACCCTCAGCCCTTCGTTTTTGACAGAAGGTCTCTGCGTGTAACTTAGGCTGGGCTTAAACTCACTCTATAGATCAGGCTGTCCTTAAATTCCAAATCCTCCTGCCTCAGCCATCAGAGTGCTGAGGTTACAGGGGTATGCCACCATACCCATCCCAATTCAATTTATATTTAAAGCATGTGCTGCACAAGCATGGGGACCTGAGGTCAGATCTCCAGCACCCACATAAACTCCAGAGTCTCTTGAAATCCCAGTGTTGGGAAATGGAGTCACGGCACCCTAAGGGCAAACTAGCTAGCTAGAGTAGCACAGTTGGCCAGCCCTACGTTTAAATGAGAGACACTACCACAGCCATTAAGGAGGAGAACAATCCCTGGTCTCCAAACACACACACACACACACACACACACACATACACACACGCAGGTACCAGCACACATATGCAAATACACACTCACGCCACACACACCAACAAATTCTGTTGCATATATGCTTTATCGTGTACACAAATCACTAAAACACAAACATATTGGAATGTGTGCTCCAAATAATTGTATGGATAGGGCACATGAACACAACAGAAACCAAACCTATCAAGGGTTTAGAATTGTGAAATAACATGATCTCACCTGTGTTTCCAAAAGTATGTTCTAAAATCAGTATAGACAGTCATGTAGGCTTGAGGACAGTTGAGTCAGGAAGCCATTTTGAAAGTCCACTAGATTTCCATTAATGGACTTTCAAAATGGCTCCCTGACTCAATTGAGATAATTAGAGATAACCAACACATGTTGGAGAAGACATATGAACAGTGGATAAAGTAAATGGAACTTGGAAAACCAACTGTACTTGAGGGTCAAGGAAAGACTTGGAATGACAGTGATTTAAGTTCTGTTGCAAGCATAAGAAACAGATAGTGCAGCATTCACCAAGACAGGACCTTCCTGACAAAAAAAATTTCAGGAGAACACTGGCTTTAAGAGAAATGGCTAATGTACCTATGACATCTGAGTTGCTTGTGGGAGATAAATACTGGTGATGGAAGACCAGACATCAGTGCCAGGCATGGAGGTGTACACCTTTCTTAACCCCAACATTCGGGAAACAGAGGTGGAAAGATTGTTATGAGTTCAAGACCAGTCTGAGACTACAAAGTGACTTTCAGGTCAGCCTCGGTTAAACTGAGACCTCACCTCGAAAAATTTTTTAAAAATCTGAGAGTTCTTGGCTTTTGTTACACTTTATTAATACAGTTTTAAAACATTGTTTTTCTCTCCTTTGGGGATGGGTGCCTTTTATGAATTCATACCGAGAATAAACTCTTAGATATTTTCTACATGTAATATTGTTAAAGCATTTTCCTGATTTTGCTATCGAATTGTCTCGGACCTCAGGATGACCTCTGACCCTTGTACCAATTGTTCACCTTGCTGAGGTCAATCTATCAATTTCTTTTCTGAGATGCTTGCAGTGGGAAGGGAGGGAGGGTCTGACTACTTAGCCCAGCCTGAGCTCAAACTCATGATCCTCCCTCCTCAGCCTCCTAAGCACTGACATAAGGGGTATGCACTGCCACATCCATTCGGTTGGTTTCTTGATCTTTCCTTGGATAATAATCACCATCAAACCCACCAACTATGGATTCCAGATCTACCTCATTATAATACTTTCTAGCTTCTGTCAGTTGAGACTATGTCATTAGTTTTTGGCCAGTCTGGCTCATAACATATATAATAATCATGATTATGATAATAATAAACAGAAACTGATTAGCTCACAGTGCCCTATCATTATTAGTAACTTCATGTCTAATATTTAATTTTACTTTGGGTTGTTGGTGGTATTTCCCTTTATATCACACTTCCAATTCCATTTCTTCTCTGCCATATTGGAATTTCACTACAAATAAACCCTAAGGGCTACACATTATTAATCTTCCCATCAATGAAACACCTTAGCTCTCCCTCCATTCAAGTCTATTCATTCATTCAATAAAGATTTCTTCAGTTCTACCATGTTCCTTGTATCCTTTCACAGAGTCTTAATATTTTTATATAAGTATTTCCCACATTTTATTCAGTCATTGTCTAGATACTTCATTTTGTGGCTCTAATGAAAGACATCATATTTTCCATCATAATTTAACTGGTTGGTAAAAATATAGACTCTGTTGATATTTTTGTTCCTATCATTGCTGGATATTATTTAGCAATATCACTGACTTTTTTCATTAATTTAATAGTCTGTTGTCTGACATTTTCTGTAAAAATGAAATGTCAAATTATAGGGACTACAGGCGCAGCTTAGTGGTAGAGATAGTGGCTAGCATGTACTTGGCCCTGGGTTCCATTCCCAGCACTGAAAAAATTAAAGATTATCTGATAATAATGATAAATTATCTCTTCCTTGTAGGCTTTACATGTTTTATAAGTTTGGTTTTGTTTTTTGCTCTTTGTTTTGGGGTTTTTTTTTTTTTTAGTTTTTTTTTTAGGGGTTTTTTTTTTTAGGTTTTTTTTTTGTTGTTGTTGTTTTTGCCTCACTGGATTGACAGAAACAATTACTTTTGCAAGGATTCGAAACGCACCCTCTCACTCATTTAGTCTAAATTGATGATGAGACCACAAATTTACAGCTGGCAAATCAGTTTCTTTTCTCTTTTTGGTAAGCATCTGTTGAGTTTTCTAAAACCTCTCATTTTCTTCAATATCTTAAGAAAAAAAAAAAAAACCTCAAGCTCAAACATTTTCAGAGTTTTTTTGGTGGCGGGGGGGAGTAGTTTCGAGGTAAAGTCTCACTCCAGCCCAGGCTGACCTAGAACTCACTCTGTAGTTCCAGGCTTGCCTCGAACTCACAGCAATCCTCCTATTTCTGCCTCCTGAGTGCTGTTATTCAATGCATGCATCAGCAAGCCCAGCTCATTTTCACAATTTTTAAAATATTTTATTTATTTGCAAGCAGAGAAAGAAATAGAAGAAAGACAGAGACAGGTGCACCAGGGCCTCTAGCCACCGCAAACAAACTCCAAATACATGCACCACTGTGCATCTGGCTTTATATAGGTCCTGGCAAATAGAACCAGGGTTATTAGGCTTTGCAGGTAAGTGCCTTAACCACTGAGCAATCTCTCCAGCTCTTATTTTCAGAATTTTAAAAATGAGATTACATGCACATTCTCTGAGGTGATTTTAAATGGTGAATGGCATGTTTTAAATTGTTTTATAGCAAGATTTGGGTTAGCTCTAGATGATGGTAAAGAAAAACAATCAATAAAATTCATGTAAATCTTGAGATGTTATACAGTAGCAACTGTAACATAGGTTAAATATATTTATTTCAATTCAAATATATGTGTATTCCCATCACACCTATTATAATATTCAGAGTTAGTTCCTCAATAATGTAAATGGACAATAATGCAGGAGTAGCAGTGATCCTAGCATGATACTCAAATACTACATAAGGTTGAAGACCCCTAACATTCAAGGTCACTTAATGTCATGGTTAGCTCAAAGTAAAGTCAAGAGTTAGTGTCTGTTTGTACCTGTTTACATGCAGTGACACCACTTAACTGCACAGTAAAATCATTTTGTTACTCTTTGTTGTTGTTTGGTTTTAGTTTTTCCACATAGGGTCTTGCTCTAGCCCAGGCTGACCTGGAATTCAATATGTAGTCTCAGCAAACTCACAGAGATCCTCCTACCTCTGCCTCCAGAGTGCTGAGATTAAAGACCATGTGTCACCACACCCAGCATTTTGTTACTTTTTAAAAGCATTTAATTCCTATCCAATTAAAAATGTTTCCAGAACAAACCTACTTGGTCAGTCCATGGACATTACACATCTGTTTATGAATCAATTACAGTAAATTACCTGCATGTGTTCCTCTTCATTATGTTAATTATACATATCATTATACTTTTTGTTTGGCTTGGCTATGTTTTAGGGTCTATCCTCTCAGAGATATTGACACCAAAATAAATATTTGGCACATGTTTGTAACGGACTAGAAAACAGAATCAAGTTTAAGCATTTTGTTGGGAAAACAAGAAAATTACATCTGGTGTGATGGCACACATTTGTACTCCCATATCAGGAGGATCAAAAGTTCAAGACCTGCCTGGGATACATAACAAGACTCTCTCAGAAAAAAAAACAAAAACGATACTAGATACAGAAAAATATATTCACCAGTTAATATATGTTAACTCATTGCTTGGATAAAGAAATTTAATACGTATATGTTAATGTATATTTTATTATATTATATATAGAATATTATATGTGTACAATATTTGAACAGAGTTGAAGGTAATAATTATAGAAAGGCTGTCATATTAATAGAAATCAATAAAGTGTATTTCTTTTTCTACATTTATGTAGAAATATATTAAGAAGAAAATATCAAATGGAAGCAACAAATGCATAAGCTACACTTAAAATGCACTCTCCAATATCCTATTTCCTTTGTAAGTGATAGTATACTTCTCCTTCATTAGTTTGATTCTCTGACTTCTTGGGATATCGTTTGTCATTCATCATTCTCTACTGCTACTTCCTCTCTCACTTGCAAATAATAATACAGGAAAGTAGCAAACTGATTATTTTACTGTATTTATCCTGAGATGTGTAGACTATTAATCAAATTGACTTTTTCCTGCACGTTGAATTTAATTAATAAGTTGTGACACTACGTAATTTTTTTAGTGAAAAGCCACATTGTGACCATAAGGACAAAAGGAATTCACAGGAAGAAGAGAAGAAAGCAATAAACATATAGTGGTCAGGATAGAATTGGTTTCAAGCACTAAAGGCAGAAATATTTACAGGTCACTTTTCTTCAGCCTTTTCACACAAACCCAGGGTTATGCTGATGCTGCTTTCTTTTACTTACACATGCTGAAAACTTTCAAGTTCCTATTTCCTAGAAGTGGGGTGGGGGAAAACACTGGTCATTATTGCTAAACCCATTGAAATTGCATTTGTGCTATCAAAATGGATTTTTTTTTTAAGCAGGATGTTGGATTGATAGTAAAGCAGCTGCTCTGCAACAAACGAAAGCAAAAATTAATAAGAGACCTTAGCAAAGAAAGACTATTGGTTTTGCACACCCAGAGCAAATTGGCTGGATTTAGAAGAGCACACTTTGATCTTTTCCAGACTAATTACTGCTCTGTGGCTTGACTGTTTTGTGCATTAGTTGCCCTTCATACAGAACCGAAACTGCGATGGTACACAGCTATAATACACATGAAAATTTGACATTCAGTAAACAAAGCATGGCAAGGGTCATTCTTTCAGCACAATAACTGCATAATACAATTTTAGAATGCCTTTTGTGTACCAAAAATATGACACATTTTAAGGCAGTTTTGAACTCAGAGTAGGCAGTCAAGGCTGTTTGTAAAGGATAGAGAAATTGTTCCCAACACTGATCTATAAACATAGGTTGAAATAGTTTATTTCAGCACTGTAGAAATGCTGAGGAATTTACATATTTAAAGAAATAAATGTGCTCATTTTTAGAAGATGGTTTTTCATTTGTCTATAAGGTTAATTGGGAGCAAATTTCCTAAGTAGCTGTTTGCAATAGCAATAATGGTGTTTATTCACCATCCTGGATCCTGGACTTATTCCTACAAAGGAATTCAGATTATTTTATACATAGACTTTGAATAAAAGTTAAATTACATTTTTTTTTTTTTTTTGCAGTGCTGAGGACCAAACCCAAAGCCTGCTAAGCAAGTGCTTTATCTCTGAGTTGTAGTCCTGGTGCTAAATATGTTATTTTACATTAAACTGCTCTAATTTTTCAAAAATATAATGAATGAAACAATATTTTTTAACAGTGACCAAATTAAAGAATTATGTTTAGCTAGGTGTGGTGGCGTATGCCTTTAATCCCAGCACTCAGGAGGCAGAGGTAGGAGGATCACCATGAGTTCAAGGCCAAGCTGAGACTACATAGTAAATTCCAGGTCAGCCTGGGCTAGAGTGAGACCCTACCTCAAAAAAGAAAAAAAAAAAAAAAAAAAAGCAAAGAAAAAGAATTATGTTTAAAGCACCGTGATTATTAAAGCATATATTCATTTCTGAATAAAAATAGACTTAGCTCAAAACTGTGTTATCTTTCTCAAAGATATAATTTTAAGTCGTTTCTAAAGTAATTCCCTATGGTTTCTCTCCCCATTATTTCAATTGCCCACAGATAGCCACACTCCTAAATAGTAAATGGAAAATTCCAGAAACAATAAACTTTAAATTGGCGACCATTCTGAGTACTGTGATGCAGTCTCCTACCATCCCACTCCAACCTCACTATGACATGACTCACCCTTTTGCCTGACATACCTCTACTTTATAAACCACCCTGCTTTTGGGGATTCAAACGATAACCATATTGGTTTTCAGATCAGCAGTGCTGATTGGCAGTGTTTGTAGTCAAGAAACCCTTATTTTACTTATTTATTTAATGGCCACTAAGTGCGAAAGTAGCCGAGCAAAGCGGGAACAAAGGCATAAAACACAGAGCAAGTGACCTCTAGCATTATGTGGCAATGCTGCAGGCCCAACAGGAAGAAATGGCACATATAAGTCTAGGTTTCAGGAATCCACCAGGGGGCTTGAACATATTTCTACTATATTTTTATTTAAATAATTTTTAAATATTTTATTTATTTGCAAGGAGGGGGGTGAGAATGAGCACACCAGGGCCTCCTGCTGCTGCAAACAAACTCTAGATGCATATGCCACCTTGTGCATATGGCTTTATTTGGGTACTAAGGAATTAGAACTGGGTGGTTAGGCTTTGCAGCAAGTGCTTTAACACTGAGCCATCTCTCTAGCCCCTCTGTTACATTTTTAACATGATTTTGACACACACTTTAACAAGCTGTACAATAAGTTATCACCAAATGACTGAAAATTTGACCAGGTATGTTGGGAGGTTTTGATATTGTAACACTTGACTCTGTTTGTGCTTAACCTTTGCATCTACACAAACTTCACCCAGGCGTTTCCAACATACACATTTATTTGACCTCAAAAAAAAATACTTAAAAGCCAAACAGTTTACAATAATTCCACATTTAATGCTAGAACATTTAAAATATACAGAAATATTTGGCCAAAGAAGGAATCTATCAAAAATCCCTAGACTGCATGTATAAACATACACAGAGAGCCACATCTTTGTTTTATCTCAAACTTCTTTTTATTTTTTATTTTATTTATTTATTTTGGTTTTTTTGAGGTAGGGTCTCACTCTAGCCCAGACTGACCTGGAATTCACTATGTAGTCTCAAACTTTTGATAAGAGGTGAGTCAGGGAACATTGACAATATAATTCATCTAATTGTCTAATTATTAGAAACTGGAAAACAGGGAGGCTGAGGTAGAAGGACTGCTGACAGCTGGGAGCAAGCCTGGGGCTATAGAGTGAGTTCCAGGTCAGTCTGGACTAGATTGAGTCCCTACCTTGAAAAAAAAGTACAGTCAGGATTGATGGTATACAACTATGACCAAGTCAGTACACAGTGGGTGTTAATGACTGGGAATATCCCACTCTCTGAAGCATTTAAGAATACCACATGTTACATGTTGTACATACATTCTTACAGTCATCATTTTCTTAGATGCTAGATGAAACATGTAAATTTCCTGACCATCAAATGTCTCCCCTTTTGTTTTCAAAAGTTAACCAGATATATCTTGCTGTTTTCTAAAGGAGAGATTAGTGTGGTTCATTTGACTTCGCCTAACAGAGCCACTCTCCTGAGGTGGCAAAGGAGCAGGAGTTACCTTTTCACAGAAAGATGTGACAGTTCAGCACAACAGAGTTCCCCAATATGATCAGGAGAGGTCCAGAGCTACAGTGTAAGCACCATGTGGGAAGGTACATAAGTATACAGAGAACCATAAACCTCAGACAAGCGGATTGGCAAATAACAAAGAATATATAATACTTTTTTACTTCAGGGACCATCAGAGCCAAATTCTGCAAACTAATCAGCCTGCAAAACACCAAGAATGGAGAAAAGAGGATACCGATTCCAGGAGAAGTTACCTATATTTTATTTTCTCATTTAAAATGATCACAAAATGCTCCTCTAAAAAATGAGAATGTGAAATACAAAACAGACCCATTCCTTTTCACTATTACACTTAAGATGATCTCAGAATGACTCCCAGAAGCACTTTTGTCTTAATTTTCATCTGAAGAAAGGTTGCTAAATAAACCCTGAAAGCATTATTTGCCAAGCATTTTTTTTTCCCTTGAGGGTGTTAGAGCTCTGAGGTAATAGTAATTTGCTGATGGCTCAGCTAAGTGAGCTTTCTTTCCTATGATCACTAATTAGTTTCCCTTTCCATTGACTTTGGTCCCATGACCTGCCTTCAGATCTTCCTATCTGCTGAGCAACAAGATATTAAGCAACATTTTATTTTTCCTTTTCTAAATAAGTACTCTAGTTAAACACCCAAATTAAAGCCCCTTTCACCTTGCCTTACTCAAAAGTTAAAAAGAGGACTGGAGAGATGACTTAGAGGTTAAGGTGCTTGCCTGTGAAGCCTAAAGACCCAGGTTCAATTCCCCAGGACCCACGTAAGCCAGATGCACAAAGTGGCAGATGCGTCTAGAGTTCATTTGCTGTGACTAGAGGCCCTGGTGGGTGCTTTCCTTTCTCTCTCTCTCTCTCTCTCAAAATAAAATAAATAAATAAATTTTTAAAAAGAAATAGTAATTCTATTTTATTTCACAGTAAAAGCTGTTCTCCATAATGTTTTTTATAATGTTGTCTTAATGCTTCTATAAAATACTAAAGAATACTTTCTATAAAGTCAATTTTAGCTCTATGGTTGAAAAGTTGTTTTATTAAACACTCACCCTCATCTCCACCAAATGGCTAATGTTCTAAGCTTGTGTGCTGGGGATTATCATAGTCACAGGTTCTGTTT
Organism: Dipus sagitta; assembly: GCA_036346955.1. NCBI lineage: Eukaryota > Metazoa > Chordata > Mammalia > Rodentia > Dipodidae > Dipus > Dipus sagitta. The sequence continues at coordinate 84,670,389 of CM070775.1, read as the reverse complement.
TAAATTAGACTCTTAATTAAAGGAAAACCATTCATAAATAGCGATGAATGTGATTCAGAATAGAATAACGGGATCTCCATATATAACCCTCTTTCCCACAAGAATTTTGGAACTGTTTTGGGAGGATCAGGGGGAAAAAATGAAATTTGTCACTTGGCTCAGTTGCAACCAGACATTGTTGCTGATTGTGAAAATAGGTCACAACTTTCACTAGCATGTTGTGGCAGGAGGGGACGGCAGCAGTTGTCATCTGCTTTCTAGAAATGCCCAGAAAGCAGTGTGTTCTCATAGGTCATGTTGAAATTATTACCAGCATTGCTTTGCTATCTCTGGCAAGGATCTAACTCCATCCAGACAAGGAGGGGAGGGGGGGAAAGTCTCAACCTTTGGGTGAAAAGTGAGTGCTTTCAGGAAATCCCATAAAAAAAAAATGACTCAATATGTAATGGGGCTTTTAACTGCTCCCCAAGCCATTTTTCTTTTTCTTAAGGTTGGAGGTTACAAGTTACTTTCTAAAATGGTTTTAACACTTGCCGGTCACTGAGAAGATTAAAGGCATAAACGGCTGAGGCTAGATGGCAAGGCTGCTACCAAAGGCTTCACACCACACTGTATCAATGCCTTCTTTTCATTTCTCTGCATTCAAAAGCTTACAAACAAGATTTGAAATGTTCAGGATTCATCCAGAGTCAGCCCAGAAGACAGCACATTCTCAGCATGCCGTCAGAAAGTAAGGGGGAGGTGGAAAGCTCAGTGCCCTCTGGCCTCGCAAACATCACTGCAGACTTCTCTTTCCCATCTGTACGTGGTCTACAAAAATAGCTTTGTAGGATCAGGCTTGACAAGGGTGAATGAATGAAATTGTGTTTTTAAATGGTTTGGAGTCTGGCACAACAGAAGAAATAACAAAGTATCATTAACACATTGAGATCTTATACCAAAGCAAAGAGAGTTAATTACTGTATTTTTCCTCTGAATAAACTGAGCAACAATCATACTTATTAAATCCTTGGACATAATTCTGTTATAAAGTTTACAGTATCATCCGGGAGTTTATTACTTCAAATGAAAGACTGTATGTGGAAGGATGGATGTGGAAGAGAGCTCTGTGGGTTTAGAACTCACACTCCAACAGCTCTCAGGTCTTGGGCTCTTATTCATATTAGCAAAGAATTGAGAGCACAGACTAAGAGGAGGGTAAATTAAGAATTATGAGATTTCTTTTAGGGAGAGTTAAGAAGGAAAGCAAAGTAGGGAAGCACCCAAGCAAAAGAAATTCTCCCAGGCCTGGCTATGCAGGCATCCATGTTTCCCTGAGCCAATCCCTAGCTACCTACCTTCCAGCAGAAAGCTACATCATTCTTAATCTGTATCAGCAGTTTGTAAAGTATAAAGCACTATACTTATAATGATAATAGGAGTAGGTATTAAGTGCTTAGCCTGTACTAGGCAGTGTGAAACAAGGGTTTATTTAAACTTCAGAATAACCCTGGGTTATAGAAGCTTTTACCTCCATTTTATAAATGGCAAGCAAGACTGAGGACACTAAGTCACCTGACTATGCTATGCAGCAAAGAAGGGAGAACCCACAGAAGCAGCTGAGGTCAGTGTGCCTTCCGCACTCATGCAGACCATCCACACTGCACTAAGCAAGGGGCATATTGTGGCAATAATGCTGCCTTATCCTTGCATTACGTATGCTCTGGTAGTTGTGTCCTGACTGACAATTTATACATCAAAAAGTGCACATGTTCATGCAAATTAGAAAGTCAGAGACTTCTGGTTAAGAACCACACCAAAGCAGCCTAGGGAGAAAAAGCAAAAAAAAAAAAACAGGAAAATACACTCTTCTAAAAAGTGAGGGGTATAAGAAATAAGAAGAAAGAAGTAGGAGAGATCCAGAGCATCCAGAGCCCACATAGGCAGGCAGAAGCGGCTTCAGCAGTGGTGGCTCCAGATTCGCAGGGCCACAGCTGCAAGGCTCGGCTTCAGCCCAGGAAAAGCCAGGTGAGGAGATTTTACACTAACACCAGAGCTCCATGCAAACTCAAGAAACATGAGGGTAGTACCGCAGCGACCAATGGAGGACCAGATCATAAGGTAGAGGATCACATAGAACAGTGGGGGAACTAGAACCACCATCCACAGCCTCCCCTCCCCCAGCACCAGCAAGCACCAGACACCAGGAGAAGGGAGCTCATAGCAACCAACACCTGCAACCAGAGCAGCAATCCAGCGACCCAGCCAGCCTGCTTGAACCCACAGTGCACCAAAGAGGGACCCAAGCAGGAGCGCAGCATAACTGAGGCCAAAATCATTCCAAAAGGTAACTGGGGTTACACCAGGGAAGGTTCTCACTTGATCACAAGCTGAATTGGAACCCTCAACAGACCAGAAATCTTAACTTCCTTGTTGACAGGATTAAGGGTGTGGGGCAACACACACCCTAAGGGATTGAGACTTTGTTAGAAGATCTGGTTATCATAATACCTACTCTTGCATAAATACTCTGTGCTGTTTTTCATTGAATGCTTACATTGTTTAGTTAAAATTTAGAATCTGCCTGTATTTTGGTCCACTCAGCATACTTGAATACTCTCATAGCAGGCAAACCCAATATCTAGGGTCACTTTTATAGATACTCTGAGAGTCTTAAGAGCCACACCTAGCACATTAAGCTCCTACCCTGAAGATATGTTACATCAGATTGACTGATACATCTAATAATACTGCAGCTAATTAGAAAATTCAAGCATTAACTTAATCCAAGAGGCAAAAATATATACATTATAACACAAGAAACACCAAAAATCAAGACAATATAAATCCACCAAAAAGTATTAATGCATCAGAAATGACCTCTAGTGAGAATGAGTTAGATGAAATACCTGAGAAAGATTTCAAAAGAATGATTATAAATATGCTCAAAGAAGTCAAAGAGGAAATCAAAGGAATGAAAGAGGAAATCAAAGGAATCAAAGAAGACACAGGAAAACAATTTAATGAAATAAAGAGGTCAATACAAGACATAAATAAGGAAATAGAAATAATAAAGAAAAACCAGTCAGAATTACTAGCAATGAAGAACACAGTCAATAAAATTTAAGACTCTGTAGAAAATCTCACCAGTAGAATGGATGAAGGAGAGGACAGAATATCTAAACTAGAAGACCAGGTGGCAGATCTAATACAGTCCAACAAAGAGAAAGACAAACTAATAGGAAAGTGTGAATAGGAATGTCAAGATATTTGGGACACTATGAAAAGATCAAATGTAAGAATTCAGGGTATATTAGGAGAAGAATTTCACTTCAAAGGCATAGTAGGCATTTTCAACAAAATCATAGAAAAAAAAAACCCAAAATTGGGAAAGAGATGCCAATGCAGATACAGGAATCCTTTAGAACACCAAACAGACAAAACCTGGAAAGAACCTCTCCTTGCCATATTATAATCAAACTACCATACATGCAAACCAAACAAAAAAATATTGAAAGCAGTTAGAGAGAAAAATCAAGTTACATATAAAGGCAAGCCCATCAGGATCACAGCAGGTTACTCAACACAAACTTTAAAAGCCAGAAGGGCTTGGAGTGATGTATTCCAAGTTCTGAAAGATAACAACTATCAACCAAGGTTACTTTATCCTGCAAAGCTATCCATTCAAATAGACGGAGAAATAAGGACATTGCACAACAAAAGCAGGCTAAAGGAATATTTGAAGACAAAACCAGCTCTACAGAAAATACTTGAAAGAATCCTCCATGCTGAAGAGAAAGAAATGCACACCTATAAGGAACCTGGAAGAAACAAACCATGCTCAAATACTAGTTAATACAAGAGAGCAAAGGGAAAACCGGAAGAACTAGAAACAAAATGGCAAAAATAAACACACACCTTTCAATAATATCTCTTAATATCAACTGGCCTCAATGCCCCAACCAAAAGACATAGGTTTGCAGACTGGGTTAAACAGCAGGATCCTTCAATTTGTTGCCTCCAAGAAACTCACCATTCTACAAAGGATGGACACTATCTTAGAGTGAAAGGTTGGAAAACAGTGTTTCAAGCAAATGGGCAAAGAAAACAAGCAGGGGTTGCTATCCTAATATCTGACAAGGTAGACTTCAGTCCAACATTAGTTAGGAAAGATAATGAAGATCACTTTATATTGATTAAAGGCACACTCCAACAGGAGGACTTTACAAACCTAAACATATATGCACCTAACATAGGGGCTCCCAACTTCATCAAACAAACGCTACTAGAACTAAGGTCACAGCTAACACCAAACACAGTGGTAGTGGGTGACTTCAACACCCCACTCTCATCAATTGACAGGTTATCCCAGCAAAACATGAACAGAGGCATCTGGATTAAATGAAGTTATAGAAGAAATGGACCTAACAGATATATACAGGACATTTCATCATAATGCTGCAGAATACACATTCTTTTCAGCAGCACATGGAACATTCTCTAAAATAGATCACTTTTTAGGACACAAAGCAAATTTGACAAATACAGGAAAATTGAAATAATTCCTCACATTCTATCTGACCACAATGGAATCAAACTACAAATCAATAGCCAGAAAAACTATAGAGCATACACAAAATCATGGAAACTAAACAATATACTACTAAATGATGAATGGGTCAATGAAGAAATCAAAAGGAAATCAAAAATTCATAGAGTCGGGCTGGAGAGATGGCTTAGCAGTTAAGTGCTTGCCTGTGAAGCCTAAGGACCCCAGTTTGAGGCTCAACCCCCCAGGACCTATCTTAGCCAGATGCACAAGGGGGCGCACACATCTGGAGTTCATTTGCAGTGGCTGGAGGCGCTGGCCTGCCCATTCTCTCTGTGTGTCTCTCTCTGCCTCTTTCTCACTCTGTCTGTTGCTCTCAAATAAATAAATAAATAAACAAAAAAATTTAAAAATAAAATAAAATTCATAGAGTCAAATGATAATGAGAACACAACATACTAAAACCTTTGGGACACAATGAAAGGTCTCAAATAAATGAGCTAATGCTTCCCCTTAAAGCCTTGGAAAAAGAAGAACAAGGCTAACTGAAAATCAGTAGATGGGAAGAAATAATAAATATTAGGGCAGAAAATAATGAAATAGAAACCAAAAAAAAAAAAAAGAACAATACAAAGAATCAATGAACCAAAGAGTTGGTTCTTTCAAAGGATAAACAAGATTGATAAACCCTTAGCAAATCTGACCAAAAGAAAGAAGAGACACAAATTAGTAAAAGTAGAGATGAAAAAGGCACCATCACAACAGATACCAGAGAAAGTAAAAAAATCATAGAGACATACTATAAAAACATATACTCCACTAAGTATGAAAATCTGAAAGAGATGGTTGATTTCCTTGATTTATATGACCTACCTAAATTAAATCGAGATGAGATTAATCACTTAAATAGACCTATAACAAGTATGGAGATCCAAGCAGTTACCAAAAATTTCCCAACTAAATAAAGTCCAAGCCAAGATGGATTCACTGGTGAATTTTACCAGACCTTTGGGGAAGAACTAACACCATTTCTTCTTAAGCTTTTCCATAAAATAGAAAAAGAAGGAATCCTACCAAACTCCTTCTACAAAGCCAGCATCACCCTGATACCAAAACCAGGCAAAGACAGAACAAAAAAAGAAAATTACAGACCAATCTCCCTCATGAACATAGATGCAAAAATTCTCAACAAAATATTGGCAGACAGAATATAAGAATATATCAGAAAGATCACTCACCCCAACCAAGTAGGCTTTATCCCAGAGAAGCAGGGATGGTTCAACATATGCAAATCGATAAATGTAATACATTATATAAATGGACTGAAGGACAAAAATCACATGATCATCTCATTAGACACACAGAAAGCATTTGACAAAATCCAACATCCCTTCATGATAAAAGTCCTAGAGAGACTGGGAATAGAAGGAACATATCTCAACATAATAAAGGCTATTTATGACAAACCTACAGCCAGCATATTACTAAATGGGGAAAAGCTGGAATCTTTTCCACTAAAATCAGGAACAAAACAAGGGTGTCCACTGTCCCCGCTTTTATTTAATATAGTACTGGAAGACTTAGCCATAGCAATAAGGCAAGAGACACACATAAAAGGGATACAAATTGGGAAGGAAGAGATCGTTATCATTATTTGCAGATGACATGATTCTATACATAAAAGACCCTAAAGACTCTACCAGAAAACTGTTAGAGCTGATAAACACCTATAGCCATGTAGCAGGATACAAAATAAACACACAGAAATCAGTAGCCTTCATATATGCTAACAATAGACACACAGAGGATGAAATCAGAGAATCACTCCCATTCACCATTGCATCAAAGAAAATAAAGTACCTTGGAATAAACCTAACCAAGGAAGTAAAGGATCTCTACAATGGAAACTTTCAAACACTCAAGTGAGGAATTGCAGAAGACACTAGGAAATGGAAAAACATCCCTTGTTCCTGGATCAGAAGAATCAATATTTTGAAAATGGCAATCTTACCAAAAGCAATCTACACATTTAATCCAATCCCCATCAAAGTTCCAATGGCATTCTTCATGGAAATAGAAAAAGCAATCCAAAAATTCATTTGGAATCACAAAAACAACTTGAATACAATTTTGAGCAACAAAAATAAGGCTGGTGGTATCACCATACCTGATTTTAACCTATACTACAGAGCCATAATAGCAAAACCAGCATGGTACTGGCACAAAAGCAGACATGTAGATCAATGGAACAGAATAGAAGACCCAGGTGTAAGTCCAACTAGCTATAGCCACCTGATCTTCAACAAAAATGCCAAAAATAATCATTGGAGAAAAGACAGCCTCTTCAGCAAATTATGCTGGGAAAACTGGATATGTATCTGTAGAAGGATGAAAGTAGATCGTTCTCTCTCTCCATGCACAAGAATTAAGTCTAAATGGATTAAAGACCTGAATATCAGACATGAAACTCTGAAACTGCTAGAGGAAAAAGTAGGGGAAACCCTTCAACATATTGGTCTTGGCAAACACTTCCTGAATATAACCCCAATTGCTCAGGTAATAAAACCACAGACTAATCACTGGAACCTCATGAAATTAAAAAGATTTTGTATGGCAAAGGACACTGTTAATAAAGCAAAGAGACAACCTACAAAATGGGAAAAAATCTTTGCCAGCTATACATCTGAAAGAGGATTAATATCTAGGATATACAAATAACTCAAAAAATTAAATAATAGTAAGCCAGTTAATAAATGGGCCATGGAACTAAATAGAGAATTCTCAAAAGAAGAAATGCAGATGACATATAAGCATCTAAAAAAATGTTCTACATTCCTAGTCATCATGGAAAGGCAGATTAAAACTACATTGAGATTCCATCTCACTCCTGTCCAGTTGGCTACCATCATGAAAACAAATGACCATAAATGCTGGCAAGGATATGGAAAAAGAGGAACCCTTCTACACTGTTGGTGGGAATGCAATCTGGTCCAGCCATTGTGGAAATCAGTGTGGAGGCTCCTGAGTCAGCTACAAATAGATCTACCATATGACCCAGCTATTGCACTCCTAGGCATATATCCTAAGGACTCATCTCATTACATTAGAGATACTTGCTCAACCATGTCTATTGCCTGCTTAATCCACTACAGCTGGGAAATGGGACAAGCCTAGATGTCCCTCAACTGATGAGTGGATAATGAAGATATGGCACATTTATACAATGGAGTTCTACTCAGCTGTAAAGAAAAATGAAGTTATGAAATTTTCAGGGAAATGGATGGATCTGGAAAGGATTATACTAAGTAAGGTAACCCAGGCCCATAAAGCCAGACGTTGCATGTTTTCTCTCATATGTGGATCCTGGCTACAGATGACTGGATTTCTGTGTGAGTAGGAAGGAAACTCAGTAGCAAAGGTCAGTAAACTAGAAAAGAGATAAAAAGTGAATCAAAAGGGAGAGGGGTACTTAATAGGATGGTATTGTATATTTCAGTAGAAGAACAGATTAATGGGGGTGAAAAGGCCCAAGTGAGGTCAGGGGAAGAGACTGAATAAAGGAAAGGTGGAGGGAGTGCTAATCAAAATCTAGGAGGATATAAATTACTCATATGGAAACCTACTTTTTTGGACAATGGAACAATCAGGAGCAGTAGATTGTTGCTAGAAATTTTTCAGTGCCAGGTATAGGATACCTTCCAGAGAGTAGTTGGCCATGGAGGTGCCTGATGCCCCAAAACATTATAGGCCATTGCTATCCCACCAGCGATAGATGGTAAGACCCTATTGCTGAAGACTCCACATACTTAGGCTGCAAGGCCACTGAAAATTCCTGCTGGAACTGAGGAGATAACCTCCTCCATGTAGACCATCTGACAGAAAGCTGGACGAAGCCATTCTGCATGCAGTTCAATGGGAGAGAGAGAAGTCACCAGTGAAGATACTCAACAGTGGACACTGCAAGCCTTAAATTTGGTCAGCCAGGCCAAATGAGCCAATGGGTGCAATAGTGGCATGTCTGTCATGGTGGAAACCAACTTTCCTCTAATTGGCCTGGAGGCCCGTTCCATGGGAGGACATACATCCCTGATACTGAAAACCTGCAACAGGAGTAGTCATGAGCCCTAGGGGTATAACATCTGCTGATGTCTGGCTAAATGTATATAGTATGCTCATCAAACTGCCCAGTAAGCACTTCTCTTAATGTTCATACCTATATATTAATGCTACTCTCCCTTTTGGTTGATAACCTTCTCTTTTTAGATGACAGTGACCTTGGGATTACTCAGAAGGCATCATGATGCTGGGAAGAAGTGACAGGAATGCTCAGCACTGCAATATCTCTATCACATCTTCCAAGGCTCAGGGTCCATTGCAAAAGATGTGGCAGAAAGAATATAACAGCCAAAGGAAGGGTAGGACTCCTTACAACTTGATCCTCCAGACACAAAATGGCCAGGATATCCATGACCTCACAGTGCCTGATACTACCTATCTAAGACCATCATAATAGGAGGAAAAGATGATGACATCAAAATAAAAGAAAGATTGATTGAGAGAAGGAGGGAATATGATGGAGAATGGAGTTTCAAAGGGGAAAGTGGGGGGAGGGAGGGCATTACCATGGTATACTGTTTATAATCATGGAAGTTGTTAATAAAAAAAAAAAAACAAAGTCAAAAACTGGTATGGTTGGTTCTTAAAAGGCTTTATTTTAAAAATGTTTTTATTTTTACTTATTTATTTATTTATTTGAGACACAGTAAAAGAGGGAGAGAGAATGGACATACCAGGGTATCTAGCCACTGCAAATGAACTCCAGACACATGTGCCATCTTATGCATCTGGCTTACATGGGTCCTGGGACTTCAAGGCTTTGGAGGGAAGCTCCTTAACTGCTAAACCATCTCTCCAGCTCAAAGTATGTAGCCCATGCAGGCCTTGAACTTCTTGTTTATTTGTTTTGTTTGTTTTCTGAGGTTTGCACTAGTCCAGGCTGACCTGGAATTCATTATGTAGTCTCAGGATGACCTGGAACTCATGGCAATCTTCCCACCCCTGCCTCCCAAGTGCTAGGACTGAAGGTGTGTGCTACTGCGCCTGACCTAAAAGGCTTTTTGAAATTTCTTTTCATGTGCAGTTCTTACTTTTATTTTATGACTCACTCATCTTTATTTGGTATTACTACTTAGTTTAGCTTTGCTTTTTTGAAACAAAGTTTCAGGTAGCCCAAGCTGGCCTTGAACTCCTAATATTCCTGCCTCAGCCTCCTAAGTACTGGGATTACCGGTATATAACCCAACTATCAGTTAATACTTACATTTTTAGAAAACTAAGTAAATGTCACACACTAGAAGAAATTGCCCATGTTCTTTCTTTTAATTATTTAATAATGACAATGTCCATAAATATAAACCATATACCATGATCATTATCCCTGACCACCATCTTCCCTTCTCCCCACTTCTTTCCAACTAGCCTCCCTTTTAATGTCATTACTTTTTTCCTCCTATTATGTGGGTCTTGTGTAGCTATCACCAGCCACTGTGAAGTCATGAATATTAAGGGCATTTTGTGTCTGCAAGACACTATTTTAAACACTAATTCCCTTTGGCACTTCCTTTTGGCACTAATATTCTTTCTGCCACCTCCTCCACAATGGTGCTTGGATGAGCCTTGGAAGGTGTGATAAAGATGCCTCAATGCTGAACACGCTACCATCACTTCTTCTCAGTACTTTGATGAGTTTTGAGTCTCCCCAGTAGTCACCACCAACGAAAAAGAGAATAAGCTTTCTCTAACCAAAAGTGAGAGTAGTAGTAATATATGGGCTTAGACATAAGCATCTAGAGGGCAGTTTGGTAGGCATAATATATCCAGGGAACAGTAGTTATTACTCTGCTAGGGCTTATGACTTCCCCAGCCATAGGTTTTGATTAAGTTTTCAGTAGCAGGCCTGAAATCCAATCAGAGACCAGTTGGTTTTCCCCATAGCAGACAATATGGAGGAGGGGAATGACTGTAAGAGCCACGAGGTGGGAGGCATGAGCATACTGGATCCTCTTGCCACTACCAATGAACTCCAGACACATGCACCACCTTGTGCATCTGGCTTTACATGAGCACTGAAGAACTGAACCTAGACAGTTGGGCTTTGCAAGCAAACTCTGTAACTACTGAGCCATCTCTCCAGCCCACACCCAACATTTTTATATAGATTCTGGGGCTTAAGCTCAGGTTCTCATGCTTGAATGGCAAGGACTTTACCAACAGCTATCTTCTCAGCATGGTACTTCTAGCTTTAAAAACTATAAAGTGGCTTCAATATTCATGACCTCACAGTGACTGATGCCGTCAACCCAAGACCTGCTTAATAAGAGGAGGAAAAATGATGAAATCAAAATAGAAGAGAGACTAGTTGGAAATAAGGGATTCAGTAGACAAGGGATTCCAGATGGGGAAAAGGGAGGTTAGTGGAAGGGGATTATGATCATAGTATACTGTTGATATATATAGAGAGGTTGTCAATAAAAAGTTTAAAATAAGCCAGGCATGGTGGTGCATGCCTTTAATCCCAGCACTCAGGAGGCAGAGATAGGAAGATTGCTGTGAGTTCAAGGCCACCCTGAGACTACATAGTGAGTTTCAGGTCAGCCTGGGCTAGAGTGAGACCCTACCTCAAAAAAAAAAAAAAAACTTTAAAATAATTAAAGCTGAGTTTCCTGACCAAGAAAAATCAAATTTATAAGAGAAACTAAATCATTCATTTACTGTAAGCTTCAGAGCACTGTAATTAATTTTGGAGCATACCTAGAAGAAAAACAGGACCAAAGTTTCCATATAGTAGCACATGTCTTGCTAAAACAATGAATTGTGAAATCAGCACTTCATTACAATATCAGAGAAATGTTTTCTGATATAAAAATACTTTCCTCATGCTACCATTACATGTACTCTGTGAAAAGTGTTTTTTTTTTTTTTTTTTAAGATTAGGAGCTATGCTTGAAGACACTTGGTATGAACTTTGCTAACAATGATCCAAATAAGTTTTGGGATTACTCTTTCAAGAAATTGCAGTATTTCATGCAAAATGGTATCCACTTTGCCACTAAGGTAATTTTTTACTCACAGTGAAATGAAAATCTATATTCTGCTCTTCTTCTCATGTCTCTTTAAAACCTCAAACCAGACGAATGAGTCACATCTTGGACCGTTTTCTTTTTTAATCTTCTTCCCTCTTCTATTCTGTTTCCGAAGGGATACTTAGTCTTAACTAGATTGCAATTGCATTTGAAAAGAATGAACAGGTTTTCTAGAATGAGTGAAAGATTACCACGGAAAGTATTTTGGCAACTATCTCTAAAGATGCAAGGATCTGCAAAAACACAGTACGCCTAGATTGACTACAGGTAATGCTTCGTTCCCTGGGATAGAAATGATGTAATTGTGATGTTGACAGGAAAGATATGTGAGATGTACTTTCCACTTTTCTTTGCATAGGCACAATTTTCTTTGTAGAGTTTATTATATTGAGAATGCCAAATATATTAGTGTATTCCTCAGGTGATGACAACAGAAACAACTGATTTTGTTTTTATTTTTTATTTTAATATTTTTACTTATTTATTTGCAAGCAAAGAAAATGAGAATGGGCACACCAGGGCCTCTTGCTGCTGAAAATGAACTCCAGACACATGCGCCATTTTGTGCATCTGGCTTTTACGTGGGTACAGGGGAATCGAACTTAGGCTGCCAGGCTTTGCTAGCCAAGTGGCCTTCAACCACTAAGACATCTGCCCAGCCCTTGATTTTGTTTTTAATTTAAACAGTTTAACAATATACAATAGTACTCTGTGCTGCTTATAATTAGAATATGAAAATCAGGCGTGTGGTAAAAATTATCACATCATTTCTATGAAAAATAAATAAGAAGGTAGTAAGTAGTTTTGTAATGGCTATTAAAACATATAGATCAATCAAGCTAAGAAATACTGAAGGATAAAAATAAAAACTAATAATAAGTAAAAATAAGTGATTAAATGGTTTCCATGTACCTAGCACTGTACTATTTTACAAAAATTATTTCATGGGGCTGGAGAGATGGCTTAGTGGTTAAGGTGTTTGCTTGCAAAGCCCTTAGTTCCCAACCCAAGTTCAAGTCCCCAGTACCCATGTAAGCTACATGCACAAGGTAGTGAGTTCGTTTGCAGTGGCTGGGAGCCCTGGCACACCCATTGTCTCTCCGTGTGTGTGCCTCTCTCTTCCTCTCTCAAATGAATAAATTTTTTTAAAAGTAAGAAAAAAATATTTATGAATTCCTTATAATGAACAAATGAGGTAAGTATCTATTGGGAAAAGTGAGCTTTAAAATGGTAAATAATTTGTTCAAGATCACAGAACTCATCTACTGTTATGTCAAATATTGGTCTAAAACTGCCCCTTGTTCATTAGAGCTTCCGTTACACCCTTTCTACAAAACCTATCATAACAATATAACATTGGGAGTACAATTCTGCACAGAGAGACTTCAAAGTAAAGATTTTTAGTGATGTTAATGCTAAGTATACATTTAGTAGTAAATATTAAGTGTCTATGTTCTAGACACTGGACTGTGATGAAAAAGAATGTTCTTATGCCCCAGATAGTCAGACCGTAAAGAAGACATTTAAATAGGTTAAGAAGCAGTGCAATCAAACAAGTGCTTGAAAGTCATGGTGGCAGCAAAGTCTTTCCAAGCACCTATATAGTATGTGCCAGCCATTGCTAATAAGCACCCTCGCCCAGCAATCTACAATACTCTAAAGATGTGAGGAACCCAAAAAAGAAAAGACTTTGCCCAGAAAAGTGATAATTTGAGCTGAGTCCTGTTGGGTAATTTATATCTGCAGGAGGGGAGGATAATATGGTATGTCTTGGTAACCCCAAGTCCCTAAAGTATAGTGACTTATGACCACAAAGGTTTGTAATTTGTCCAAAAGCCCTGTTAGGACAGGCATGGTGGCGTAAGCCTTTAATCCCATCATCCAGGAGGCAGAGGTAGAAGGATCACTGTGAGTTCCAGGTTACCTTGAGACTACGTAGTGAATTCCAGGTCAGCCTGAGCTAGAGTGAGACCCTACCTCGAAAAAAAAGAAAAAAGAGAAAGAAAGAAAGAAAGGAAGGAAGGAAGGAAGGAAGGAAGGAAGGAAGGAAGGAAGGAAGGAAGGAGGAAGGAAGGGAGGGAGGGAGGCCCTGTCATATTGGCTTGAAAGACACTTCTGCACATAAGCTTACTCCAAGACCCAGACCTGCACAGCCGCCAGCATCTGGTGCTATACCAGCAGCTACGGCAGGAAAAGGTGATGTGATCAACCTGGCACTGGCTCTACAAATCTCTACCCAGAAGATTTCTCCATTTTCATTTGCTCCAACAAGTCACGTGGACATATCAAGTTTTAGTAGGGAAGGACAGTGTCATTCTACAATATGTTCAGAAGGTCAAGGACAAGAATACAGAAGATACCCTTGATGCCTGCTGCCAAGGGCATAGAGAGGGTACACAACCCAATAATATAGCACATCCATAAAGACACAGAAGTAAAATGGTGTTTGGAGCATAGGTGTTACAGACAAGGAAGTTCAGGATACACTGGCAGAGGCATGACATAAAGAGGGGCAGGTCAGTGGGTTCAGAATCTTGAAGATGAACACACTAGGGATGTTAAAACTTTGTGTTTTCTATTTTAAGCAAAGAAGAAATACAATCAAATTTTTTATTCAGAAAGATCATGCCAGGGCTGGGGAGATGGCTCAGTGGCTAAAGATACTTGTTTGCAAAGCCTACTGGCCCAGGTTCAGTTCCCAGCATCTACATAAAACCAGATACACAAAGTGGCAAAAGGACCTGGCATACTCATATTCTCTCTGAAAATAAATGAATAAAAATATTTTTTAAAAAAAATGTGCTGAGGAGCTGGTGAGATGGCTTAGCAGTTAAGGCACTTGCCTATGAAGCCTAAGGACCCAGGTTCAATTCCCCAGTACCCACATAAGCCACAGGCACAAGGTGGCACATGCATCTGGACTTCATTTGCAGTGGCTGGAGGCCCTGGTGTGCCCATTTTCTACTTGCCTCTCTCTTTCCAATAAATAAATAAAATATTTTTAATGGGCTGAGGAGATGGCTCAACGGTTAAAGGTGCTTGCTTGTAAAGCCTGCTGGCCTGGGTTTGATTCCTCAGTACCTATGTAAAGTCCCATACACAAAGAGGTACATACATGTGGAGTTTGTTCGCAGTGGCAAGAGGCCCTGGCATGCTCATTCACTCTCTTTATTATTCAGTCTCTCTCTGCCTTCAAAGAAAGGAAGGAAGGAAGGAAGGAAGGAAGGAAGGAAGGAAGAAAGAAAGGAAGGGGAAGGGAAGGTGGGAGGGAGGGAGGAAGAGAAAGATCATATCAGCTGTACCAAGGAATAAAAATTAGAGGTGAAGACACATAATTTTAGTCCCAGCACTCAAGAGGTGGAGGCAATAGGACTGAGAGTTCAAGGCCAACCTAGACGATATAGAGAGCCTCCTCTCAAAAACAACCAAAACAAAGAGAAATAAAGGGAAGGGGGAAGAGACTGGAGATTAAGGGATCCTGTTGGGTTCTGACCCTGTTGGCGTGGCTTCAGATCTACTTCCAAGCTCCCATATGCTGACTGGCAGGATTCAGTTCCTATAGCTGAAGGACTGTGGGGTTTAATTTCTTGTTGTAGGTCACCCTTAGCTCCTGAAAAGTCACTCACAGTGTTTTGCCACATGAGTTTCACATGAGTGGCTGCTTGCTTCATGACAGCTTATTTGTTCAAAGCAGCAAGGGAGAGGGTGGATCTTTCCTCAGGGAGGACCCAATTCCTCTTTAAGGGCTTTCCACCTAATGAAGTCAAGCCCACCCAGATAATCTGATTAACACCAAATCAGTTGATTTGCAGCCTTAATTATATATTAAAAGATACCCTCACCCTCACCATATTCTGAAGCTAGAAGCAAGTCATAATGGATCCCACCCACATTTAAGGAAAAGTAACCAAAGGCATGACCACCAGCCGCGATGTTGCTGGAGCAGCCATGCTACAGTTTCCACATCAGAAACTGATTGAAAGAAAATTTCAAAGTCCTGGTTAAAAACACATAAGATCCCAGATTAAAAGACAGATTCAAAACTGTTTAGAATGTATCATATGCTTTAAGTACAAATTGACTTTTATAAAACTTTGGAAATGGACTGAAGAGATGGCTCAGCATTTAAGGTGCTTGCCCTTAAAGCCTAATGACCCAAGTTCAATTCCCCAGTACACACATCAAGCCAGATGCACAAAGTGGTGCATGCATCTGGAGTTTGTTTGCAGCAACTGGAGGCCTTGGTGCACCCATTCTCAATCTCTCTTCCAGGCATTAGGGAAGCTGAGGTAGGAGGATCACTGTGAGTTCGAGGCCAGCCTGAGACTATATAGTGAACTCCAGGTCAGCCTGGACTAGAGTGAGACTCTACCTTGAAAAACCAAACCCCCCCCCCAAAAAAAACTTTAAGGCATTATCATGATTTTTTATTTTCTTATTTGTAGAACTAAATGCTAATAAAACTCTAAGTATTTTTAAATGTGTTAAGTGATTTGGTGTGATTTTGGTTTTCTGAGACAGCATCTCAGTCTATAGCCCAAGTCGTCCCGGAATTTACTTTACTCTGTAGCTCAGGCTGGCCTCAAACTCATGGTGATCCTCCTGCCTCAGCTTCTCAAATTCTGTGAGCCTCCATACCAAACTTTTTTTGTTTTTCGAGGTAGGGTCTCACTCTGGCTCAGCCTGTCCTGGAATTCAGTATGTAGTCTCAGGGTGGCCTTGAACTCACAGTGATCCTTCTACCTCTGCCTCCCGAGTGCTGGGATTAAAGGCGTGTGCCACCATGCCCGGTTCCAAACTATTTTTAAATGTTTTAGCATTTAAGTGAACATTTACATAAATATGTCAAATATATGGGCTATTGCAATCAGATTCACAATGCTGATAGAAATCACCTAACCAAGAGCAGCTTGTGGGAAAAAAGAGGTTTATTTTGACTTACAGGCTCCAGGGGAAGCTCCATGATAACAGGGGAAAACGATGGCATGTGTAGAGAGTGGACATCATCCCTTGGCCAACATCAGGTGGACACCAGGAACAGGAGAGTATGCCAAACACTGGCAAGGGGACACTGGCTATAATACCCATAAGTCCGCCTCCAACAATATACTGCCTCTAAGAGGTGTTAATTCCCAAATCTCCATCAGCTGGGAACCTAGCATTGAGAACACCTAAGTTTATGGGGGACACCTGAATCAAACCACCACATGAGTTCATTAGAACTAAGATCAAAATAACATAAAAAAATACAAATATCAGTTTAGCAAGCATTGAATCCTATAGCTACAATTCACACATAAAAATTAATTACTTTAGCCGGGCATGGTGGCACACGCCTTTAACCCCAGCACTTGGGAGGCAGAGGTAGGAGGATCGCTGTGAGTTTGAGGCCACCCTGAGACTACAGAGTGAATTTCAGGTCAGCCTGAGCTAGAATGAGACCCTACCTCGAAAAAAAAAAATTAATTACTTTATACAGAAACCAACAGGGTGTATATATAAGCCACATTTCATGACTTGAAAAATAAGATACAAAATACAAATTTCTGATGGAGATTATGTCAAATCTTACAGTTTAACTATTAAGATATATATATGCACACACTAACAGGTTAGCTTGCTAAGTATAGTTAAAATGATTTTAGAAGTTAAAATAATTTATTACTTGTTATTCAAGATCTTCATTCATATTGTTTGAACTCCAGTTCTGGAAAACACTGAAAACCAAACAAATGCAGAGATGTCAGCTGAGCCAAGCAGCACTGCGGTCAGAGCTGAAATGTAGAAACGTTTAGTAATAGTTAATTTGAACAGCGACAAGTGGCCTGCTACACTTGGCTTTAACTAGAAGTACCACCACGTGTGCTCATTACTAGCCATAAATGTACATAATTAACTAAAAGGGTTTGAGAAAAAGGAAAGCAATGTCCCCTGACTTCTATGTATCCATTACCCTGTTGCAAAGTAAATAGACATCCTTTACCGCCTGCATTCTCAAATGTCACAGAAGTGACCAACACAGTTATTTTAGATTTTGTGTCAACCACCATATAGTTTAGCTGAAATTAGAGGCAATCAATCAGCAACTAAAGGAAGCCAGCGAGAATGGATGCAGAGCACATTGCCAAAGAGTGTTACAGCGCATAAATTACAGTTCAAAAATTATTGCACAATCTCAGATTGAGGACTCAATCTCTGGAGGAATTTTCTTTAACTTGCAGGTAGAAACTCAGAGAAGAAAGCATTCCCAAATTTTCAATATCCCCAATGACAAATTTCAGGAAGAATCTGTCCTATCCAAAATTTTCAGGGAACCCATTTATTCCTCTAGGAATGTGTTTTGCATACTTTGGGCAGTAGGGAGGGAATCAATGTGATTTAGCCAGGCATGGTGGGGCACACCTTTAATCCCAGTAGAGGTAGGAAGATTGCAGTGAGTCCGAGGCCACTCTGAGACTACGGACTAGATTACAGGTCAGCCTGGACTAGGGCAAGAAAAAAAAAAAAAAACACCTGAGAGGATCAATGTGACTCAATAACAAAGGGAGAAAAAAATAAAGATCTCACAGGGGACAAACCTGCAGCTCCTTTTATGAGCACATCACCCGTGTACATATCAAACCTCACGGTATGCTCAGTCAGACAGCCAAATGGTTAGCAATCACCTCAACGTGCTTGCTCTTTAGAATTCTGTGACATGCACTTCCTGCTGAGGATCTGAAACCAGACAAGTCACAATAATTACAAGCCAATTTCAAGTGTCTTCACAGTCTGTCAAACTAAATATTGAAAAGTGTTTACAACTATAACACTGAAAGAAAAAAGATTTTGAAATCTGTTGTTGATCTAGAACTCTTGACTAATACTACTTGGGTTAAAAAATAAATAAATAAATAAATAAATAAAGGGCTGGAGAGATGGCTTAGTGGTTAAGCGCTTGCCTGTGAAGCCTAAGGACCCCGGTTCAAGGCTCGATTCCCCAGGACCCATGTTAGCCAGATGCATAAGGGGGGCATGCATCTGGAGTTTGTTTGCAGTGGCTGGAGGCCCTGGCATGCCCATTCTCTCTCTCTCTCTCTCTATCTATCTATCTATCTATCTATCTATCTGCCTCTTTCTCTGTCACTTTCAAATAAAAAATAAAAATAAAAATTTAAAAAGAAAAGTGTTAGCCTTTGCTTCAATGGCTGCATTTAAAAAAGACTTTAAAAAAATAAAGGTAATTGCATACTAACACTGCAGGATATCACTCATGAGGAAATCATTGGGAGGACAATGTGGTTTAATGACTTGACCTTGGGTAGCTCCAAAATTAACATTATACTTATAAAACTTAGCTCAAAAACATAGTCTGAATTTTTTATGCCTCGTGTAACCTATTACTAATTGAACAATGAATATAGCATCTTTTTAAAAAGTGAAAGATGGGCTGGAGAGATGGCTTAGTGGTTAAGCGCTTGCCTGTGAAGCCTAAGGACCCCGGTTCGAGGCTCGACTCCCCAGGACCCACGTTAGCCAGATGCACAAAGGGGCGCACGCGTCTGGAGTTCGTTTGCAGTGGCTGGAAGCCCTGGAGCGCCCATTCTCTCTCTCTCTCTCTATCTGCCTCTTTCTCTCTCTGTCTGTCGCTCTCAAATAAATAAATAAAAACAACAACAACAAAAAAAAAAGTGAAAGATAACTGACATGCCACAAAATGAATATAAATATTTGGCAAGCTTTGATACATGCATTGCAACCTTGCAATTATCATTACACTCTCTCCTCATTTCTCTTTGCTCTCCCTCCCAGCTATCCTGACCGAACCCCAGCAATCACTGTTCTGCATTGTGTCATTTTAAGTGAGTTTGCATTTTCTAAGTTTTATATCAATGACACAATCTATGGCTTGCTTCTCGCATGCACCATAATCGTGCTGAGATTCATCCATATTGTTAGTGTCATTCCATTTTATTTCTGACTGTATTCCACTAAACACCCATAAGCTTTATGCTAGGAACCAAACCCAGGACCTCCAGCATGCTAGGCAAGTACCCTACTACAGAACTACAGCCCCAGCCTGATATTCAGCACAGTTCCTCATCTAGTCCATGGCTATCTGGGTTGTTTCTACTTTGAGGCTATTAAAAATAAGGTCACAAGCCGGGCGTGGTGGCGCACGCCTTTAATCCCAGCACTTGGGAGGCAGAGGTAAGAGGATTGCCATGAGTTCGAGGCCACCCTGAGACGACATAGTGAATTCCAGGTCAGCCTGAACTAGAGTGAGACCCTACCTCGAAAAACCAAAAAACAAACAAAGAAAAAAAAAAAAAAAAAATAAGGTCACAAAGATCACTGATCAACATATCTGCTTACACAAAAGCCTTTGATCCTCTTATATAAACACATAGGAGCAAAATGACATAGACAATGTATAAAAACTATGTAGAACATTTGCAGAAACTGCCAAGCTATTTTCCAAAGTGGTTATACCAGCTTACCAGCTTCATTATCCATATGAAAACTGAAGTGCTTCCAAATCCTAGCCCACTCTTGATATTATCTATTTAATTTTAACCATGTTTAAAATATGTGTGGCAGTACCTCGTTGTAGTTTTGTGATACATATGTGTATGTGGGGGGAGCATATGTGTGCATGTTCAAGTGGACAGCACAGGTAGACGTCAGGTGTCTTTCTCAATCTCTTGCCATCATATTTTTGAAATAGTATCTCTCACTGAATGGGGAGCTCACCAATTCTAGCTTGCCAGCAAGCCCCAGGGATCCTCCTGTCTTTGCCTCCCCAAGGCTAGGATTACAGATGCATTCAGCTTTTTTTTTTTAAGAAGGTCCTCCTGCATGTGTGACAGGCGCTTCAGCCACTGAGCCTTCTCCCCAACCCTGTCATTGCAGTTTTAATTTGTACTTCTTTGATGACTAATGATATTGATCATCTTTTCATGTATTTACATGCTACTTGCATATATTTTGGTGATGTCTCTGTCAAATCTCTTGCCTGTTTTTTGGATTTTAAACTAGATAAATTCATTACCAAATATATGCTTGGTAAAAGTTTTATTCCAATTTGTATTTTGTCTTTAAAATTTTTTTTTATTTTTATTTGCAAGGAGAGAGAGAAAGGAGAAAGAAAGGGAGAAGGAGAGTGAGAATGGGCACACCAGAACCTCTTGCCACTGCAAACAAACTCAGATGCATGCACCACTTTGAGTATCTAGCTTTACATGAGTATTACAGAATCAAACCCAAGCTGTCAGACTTTACAAGTAAGCACTTTTAACAGCTAAGCCATCTCTTCAGCCCTAGCTTCTTTTTATTTTCTTACAGTGTCTTCTGAAAAGAAAAAGATTTCATTTTCATGGAGTCAGATTTTATCAAGCCTTTCTTTTGTAGTTTTGCTCTTTTTTGTTGAAGGATTATTATTTTAGGTTTATATTAGATCTATAATCCGGAGATGGAAAGCTTGTTCAGTGGTTAAGGCACTTGCCTGCAAAGCCTAACGACACAGATTCAATTCCCCAGTACCCATGTATGCACAAAGTGGTGTATGCATGTGGAGTTGGTTGGCAGTAGCTAGAGGCCCAGGCATGCTGATTCATTCTCTCTCTCTCTCTCTCTCTCTCTCTCTCTCTCTTTTTGCAATAAATACACAAATAAATATATTTTAAAATTTAAATAAATAGATCTATAATCCATCTTTAGTTAATTTTCATATATGGTGAAAGGTATTGATCAAAGTATCTTGTTTTGAGTTTATATAAAGTTATATATCCAATTACTCCAGAATCCTTAGTTTAAATATGTTTTTCAAGGCTGAGGAGATGGCTCAGTTGATAATGTGCTTGCCATGCAACGAGGACCTGAGCTCAATTTTCCAGTACCCACATAAAATGCCAGGCATGCTGGTGTAGCCTGTAATCCCAGAACTAGGGGATGGAAACAGGAAGATCCCGGGGCTTGCTGGCTAGACTAGCTGGATCAGTGCGCAACTGCCTCAGTGAGAAATGCCCTTCTGCCATGAGTGCACATGAAACGTGACCAGCCACCTTATACTCCTGCCACCATGCCCTCTGTTATGACCACAGATGCCATGTGACCAGCCACCTTATACTCCTGCCACCATGCCCTCTGTTATGACCATAGATGCCATGTGACCAGCCACCTTATACTCCTGCCACCATGCCCTCTGTTATGACCACAGATGCCATGTGACCGGCCACCTTATACTCCTGCCACCTTGCCCTCTGTTAGGACCACAGATGCCATGTGACCAGCCACCTCAACCTCTATGCCTGGGCACATTGACAAACAAACAAAAAGTAATGAACCAAGCATCTGGTGGGAGAACTTTCAATACAGCATAGCATTCAGGCTGTCATGGTTACTGCATACTGCTCTTATCTAGGTTTATAGTGAAACAGAGCTACAAGTATTTCGACACGTGTGCAATTTGGCAAGAAATGTAGCATTAAGAGTTTATACTTACTGACAAGGGGGGTGCAGAGAAAGCAGCTGTGATTATTAAAACAACAAAAAACACTGATGCAATTAAGGAGAAACCTAGTGCTCAGCACTAGGAAAATAGGAAAGGTTTCTTGAGGACAAGATCTCATCTACCATCACCTCTAGCTTATAAAAATGTAATTTCATTTGAAAGGTGAGAGATTGAACAGAAAATGTCACTGAAGGGTTTCTCTGCTAGAAAACAATTGCATAGAGAAGTGCTCTCCTATATTCACTAAGGAGGCACAGAGGCCACAACCACTGTGGTAAAAGGTGGCCAGACTCATGGGCATGGTGGTGCACACTTTCAGTCCAAGCACTTGGGAGGCAGAGGTAGGATCACCATGAGTTTGAAGTCATCCTGAGACTACATGGTGAATTCCAGGTCAGCCTGGGCTACAGTGAGACCCTACCTTGAAAAACCAAAACAGGTGGATGCGTGGAGAGATGGCTTAATGGTTAAGGCACTTGCCTGCAAAACCTAAGGACCCATGTTTGATTCTCTGGATCCCACTTAAGCCAGACACACAAAGGTGAGGCAAGTGCAAGGTCACACATGCCCACTAGGTGGCCTAAGAATCTGGAGTTTGATTGCAGTGGCTGAGGCCCTGGCAAGCCAGTTCCCCCCCCCCCTCCACCCACCTCTCTCTCTCTCTCTCTCTCAAATAGAAAAGAAATTTTTTTAAAGGTGGCCAGACTCCATCTTGAGCTGACAGTAGAACTTGGTAGCAGCATACACATAGCGCTGGTGTTGTGGACATGTGAAATGAAAGAGTGATGGGAGCATAGAGGTTTGTCTGGCCAGAAAGTCATGAAGTCAGGCAAGATGTGCCATGATTGGATTCTGTGCAATGAGCCCGTGAGAGGCAATTGTGTGAAACAATGGAGGCTAAGCCTGTTAAAACCCAGATGATGCCACCAAGACCCCAGATGAAAGATGGAGCTGCCAGACTTATTTGCCCTCCTACATTTTGGTCTTGTTTTGGCCCCATCTTTCCTTGCTATGCCGCCATTCCTCTCTTTTGGAATAAGAATGTTTACTCTGTGCCATTGTATATTAGAATTATATATACCTTGTTCTGTTTTCTTCTATAAGGGATCACAGTTCAGAGATTTCTTGGAGTCTCAGAAGAGACTTTGGACTTCAAACTTTTGAAAAATAATAAAGTTGAGACTATTGGGACTTTTGAGGTTGAAATGAATGCATTTTGCATCATAAAATGGCCTCAGTATGTAAGGACCAGGAATAGAATATTATGGTTTTTTAATGATGTGTTTGGGTGTCAATAAAAAGTGGACTTAGGCTGGAGAGACTGCTCAGTGGTTAAGACACCTGCCTTCAAAACCTAATGACCCAGGTTCGTTTCCCCAGTATCCATGTAAAGGCAGATGCACAAAGTAGCACATGCATCTGGAGTTAATTTGCAGCAGCTAGAAGCCCTGGTGCACCCATTCTCTCTCTCTCTATGCCTCTCTTTCTCTCTCTCTCTCCTCTCAAATAATAAATAACTTTAAAAAATTAAAAAATGGAGCCAGGCGTGGTGGCACATGCCTTTAATCCCAGCACTCGGGAGGCAGAGGTAGGAGGATCGCCATGAGTTCGAGGCCACCCTGAGACTACATAGTTACATAGTGAATTACAGGTCAGCCTGGGCGAGAGTGAAACCCTACCTTGAAAAACCAAAAT